>OZ004707.1:136873329-137473329 GCA_963924515.1 Vespertilio murinus
CCCACTTTCATACATGTCTTGCACATGGTGTTCTACACAACTAATACTTAGGGAGTGATGTGATAACGACACAAAAAGTCTCATGAAGTTCTTGCCATACAGCTTTTAGATTTCCACACAAATACACAACAGATACAAGCTTATTAACTGTATGGCACAATGATTACTTACTATTCTTTAAATGGAACCGGATCCTCATAAAGGCCTTCATTCTTGTTGTCTTCCTGTTGAGTGGTCTGAGGATAAGGAAGAAGGGAAGGGTGGATCTTGCTGTCGCAGGGGAGACTGAGGCAGAAGAGATGGAGGAGGTGGAAGGGGAGGCAGGAGAGGCAGGCACAATTGTAACTTTGCAGAAATACATAATAATTTTTGTCTGAAAGTTTTGCCTTTTCATTTCTCTAAACATGTGTCTATGTGATACCAATCATTTTTCCTGTGTTTGCTCTAGTTTCAGTGCCCCCATTTTAGAAGGGTCCATGTCGTAAAAGAAGTCAAAATCCTTCTTGACTAATGGGAACCATTCTGCCAGATTGTCTAGTGCCAGTTTGTTTCCTGGGCCTGCTGCTTCTATGTCTTCTTCCTCGTTGCCCGGCGATGGTTCAGAAGCACTGCTCTCCATCACGTCCTCTTCTGTTAAGCCCTCTGGTGTGGAGTCTTAGCTCTTAAATTTCTCTAGGATCCATATCTGAAAACCCTTCTACCCCGCCCCCTTTTATGCCATATTCACAATCACTTTCATGATTTCCTTGATTGATTCTGTTTTAAGTCCTTTGAAGTCATGCACAACATCTGGATACAGTTTTCTCCAGCAGGAATCTGTCTTTCCTGGATTTTTATTAACAACGATGGCATCCTCAATGGTGTGATCCTTCCAGACTTTCATGGTGTTCTCTCCATCGGGGTTCTCTTCCAAATCATTGACAGTCCTTTCCATAGAGTATCCTGTCTGATGAGCCTTAAGGGTCCTATGACCCCTGATCTGGAGGCTGGAACAGGGACTTCGTGTTTGGGGGCAGGTAGACCACTTTGGTCAGCCTTTTCTGCTGAACTCATGAGGTTCTGCGTGGCCAGAGGCATTGTCCCACAGCACTGTAAGGCAGTGTCAGGAAGCAGGGTACTTCCCGACTTCAGGGACTAGGCATCGATGAAACCAACCTAGGAAGAGGGTTCTCGTTGTGCAGGCCTTCTTGATGTACAACTCAGAGTAGAAGCTGGTGTTTAACTTTTTTCTCAAAGTTGGGGATTGGCAGCTTTATAGATAAGAGCAGTCCTGAACATAAACTGGACTGTATTTGTACAAAAATAGTCGAGTTTGCCTATCCTTTCTGACTTAAATCCAGGAGCTCGCTTCTCTGCCTTGCAAGAAATGTCTGATGTGGCATTTCCCCTCAAGAATAGGGCACTTTTGTTCGCATTAAAAACTTATCTAGGCTGATATCTTTCCTTCTCACTGATTGTCTTAATTGTGTTTGGGAACCTGTCTGCTGCCTGTTAGTCATCTGAAGCTGTTTCTCCTATTATCTGTCAAATCTATTTATAAAATTATCAAACCATCTTTTTCTGGCATTAAGTTCTCCAGTTTTGGATCCTTCACTTTTATTTTGCTTTAGTTTGACATATAATGACTTCACTTTTTCTTGAATCTTATTAGTGTTTAGGTATGCCTTTCTCATGGCAATCCTGCACCCACACAGAGGCTGCAGTTCCAATATGAAGCTGAAAGGGTATTTCTCACAAAGTGCAAGTCTCTCATGCCTGTTGGTGTAACTGCAGTGATGGCTGCACGGATTTTCTTTTCTTTTTCTTTTTTACAGAGATCTTAACTCTGTATTTATTTATTTTGAAATGGTGGGCAATTGCACCTGCAGATCTCAATCTACAGTACATATCAAACAATTCTACTTTTTCTTATAATGTCATGACTTTGCTCTGCTTCTTGGGAGCACTTCCAGCATCACTAGTGGCACTTCGTATGGCTCCCATGGTGTTATTCAAGATTTGGGAAATTGCACAAAGCATGGTGAAAAATACACAAAAACTGCAGATATGTACTGCTCATGTGATGAATTAACATTACCTGGCATTTTAAGAGATTACTTGCAACACTTAAGCTCACTACAGTAGCAACAGGAAGTAGCTGTGAGTTTATATGGGAATACAGTAGTACAGTATGTACTACAGTTAATTTTATACAGTTATGATTTAAGCCTCATTTTCACATTGGTTTACATTTCTCTGGACTGCAAATGGCACCATGTATGGTCTGTGTTTACAAATTTTAATACCCTTTAAAAAATATATTTCACAGAGAGGAAGAGAGAGAGATAGCTAGAAACATTGATGAGAGAGATACATCCATCAGCCACCTCCTGCACACCCCCACCGGGGATGTGCCCGCAACCTATGTACATGCCCTTGACCAGAATCGAACCTGGGACCCCTTGGTCCGCAGGCTGACGCTCTATCCACTGAGCCAAACTGGTTTCGGCTTTAATACACTTTTAATGCTTTGTAATTTGTGTATATTTTATGGTAGTAAATGATAAAATAGAGTGGTACCAACATAAATTTTATGCACTCATGACATACCCAACTCATTCTTAATTTTTAATATATTTCCATGTTACGTTGTTTATGAGTTTTTTTTCATATTGTCACAAATCTCCAAATCTTTGTTGTTCAAAGGTCAACTGTATTTGGTGGGCCAGTTGCTTTGATGTGTGAGTAAAAAAGAGCAAGGAATCCAGGAAGATTCCAAACTGTCTTATTTAAGCAACTGGATGAATGAAGTCACTTAGGAGATGGGGAACCCTGAAGGAGAGGCAGGGCTAGTGGGAGATAGATGATGACAATTTGAGTCTTGGAGATGCCAGTGAGATATCTAAGTAGAAATGTCAAGAAGACAGTTGGATGTACAAATGTGGAGCTTAAAGGAAAGATGTGGGTGGCAGTTGTGATGTGAAAGTCTTTGGCATTCCTGGTTCTTGAAGCTGTGCTGGTGGTCGAGATAGCCTAGGGAGATGGGTTCAGGGAAGAGAGCACTACGCTGTTTCCCCGAAAATAAGACAGTGTCTTATATTAATTTTTGCTCCCGAAGATGCTCTAGGTCTTATTTTCAGGGGATGTATTATGTTTCCATGAAGTAGGTCTTATTTTCGGAGGATGTTTTATTTTCGGGGAAACTCGGGTAGGCTCAGGACCAGAAGACTCCACATTTGTAGTTGGGTGGAGGAGGAGAGGGAGCCTCTAAGTGAAGCTAAGCAGGAACAGCCAGAGAAGTAGGAAGGTTCCTCGGAGAATTGCTAAGCACAGAGAGCGTTTTTAGAAGGAGGCCTGGTTTCACACGTCCCATGCTGCTCCTAATTGGGGAGGCGAAGAAGACTGAGAGCTCATTAGGTTGAAAGCATGAAGCACAAGGGTAAGATTAGTAAGGAAAGACTCAGCCGACTAGGTTAGGTTGGGAGGCACAGGAGTAGGAAGTAAGGATAAAGACACTTGCTTTTTCTTCAAGATACTTGGTTGTAAGGATAAGAGACAGAAGGTAGCAGCTGGACAGGGGGAGGATATCTACCGAAAGTTTCTTTGTTTTTAAGTTGTTTGAGTCTGGAGAGGAAGGAAAGGTGAAGGTCCGGAAAGTGATGAGACAACAGAGTTGAAGGATAATAGATGAAGTCTGTGATCTTACTAAAGGGGAGGAATCTTGAGCTTTCCATGGAAGGAAGGACACTTCCTCCACTGCTACAGGAAGTTAGAGCAGGCAAATGATTGCACTTGCGGGAGGGGCTGCCCACATGCTGTTGGAAGTTGAGGGGCGATCCGTGGCTATGGGTGCTTTCTGTTTTCTCTGTGAAATATGAAATCAGGTCACCTGTTACATGTGGGAGATGGCAGATATCAGGAAGGGAATAAGAAAATGTATGAGAGGCTAGACAGCTCTAGCAGACCTGACTCCTTGGATAGCCAGGTTTCAGTTAAGGTAAGGAGATGCAGCCAAGGAAGTGAAAATCGCTGTTCAGGAAAGATGCTGAAGATATGGGGCTCCAGAGGCCACAGTTGAGGGCATAAGAGGGTGGGATACACAGCTATTGGTAGAGCAGAGACATCAGTTAGCAGTCAGAGAGGTACCTGTGCTTCCCCGAAAATAAGACATCCTCCGAAAATAAGACCTACTTCATGGAAACATAATACACCCCCTGAAAATAAGACCTAGCGCATCTTTCAGAGCAAAAATTAATATAAGACACTGTCTTATTTTCGGGGAAACAGGGTAGTAGCTGTGGTAGTCTGTATGACTTGCTTTAATCAATAGAACTTGGCAATAGCAAGGCGGTGTCAATTCTAGGACTAAGCTGTTAGTCTCTTGCAAGCCCTTACATGCTATTAAATAAGTCTGACTACCACTGCTGGAGAGGCCATGTGGAGAGGAAGAAACCCTGACACTGCATGGAGAGAGAGGGCGAGTGTGCCCAAGTCATCTTAGCTGAACCCAGCCCCAGTCTGCCAGCTGAATGTAGCCACTGGGTGGCTACCAGCAAGGTCAGCAGAACTGTCCATGTCCAGCTCAGCTTGGCCCGGATTGCACAATCATCAGACAGAAAAGATAGTTTTAGCCCCTAAGTTTTGGGGTTGGTTTGTTAGTAGAGACCTGAAGTGACATTTGAGTACAGAAGCCTGCACTTAGGAGGCAACCAAGGAAAGTAGAGAATCTGTGGCATTCTGGTGGATTTGGTGTTGATGTTCCCCAAGGACTGGGTGGACCCTGGGACATAAAACAATTCAGCTGTGGCCAGGGCCAAAGTCTCAGGAGTTATGGTGTGTGTGGTGGTGGTGGTGTTCTGCGTTCCCTATTTCTGCCCTTGTTAATGACCCCTGGGTTAGCTACAATGAGGATGTGAACACACCACAACTGGCCTGTTCTTTCAAAGGTTTTTCTTCTGACTAATACCTCGATTTCCTTCAGTCCTTTCTCATACCTGGTTTTCAAACTCCTTAAGGTTCTTGTCACCTTCCCCAAATATATTTCAGCTTGTCAGTGACCTTCTTAAATGTGGCACGTACAACTGAACTCATCAATTCCTGTAGTGATCATAGCAGTTTATAATAGAAAAGTAAGATTGCATTTTATTGCTTTAGTTTAGACCAGCTGTGGGCAAACTACGGACCACGGGCTGGATCCGGCCAGTTCGGCTGTTCTATCCGGCCCACGGAGCCAAAAGAGTGGAGGGTTCTCTTGCTCTCCCCTCCGCTCCTTCACCAGCAGCCCAAGATGAAAGTGCCAGCATGGTCAGGTTGCTTTTGTTCCAGCCCTCTGGTCCAGTTTAAGAGCCCACTGTGGCCCTCGAGTCAAAAAGTTTGCCCACCCCTGGTTTAGACACTTTTCTCTTTCAATATAATTTTAGATTATTTTTTAACTTTTTTTGGGGTAGTGGTAACACTGTTGACTTATATTTATCTTGAAGGCAACTAAAATACCTGTATCTTCTTTTTCTGTGTTTTTTGTTTTTTCTAAAAAACACACATTGCTTTTAAATCAAATCCTATACTCATATAGTCAATTTTTTGAACCTATGAATGGGGAATTAAATTTAGTCTGCTATGTTTTGGCTCATTCAATTAATCTTTTTGTCACCATTTTGAATCCTGTTTTTATTTTCTTTTATTCTACCTGTACTGCATTATCCCATAAGTTTGATACACACACACACACACACACACACACACACACACAGTGAAAATGGTGGAAAAGGAAGGTTTGGAGACCATCCTGTTGAACACTGAAATGTGTCTAGGTTGACACCACTCCACTAGACCCTTAAGAAGTACACTGAGGTAGTGATCTATCTGCCTGGGAATACCTCCTTGTAGTCATAGTCATTACACCTCTCCTTTTAGTCACAGCTCCACGTGGAGATATTATTTGAAATTCAAAAGAGAAATGCCTATTGTACTACCCAAAGGCATCATGAGAACAGTCAAAATCCTGTTCCAAATGAAGGCTCTGATATTTGTTCCTCCACTACACTTTCTTTTGGATGGACTCAACATTTAGACGACACTGTTTTCTAAAAGGGTGGCTTTTGGTTTTCCCTGATTATAGATCTGCCCTTTAACTAGGTGCACATTCACACTGTACAACCTTCTCAGTAGCCTTCACCGAGGCATCATCTGTTTTGGATGAAGATGAACAGGCTTGGTCTGTTTCAGTAAGATGTGCAGCAGCAGTGAAGGACTTACACAACATTGGCCAATCCATCTGTGAACAGGCCAATCCTCCGGCAGAATTATTTTAGTGTCAACTATAATTCAGCATCAGTCACAAGCTGATAATGCTTCTGCAGAGTCTGTGTCATGTAAGACTATTCTGATAAGGATAGTGGGTAAGAATATGTCCTTTGCAGGTCAAATTCTGATCCTCGAAAATATAAAACAATGCTGTCTTCTAGGTGTCTTGATTTTTAACTTCACCAAATAAGCCCATATGTCTTTTAGAAGAGCTGTAGGCATGCCATTCTCTCAAAGTTAATTGAAAGATGAGCATCTTCCTCCATGTTGTAATCAAGGCAGGTGAATTCAGTGGCTAATTACTCTCAGTATCCCCTCTGTCAAAATATTCAGCAATTAGATGCATAATATAAAATGACTTTTTTGCTTGATTCTCAGAGGAAATAATTTGTGGCTCATTCAGTCTTGGGACACAAGAGGATGCAATTTTTGTAAAAATAGAAATAGTGATTAACGCTGGTAGTTTCTGCTCTTAAAATATTTCAGGCCAAAATCATTGCTATCTGTTTCATGATAGAAAACTCTAGTCTCAGTTGCTTAGGTCCTTGAAATAAAAGCAAAGTTAATTCTCTTTTTTTCTTTTAAATCCTTTCCTGAGGACATTATTTTAATTGATATTTAAAGAGAGTGGAGGGAAGGGAGGAGAAAGCAAGGGAGGGAGGGAAGGAGAGATAGATAGAGATAGATAGATAGATAGATAGAGAGAGAGAGAGAGAGAGAGATACATTGGTTAGTTGTCTCCTGCACATGTCCAAACTGGGGCCGGGATTGAACCTGCAACCGAGGTACATGCCATTACTAGGTTACAGGGAATTGAACCGGAGGGCCGACGCTATAACCATTGAGCAAAACTGGCCAGGGCCAAAGTTAATACTTGAACCACTTTTTCTCTCATGTTTGTGGATTTTATTATAGGTCACCCTATATAATAAAAGGCTTATATGCAAATAGACCAAATGGCAGAACAATCGAACAACAGGTCACTATGATGAGCGCTGACCACCAGGGGGTGTGTGTGTGGGACATAGCGGGCATCGGCAACAGGTGGCAGAGCATGGAACATGACAGGCTTCGGCCATGGAGGGATGGTGAAGATGTGCGGGGCCGCCAGACCAAGGCGGGGCACTGTTCACTGTCATCGTGGTGAGCCTGTGGTGGTTACTGAAAATTCTTTGCTCCTGCACGCCACAGTCCTTCCCAGTGCTCGCACCTGCTGCCGTCACTGGCCCCACTCACACCCACTGCTGGCGCTGGAGCTTTCGTTTGCACCTGCTGCCAGCGCCAGGCACCAGCTCTGATCTCTCTGCGCCTTCAGCGGCTGTGAGTGGCATCTGCCAGCCCTGATCACCCCTCAGGGCTTCTCCACCTCCCCCAGCTCCTTAGGAAAGATTGGGGTTGGCAGTCACCTCTTGCACCCACTGCTGGTGATGGCCCTGCTCACACCTGCTGCTGGTGCTGGAGTTGCCCCTTGCACCTGCTGCCAGTGCCCAGCGCCAGTCCTGATTGCTCTGTGTTGTTATCAGGTGCAAGCAGCAGCTGCTGGTCCCAATTGCCCTTGAGGGCTTCTCCATCTCCCTCTGCTCCTGAGGGGTGATTGGGGCAGCAGCTGCCGCTTGCACCTGCTGACCAGCCCTGCTTGCACCCCCTGCTGGCACTGGCCCGAATTGCTTTGCACCATTGGCTGGTGCAAGGAGGGCCAGCGCTGCCAGCGTGTGGGAATAGTGGTGGCAGGAGTGGAGATGCCAGCAGACAGGGACCAGGGGCCTCGGCTTGAAGGGCTGGGCAGGGACACGGAGGATGGACCAAGACATGCCCCTGTGCCCACTGCAGCCTCGTGGCTCAGAGTTCCTTTCAAGGTGCATAAATTCGTGCACAGGGCCCTTAGTGTTTGTATAAAAGTGAAATGACTTTCTTGTAGGGGTCAGGTTCTTTAATTTTTATGTCATGCACATATTTGTTAGTGAAAGCATATGGACGTTTCCTTTTTTAAATAGTTAATAAGCACAACCTGATAGTTTGAAAAGTCCTTGAATTTTTTCTATTATTATTATTTTATTTT
Organism: Vespertilio murinus; assembly: GCA_963924515.1. Taxonomy (NCBI): domain Eukaryota; kingdom Metazoa; phylum Chordata; class Mammalia; order Chiroptera; family Vespertilionidae; genus Vespertilio; species Vespertilio murinus. The sequence continues at coordinate 136,881,671 of OZ004707.1, forward strand.
TTTCAACACCATTTATCCCCTCTGTGCCCCCTTCCATCGCCACCCCCACCGCCAGTTATTACATAGAAAATTCACAGCCCCTGCAGGTTCTTGAGCACTTAACTATTTGGACACTAACACAATGCCGGCACTGTATGTGTGCTTCATACGTTATTTCACACAGTCCCCTATGAGGTAGGTGTTAGCATTTTACTTTTACAGGCAAGGAAAGGGAGGATTGGGATGTGCAATGATTTGCTCAAGGTCACACAGCTAGTCCTCCGCAGTGAAGAAGTTCAGATCCCATCCTTCCGATCTCCAGAGTCAGAGCTCATAACCACCGCGCCAAAACTGCTGTGTGTCAGCTCTGATTGGATGTGTCTTTTACTGTACATGAAATCGAATTCCTTTTTGAGAGTCAGCAGAATGTAAATAATAACGTATTGAGTGGCTTTCTGTTAATATGATTCCCTAGCCTTATTTTTTGGAAATCTTTTAAGATAAATCTTTATATGCAATACGGTGAACGGACTAGAGACTTGCTTATGTAAACACCACATTCCCTCCCCTCTGTACCCCAGCCCCCCGAGACGTGGCTATTTCTCCAGATTTCCTTTTTCTTTTTAAATTTTATTTCCAGTGTGTGTAAAACTGTACTCTTTTAAAAAAATATATTTTATTGATATTTTACAGAGAGGAAAGGAGAGAGATAGAGAGCTAGAAACATCGATGAGAGGGAAACATCGATCAGCTGCCTCTTGCACACCCCCCACCGGGGATGTGCCCGCAACCAATGTACATGCCCTTGACCGGAATCGAACCCGGGACCCTTCAGTCCGCAGACCGATGCTCTACCACTGAGCCAAACCGGTTTCGGCAAAACCGTACTCTAAGCACGCACGGAGCAGCACCCACTGCCTCTGATGGTAGGGAACCTTCCCCACCCCCCGCCACACGTGTGAAGAGGCAGTAGATGTTGTCAGCATTTAGACTGGCGATGTGTTTTCAGTGAATACAGAAAGATTTGATGATAGTCTGTCATTTGTCAAGAAGAAAAGTTTAAATACATGCACATTATCCTATGTCACAGAAGCCTTCATTATGATTGATTCCTTCTGAGGCAGTAGACTATGCAGATGTTTTATTCATGAATTGTTATTTTTGCCAAAACTCTGTGGGTTCCTATTTAATTTCTCTCAGCCGAATGTGCCATCATATGTTTCTTTTTGTAAACTTTATCCTTACATAGGCAGTGTTAATTCTGAGATGTTGATGCACTTGTAGAGCTAGAACACAGCTGTTGGTACAGCCTAATGATTGTTGGCTGTGGTTAAACCCCTGTGAGTGTATAGTGTAGATATAGAAGTCATTGATTGGGCAAGAAAATTCTACCTTTGATTTATATGGCAAGACTGCTCTCATGCCATGACCCCAACTTTCCCGAGGTGGCAGGGATGTCGGTGGGGGGATGACACTGGGAATAAAAGGTGAGACTAGTAATAGCACCAAGTAGAACAAGAGATGTGGAGTGGACCTATTGTTGTTTTAAACATTGTATATTTATTAAAACAATTACATTTTAAGTCTGGACAGTAATACCATATTTGCCCTTCAATCCTTTTTCTTTCAGTTGCCTCACTCTTCATTATTTTAGTGGGGGAGGGATTACTCGGCATGGATTATTAAAAATTCTAAAACAGGAAGATGGATTGTATCTACTGGTCACACATATTTTGGATATTATTTTTCTGAGTAAATGCTGAGTAGATTAATTTTCTTCTCCCATATGAATCTTGTCCTGAATTTTGGCAGATAATTGTATTGCATCCTAGTATAAAGTGTCCTTTTGCACTGCGTGTGTGTGTGTGTGTGTGTGTGTGTGTGTGTTTGTGTCTGTGTGTCTGTGCTTGTGTGCGTGTGTGTGTGTGTGTGTGTGTGTGTGTGTGTGTGTGTGAGACCATAGGAAGAAAAATCGTATAGTATCTAGTTTGTACTTTAGGGCATTTTTTTTTTGTCCTTCCCCACCTGTCACCACCGTGCTCTCCCTGCCGGGGTTCTTTTCCATTCTAGATTTTAAAGGGAAACCAAAAAGGTGAGCAGTGATTGCCCTAACTTGAGCCTCACTCTGAATTCATAAGAACTAGAGGAAACATTCTTCATGGTTATACTTAGTTCTCTAAGCCAAGACAATGGATTATCCTTATGAACTTTCTCAGAGGGTCAATATGTATACACACACACACACACACACACACACACACACACACACCCTTTTTGGTTTACTTGCGGCTTATTTCGTTTTGCTCCTTTGCTCCTGTCTTTGGAGTCTGCTGGCTTCTGTCTTCAGGTTGGTGCTAGCCAGCAAGCAGCCTCTTAGATGCACCTGGACGTCCCCTCAGATGAAGGCTGGCAGCGTGGCCTTTATGTTTTTGTCAGTACTTAACCTGACTGAACAGAGGCAGCAGTGGGAAAGTGATTTGTCTTATTGGTGCTTGTGTTATTCCTGACTTGTTAATGGATGCCTCTTTCCAGTCCTTTCCGCATATATTCTTGCCCTGAGAGCACCAGGTCATTAGGAAACCTGGCACATTTTTCCCATTAGGTAGCGTGGTACCTAATCCTCCCCTTTGAAAAGATGGGGAACTGGCATAGGGATGTTATGCTTAGGAGTCAAGGGACATGGCAGATTAGATGACTGGATTCCCCCTCTGTACTTGTTCAGAGAAAGTCTCATTAAATACTAGAGGCCCAGTGCACGAATTCGTCCACCAGTGGGGTCCCTTGGCCTGGCCTGTGGGATCGGGCCGAGGGGTCCTGGATTGCAAGAGGGCACAGGCCAGGTGGAGGGACCCCACTGGTGCACAATCAGGACTAGGGAGGAAAGTGGGAGGTTGACCAGCTGGGGAGAGACTGTGGGAGGGCTCCAGGGCAGGTCTGGCCCCTCTTGCTTAGTCCCGATCAGCTGGACCCCAGCAGCAAACTAACCTACTGGTCGGAGTGTCTACTCCTTGGTGATCAGTGTACATCTTAGCAACTGGTCAACCAGTTGACTGCCTGCCACCTGGTGGTCAGTGCCCGTCACAGCGAGCAGTTGAACTGCCTTAGCATATCATTAGCATGTTACACCTTGATTGGTTGAATGGCTGACCAGATGGCTAGACACTTAGCATATTAGGCTTTTATTATTTAGGATGCTATAAGTCACTAGTTGGTATACTTGAAAATATGCTTCCTTTAGAATTTCCTTTGCTGTGTTAAAATGCTGGTCTACCATTTACTGTGTGACCATGGGTTCTCTAATCTTTTTGTGTGGGCTTACTAATAGTACCTGCCTCCCAGGGAGGTTGAGAGGATTATCTTCATATATGTGAGATGCCTGGAAGACCACCACACAGAAATAGATGAGAATTCTTCTCTGGATTTAGACTCTCTATGCTTGAATCTCAGCCCACCTCCTTTCAGTCTTGGGATCTTCACTTGATTTTCCTTTGCTTTAGAATTTCCATGCAAATAGTAACTTCCTCATTAGATTTTTGTAAGGACTTAAATCATTTAAGTCCTTAGCATAGTGCCTGATAGTAAGCACTCAATGAATGTTAGTAATGTTATCATCCTAGTGAATTTCTGATAATTCCATTACTGCCATTACATTTCAGGGCTTTTCACCTCATAGCTTTTGCATAGTCAACATTATGTTTATGATAGCGGGATGGTGTTATAACTGGACTGTTTCCTTTCTAGGCTGCACATATAGAAGAAGGAGTGGAAACTCAATAAAATATTTGAGTTTGTTTCCTGAATATTTGAAGGGGGCTGAGCAGCAAGTTTATGTAAACTCTCCAGGTGGGTTGAAGCTCCAGCTCCTACCTATGATAAGATGGCTTTGATCGGAGCTCCATAAGAAAGTAGAAATTCTTACTTACATATTTCCTGTCCACAGCGATGAAAATAAATTGGTATTTTATTTGCCTTCTTTTAAAGTGAATGCAACAAAGCCAGTGTATGACCTTTAAAAAAATGCTCTCATGGTTTCACTTGAAGACAGCTTTTTTCCCTGTTGCTTTTAATCCTTTGGTAATATATTAAATTCCTTGCTCTTTCTGGAATGCACATATTTCAAATGTTTGCCTGTGGTTTTGACCTATCTTAGATAATGCTTGACCAAATTAGTCATACACTCTATATTCTCTCAATTTTCTCCAAAATGAATTCCATTCCCAACTCCCTAATACTCTTATTTCTTCCATTTAAGTTTAAAAAATGTACTTGTACTAGTTTTTGCTGTCATTCAATGCTCAACATTTAGCTCCTTGGTTTTTCTGGTGGTGTCCCCAAAAGGATATTTTGTTGCCTCTTTTTTCTTTCATTTCCAACCAACCAGAGTATTATGGGTGGATCATATTTCAACATATTGTATTCTCCTCTCCAAAACCAAGCTTGTTGGTTTTGTAACAATAGAACTTTATCCTATTCATGGAATGTCTTCCATACGGGGTCTTCCTCAGGTTCTGAGAGGTATAGTTTTGCCCATTGAAATATTTCCTTATTTAGTCCAAAACTTTGCGATCCAGATTAAGTATCTGGAATTTTTCAGCTGCTAAATGCTGATGGTGCCTGTTACAGTCAGGGCTTGTTGATATTAATAAGAACACAGAATCTGCTATATGCTGTACCAGTGGTCGGCAAACTCATTAGTCAATGGAGCCAAATATCAATAGTACAAAGACTGAAATTTCTTGTGAGAGCCAGATTTTTAAAACTTAAACTTCTCCTAACTCCACTTTTTTCAAAATAGACTCACCCAGGCCGTGGTATTCTGTGGAAGAGCCACACTCAAGGGGCCATAGAGCCGCATGCGGTTCACGAGCCACAGTTTGCCGACCACGGTGCTATATAGTTGAAAGATAGGATATGGCTGGCTAGTGCTTTGCAGCCAATTAAGACGTCTTAACATGCAGTACTTTATTCGTTTTATAGTAGAATAAATAATGGCCACCCAAAGATATCAATCCCAATTTTGGTAATTTGTAAATGTTATTTTACTCAGATAAAAGACCTTGGTTGATGTAACTAAGGTAAGGATCTTGAGATGGGAAGATTAACCCTGAATTCCCTGAGGGAGCTCTCTCTGCCATCACCTGTCCTTATCAGAGAGAGCAGAGGGAGGTCACACAAACAGAGAGGACATTGATGTGAAGATGGGTTAGATGATGCAGCCCCAGGAGCTGGAAGAAGCAAGAAAGGACTTCCCCTGGGAGAGGCATTGTGGCCCTTCTGAGTCTCAACCTTCTGGAGCTCCAGAACTGGGCAAGAATGCAATTCTGTTGTTTAAAGCTGCCATGTTTGTGCTGATTTGTTACAGCAGCTTCAGGAAATGAATGCACATCTATTGTTCTATCTCTTGATAGTTTCATTGTAAAATAGATGGAGGGAAAGAAGAAAAAAGATAGGCATTATTATTTTTGAGATGTCAATCTTTATTACAGAATTAGTAGAATAGAATTACATATTCAGGAAACTAATTGAACTAGATCTATCTATCTATCTATCTATCTCCCTATCTCCTTCAATATAATAAAAGGCTAATATGCAAATTTTCCCCTTGGGAGTTTGACCATCTAAGAGTTCAACTGCTTGCTATGACTTGCACTGACCACCAGGGGGAGGCTGAACTAAGGAAGGCCCTGGCTAACAGCCAGGAGAAGGAAGGCCTTGATCGGCTGATCACCGGCCAGGCCTACGGACCCTAACTGTGCATGAATTTCATGCACTGGGCCTCTAGTATCATAATAAAAGGCCACGAGGTGTCAGGACCAAAGTGACCAAATGACCGGTCACCATTAGGTGCATAGAGCACCTCTCAGGCCCTCCCCCATGGCCCATGGGCTCCCTTCACAGCAAGGCTGGTGGATGCAGGTGGGTGAGGTGGCAGGCAGGTGGGCACCATGAAGTGGTGGGTGAGTGGACAGGGTGTGAGTGCAGAGGAGTGGCAGACAGGTGGGGTATGGCGAGGTGGGCATGGCGGTGAGCACGATGGGGCAGTGGATGGGGCACAAGCATGGCAGACTGGTGGGTGGGCAGGTGGGGTGCAGTGAGGCAGGTGCAGCTGCAAGCGTGGCAGGCTAGTGGGTGGGGCTGTGGGTGCGGCAGAGCAGCAGGCAGATGGGCAGGGCCGCACAATATCACACACTGATTTAAAAGGCTAATTAATATGCAAAGTGTCGTCCCCTTGGAAGTTTGACCAGGAGATTGGGAGTACAATTGCTTGCTGTGATGTGTGCTTACCACCAGGGGGCGGTATGGAATGAAGGAAGGCCCCTGTTGGCATCTGGAAGGCCCTGATTGGCCCCGATCACTGGTCAGGCCTGGGGACCCTACCTGTGCATGAATTTTGTACACTGGGCCTCTGGTTGTAAATAACAGAACACAATATACTAAGTACTATGTATTTAGTCCTTTCTTCAGCAGTAATTTGCCACTTAGAATTTAAAACTGTTACGCAAATTGGTATTGTTGGGGTTGGGACAGGGAGGAAATAGATTGAATGATAAATAAATTAGTGAAAGATGGTGTTTCCACTTAAAATTTCATTTAAAGTTGCATGTGTAGGATTTTAGCACTTTTCTTTAAGGGAGAGAGTTGGGAGTTCTGCCTCTCTGGACCAAGGGTGCCATGTCATACGAGGACATGGTATGCAAAGGGACCAAACACCTGCCAGTACTCAGCCAGGGAGAGTAGAAAGCTAATGGTACAGAGAAACCAGGTGCTGATGGGCAGGGTAGAGCCATGAGTGGTCACTGACGGTCTCTCCCTCAAACAGCCTTACCTGAAGGCAAAAAGCCATGTGCAACTCTGCTTTAGCTCTGATAGAAATAAAAGACTTGTTTTAGAGAAGTCTCTGAAGTTAAATATTGAAAGAAAAGGAAAGGAAAAATGGAAAGGCAAAAGAAACTAATGTAGAAAAGGAGAGTAGAAGACCATGATCTAGTCCAGTTTTACAGGAAAAGGCTATATCTGGTTCTCTTGAAAATCAGAGCACCTCTTCTTCAATTTTTTGGAAGAGTAAAGAGAAGGATAGGTTTTAAATCCTCTTTGAATGTTTGATAAAATTCACTGGGGAAGCCATCTGAACCCAAACTTTTATTTTTTGGGAAGACTTTTGATGGTTGTTTAATTTCCTCACCGCTGATCAATCTACTTAGATTTTTTCAATTCTTCATGGTTTAGTCTTGGAAAGTTATGAATTTCTAGGAAGTTATCCATTTCTTCTACGTTATTAAGTTTGGTGGCAATATTGTCTTTCATAAAATTCTAGTATGATCCTTTGTATATTGTGATGTCTGTGGTGACTTCTCTCTCATTTCTGATTTTGTTTACATGGGTCTTTTCCCTTTTTTCCTTAGTGAGTCTAGCTAGCGGGTTGTAAATTTTATTAATGATATACCACCTCACAGCTTCTAGAGTAGCTATTATTAATAAAACAACTAATAACAAGTGTTGGAGAGGTTGTGAGAAAAGGGAACCCTCATTCACTGTTGATGGGGATGTAGATAGGTACAACCACTATGGAAAACGGTCTGGTGAGTTCCTAAAAAGTTAAGAATAGAGCTACCACAAAACCCAGCAACCTATCTTCTGGATATATTTGAAAACGTTGACAACATGTATTCTTAAAGATATATGCACCCTTATGTTCATTGAAGCCTTATTCCTGGTGACCAAGACATGGAAGCAACCAATGCCCTTTGATAGAGGACTGGCTAAAGAAGATGTGGTACATACACTCAATGGAATACTACTCAGCCATAAACAAGGATGAAATACTGCCACTTGCAACAACATGGATGGACTTTGAGAACATTATGCTAAGTGAAATAGGTTAATCAGAAAAACCCAAGATCCATATGATTTCACTCATATGTGGGATATAAAACTGAAACTTGTGGGCACAAATAGCAGTGTGGTGATTGCCAGAGGGAAGGGGGCAGAGGGTGAAGAGGATTCTAATATGTGGAGGTGGGAGAAGATTTGACTTTGGGTGGTGTGCACACAGTGCAATCTAAAGATCTTGTAATAGAAACCCACACCTGAAACCTATATGTCCATGTTAACCAATGCCACCCCAATACATTTAATTAAAAAAAAAAAGAGAGAGAAAAAGATCGCACAGCTTTCTATAAATGAGAAAAGAAAATGGATACACCATACTATATCCTGGGTCATGGACCCAATTAATCACATATAGCTGTTATAATAAAAGAAAATAATTGTTTCTTTAACACCAATTAGAAATAATTTTAATTTATTTTGTTGTAAGAACTGATTTGTGAAAAAGGCCAGAATCATCTTCTATTAAGCTCCTCGGATAACAGAACTTTTGTGAGGTTGCAAGTTTAGGAAGTTTGCAGAGTAAATGTGAGATAATGTGCTGCATACCATGGGAGTCTATGTCCCAGGCTGCTCTGTTACTGGTATGCAGTGTTTACGAATTATTCCATTGGTATGATCAGGTCAGTGAATTTCAACATGAAGATTTTCTGATTTAAATGCTTACTTCTGGTTGTCTTCAATTTTTGACAGATGTACATTTTATAAACACTGTTTTGAGCAGGAAAAAAAAATAGTTGTAGTACAGTTCTTTTGACTAAGGAGCAATGGTTGCATTTATTCTTACTCGAATAAAAGTGAAAGCTCTGTTCCATTGCGTTTGAATGTAATACTGCTCATTTAACATTCAGTACTTACAGGATTCTAAACCCCACACTTCTCTCTTGATTTATAAGATGGTACATGTTTTCCTCAGCATATTTTGTCCTTATCTCATAGGCAAAGCTCTATATCTTGTGTGGAGTTCAACTTTATTTTACATCTGGATTAACATAATCTTCTGACCAGGTGGGACATTGTACAAAGGAGGTGGGGATCTGCCAGGTGAGTCATGACTAAGTAGCACACGAGGCTTCTGCAGGTGGAGAGTAGAAACAAGGGTATGAACTTGTGAAACGTGAAGGGTTTGGGTGAGAGGGTCACAGACACCAAGCCAGCCCTATGTACAGTAGGATGCAGGTGAGACAGTAGGGAATGGTGGGGTCTGTAGGGTTCTTGGGTGGCTCTTCAGCTCCAGTCTCTGCTTATCAGGTAGAAGAAATGCAGGCCCAGAGTTGCTGTGTCTTATTTTTCAGGAGAAACCACAGAGAGAGTTTTAAGGGAGTGTCCTGATGATTATGTTTCAATTAATTGAAAATTCTAAAAAATACCGTAGAGGATTATACTGTGTGGGCCGAAGAAAACATGTCTGGGTCTGTGAGCTTGTGACCTCTGGGAGACGCTGATTGAATGTATTCTGACCCCACAGTCTTGGAGAAGATATTCATTGCCTTGCACTTGCTGCATCTCTCCCATTCTATGATTGCAGATGTATCTTGATTATTATTTTGTCCTTTCTATTTCAGTCCCAGAGCCTGAAGGAGAATTTAGATAGCTCACAAGACCTCAGAATAATTTATGTTGGGAACCACTGGTGGAGACTTGGCTCTTTTAAAGCAAAGAGCTGAGCTAGAGCGAAATCTGAAGAGGTAATCAGAACTCATTTCAAAAATCTCTAGGAGGAACAAAGCTAGGATTAAGCAAGTAGAGTAAGAGAGGGATAGACTGCATTACAGGAAGCATTTTTACAAAAATGTTAAGTTTAGGCAATCAGACATCAGTGCTGAGTTGAAGATGGTTCTGGAGATATGGAAGTCTGATTTCTATCCTTTAGAACAAAGTCAGGTAAAGTACAGGACACCCAGTTAAATTCGAAATTTCAGATAAATAACAAGTAACGTGCTAATATAAGGCTATCTCACGCAATATTAAACATTACAAATATACCTCACATATTGCATGGGGCATCCTCATACTAAAACATTATTTGATATTTATCTAAAATTCAAATTGACCCTGGCATTTTGTTTTTATATTGTTTGTATTTTGCTAAATGAATCTGATAACCCTATACCAGCAGCCTGGGCAAATTTCAAAGTATAGGCCAGACTACCCAAGATTCACAAGCCAGAATACAGTGAGGAGCTGTAACACATTCTTTCAACAGTGTTTGGACTGGCTGATGTTGAAGGGTTCTTGTGAACTGCAAAATAACCTTTCCTAGAATTGCTGCAGGTGAGGAGGCAGAGCAGTCTCTGTGTGTGCAAAGCTGTCCTGGAAGCTTATGGATGAATACAGTGCAGGTACTTATCCACAATTGACTGAAGGCTCTCCAACGGGGTGACATTTTTAAAGAATGCTTTGGAGGCTAATAGTAATTTCTGGTTAGACATATTAGGAAAACATAACATTTTAAGAGTATTGCCATATCAATACTATCAAGTCTTCTGATTCATTAAGTATTTCCATTTATTTAGATTTTCTTTCATTTTCTTAAACAATGTTCTGCAGTTTTGGAGTATGTATTTTATACAACTGTTGTTAAATTTATTTCTAAGTAATATATTCTTTTTGGTTTATTATCAGTGGAGTTGTTTTCCTAATTTCATTTTCAGATTTTTAATTGCAAGTGCATATAAATGCAATTGAATTTGTATATTTATCTTGTACCCTGTCATGTTGCTGAACTCACGTATTAGTTCTAATAGTTTTTTTTTTTTTTAGATGGATTCCTTAGGATTTTCTATGTATAATATCAAATAGAGAGCTTACTTTTTCATTTCCAATCTGGATGACTTTTATCTCATTTTCTTGCCTAATTACTCTGGCTACTACCTCTAGGACAATGCTGAATGAAACTGGTGAGAGCACCTCTTGTTTCTGACCTTTGGTGTGAAACCATCCAGTCTTTCACCAGTGTGGATGCTGTTAGCTGTGGGTTTTTGTAGATGTGGTTTATTAAGTTGAGAAATTTATCTCTATTCCTAGTTTGTGGAGTGTTTTTATCATGAAGGGTATTTTATTTTGCCACATACTTTTCTGCATCTATTGAGAGCATCATGTGCTTTTTGTCCTTCATTCTCTTAAATGGTGTGATACATTAATTGATTTTTGGATATTGTATCAACATGTATCTGGGATAAATCTCATTTGGTCATGGTATACAGTCGTTATTTGTTAAAAATAAGTTTTTATTAATTTCAAAGAGAGAAAGGGAGAGAGACAGAGAGATAGAAACATCATTGATGAGAGAGAATCATCAATTGACTACCTTCCACATTCTTCCTATTATAGGTCAAGCCCAGAACATTGCTACGTGCCCCAATTGGGAATCAAATTATAACCACCTGATTCAAGGGTCCCTTCTCAACCACCGAGACACACTGGCCAGGCTCCAGTCTTTTTTATATGTTCCTAGATTCCGTTTGCTAGTGTTTTGCTGAGGATTTTGTCTCTATATTCATAAGGAATATTGGTCCATAGTTTTCATTTTTTTACTTGTCTGGTTTGGGTGTCAGAGTGATGCTAAAAAGTGTGAGTAATGGTTCTCCCTTTTTCATTTTTTGGCAAGAGCTTGTGAAAAATTGACATCTCTTTTTTTTTAAGTGTTTGATAAAATTTATTGGTGAAGCCATTTGGGCCTGGGTTTTTCTTTGTGGGAGATTTTAAAATCACTAATATAATGTGCATACTTGTTTTTAAGTCCTTTCAGAGTTTTTATTTCTTACTAGAGGCCCATTGCACAAAATTCGTTCAGGGGTGGGGAGTGTCCCTCAGCCCAGCCTGCACCCTCTCCAATCTGGGACCCCTTAAGGGATGTCCAATAAGACCTCTCACAATCCAGGACTGCTGGCTCCCACCGCTTGCCTGCTTCTGCCTGATTGCCCCTAACTGCTTCTGCCTGCCAGCCTGATCATCCCCTAACAACTCCACTGCCAGCCTGATCAATGCCTAGCTGCTCCCCAGCCAGCCAGATTGCCCCCAACTGCCCTCCCCTGCAGGTCTGGTCCCCCCAACTGTTCTCCTCTATAGGCTTGGGTCTCTCCCCCCTCAACTGTCCTCCACTGCAGGCTTGGTCCCCTCTCAACTGCCCTTCCCACAGGCCTGGTTCTCCCCCAACTGTCCCCCACTGCAGGCTTGGTCCCCCCCTAAATTGTCCTCCACTGCAGGCCGGTTTCCCCCTCCTCACAACTGTTCTCCCCTACAGGCCTGCTCCACCCCTCCCCCAACTGTCCACAACTGCCCTCCCCTGCCAGACATCTTGTGGTGGCCATCTTGTGTCCACATGGGGGCAGCTATTTTTGACCACATGGGGGTGGCCATCTTGTGTGTTGGAGTGACAGTCAATTTGCATATTACTCTTTTATTAGATAGGATTGAATCAGTATTCTAAGAAATTATTCATTTCATCTAGATTATATAACTTGTTGGCATACAGTTTTTTCAGCATTCCTTTATAATGCTCTTATTTCTATAAAGTTGGTAGTAATGGCCTTTCCTTTTCATTCTTGATTTTTAGTAATTTGAGTCTTTTTATTTTTTCTTGACCAATCTAGCTAAACTTTGCAATTCTTTTTTTATCTTTTTAAACACACAAATTTGGTTTTGTTGATTTTTTTCCTATGTCATTTTTAGTAGTTTTAAAAATCAATTTTGGCCCTAATCTTTATTATTTTATTAATTCCTCTTGCCATCAGTATAGTTTTCTTTTTCCAGTATCCTAAAGAGGGAAGTTAGGTTAGTGATTTGAAATGTTTCTTCTTTTTGATATAGATGTTTCTAGCTATACATGTCCCTCTAAGTACTGATGTTGCTGCATCTTGTAAGTTTGGGTATGTTGCATTTTTATTTTAACATATTTCTATGTATTTTCTTTGCTTTTTTGATTTATTGGTTATAAGTGCTTTAAAAAATTCTACATATTCGTGATTTTCTAAATTTCTTTGTTATTGATTTTTAATTTTATTCTACTGTGGCCAGAAAACATGGATTGTAGAATTTCAGTTCTTTTAAATATGTATTTGTAGGCTTATTTTATGGCCTGCCATATGATCTATCCTGGAGAATGTTCTATGTGCGTGAGAAAAGAATGTGTATGCTGCTGTTGTTAGGTGGAATGTTCTATAGATCTGTGTTCAATCTGGTTAGTTTATAACACGTCTTCCCTTAAACATTTGTTGAGAGCATTTAACAAGCAATTTAATCAGGACTTGGTGGTGTTTAAAGGTCTATGAGTCAACTGCCTGCTTGGTTGCAATCTTTCCACACTGAAGCAGAATTTGTATTAAAAAGCTAAACAGAGATTTTTCATACACCTTAAAATTATTGCATAGGGTGCACATAGTAAGCTTCCAGTGAGAAATGTGGTTGCCCAATGCAGCATGCTTATTCATGTCCTATTACTGATTTGTTTTAAAACCAATAGCGTTTTTGCTTCTTTAAGAATGGTGAGCACACTGAGAATGAATTCAGTTTTGGAAGAGATGTGCAGATTTTGATGAACATGAATGATGTTTCTGCAGTTGTCCCTGAATATCTGCATTAGCAAACCACAGCGCTCAGTGTGGATGGGATTCAAGATTCAAAGGAGTAAAGCCTGTGCCTATTAAATAAAACATAGCCACAACATTCTTGGAAATTTGAAGATAGGTGAAAGTATCTCAGCACTACCACAACATTCCTGTCTATTTAAATCATATTTTGAAAGGTGTTTGAATGTGTCCTGTTCTGTGAAAGCAGTTTCTCTTTCATGAAACGGCTGAAATTAAGGCAAAGAGCTCCCATTAGTATTGTTAGACTAGAATCCAAATTGAGATGGGCTGTGGCTGAATACATTCAGGAGAGATGAAAAATGGCTCAGATTGACAAACCATTGTTCTCATTGACGTCATTAATATAGATTAAAATATACTTATTATCACTCAGTATATTTTTGGGTTGAATTAAGTTGTTTTTGCACAGCTTTTATATTACCATTAGATATCTAGCTGGCTGCATTTCAACATTGCTATTAATAAATCCTCTGGCTCTCACAATATGAATTTGTAAATATATTGCCCATTATTGAAAATTGGTTGTGCCCACGCTATCTTCATGTTTTCCTGTACCCATTCACTCAGAAATAATTATTTACATAAATTAATAACACATTTGACTAATAAGTACACATTTTACTTTGACCCTTGATGTTATTTTATATAACTCCTTGATATCTCCTGACTCTGTTTCGTGGAAGAAAATTTTTTTCTCCTTCGTCGGTTGTGACAGAGCCTTATTCTCCCTAGTTTGGAATCGAAGCCACATCTCTAATCATTATTAATCAATTTCTTTATTGCAGATTTTTTTGGAGACTCCATGTAAGTGAAAAGATGATTATTCTAATGAGTATAGTTTGTCTTTTAAGCAACCCTTGACTCCCAGCCCGTTATATGTTGTTGCAGGCATTTTTTTTTTGACTTGTGGAAAGAAAGGATGTCATGGTTTTAAACGCCAGCTTAACAACATTACCATGTGATCCTGGGAAAGATAGCCACTTTTTCTGAAATTTGGCGAGCTCTGTGTGAAATGTGAATAATGCTGGGAAAATAATGCGACATGGGAATAGTTGTCCATGTGGTAAGGAATGAGCTCTTGTCTGCAAAGCCCCTAGTGCAGTCCTTGGTACACAGAAAACCCTACATTTGTTAGCTTCCCTTTCTTTCTGAATCTCCTTTCCAGTGTCGACGAGCTCCTTCATGTTAGTAGGCTTTTCTTAGTTACGTACCTCTGTATTTTCTAGCCCGGCCCAGACAGAAACCCTGTAAGCGTTAAATACATTATTTTTACAACTTTAACAAATTTCCCCCAGATATTCAAAACAATTTCCATCTTCCTAGGTTTCTAACTTTTTAGAATTGGAGGCAGTATTTCCTTTACTTTTATCATGGGCCATGCCTTTTAATAAAATACAGGATAGGTCAAAACTAGGTTTACAGTTGTGAGTATGTGAAATACAGAGTTTATTCTTGTATTATTTATTAATGGGTAGGAACAACTGTAAACCTACTTTTGCCCCACCTGATGTATTTAATATATTGCCAGTCAGGAATAGGCATAATATAATGATCTTAGAACTTGCAGTAATATTTCCATTTATATTAATCCTATGAAATTGCATCGAAGAACATCTGACTGTACAATTGCAGTTTTATCATTTTTTCCCTTTGGAATTTGTAATTCCTTTTAAACCATTTACACTTTTCTACCCTGCCTCCCACAGTGCAACAGTCTACACAGCTGATGGTGTTGGTTTCTCTGGTTGTAACTGAAATTCCATTAAAGGTTTTGGTGCTGTCAGCCAGGCTGTGTTGGAGCTAGGGATTCCATTTCCCACTAACAAACTACTATCTTCCATTATTTTTCTTCCCTCTCTAGTGACATTGTTTATTATTGTTCCAGAGGCAATTTGAAGCTTAATTTTAGAAACATTACATTTTAATCTGACTATATGAGGCTTTAAAAAAAGGTTTTGAAACATGAGATAAAGGTTTTCTGTTTTCAGGACAATTAATAACCTATTTAGATGTATTCATCTGAGGAACTGAAGATGATTTTGCCACCAGGCCATTTGTTTAAGGGCACAAACAGATGGGTCTTACTCCAAACCCTGAAGGCGAACAGACCAGACACCCCGTTAATTGCTTGGGGAAGAAGCAATTTCTATGACCATGGCTCTCTCCCAAGGACACACTGATCTTTACTGTGATAACTCTCAAATTTGATGCTATCAACAACGCAAAAACTGCATTCATTCAGTAAAAATTCCCCATACTGTGCAGCAACTGGCTACTCAGAGTAACAACCAAGAACAAACTGTCCATTGAATAAGTTTGCATTTTAATTGTGAAGCTGTTTGCACAAGAGAATCTGATGAACAGAAATTTAGAAAATTAGAACGTTGGTAGGAAATTGCCTAAGACCTTTGGGAATGACAGCTTTAGTCAGGAGTTTGTGACTCACTGTACAATCTTTTAAAACCTGTTACCTCTTTTGTTGTCTGATCTGTGGGACTAAATCCGTTTTTTAGATGGTTATTTTGGAGGTGGAATATAAAGCACTGATCCATAGGAAGTGCTCAGCCAGTGGTAGTTATGAAGACATTTAGTTTCTGAAATATTTGTAAATGAAAGTTCTGATCACTAGTTAGCTTATCTACCCATTATTGTAGTCCATAAAGTTAAGCAAATCTCAAACGCTAAACTTAACCTTCCATTATAAAATAGTCAAATCAATCTTTCTTTATTGAGAGTTAATCAATATGCTTCTGGATTCTTAACTCTCTCTCTTGAATAACTGGTAAATGAACAAATCATACAATTTATCAGAATTTGGAACAAGAATCTGAAATTCCCAAAACATGGGTCCAAAGTCAAGTACCGTATTTGCCGGTGTATAAGAGACTGGGCGTATAAGACGACCCCCTAACATTTCCACTCAAAATACAGAGTTTGTTATATACTCGCCGTATAAAACTACCCCCCACTTGGAGGCATATTTTTCAGGGCCAAAAAATAGTCTTATACGCCGGCAAATATGGTAGATACCATTCGCAAATACAAGTTCCGGAACACCAGAGTAGTGCAATGCTAGGCCTGTAGTGAGTGCCTAGCAAACATTTGGTTATTTATTGGTCAAAGAAATAAGGGGCGCCATTAGATTACAAGAAAGAACTAACTAGCCCCATTATTTTACACCATCAGAGAGATTATTGTTTGGAGTCCCTTTTTTAATTACTTATTGATCTGAAGAATTTGTGACCAGAAGAAACCGTTAAGTTTATTTATTCCTGACCTCTAGTTTTATAAATTAAGCCGAGCCCTGGGGTTAAGTGATTTGGGCTTAGTGAGGGAAACAGGCTTGGGGATGAAGGCAGATTTGCTGAGTGCATAAGGAAGAGATAAAGCCTATCTCTTGGCCTTGTGCTCATGTTGTGCTATTGACAGGGCATTTCTGAAGGCAATAGTGGTTGTGAAGACGGGCAGAGAGATGGCAATTGAACGAGGACGTTTTCTAAGGAGAAAACTTTAAGTGAAGAAGAAACTTCTTCCTCACTCATTTTCAGTGAGAGTGGAAGATGTCTAGGTACCAGTCTTTGGTGCCTATGCTGTGACCTTTTGACCCTGTAAGTGGAAAGTTAGCTTAGCATGCTATTAAAAGCCCAGGCTCCAGGTAATGCTCTTTTCTACAAGGTGGGGATACTTGCAGTTGGACTGCAAAGTTGACCTGTTGTGCCAGTGGGCAGATGTTGGCAGGTATTCCTTTACATCTGTAATGGGAGGCACAACTCTGCACTGGAGCTCTCCATGTGATGTGGTGGAGAAGGTTAGCATCCTACTCTGGCTGAGACTTGTGAGGAGGGAGAAAGAATGAGTAGTTTGATAAGAGGGCAAAGGTTGAAAGCACAGGTTTATCAAAAGAGTCAACTCAGGGATTACCATCTCTCATTGTATTTTATCTTAAGGATTACAATTATCTATCAATATCATTCATTCACTCAAGTAGCGGTTGAACATCTACCTGCCAGGTACTGTTCTAGGCGCTGGAGGTATTACAGTGAACAAACAATCTGTCAGGTAATGTTCTAGGCCAGGGGTGGGCAAACTTTTTGACTCGAGGGCCACAATGGGTTCTTTAACTGGACCGGAGGGCCGGAACAAAAGCAACCTGACCATGCTGGCACTCTCATCTTGGGCTGCTGGTGAAGGAGCGGAGGGGAGAGCAAGAGAACCCTCCGCTCTTTCGGCTCCATGGGCCGGATTAAACAGCTGAACAGGCCGTAGTTTGTCCATGGCTGTTCTAGGTGCTGGAAGCATTACAGTGAACAAACCAACACTCACCCTTGTTTTCACAGAACTTACATCCAGGTAAGGGGAGACAATAAATCATATTTCTCCCTTTCCCCACCTGCTCACCTTTATATCTTGCCCCCTAGGTTCTTATTCCTTATTTTTCCCTGGAAACATCCAGAGTTTCAGCTTTATTCCAATTTATTTCACCTTCTTCTCACCTCTTTTAAGCGTTTAACCAGAAGGTTCAAATACTCTTGCTGAACCCTTTACTTCCCTAACAGACCCTAAATAGAGAGAATTCTTGTACATTATCTCTTTCCATTTACATGGTGTCTCTGAGCTTCTTAGAATTTCCAAATCATTTTCAGATAAGAACTTTTGCTAACACAAGTGTATCTCTTGCATGGATTGCAGACGTGTATTCAGAGGGAGTACAGAAATCAAGATCTCTGATTGAGTTAAGAAATGTACAAGATTTAGGTCAGTCGGGGGAAGGGCACATCTGCTGCAGAACTGTGTATCTCAGGGCTGAAGTGATGAAGAAGAAAAAAATTACATAGCACATTGAAAAAGATGGCCCTGAATTTTAGACGCAACACTGAGCACTTGTAATCAGAATGAAATCAGTAACTGTTGCTGATCATTGACCAGAGGCACACGAATTACAGTGATGGAGCTGTTTTCTAGTGTCTTCAGTGAAGGATCTACAAAGGACATGACCTCTTGGGTAAAGTGAACTGAGATTTTGATTTGCAGTCCTTTTTTTTAGGGCAGGATGAAATGATTCAGAGGTAGTAGGTGTTACTGAAATTGACACTTTTTATTTGAAAGCCTGAGTGGCAGTTCTCACTTTTCCAGTTTAATATCATAGTAGAAAAATTTTGATCTTTCGCCATATCAGCCCCTATTTCCCCAACTAGTACCATTGGTAGGGTGATTTAACCTCAGATTTGGTCCCCAGGGAGTTGAAATTGCATCACATACAACTAAGTTGTACATTGAAATGTCTTAGAGCTCTATACTAGAAGGAAATGTAAACATTGAACACTTTATTTTTAAAATAAACGCATGAAGTATTTAACTAGGATATTGTTGACGTCACTTATTTAATTTCTTTATTTACTGTATAGGTCCATTATTCTTAGCTTTTGAAAAGCTATAATTGCCTTGTTGTGACAATTATATTTCCCAAAGATGGCTGCCACCACGTATCTCCTGCTGCAAGCTGTGTTACCATATGACATGGGCACTCTTTCCATCGAGTGGTGGGGTCTATGTCTTTTTTGAACCGTAGCCAACTTTGTGATTACCTTGATCAACAGTGATACCATGTGACTTCGGAAGCTAATGCATAAAAAGGCCATATACTTTTACCTTATTATTTTGGCATGTTTACTCTTGGGTTCCAGCCAACACGCTGTGAGGAAATGTGCAGGTATGCTTGCTAACTACCCACGCTGACCACCCTGCCTGGCGGCTGACTGCCAACTATAGGAGCGGAGTGAGTTTTCAGTTAACTCCAATCTACAGACACAGAGTCACTCTCTGGCCCAACAAACCTTCTGGCCACCCTGAGATTGACACTAGGTGGAGCAAAGACACATCCTGACCGGAGTGCAAGTTCCTGGGCAAAATAAAATGATTGTTGTAGTTTTAAACCACTAAGGTTGGGATAGTTTGAGATCCTTTATTTCACAGCAGTAGATAACCAGAACACATGACTTACCTACTCAGATTTAAATGTCTTGTTAATTAAGCGTCTGTAACTGATGCTGCTTAGTTAGTTTGTTCGTAATAGAGAATAGTAGCTTGACTCTTACAGCCAGAGTCCTTGTTCTAGTCAACAGATAACATCTGGATGTATTTTTAGTGTAGTGGTCGAGAGTGAGACTTTCTACACAGCTGTATCACCTCATTCTTTATGGGCAAGTCACCTGGGTTCTTCACCTGGGAATACACTGATATACTTACCTGAGAATTGTGAGATTAAAAGTAAATAGGTGTAAAGCACTTAGAACAAAACTTGGCACATAGTAAATACTCAATAAATGTTAGGTATTGTTACCAGCATTATAATTCTGATGCTTTGTGAAGACAATTCAAGGATTTGTTGAGAGAATTTGATCCCACAATTGATTATGACCATCCCATAGTTTTCTACATGTTCTTAAATATGATAAATTGTATGTACTATATAATGGTTTCTTTATATTTGTCCCAGGTCTCCTCAGTAAAGAGCCCCAGTGAGAGTCTTTAACTAGTGGGGGCATGGGAAAATAATTTTGGTTCAGATTAGGTTCTCCCTGGGCTTTTGTCTTTTTGTTATAGTCTCATAGCTATGTCTTTTTCTTTACTTACGCTCTTGAAATATAGTCTTAAGTATAGGCTACAGGCTTGATTTATCTGTGGATTTTTAAGTGTGGCTTTGCTTCTCTTGAGTTTGTTCTGCAAATTGCTGGCTGTGGTCACATAATGCTGTATCTCTAATCCTACCATCCTCATCTGTGCTTTCTTTGCTGTAATCAGTATCTTCTGTGTGCTGCAAAGATAGGAGGTGGGTTTTAAATCTCCCTTGGTGGGGAGATGTGCTTCCTGCCTGGAGTCTGATTTGAAAATAGATATCCCATTGTTCAAAAACATAGCCACCATGATACTTTCCCCTTGATAGCAGCAGCCAAGGGCATATTGTTTAATCACTTCAGGCACAATACCCTATAAGTGACATTGATGATATTGCCTGATGAAGAATAAGTATTAAATTTAATTGTTACTTATTGGGCTTGTATTTCAGATGTTTTGTGAATTATTTTGAAAACATAGATACAACTCATTCAAATTTATATATAACACAGGTGAGAGAGTTAAGACTCCATTAGAGTTTTATTGTTGAGGTGCATAAATACAAAAACTTTATTATGACATAGCTGTTAAAATAATTACCTACAAATAATTTATTTTAGTTTTAAAAAATTAATAAATTGTTTTTAAATATTGCTAAGAATTAAAGTTATTTAAGCATATGAATTTATTGTCAGTAATATTATACCTAATCTTATCATTAAGTGTTAGTAATAGTTTGAGTTCTTAAAATAAAAATAATAATAGTGCCTTATATTTATAGTGCATTTTATGAGAACAAAGCACTTCAACATACCTTTCTGGATAGAAAGGTAGCTCCATGATGATGCCTTAAAGGATCCAGGTTCTTCCTCTCTTTTTTCTCTGCCTTTCCTCAGCGTTTAGGTTTTGTGCCCATGGTTCCAAGATGATGGCTCCAATCTCAGGCATCAAACCTACATTCTTGAAAGATAGGATGGGAAAAGTGCCAAAAGCTCATGACAACTGAGTTTTCCCCTGTTAAGAAAACGGGAGTTTTTCTAGAAGTTCTGTTCATTGACTTCTGCTTATATCTCAGGTCATGGAGCCCCACCAACTCCAAAGGAATGATGTTAGTTATCTATTATTATATGATAAATTACCCTACCTTAAAAACTGAAGACACATTTATAACCTCAGTTTCTGTGGATCAGGACACAGAGGCTTAGATGGGTGCCTCTGTCTCATCTCACAAGGCTGCAATCAAGGTGTCATTGGGGCTGTGGTTTCATGTGAAGACTTGACTGGGAGAGAAACTACTTCTGAGTGCATTCATGTGTGTGTTGGCAGGATTCAATCTTAGATGGGTTGTCGGACTGATGCCCTCAGTTCCTTAGTGGTAGTTAGCCAAACTTTCTCTGTTCCTTGCCATGAGGACCTCTCCCCAAGTCAGGTTTATACCATGGCCGTTTGCTTCCCTTAGAATGAACAAGGGACTGAGGGAGGGTAGTCCAAAATGGAAGCCCTAGTCTTTTAAGACTACTTTTGGGAATGACATTACATTACCTTTGCTCCATTGTATTTACTAGAAGTATCACTAGGTCCAATCCACATTCATTGGGAAGGGATTATACAAGAACAATAAAGTGGGAATCAATTGAAACCATCCTAGAGGTTAAGTACTTTTTAATGGGGATATTACCATCGCACACAAAACCAGGAAGAAGAAATGGATAGGCAGATAGTATTGCTACCTTGAAGAGTAGAGAAAGATCATAGAGTTTGGAGATAGAAGGGATGGGATTTGAGTCCTAGACCTGCCAGTTATCAAATGAGTGAATTAAATTTATGACCTTCTATTTTCTCAACAAAGTCACAGGATTATTATCTTTTTGAGTAGACCGTCTTACTTACCATCTAGGCAAAGGTAAAGAACCTGTCTATAGCAAAGCTGAGTCCTTTCTGAAAATATACTGTTAGAATACCTGCACCAGTCCAAGTATGTGCTTCCTTCATCTTTGAAAAAAATAGTGTTTTTTTTATCTTTAAAAAAACTATATGTTTTTATTTATGTTTAGAGAGAAAGCAAGGGAGAGGGAGAGTTAAAAAGAGAAACGTTGATTGGTTGCCTCCTGTATGTACCTGGACTGGATCAAATCAGGAATTAAACTGGTGACCCCTTGGTGCATGGGATGATGTGATGCCCAACCGAGTCGCACTGATGAGGACTTTATCTGCTTAACCCGTCTTTGATTAAAGTTATCTCAGGACCTTGCAGCACAGATAAATCTCTTTCTTTTCTGCTTTTCAACTTTAAATCTAAGTTATACTTTTGCTAACAGATAGGAATTAATTTTTTAGGTGAATTTATGTTACTTTCAATGGATACAATAATCAAACTATGTCTAGAATTTAGCATCAGTAGAGCCACTGCCTAATAGTATGATCATAATATATTTATCCAGTTATTCATTCAACAAATGTATTTTGAGGGCCTGCTTTATGCAAGCACCAAGAAAGTTGATGTGGGGGAGACAGACATGCAACATAGTTTTGAATTGAGGAATTTATACTGCGAAATGGGAAGTAACACTTGCACACAAACTACAATAGGAGCTGGTTTCTGACAAACCTAAGAAGCACCAGATTTTAAGGAGATTCGTAAAGCGGTAGAGACCACCTTCAGCTTACAGATCAATGGGAAAACCACTGTACTGCCTAGCCAACTCCTGATTAAAATCACGCACGTTAAGTATGTGAGAGAAGACTTGCTGACTTTGTCACCTTCTCTGCTCAAGTGCTTGGTTGACATAAATAGGAGCCTTGTTTACTATGATTCAATTGGAGTAGAAGGCCCTTTGAATCAAAATACTTAACCTCTCTGCCCTCGAAAAAGTAGGACACGGCACATTTGCAGAAAGGACTCAGCTCTCCTATGCATGGGTCCCTTACATTGTCTAGTGGTAATTGGGCCCATGTCCAAAACAACGTAATGGAGAACAAGGCAGGAAGAATAGAGAAAGAGGAAAGGCATTGAGTAGAAACAGTAACAGGGATAAGCTGAATGGTCAAAACCTCATGCAGTAATCCAGTCACCATCGCCAGCTCGCAAAGAAAGGCTTCAGAGCCAGGCTGCGGGTTGTCAGATGGTGGTTCTGCTGCTTTCTAATTATGTGATCCCGGGCAAGCAAATTTCTTCTCGTCTCAGTTTTCTTATTTGTATAATAAAGTCGATAGTATTTCATGGGTTTGCGGTACTAATTAAGTGAGTTCATGCATACGAATTCTTAGAAGAGCGCCTGGCCTGTGGGAAGCACTCAGTGTATGTTGGCTGTTGTTGTTTGAAGTGTGCATTTCTAGAATGCCAATCACTCCCCTTCAAATATACCTAAGTATAAAGTACTTTCTCCAAAGCAAATTGAGGAACTGTTTTTAGTGTTTGATCTCATCATAGAGAACTGAGAATTGAGCACATTTAGTGGCTTATACTAGATTGTGAGTATTCTGATTTGGCAGCGTGGGGTTTGTAAGAGGGAGAACTATAGAAGCCTTGCTGGCACTCTAGTTAATAGACTCAGCGCAGTGTCTGTTCCTTCCCTAGGGCTGCCACAACAAAGCACTGCAAACCGGAGGGGTGGAGGTTGGGGGTAGAAAACAACATCAACCTATTCTCTCAAAGTTCTGGGGGCCAGAAGTCCAAAATCACGGAGACAGCAGGGTCTTCCTCCCGGTAGAATTTTCTCTCGCCTTTTTCTGCTTCTTATTGTTGGCTGACTGTCCTTGGTATTCCTCGACTTGCTGGTAGATCAAGGCAGTCTCTGCCTCTGTTATCACATTGGGCATTCGATTACATCTTCAAAGACCCTATTTCCAAATAAGGTCACATTCCAAGTAAGGACACACTCACATTTATAGGTACAAATACATATCTTTTTTTGCCAGACAGAAATCATTCCCTAACCGAAATTCAGTCCAAGTCCCAAATTAAGATTTGGAGCCCCATGAGGCATTCGAAGTTTTCCTGAGTTCATGAAGACAGGAGATATAGGTCTCTAGCTTTTTAGTGTTGTCTGTTATGTGCTGTTGCCATATAAATTAGGTTAGCAAGTCACTATCAATTCTGGGTCCACTCACTGAGTTTCTTTTAACCTTCCCAAAATGTATTAAGTCATTTAAAAGCAATTCCAAAATTATCTAGTGGTACTTGCTAGATGACAGGTTGTTTGCTTTTTGTTTGTTTTATTTTTTATTTTAAATAGAAGAGACGTTTCGTGGTTTTGGGTTTATTGTGTGAATCCTCAAGTAGGGTCATGGGGATCAAAATACTTGGAATTTATTGGGATAGTAGTGTACTTTCTATTAAATTCTTTGAGAAGAGTCACACATGGGATCACAGCGGGTTTAGTAATCATATACCCTGGGGCAACAACCCAGATGGCGTAAAGTCACTGACCTAGCAGAGAGAGTGGAGGCATGCCGCCCAAGGCGTAGAGTTTGGCTGGCTTCTGTGGGCTCGCGCTGTGGCCTGGTCACGCTCAGCCACTTTGCCATTTGTCCCTGTGGGTCCTGAACACTGCAGATGCTGGTACGGTTTTCAAAGGCTTAGCTGCCTGTAATTTACGAATGGACTTGGTTAGAAGTGAGATCAAGTAAAAGAAAATGTCATTGCACAAGAGAAAAATGAACAATCTGGTAGAAATGCAGTATTTTAAAAATAGAGTTTTAAAGTCGTTTCTTTAGTAATTTTTGTTTACTTTTTAATCTCAGCTTTTGAGGCAAATACCCTTTTTGGGGTCTTTAATCTAGTGGCACTTAATGTTTTGGAAAAAGAAAACAGCTGGTCTGAGACAGATGAAAGGCAGGGGTGCTGAAGTGTGATGCATGTGGCACTCCCATTCAGACAGTAGCATTGCCTCCTTGGGAGAAATAGGACCAGCTTGAGAAAGACCGGAGCTGTCAATGTCATTACCAGAGACAGAGGCTGATGGGGGGAGAGTGGCTATTTCAAATTACATGGTCAAAAATAGGTAAATCAAAATTATGTGACTTTGCTATATGAGTATGCATGGATTTGATCTATAATTCAAAACTATTTCTGTAGAGGTGCTTTATTATACTTTTTTGGTACAATAAAAGTTAGTTCCTTTTTTGTATGTGTGAATTTGTACTTTATCCTGTCAAAAAATCATCCTTATACCCTCTAGGGTAGAATCGCTATATTAACTTCGGTTGAGATAATTTCTGGATTTGGATTATAAGTCTAAAATATAAAACTTTATTTAAAAACTATCCCTAACTCTGGAACTAATTATAATGACTGAAAGAAAACATTAGTGATATATTACAAAACTTTAGTGTTTGCGCTATTATTGTTACACGAAAAGATATGATTACGAGAAAAAAGAAGCCACATTAAAAAGAAAAAGATATATTGGATGATTCCCATTTATGTGGAGTTCAGTCATAGGCAACTTTAATCTATGGTGTTAAAAGTCAAGGTATTGGTGTACTCTGGGGAGAAGTAGTGAGTTGGAGTAGGCATGGTCTACTAGTGCTGTTTCATAATCTTTGGGCTGATAACTTGAGAGTTTTCATTTTGTGAAAATTCATCAAGCTATATACTTTTCTGTTACATTTTTGTTACATTAGAAAAGGTTAAAAAGATATGTTACAGAACTTAATGGACATTCAGAATTTTTTAAAGATAATTTTATCCTGAAGGAATTTAAATTTTGATGAAACTTTGACCTGATCTTGAACTTGGAAATGCTAATGTTTATACTTTGCTTTCTCATAATTGAACCAAAATTCAGGGCTCTTTCCCTGGGAGCTGCCTTTGATATTCCTTGTAAGGAGCAACTTTCATCTGTTTCTGAATTTGTATTTTCAATCATATAAGTGGATTCAAGGGCCTAACTGGGTATCAGAATTAACTAAAATTGATATTCAATTAAAAAACTGGAATTCTCAAATTTCAATTAGCTCCATGACTGGAATGTATGTATGTATATATGTATGTATGCGAGTCTTAATAATCCAACAAAAAAGAAAGACTAAGAAATTAAGGAGGAAGTAGAGAAGAGCTCAAGAGGAGTGATGTTCATTTAAAGCGAGACAATGGGATATTCTTTCTCTTTTTCAATTCTCACCCAATACTTGTTATTATTGATCTTAGAGAGAGGAAGGAGGAAAGAGAAACATTGGCATGTGAGGGAAACATCGATTGGTTGTCTTCCATATGCACCCCAAATGGAGATTAAACCTGCAACCTGGTATGTGCCCTGACTGGGAACTGAACCCACAGTCTTTTTTGGTGGACAATGCTCCAGCCATCAGAGTCACCCAGCAAGGGCTGGAATAGTCTCTTGGCAAGACATGACACATCTAGTAAGGCATTTGTATTTAACTCTTATTTATTGAATGAACTTAGCTGTTCAAACTAAGAAGAGATGGTTGGGTTAAGCAATTTAGATTTTGTTTCCAGTATCACTTATTTAAAATACTGTAGTTTTGTGCTCGTTGGAGGATATAAACAATTAAATATATGGCATAGTATAATATGTCTGCCCAACAAGAACTTTTTCTGCCTATCTAGAACTTATTTTTAGTTGGAAACACGGCATAGAGAGCTAAAAGGCTTAAATGGAATATGTGTGCATGATACATGGTATAAATATACATACAGTAGCAATAATTGACAGTGAGCATTTATTTGTGTGACAGGCAAGTGACAAAGATCACATTTCTAATAGAAAAAAAAAGGCAAATGACTGGATGAGAGAGTCTATAGGGAAATATTTCTAAATGTGCAACATATAAGTGGAAGTATGTTTAGCATCTCTAGTAATCAAAGATTCACAAATTAAAACTTTATTAGATTGGCCAAATTGATGAAGTTTAAAGAAACCAGGATTATCAATTGGTATAATTTTTTCAATGGGAAATTAGGCAGCTTGGATTAAAACTTAAAATGCATATACTCTGAGACCAGGGGCAGACACAGGACTTGTGGATACAGGCCTCATACATTTATTTGGGAGGGAGAGTGTCTTTTAAAAAAGATTATAATACAGAATTGGATGTGAAAGTAAATAGATTGTTTTAATTAGGAAAAATATATAACAAATTTTTATAAAATTGGTAAATACTGCCAACATCACAGAGTCCATCTCTAAGGGGCAAACTTGAGTCCGACTGGCTTCAGGCCTTGATTAATAAAGCTTTGCTACGACTGTCTCAGAATGCATCTCCATATATGTCTGCTGACTACTAGAGACCAAGATGTATTTGCAACTTCTCTCCACCTCTACTACTAGTGCCCTGCCCTAAACCTCCACCTGTCTCTCCTGGATCATTGGAATAAGCCTCCTAATTGGTCTCTGGGTTTCACCTTTGAATGGAATGTACTTATTGTGTTTATGAACATTTTTAGTAATTAACTTTCTGACATTCGTCTATATTTTATTTATTATGTTATTTTGTTTACTTTTTGTCTTTTCATATGATAATGATTTTGTATTACTTTCTGAAAAAGCACAGGACATATAATTTAGACTTCTAACATGGTAGATG
The DNA here is from genome assembly GCA_963924515.1 of Vespertilio murinus. Taxonomy (NCBI): domain Eukaryota; kingdom Metazoa; phylum Chordata; class Mammalia; order Chiroptera; family Vespertilionidae; genus Vespertilio; species Vespertilio murinus. The sequence continues at coordinate 136,909,291 of OZ004707.1, forward strand.
GATACTTTTCTATTGATTTTTAGAGAGAGTGGAGGTGGGGGAGAGAGAGAGAGAGAGAGAGAGAGAGAGAGAGAGAGAGAGAGAGAAATATTGACATGAGAAAGATACATTGATTGATTGCCTCCTGCATGCCCAGCCTGGACCTGGGCAGGGGATAGAACCTGCATACTAGGGCCTTGACCGGAATTGAACCTGGGACCTTTCAGTTTGTGGCTTAAACTGGTTAGAAGTGTCTTTTTATTATTAATAATTAGCATGCATAAAACTTGAGAGTTCATATGCACACATATTTGCTGATTGCTCTGCTGCTACAGGTCTGTTGTGTTTATAATTGAATATAAGCCATTATTGAATTTCATCCTGATAGGAGATTACTTCCATTTAGTCTAGGCACTGATGAAAATGGAATTGAATATTTTGCTTACAATTTAGGTACCTAATGATTGGAATACTTTTCTACAGATGAGTTCCTGGCTCTATACATATCAAATCTTATTCCTCTCCTACCACCCAGGCTTGGCAAAGATGCATTCTCATTGTGATATGACCTCTGGCATCTGGAGGGTTCATTGAAATGATGGGCCATGGGAATATTCCTGTCTGGGATAGCTATCACTAACTGTTTTTTGGAACTTTCTTCAAAGTCCATACCTTACAGCCACTAAACTAAACTAAAATACAATTCCCTACTCGATTTATCCTTACTGGATTCCAAAAATGTCCATGGCTGCTTTATAGCCACTCCATCTAATGGTTAGCTATTTAGTGGAAGGCAACAGCACTTATAACAGATGAAGTTAAAATACTTTATTTTTACAAAATTTACAAAAATACATGGCCATGTGAAGATACTTTGAAGACCCTTTACATGTCTTAGAAGAGGCTATAGCAAATGAGGGATCCTGAAGATTATTCTTATTAGGCCTCTCTCTCTCTGATCAGCAATTGCACTTTAAAGAATTTACCTCAAGGAGAGTGTGCACTAAAAGAGCAATAATAGCAAACATTTGTTGAGTGCTTACTATGTGCTAGACACCCTATTAAGACTTTATTTTGATTTTGTTAAATGAACATTTTGATTACTGTATCATAAAATAATATTTCTTTTTAAAAAATATCTCGGAGAGAAATACCAGTATTTAAATGAAGATTGAATTTTCACTTCATCCTCTGTAGTAACCTTTTCATTAAATTTATACACCAACTACTTACTGAATGCTAGGCAGTGCTCTAGATGTTCAAATCCCTGCATTCATTAGGCTTACATTCTAGGTGGGGACATACTAGATAAATAGGTCAACAAAAAAGATGAATAAGTAAAGTAGATGATCTGTTATAAGTTACAAGTACTAAGGAAGAACAGTGAGGCAAGTGAGGAGGTAAGAAATGTGTGTGTGTGTGTGTTTGCCTGTGTGTGTGTGTGTGTGTGTGTGTGTGTGTGTGTGTGTGTGTGTAGTAGGGATTGAGATTTAAATGGATTGCTTATGGAGAAGGTGACACTTGATTAGAGGCCAGTTTTGTGGGGGATGTAAAGATTTTAGCTTTCTCTTTGAGTGATATGGGAAGCATTTGGAACATGTTGATGAGAAATATGATCTCACTTATGTTTTAAAAGCATCTCTCTGCTGGGTTGAGAATAAAAGAGATCAAGGGTGGAATAAAAATATGAGTTAGAAAGTCTTCTGGTGATCTGATTTTGGGTGTGTTTGTCATGGGGATGTGGCACAGGGAGGCAGTGCTGTAGGTAAGGAGATGGGTCAGATTATGTGTTTTCTCTTTAGCAGTCAAGAAGACATCTAAGAAAGAAAGAGAGAGAGGGAGAGAGAGGGGAAGAAGAGGAGGAGGAGGGGACAGAGAAAGGGAAGAAGAGGGGAAGAAGGCGAAGAAGGGAGGGAGGGAGGGAGGGAGGGGGGGAAGGAAGGAAGGAAGGAAGGAAGGAAGGAAGGAAGGAAGGAAGGAAGGAAGGAAGGAAGGAAGGAGAAAAAGAAAAAGGGAAGCGGGGAAAAGGAGAGGAGAAAGTCTGCATGTGAGAGGGTGGTACTTAGGCATTCACAGCATAGTTCCTAAGAGTACTCCAGACTCCAGTCAGACTGACTGCAGATTCTGCCACTCAAGATGATTTAGAGAAAATTTGTTCTTGTGTCCTGATGATTTCTTTCTTTAACACTGGAAATGCAAAAGTGCAAAACGGAATGTTCTAAAATATGTGCATAAAGATCTAATTGCAAAGAGATAGGTTGAAACATTTAGAAAGTAACCTTACAGGTGTGGGGCAATGTGAAGTTGGGACATTCTTTTTTGTTTGTTTAGAATTTTTATATTGCAGCCATTGCAATTGCTTGCTTAAAAAACAGAAGAAATGGAGAGGAAAAAGAAAGACTGTCTTTAAACCATGGAATCTAGGAAAACCATAGACCTGAATATTCAGTATGCCACAGGGTCTTATGTAATTTTAATGCCTACATTAAATTAGGATGACAGAAAGAGAAGCCACAACTGTCCAAGTAGATGATGCACTTTCGCTTGATAAATATCTTGAAAAGGCAATATGCTATCTGCAAAATTATTTCAGCATTATGTTACACCAGGTCTTTTATTGAATGGCATTGGAATGAATTGCTATTTAAGGGGTAATGAAAGATCTTTCCTGGAGCTCTTGAAAAATAGGATGAACACTGGCGTAGCTGTAATGTTTTGATTTAGGCCAATAGAGGGTAGATTACCTGACAGACTGTAAGTCCTGGTTTAGTATGATGAATTTATTCAGAATTCAAAAATCTGTTCAGAAGATTCCCTTCTATATGGAGGCAGCAAGGTCTGAACCAAGGGAATCACAGATGTCTTTTAACATTCCACAAAAAGAATTTAGAAGTGTATTTTCCTTTTTTTTTTTTAATGTTGTCATGGCAGTCAGGGAAAAAAAAATGAGTATCCAAAGACTTGAATGAGCTACGTAGTATATTTTTTCTTTCCTGGTGTTAAAGATTGCTTTAAAAATATTTTTGCACCACAGCTCTCCTGAAAATATGACACAGATTTATAAAAATTGCATGTCACCATGTTTATAGACAAAGAATGGTGGGCTGTGTTTTAGAAAGAAATGAAGGCAGCTTCCATGTGAAAGTACATGGATGGTATTGAAATAGAGCTAAGGCTGGGCACTAGGGGGTCCTAAGGTCTGCTTTCATCTCAGCCGTTGAATAGTGAATGTGATGCTTCAGAGCTGACTTTAATAACTCATTGTGTTCTGTTTTCTTTTATCTTCCCCTCATACCCTATCCCTCCCGTATGGGGGTCAGGCATTTCTTTGAGAACCTAAAGGCAACCATGGAAGCTGTCTCATCAAATATGCACATGTATACATAACCGATTTACATGTAAATTCAACGCATTTCATAGTTTCTGGAAACCATCATGGACCTCAGCTGAGGGAGTCAGTTGGAATGTGTCAGTAAGAATGTGGGGCTACAAAACACGCCACGCGAACAATGGTTAGAAAATCCTCGCATGGTTAGGTAGGTAGGAAAAGGAGAGCTTGGGAGACATGCCAGTGGTGAACTAACATACATATTGGAGGAGCTGTCACCTGGAAGGGACACATTCATTCTGGGTTGCTTAGAGCTCGACGGTCCAATACTGTAGCTACTGGCCACATGTGGCCACAAGTTAAAATGAAATAGAATACAAAATCCAGTTTTCTGGTCAGAGTAGCCAACTCTTCAAGTGCCCAGTGGCTGCATGTGGCTAGTGGTTACCGAGTTGAGCAGAGCAGGTACAGAGCATTTCGGTGCGGAAAGATCTGTTAGACAGAGCTTGTATCATATTTTAAACTTTGACCAGAGGGGATCATGGAAAAGCAGATTTCAGCTCACGGTGAACAAAAGCATCCTGTCGGTGGAACTGTGCCTGCCCGCTCTGCTGAATTGGTTGCCCAAAGAAGAGTGAGCTTCCTGTCAGTGGATGGACTCATGCAGAGACTAGATTCATGCTTATGTGGCGTGATGTAGAAGAGACTCCCACACAGAGCCTTAGAATATTTAGAGGGAAAGAGGACCCAGTGATTCAATCATGCGTTTGTTAAAGATGAAGACACAGACTGAGAGCCAAGGGGTTTTCCGCAAGGACCCGTGACTGGTTAGTGCAGAGGCTCGGTGGCCTCATGAATCCCAGCACAGAGAGGTCTCCCATCCCACTCGCTGTCTATTGTTTTAATAACAAGGTCCTCCTGGTTCTTGTGGGACAGATTTCCTATTCTGGCCTCAGGCCACTTTTCTGCTGCTCTCTCGTATTACTCTCTGTTGAAAACGACACTACAGCTAAGCTGTATTGGAACACGCTATTGTATTGTATTGGCTGTATTGGAACATGTAATTCTCATTACTGCCTCTGAGTCTTTGCCATTGCTGTGCCCTTTATCAAAGTGACATTTCTTCACAGCCTTAATTCTACTTATTTTCTAACTTCTGCTCAGGTCCCAGAATACTTTAACTCATTCCAGTCCTTTTCTTTGCTGAACTACCTTTACAATGTATTCAAACATATGTGTGTGTTTTTTTTATGACTATTACATTTTGTTTTGTCACTCTGATTAGGGGCTGAAGTTACTATTTTCATGTGTACATCCCTTTTCTGTCTCTCTCACCAGAATGTAGGTTTTAAAAGGGCAGGAAACATAGGTCTTTCTTCATCACCATGCCCCACTATATAGCACATGGCCTAGCATCATAATAGATGCCTAATAAGTATTTGTCCAGTGAATGAATTTTTATCTTCCAAAGTACCTGGTACTAAGCTAAGCTTGTCATACGGTTCTCGATAAATACCTTGCAGGCAAACATTTCTGTTTTCTAGAAAAATAAATATGAAAATATGAGTATGGAAAAAAATCAATCTAAGGTACTCCAACATATAAAGAGCTTTCTAATCCTCATAATTAGGAAAAGCTAAAGGAACTGAAACTCGGTGACTTTTCTTGGACCCATTATCAGTGGCAGGACAGACACCCCCCTGAAATCTAGATAAACAGGCAAATCCATACAGTCATAGCTGAGGTGTGCTTACCTGCAGAAGCAGTCAGAGCCATACACTGGAGGGACTACTTAAATAGTAATTTGATGACTTGCTGGAGGCTGAGTATAGTCTAGCTTGAGGATGAGAAATTCTTGAGCACAGACGGCGGTGTTAGACGGGGCCTCAGACTTACTGGGTTTTTGCCTCTGGGAACCCCACCAGGATCTCATTGCAAGAGCCATGGAAGATTCTCCCCAGGCTCTGGTAAGGGAAGGGGGAAAGTAATCATACTACGTACTCACAGCATATCCTTTCTAATAAAGGGCTACTCTCTAGGGGAAATGATTTTTAGCAGGTCTTATAACCCCTGGGGGAAGGACGTTTCTCTGACTCAAGCTCTCTTTAACTTTTCTGTATCACTCAAGGGAGGAGGAAAAAAAAAAAGCCCTAAGAAACATTGGTAAAGGTCACAGCACAGCAACGCTGGCCCACCAAAAGACTGAGATTTAATCATGAGATTATAGAATGCTTACGCTTCTCCACTCCTTATCACCACACCATCGGGCTCCCCTAGAGTAACACTGGATTATACCTGAAGAAGCTGCACATGCGGGCTCCACCCAAGGAGAGGTTTGAAGGAAAGCCCAAAGGTAACTGGGGAGACAGAACAAGGACACGAGGAATGTGAAGCTCTGCATCTGTATCTACAGCTACCATTAAACACAGCCCACCTCCCAGCCAGGTTAACATAAACCTCACACTCAAGACCTAGTTATGTCAGTTCCTATTATTTGATGTGTCACGTCCAGCTTTCCCATAAATTTACAAGACATATGCAAAGGCAGGGAAAAACACCGCATGCGGAGAACAAGCCAGCAGCAGAGCCAGGCTCAGGGATCACAAAGATTTTGCAATGAGGAGACAGGGATTTTAAAATAACCAGGATTCATATGTTAAAGACTCTTGATATAAAAAAATAGTCAACATGCAAAAACAAATCGGAAATGTAAGTAGAGACATGGAAAATGAAAGAATCAAAAGGGAAATCTAGAAATCAGAAACACACTAATAGAAATGCAGACTACCTCTGCTAGGCTCATGATAAGGCGCAGCTGAGGCAAGCCTCAGTGAGCTCGATGATAAGTCCAGGAAGACCTTCCAAACTGAAATACAAAAAAGAAAAGACAATTAAAAAATAAACAAGAGCAGCCCACAACTGTGGCACAACTTCAGAAGGTGAAACATATGTGTGATTAGAATATCAGGAGGAGGAAAAAAAATGGGAAAATAAAACAAAATAAACATTTGACATAATAATGATTGTTAATTTTCCAAAATTAAGGGCAGACACATAATTTCATATCCAGGAAGCTCAGAAATCATCAAATAGTCTAGATTACAAAACAATCTAGACCTAAGTATAACATATTCAGAAAAACAAAGGGAGAAAGACAAAGTTTTGAAAAAAAGCCATTGGATGAGGTGGGGTGAAGGGAACCTTAACTATTGAGGAACAAGAATAAAAATTACAGTGGACTTCTCATCAGAAACCATGCAAATGCACAGAAATATTTAAAATAATGAAAGAAAAAAACCCCCCACCAATCTTGAATTATATATGTAGAGAAATTATCCTTTAAAAGTAAAGGAGAAATAAATACTTTTTCAGACAAGCAAAATGGAGGGGATTCATTACCAGCAGACTTTTTTTGTGTGATATCTTAAAAGCAGTTTTTCAGAAGGGAAAAAAAAAGGTTCAGAAACTTGGATCTACTCAATGAAAAGAAGTGTATCAGAGAAGGTAAAATAAAATATTTTTATTATTTATGCAAAAGAAAAGATTTGCTTAAACTAATACTGGTAGTGATGGGTAGATGATTACAGCATAAGTGAAATGAATAACGACAGTGTCATAAGAGATGGGAGGGAAGAACTGATCATCTGTTATCAGGTACAGGCACTATCCTTAAAGTGTGGGATAGTAGTGTTACCTGAAGGTGGGTTTAGATTAGTTTACATGCATATTGAAAATTCTGTGACAACCACTAATATTTTAAAAATCTAATTTATATGCCCACTGAGGAGATAAACTAGTATCATATGAATGCTCAATTAAAATAATAGAAGGCAGAATAAGAGATAAAAAAGAAACAAAGAGAAAAATATGTAATGGAAAAGTTATGAACCTGGTAGATATTAATTCAACTATATGAATGATAACTTTAAATGTGAATGATCTAAGTATATCAATTAACCAATTAAAAGAGACATTATTAGAATAGATTAAAAAACAGACCCCACTGTATGTAGGATACAAAAAACACACACACATCATTCTGAATATAAAGCCTCCAGTTAACAGTAAAAGGATGGAGAAAGTTATATACTGTGTTAACACTAATCATCAGAAAGCAGAGCCATTATCTTAATTTCAGACAGAGAAAATTTCAGTACAAGGAAAATTATCAGGGGTAAAGAAAATCAAGAATGATAAACAGGTCAGTTCACCAAGAATCCTAAATGTGTATGCACCTAACATCAGAACATCAAAAGTACATGAGACAAAACCTGGAGGAACTGAAAAGAGAAATAGAGAACCCACTATTGTATCATTGATACATCAAACAGGCAGTAATCAAAAGCAAGGGAGGATATAATTGACCTGAATAGCACTATCAGTCAACTTAATCTAATGGTCATTATAGAATATTCTATCCCAAAACAACAGAATCCACATTCTTCGTAAGCTTGCAATGAACATTCATCAAGATAAAGCACATTCTGGGTTATAAAACACATCTTAACAAATTTAAACGAGTAGAAACCATACAAAGTATATAATGAGCCTATAATAGAATTAAATTAGAAATCAATAACAAAGATATTCAGAAAAATCCTCAAATATTTGGAGATTATACAACACTTTATTTTTTTAGTCCTCACAGGAGGATATATTTTTATTGATTTTTTTGGAGGGGGAGAGAGGAAAAGAGAGAAAGAGAGAAAGAGAGAGAGAGATACAGAGATACAGAGAGATACAAGATACAGAGATATAGAGATACATCGATGTTTGAGAGAGAAACAATCAGTTGCCTCCAGTAGGTGCCCCAACTGGGGATCAAACCTCCAACCTAGGAGTGTGCTCTGACCTGACCAGGAATCAAGGGATGAGGGTCCAAACAATTGAGCCACCAGGAATCAAGGGATGAGGGTCCAAACAATTGAGCCACCAGGCCAGGGCTAAATAACGCTCTTTTAAATCACATGTGGATCACAGATGTCAAAATACTTTGGAACAAAATGAAATTTTAAATCACATGTGGATCACAGATGTCAAAATACTTTGGAACAATTTGTCAAAAATTGTGGGATGCATTTAAAGCAGTGCTTAGAGGACAACAGTCAAGGCATGAAATGCATATATTAGAAAAGAAACAATGAAGCAACAAAGATATGTTTCAGTAGGTAAATAGATAAACAAACGGTGGCACTGCCATGCAAAAAGTAATGTATAGGAGAGAAGAGAGAGTCTTCTCTGCAGAATGCCAACTACTTTCTGTAGATTCTTTTCCGTCAGGACAGGATGGGCACAGTATGGGAAGGAGGAGAAAAATGCGACTTTGTGGTGGTTACAACAAGATTGACAGCCACCGTGATTAAGTGGTGTTGACATTATGCGCCGGGTATGACGTGATGGAAGGCACTTTACCTCCATGGTCTTCCTCCCCCAAACCCATAGCCTTAGTCTAATCATCAGACAAAACTCAATTGAGGGACATTCTACAGAAATGAGTGCCCTTAAAAACAAGGAAAATTTAAGAAATTTTTAAAACCAAGAGGAGCCTAAGGAGACATGACAACTACATGAAATATGTTATCTTTAAAAACTGTTTTAATTGATGTTGGAGAGAAAGGAAGGAAAAGTGAGAGAAAGGGAGATACATTAAAGAGAAACATCGTTTGGCTGCCTCCTCCATGCCCCCAACTGGGGGAATCGAGCCCTCAGTCTAGGCATGTGTCCTGACCAAAAATCGACCTGGCAACCTGTTGGTCCATGTTGATGCTCAACCAACTGAGCCATACCAAGCCAGAGCTGAAATGTATTTTCTTGAATGGAATTCTGGACAGAAAAGAGTATTAGGCAAACATAAAAAAAATATAAATAAAGGAGGGACTTTGGTTAATAATAATATCTCATTATTGGTTCATTAAATGTAGAAATGCATATGTAGGATGTTAACACTTAATATGGGAAACCTCTCTGGGGTTATAGGCACTCACTGTCTTTGCGGTATTTCTGTGAATCCAAAGCTGTTCTAAAAAATATAATTTATTTTAAAAAATCAATGTGAGCATACCTACATGCGTTTCATTTGTAGAATCTTTACCCAAGGCCATTTGTTCCCGTTTCAAGAATTTCTGCTGAATAAAACTTTTGGTATTTATGATATTGAGTTTATTTCTGGAAAACAGCCATTCTTTTATTTTCTCTTATAAACATTTGCAAAGGACAGCATTGTCTTTTATTTGTTAAAATACTAAGTCTTCCTAATGTTTTTTTCAGTGCCTATGTTATTAATTATTATTTTATAACCTTCTATGTAAGGACAAAATTAGGTTATAAATGAAAAATAAAGCCCACCTTGTTCACCCACTCCTTATTTTATCCGTGTGTGAAGAGGCAATGTGGGAGAAGCCATCACTGAGGAAGCAGACTGCCTGGCGGAAACTGCATGTTGCAGTGGTGAGATCCAAACGCTGGGGAGTTCTGTAATTCAGAAGTCTCCCTGGTTCACTCATGCAGTAAGAGGATGAGCCCTGCCGCTCTCTCATCCTGACGGAGGATAATGTTGCCATGACAGTTGTTAGGGGAGTGGGGTGCTGTCAAGAGCATCCACAATGAAAAGGGAAAATAGCCCAGCTTCTAGGATCTCACCGAAGTTGCATGGAATAGCATGCATGGGGTCGGAAAATGCACCTTGAAACCCGTGAGCGTCATTTTAGGCAAAATGTGTTATAGACACACACAGGTACATTGGCACACAGCTGATTTTTCAGTCGCCTAAGGAGACATAGAAGAATTAAAGCCTAACTAAAACCATGCATAGTGCCTTGGCCGGTGTGGCTCGGTTGGTTGAAGCTTCATCCCGTACACCGAGAGGTTGTGGGTTGTGGGTCAGGACACATACCTAGTTTGTGGGGTCAGTCTCTATCTAGTTCTGTATCTGTCTCTCTCTTTCTCCCTTTCTCTCTCTAAAATCAATGAACATATGCTTAGGTGAGGATTAAAAAAAGAAACAAAACATGCATAGATATCTCCTTTCCTATTTTTAAAGTGTAGACTGAAGAGCTATTATATTGATTTAAAAAAATGTGTTTGCTTTGTAAATGATAGTCGTAAAGGGAAATATTTCCCAAAAAGAGAAAACTTTTGTTAAAAGATCATTGCTGCCCAAACCGGTTTGGCTCAGTGGATTGAGCGCTGGCCTGCAGACTGAAAGGTCCCTGGTTCGATTCTGGTCAAGGGCATGTACCTTAGTTGGGCACATCTCCAGTGGGGAGTGTGCAAGAGGCAGCTGATCCATGATTCTCTCTCATAGATGTTTCTAACTCTCTATCCCTCTCTCTTCCTCTCTGTAAAAAATCAATAAAAAATATTAAAAAAAATGATCATTGCTCCTAAAAACCTGAAGAGATGTTAGCAAATAATGAGAGAACTACTAGTAAGTAGGGCTTATCTCTTTTATCTCAGAGAGAAAAATATATTGTCTTTATCCAAAGACAGTCAAAGAATATTTACTGATTAAAAGATATATCTTACATTTGCTTCAAAATAGTATGGGCGTAGGTGAAGTGGTAGGGCTGTAAACAAAATCAGATAGGCTGCGAGTTGATTACAGACTACTGTTATGGGCTGAATTATGTCTTCCCCAAACGTTGAAGCCCGAACCTATATCACTGTGTTTGGAGGTAGGGCTTTTGAAGAAGGGATTCCGTTACCAATCCTGTGAAGAGGTAATTTGAACACACAGAGTAATACCAGGGATGCACATGTACAGCGGGGAGACCGTACAAAGACATATAAGCGAGAAGACACCTATCTACAAGCCAAAGAGAGAGCCTCAAAAGAAACCAAATCAGCTAACACCTTGATCTTGAACTTCTAGCGTCCAGAACTGTGAGAAAATATACTTCAGTTGTGTAAGACACCCAGGCTGTGGTATTTTATTATGGCAGCCTCACTAAAGTAATTAAATATTTATCACATCATCTGGGCACATGTTCTTGCTCTCTGGGCACTTTTAGATTAGAAGGGAATACAGGTGAGTGATTTTGCAATAACAGTATAGTGCACTAAGTGTTAAAGGGGAAGTTTAAGTTACATTGGGAGCCCAATGATGGATAAGAAAATTAGAACTGGGTGGGTCAGGGAAGACTTGTTAAAAGTAGGCAGGAGTTAGCCTGGGGAAAAGGGCAGGGGAAAGAGAATTTTAAGTAAAGGAACATTGTGTGCAGAGGCCTGGATACGGGAGCATTTCATGTTTGGGAAATTTAAAGTAGCTCATAGGGATGAAGTATAGGTTGTGTGTCTGAATGAGGGAATGGTAAGATTTGGCAACAGGATAGTAAGCTTTTATCACCATCTAATGCCCTCACTTTCCCCCTACATCCACATTTTGTTTAATGAAAGTCAATCTCTCAACACTAGAATGATAACTTTTGTTCAGTTTTGTATTTTATTTTTTTTAATCATTTTTTATTTTTCAAATCTTTATTGTTGAAAGCATTACATATTTTCATTGGTAGAATGGTGCATGGCCAATTAACTTATAAATAAACTAGAGGCCTGGTGCACAAATTTGTGTACCACTAGGGCCCCTCGGCCTGGCCTGCACCCTCTTGCAACCTGGAACCCCTCAGGGGATTTTGGACTGCCGGTTTTGGCCTGGTCCCTGCAGGCCAGGCCTCTAGTATATATATATATAGAATCTTTGGTTAGTTTCTTCCCGTCTTCCCACCTCACCTTCCCTCTGAGATTCATCAGTCTGTTCCATGTTTCCATGCCTGTGTGTTGAGAGTCTGCCCCCTTGTGGTCAGTGTGCATCATAGCTACCAGTCGACCTGTTGAACAGTCTCTTAGGCTTTTATATACTAGTGTATATAGATGAATGAATTCAAATCATAATTTGTTCTTTTTAAAAAAATCACTTTGGAAAAACTACAGAAAATGTTTGGAATATAATCCCAAGCAGGAATATGAGGAGGCTGCTGTAATGGCCCTGCTGGAGTTGATGGGGACGGTGGGATGGGTAGATTAGACTGATGGGAGGGTTAATTAGGAGGTGGAATCAAGAGAACTTGTGATTTGACTGGATCTAGGGTTCAAGAGAGAAGAGTGAAGTCCAAGATCACTCCCAAATTGCTGGCTTCAGCACTGAGAGAATAATAGGGTTATTTCCCTAGGCAAGAAACATATGAAGAAAAGTAGATTCGGGGTGTGGGTTGGAGATACTGAATTAAGTTTTTGTCATATCTAGCTTCAAGTAGCAGAATGACATCCAAGACAGGTGTCCACTAGAGGAGTCTACTCTAGAGGAGTAGAGTTGGGAATCTTCAACTGAGAGGTAAAGTGAAAGCCACGGAAATGGATGCAGTTGAGCCAGAGGCGTGCAGACACAGAAGGTAAGAGCGAGGAGCACTGAGGGTGCAGTGGAAGCAGGAAATCCACACACAGGGAGAAGGTTAGGGCTCTTCCCAGATGTTCTGTAGAAACCTTACTACTTGGCATTCATTCATAGAACTTTAGGAAGAATGTGTGGCTCAAGTTCTAGGTCTGAGCTAGAATCTTGATAAGTCACTTAACCACCTTATTTACACCTCATTGTTCTTCATTTGTAAAATGGGTCCAGTTATAACACCTACCACTATCACAGGTTTGTTGGGAGGAGCCCATGAGATATATGTAAAGCTTCTGTCACCAAATGTGAATTCAGTACCGTTAGCTCTTATCTACATCATTCACAGTTATGGCATTATGTTTCCAGTTCGCTTATAGCTTCCAGGTATCAACCACAGGAGATTCCTCTAGGTGTGGATTGCTGAGTCTGATGGAGCACTCCTTTATGTGGATATGTATGTATGTCTGTGGATATGTATGTATGTGAATAATTATTAAAATGCACACTATGCCTACCAGTTACTAAGTATACATTGTAAACTAAAGGTTATTAAAGTTAAAGAACCTTTAATAAAATATACGCTCCAGAATAAGATTATTGAGTAAACCTTACTCAATATTGTTTAATCAGAGTCTTACAGTCTTCTCCTTTTTGTTTTCAGATAGACCTTTATACAGGGTCAGGCAAAGTCAGTTTATAGTTGTTAATGGGAAACAGTTTATTTTTGTATTATTATTTATTGGTTATTTTCTATATGAGCAACTGTAAACCCCCCCACCCCCACCCTGTATTAGTACTGTGATGATCTGAAAGTCCTGAACTCCTAATTAGCTGGCTCATTAAAGCGTGCTTGCAGGTTTTTTTGTTTTGTTTGTTTGTTCTTAAATTTGCTGTCTTCTTTAACTGATGGCTTGGCTTCCTACAGAGTATCTATTTCTTACCCTTCCTGCCTGTTTGCTCTTGGGAAGATGCTTTCATTCTCTAATGTCATGCTTTGGTCTAAATGGCACTGTTTAGCCACAAGAATAGCACGTCACAAAGGCCTCATGCTTGAGTTCCCTGTAAAATGCTCCCTGATGACTACTTTTTCCTAATCAGAAAAGTCTTTTCCACCTGACCCACTTTTCCTGTCTTAATCCCAGTCCCTTTTGAAGTCCAAGGTGGAAGTTTCTTTGCATAAAATTGTTTATGATAACACATTAATCTTGTTAGTTGGTCTCCCAACATTTCAAAAACCTTTCCTGAAGATTTTCTTTCATTATTAAAGTAAATGGAAGGTGTTCTCCCTACATTTAAAAACTCCTTGTTAGCTTGGACTACACTTGGGTCACCACTACCAGAGCCATGACAAAATGGATGTTTTATCGTCTGAATGGGAGGAAGAAGAATGTGACTGTGAGCGCATATATTCCATGTGAACGCAGCTGACCCCAAGGGTGGGCTCTCAGGCAGCACTGGTCTACTTGTGGGTGACCTTTCTGCCTCAAAGCATCATTCTTCATGCTGCCAGGCTATTTTCTGAAAGTTTGTATGGAAATTCTGTATAATAATCCACCCTTTTGAAGTACATTAGTATAAACAAACATTGTTTTTAAAAATAGACATATGTTAAGTCATTTGCTCATTAATCCATTTTTATTCTTTGGACACCAGGCAGTCATGGTAAATTCTTAGCATTTAGTAGTATATAGACTTGATGTGATGCTGGCTCCATTGAGCTTGGCATTTAGTGGGGGACACAGGCACTAAACAAATAATGACATAGGTACTCAATAAGTGTTTTATGAATGAATGAACTTAAAAAAATTGGGATCAAGGGTGTTCTCAAGACAGGGAAAGGTAGCTGATTTTCTTCAAATGCTCCTGAACCTCCTGAAATCAGGAGTCTCTACAACCTGGGCTGTCATCAGTATCCAAAGGTATTGCAGGTAAAACAAGCTTTTGTAGTTTTTCCTTAAATTTAGCTACTTTTTATAGCATTGTTTCTCTGGGGAGATGTACACGGAATTCCAGAAAACAAATTCTAAATGTTCATCTGGAGTGCTTTATATTTGCAAGTGGTCCTCAGTGTTTTCCATGTAAAGTCATGGGGTGAAATTTAGAAGGGTGACCAAAGTTGGGATTAATGACAATGGATGCAAAATTCCATTTCTTTTTCTATAACTGTATACCTTGTCTGTGGCCTGTGGGAAAATAACATAGGTTTTGAAGTATTTTAAGGGGAAATTATTTAAAATTTTTTTTTCCTTTGTTAGACTATGAACCAGTATATGCAGCACTCCATTTTGCAGCAGCAGCATCTGGCTGCTTGTTGCCCATGCCTTCGAAAGTTCTCTGCCTTTGCTGTTAGCAGTACCAGACCCTCCTGGCGTTCCTCCCGGTTCTGTGGTTGTCCTTCTTCTGTCTCTGTTCCTGGCCCATCATGGTCTTCAGGTACAGTTCCTGAAAGTGTTCATTTCCTCGCCCTTTATCTCAGGGTTTCTCAGCCTTAGCACTACTAACATTTGGTCTAGCAAATAGCTAGTTTTTGTTGTAGGTGCCTATCTCGTGCATTGTAGGGTAATTAGCTGCAGGAATTGTGAGAATACTGGCTTCCCTCTCTTCCTTAGATGCCCCCAGTTGTGACAACCAAAAATGTCTTCAGACATTTTCAAAAAGCCCAAATAACCTCCCTGCCCCTGGTTGGGAATCATTACTTTATACTCTTTCTCTAAGCAACCCCATAGACCATTGGATTCTAATATGATGTCAGTCATGCTCCTTATCTAACCTCAATTCAAACCTTGTTTCTGAGCTCTGGTGACAACATGTTTTCTTGGTTATTTCTAAGAGATTGCCAAGCTCAACATTAAAAATGCTGATCTTCGCCCTAGCCTGTTTGGCTCACTGGATAGAGAGTAGGCCTGTGGACTGAAGGGTCCCAGGTTTGATTCCCGGTCAAGGGCACATGCCCAGGTTGCAGGCTCATCCCCACTAGGGGGCTTGCAGGAGGCAGCAGGTCAATGATTCTCTGGCATCATTGATGTTTCTATCTCCCCATCCCTTCCTCTCTGATATGAATAAAAATATACTTCAAAAAATTTAAAATGGTGATCCTACTACACTTCCTCTCTTGGTGTTTCCCATATCTCATGATAAGGCTCTGCCATCCACCCATTGCTGTCATTCCCTGTTTCTACTCAAATCTCTAAGTGCTGCTGATTTTGCATATGGCTCGGCTCTACACCAGACTCATTCCCTTTTCCCCATACTTTTACCTCACCACTGCAGGTCAGGCCACCACCATCTACAGCCCAGACCACTGATGAGCCTCAGTCCTGGAATTCAGGAACTTTTCTTCCCTTTAATCCACACTCTGTGTTACTCAGAGGTCTCGCAAAGCAATAAATTTGAACAAGTCACTTACATATGCTTCCATCTGCTTTTAGAGTAAGGACTCAAATCCTTAATAAGACTCGATGGCCTGTGTGTTCTAGCCCTGCCTAATTTAACTCATTTACTGACTATACCATATATCTTCCTACTGCCATATCTGCATGTGACTAGAATATTCACAGCAGCACTTTCTCAACTTCATCATCCTAGGTAATTCCTAGTATTAGCAATCCATATTTCCTACTATTAATTACATATATATATAGTTTCACGTTGTGTTTGTTTCTTATTTTCAGAAAATTAGAGAAATGTGACAATATGAATACCCATGTTCCATCATTTCCTAAGAATAAGAAATTATATTTATAAAATAGGAAACTAGCATAAGAAATAGAAAGTGGAGATTGAATTACATATAAATATATGTGTATGTTTATTTGAAATAGCTTTTTAAAATAATATTTCCTATTTATCAAATTTTGATATATAGTTTATGCTGTTTTTTTATTTTATTTATTAGAATGTATCAAGATGTTTGACAAGATGCTCTGGCAAGAAAATGTACTATACTATAAAGATTCAAAAGGAGATAATTGGTGGCTACTGAGCCAGAAATGTGTATGAGTCATAAATTAAACCTGACAAAACCTGTCATAAAATATAAGTTTTAATAGTAGTATAATCTGTGCTTTCACGACTGTGTCAGAATCAATAATACATCATCAGCTCTTTTTTAGATTGGCCACATAATGCAAAAATGTGAAAATAAACACATTTCTTTTTTTTAATTTATTAAGGTATTATATGTGTACATAGCTTACCATTGCCCCACCCCCCACCTCCTATTCATGCCCTCCCTCCCCAGAGTTCTGTGTTCATTGGTTGTACTTATATGCATGCATACCAGTCCTTCAGTTGTTCTCTTATCTCCCCCCAGGTCTCCTTCCCCTCCCTGCTGTCATTTGACAATCTACTTGTTTTATGGTGACTATCTCAGGACCACATGAATAGAATCTGCTCATCATTTGGCAGTCTGCTTGTTTTATGGTGACTATCTCAGGACCTCACGAATAGAATCCGCTCCTCCTCTGATTCACACTGCCCCTCCCCCTGCGTCCCACTGCTTCCCCGGGGCACATGGCTCTCCCAGGGCACGTGTCTCCCCCGGAGCACACAGCTCTCCCGGGACACACGGTCCCCCTGGGGCACACGGCTCACTCGAGACACACGGCCCCCTGGGACACACGGTTTACCCGGGGCACATGGCTCCCTGGGTAAACACATTTCTTAATCCATGAGCAAAACTGTAAAACGTAAATGTGGCTTAGGCAAAAAAAAAAAAAAAACAACAACAACAAAAAAACAAAACTCTACAAATTAGTTTAAATTTATAGAATATGGTATATGGTAAGTTATTGTTTAAAAATAAATTGTGGGTAAGTGGTTGAGCATTGACTTATGAACCAGGGGGTCATGGTTCAATTCTCAGTCAGGGCACATGCCCGGGTTGTGGACACGATCCCCAGTAGTGGGCATGCAGGAGGCAGCCAACCAATGATTCTCTCCCATCATTAATGTTTCTATCTCTCTCTTTCCCTCTCCCTTCCTCTCTGAAATCAATAAAATATATAAAAAATAAAAGGAAATAGAGTAGACAATAACCAAATTAGACAATGTGACAAATTGGTGGAAGATGGTTAAATATGTAACAGTCAGAGTTAATTTCTTTAATATACAAATACTATACATATCAAATAATAGAAAAGAGGACAAAGTTACTTGAACAGAAACATTTTTAAAAGGGGATTTAAATGGCAAGTATTTAAAACATTGGGATCAATTACAACTACAAAAAAGTTTTTATATTAAATAGGAAGTGATAAAAATGATATAATGATTTTGGACAGTATGTGGAGCAATGGACAGTCATTTTCTATAGGTGGGACTCTACAAGGTTCTTTCATGATATACATTCAAAGTACTAAACTCACAATTTATAATTGCAGGTATTTATTCTAAGGCAATAATTATGAGTATGATGATTTTGATACAGAAAGTTTATTTCAGCTTGTTTATAATATCAAAACATCTAGAAATAGTATAAATATCCATAAATATCTCCTGATGATATTATGGTTTACCAACACAGTGGAATATATATAGTTCAAAATATGATATTTTAAATCATATATTCACATTGAAAAATATTTATGATGAATTATTAGATTAAAAAATGTAGGAAAAACCTAGCACCCATTCTCGGTTCCTAAGATCTTTCTCCAATAAAAGAAACCAGAAATTCTTGGAGAAATTAGCCAATTCGAGGACTGGGTCAAGAAATGTACAAAATGAGCCCTACTGAAGAAAAAACCTCCAATGATGGGGTTATTTCAAAGGGACACAGGAACCAACTAAAAGAGCTCCTAGTGGCCAGGATTGGTACAGTTTTAGCAGCAAAATAGATCACTGGATTATAGCCCCAAGTAAGAAATATAGATTCATGAGTATATACTAAAATAAACTCGAGGCCTGGTGCATTGATCCATGCACTGGTGGGGTCCCTTAGCCTTGCCTGTGCCCTCTCACAATCTGGGACCCTTTCAGGGATCTCAGACTGCTGGTTTTGGCCTGATCCCCACAGGCCAGGCCAAAACCGGTAGTCCGACATCCCCCAAGGATTGTAGTAGTGTGTAAAGTGGCAATTGGCCGGGGAGGAGCCCAAGCCAGGCATCACACCATTCCCACTCAATAGTGCTGCCATGGAGACGGGAGAGGCTCTTGCCTCTGCGGCTGCACTTGCCTGCCAGGAGACCAGTGTCTGGTGCCTGTAGGTCAGCTGAGTGGGAGCGCACTGACCACCAGGGGCAGCTTTTACATTGAGCGTCTGCCTCCTGGTGGTCAGTGCACATCATAGCAACTAGTCGGTTGGTCATTTGTTTAGATATAGATATAGATATAGATATAGATATAGATATAGATATAGATATAGATATAGATAGATAGATTAGAGGCCCAGTGCACAAATTCGTGCACGTATGGAATTCCTTGGCCTGGACTGTGTCCTCTCGCAATTCAGGTCTCCTCAGGGGGTGTTGGACTGTGGTTTTGGCCTGATTCCCACAGCTCCTGCATTGAGCATCTGCCCCTTGATAGTCACCATGCATCATAGTGAATAGTTATTCCAGTCATTCCATCATAAAGGTTGCTTAGGCTTTTATATCTATAGATGATTGAATAAATAAATGGATAACAAGAGATGAATCTCCTATGCAGAAAAATTCTAAGTAACTCATGGAGCTACTCCACTCTCAAGGAGGTGGGATGTAAATCCCCACACCTTAAAGTGTTAACTAATGTACACTGAGTGGCCAGATTATTATGACCACCTGACATTTGTAGGCAAATTAGCCATACAATGCATCATACGGGATATGGAAGCTGAAGGCCTGTTTGAACACCTTTGCTGTCTGCAGTTACCAAGATAAAATCTCTCCAACTCACACGGACATAAGGATTGGACAACCGAGCATTGGAAAAAAGTCATGTGGCCTGATGAATCACATTTCCAGTTGCATCATGCAGATGGCAGAGAGATTTTGTGGAAACAGCATGAAAGCATGCACCCTACATGCATGAATACAGCCCTTCAAGTTGGTGGGGGCAGTGCTATGGTTTGGGGAATGTTTTCCTGGCATGATTTGGACCCTTTAATTCATGTGGAACAACGTCTGAATAGCACAACATACCTAAGTATCGTTGCTGATCAAATTCATCCTATCATGTTGATGGCATATCTCAGTGGATATGACTTCTTTTAATAAGAAATGCCACGGTGCTCGTATTGTGCAGGAGTGGTTGCAAGAACATGAGGGAGACTTTACCTTGCTTAGGTGGCCCCCACAATCACCAGATCTCAATCCAATTGAGCATTTGTGGGACAAAGTTAAAAGAACCATCAGGAAGCTGGTTCCACAACCATCAAATCTCACAGAACAGAACAAGGCTATTCACCAGGCATGGTGTCAGATTCCTCGCATCACTTTTCAATATCTCGTGGAGTCGATGCCAAGAAGAATCGCCACAGTGTTGAAGGCAAAAGGTGGCCCAACGAAGTACTGATGGGGTGGTCATAATAATCTGGCCACTCAGTGCATATACATATAGATACAGAAATAAGTGGAGCAGCAAGCATACCTTGCCTGCAGATAGTTTCTGAGTTCAATTCTAATAGAAGGAGAAATAGCCGATTCTAGGACTGGATAGGGAAAATACAAGATTAGTCTTGGAGAAACGTTAAGGATAAATTGGATATGTACACAACCTCAAACTATCATCCACATCTCAAAGATGTAGTCTTTGCTGTGGTGGTTTTAACATAAGTGCACAAAATGTTTTATATGCCCTCCCCTAAGAGGTGGAGTTCAGTTCTCTTTAGGTGTAGACATAGTGACTCCCTTTTAAAAGTGTGGAAAGAGAAAACTAGTAACTTTGCAGTGGGAAAACCCGGCAGACAACACTTTAACTAAGTGATCCAGTTCACCATCACCAATGGTGAGTCCTGTTCATATCAGGTGCCAATATTAGAATGAAGTGAGAAGGGCACTTCACCTCTGTTACATTCTCCCCCCAAATCTGTAAACCCAGATTACTCATTAAAAACCAGTAACAACAGCAGCAAACTCAACTGTTCTAAAAAATACCTGACAAGTTTATTTCCAAAGGGTCAAGGTCATGAAAAATAAGGAACAGCTGAGAAACTGTCACAGACCAGACAAGGATAAACAGGCACGAGGACTAAATGCAATATGCTATCCTGGACAGGAAAAGAACCTTAGTGGAAAAACTCCGAAATCGGAATAAAATCTGAAAATTACTTCATACATAGTATTACAAATGCTACTTTTGCAGTTTTGATCAATGTTATTTGAGATATTATCATTAGGGAATCTGCTTGAAGGGTAGGTATATGACAGTTCTCCGTACTGTCTTCACAACTCTTCTGTGAATAAACTCATTCAAACTTAATGGCATTTTGCCTGGCACATTATAAGTGGTTCAGTAAAAGGTACCAATCAAAGCCAGATATCACCACCTCTTCCCTCAGATATCTTCCTGGCTAACTCCCTCACCTCTTCTGTGGCTGTGCTGCATGGCACTTCACCCAGGAGGCCTTTTTTGATTATCCTCTTTATAATTGCAACATGCCTCTCCTTCTTGTCCCTCTGTCTGGTCCCCCCAATCTCCTTTTTATTTCCCCTTCTCCTCCTCCTCCTTCTCTCTAACTGCCTTCTTAATCTGTTATCTTTGGGGAATATAGAGAGTCTTCACAAGAAATCAAGATACTCATGAACAACCACACAGTACCAACTTACAACCAGGTTTTTAGACATTTCTAAAAACCCGGCAGACAACACTTTAACTAAGTGATCCAGTTCACCATCACCAATGGTGAGTCCTGTTCATATCAGGACTCACCATTCGGCTTAGAGCACAACAAATAGCAGACACTTGATAAGTACTGACACCATGAATCAATGAATACATGATTCTTTTAGATTTTTTAGACATTTCTAAAAACCTGCCTCCTCTATTATTTTGCTGAGCAGAGCTTAGATTTTCTTGATGTTCAAGGATAAGCATTGTTGTTTATGCCAAAAACAGAAAAAATAATTTTTTTTTAATTTTAGTGTTGTTGTTGTTTTGTTTATTTGGTTTTTGGTTTTAAAATGGGAATAAGGACATTAATACTCAAATTCAGAGAATTACGGGATCAACTGAGACAATTTACCGTATTTGCCGGCGTATAAGACGATTTTTTGGCCCTGAAAATACCGTATTTGCCGGCGTATAAGACGACTGGGCATATAAGACGACCCCCTAACATTTCCACTCAAAATACAGAGTTTGTTATATACTCGCCGTATAAGACTACCCCCCACTTGGAGGCATATTTTTCAGGGCCAAAAAATCGTCTTATATGCCAGCAAATACGGTATATGGTGGTTCCTCAGAGCCTAACATAGTAGTAAGTACTAATGAATGACAGCTGTTAGTGCCACCATCACCATCTTCCAGCCCTGGACTGAGTCAGATAAATCCATCTGCCTTTTTAGTGCTTCCCTCCAGAGCCTTGGCATGTAGTTTCCTGTCACATGGAGCATGTCTGTCCATTCTCACCTTCGGCTTAGAGCACAACAAATAGCAGACACTTGATAAGTACTGACACCATGAATCAATGAATACATGATTCTTTTAGATTAAAAAAAATTAAAGATGTTATTTTTGTTGCTAGCTGAATGATTTCTTTAGAAATTGTGGTACAATTTCGATGTTTTGAAAATGTACTCCAGTATAACATTTCCTCTTCTGATTTGGGTTGCAGCCATGCTTAGCCAACTTTGGAATTTAAATGTCTATGTCTTGACTAAATTTTTATGGTCCAGCTATACAGAACATTTATAAAAGTCCTCATGTATCTCTCCTCATAAATTTGAATAAGTTTTCAAGTTTGCACAATAAAAATGAACTGAAATTGGCAGATGTTTACTCATCAGAATCCTGTTCCTTTCATTATTCTAGGGTCTGGATTGTGTATGCAATTTATGAAATCATTCATCCAGCAGCAGATAGAGAACATGTTTAATACGTCAAATCAGATTGAATTGTGGCCATGAAAGATGTTGAATATATTGAGTCAGAGAAATTTGAAATTTATAGAGATGAAACTTTATGCTTTGTATTAAAATGAAAAAGTGAATGTTTATCTGCCATTCATATAAAGTACTGCTTTACCAGTTAAGGGCAAGAGGATGTGATCACTCATGGAAAAAAATGAAAAAATGTTGCTTATACTTTTGTTGTAAAAGGAGATGCCGTTGACCCTTTTTTGGGTCTAAGTAATAGACTATTAATAGTAATACAACCGCCGAAACCGGTTTGGCTCAGTGGATAGAGCGTTGGCCTATGGACTAAAGGGTCCCTGGTTCGATTCTGATCAAGGGCATGTACCTTGGTTGCGGGCACATCCCCAGTAGGGGGTGTGCAAGAGGCAGCTGATCCATGATTCTCATTGATGTTTCTAACTTTCTATCCCTCTCTCTTCTTCTCTGTAAAAAATCAATAAAACATATATTTTTTAAATAGTAATGCAACCTGTGATTTTTATTCATAATTGAGCTTTAAAATTCTTGAAATTTATACAAGAGAACCTCAATCAGTGCTTTAATAATACAATCTCTTTCTTGACCATTAGGCACTCTGATGCCCTCAGTGTCCAAGATCTAAAGAATACTTCTCAGTCCTCATTTTGTTTAATCTCTCAGCAGTCACTTCCTCCTTGAAACCATCTATTCTTTTAACTTAGGCACATGGTTTTCTTCAAACATTTTGTGTGTTCTTTCTGTGTGCTGGCCAGCCATGCATCTAGTGGTTCCTCAAGGCTCAGTCAGTCTCAGTGCTTCTCCCCTTTACCTCTCCTCCCCTCTGTTTCACTCCTTGCCCTCTCTTTCAGTCACTGCTCATCCCCTTCCCTCTCATTTCTTCTTATTTTATACTTTTTTCCTTCTTAAATAACCTCATCTGTAATCCTATCATTAGTTTCCTATAGTATGTTTTTGAGTCTAAAATCAAAGTCTTCAGCCCAGCCTGCATGGCTCAGTGGTTGAGCGTTGACCCATGAACCAGGAGATCACAGTTTGATTCCTAGTAAGAGCACATGTCCAGATCTCAGGTTCGATCCCCAGTTTGGGGTGTGCAGGAGGCAGCAGATCAATGATTCTCTGTCATCATTGATGTTTCTGTCACTCCCTCTCCCTCTCCTTTCCTTTCTGAAATCAATAAAAAAAATCAAATCAAAGTCTCCAGCCCTTACCTTTCTTCTGAACACCAGACCTGCCTATCCAAACATCTCCCTTTTCTAGGACATGGCCATTGCCTACTTTAAGCTCTCTTACATATCACCCCTGCCTATTCAGCTCTATACCAAGAGACCTAGGATATATCCTGATGGTACCTCTCTTACTCTTTCAAGTCTACTCAGTCACTGTGTGTTTCACCCCCTAACAGCTTCTCTTCATTCTGAGTGTACATGGCCAGACACCTGAGGCTAAGCCAGCAGAACCTTTCACCTGGACTACACTGGGAATTGTTGTTATAGGCTTGGGTAATCTCCAGACTGGTTTTCTAACATCCATTCTTGTTCTTCACTTAACCTTATCCGTATTGCAGCCAGAGTAGTCTTTTCAGGAGGGAAATATGATTATATGCTGTCCTCCTTGTTAAGATCACAATCTTTAACAAGGATACAAGTTTCTCCATGTTCTGACTCCCTCTGAGTCCTATGGCCTCATGCCACAAGACACTTCCCTCATGCGGCCCCTGCTGTAGCCAGAGACCTTGTTCTTTCTGTTCCTAGAAATGTGCCAGCCTGCCTCCTGCCCTGGGAGCTTTGTGTCTGCTGTGTCCTCTGCTTGGAATGTGCTCATTCCGCAGCCCCTGCCCAGTACTTTATGTAGCTAACTACTTCTCATCCTTAAGATCTCAGTCCACATATCATGTCTGTCAGGATGTTAATGCCACCTAAATACTGTTCATAGCAATAAAATACTATGCTATAATATGTTATATATTGATCAATAATTATTATTTTTCAACCAAGGAAGGCTTCCTCATTATCTTTTTTATCATATAGCATGAACAGCTATCATTATACCTTATTTGCATATTCACTTGATTAGTATTTGCTAGACTATATATAAGCTTCATGCCAGCAGGAATCATGACTTTTTTGTTCACCATTTTTCTTCCCAGGCCTATCGTGGTGTCTGTATAAATTAGTCTTGATAAATGCAGGTCACATGGTTGAATGGAAGCCAGAGATGCTCAAATACTTGTAAACTGATGTTCCAGGCACTAGATGTTGGGCTGGTCAATCTTTAGCTTCATCATATCATAAACAATTTATGAAGAAGCAACTTCTTTCATCTGGCAGCATAAGCATAGTGGCCAGCCTCCGCACTGCACACTGTCTCTAAGGTACAGAAACAAATGGCATCTACTTGTCAGTAGTCATTACTTTTCTTAAATAAATGTTTTTAGAACAGTATTTTCCCAGTGTTTTGGCTATGACCCAGTTTATTTTATTGTCTGTGTAGACAACACACACACACACACACACACACACACACACACACACACACACCTGAAATAAAACTCTAAAACTTCGCTAATCAATATTTGTCTTGCTACATGCAACTTATTTTACTAGTTTTTTATTAAAGTGTCTTCTACTTTATCTTATGCTATTTTATTGCCTTTTTCACACTGGTTAAAACTAACTTAACTGATTTCATACTTGGGAAAAGTTTCTTGAGAAAATATTTTACTTAAAGCTCTGGCTTTTAATATATAAATGTTAAGATTAGTAATAAATTGATTAAGATTGGATATGCACTATTTCAATTCAAGAAAAGTATTTTGACTAAAGAAAGGAAAATGTTTTTGAGGATCTAGAACATTACTATCTCGTTTAAAGTATAGGAGCATCAATATGTCAAAATTGTTTATCAGCTAGCATTTAAAAATATTCATTTTGAGAACTATTGGCTGTTTTAGAATTCCCTTTACTTTTGTATCTAAAACCATGTAGTGCAATATGGACATTAAATTTGGTTTTGATTCCATATATCAGAAGGGTTAGAAAGGTTTTAATGAGGTTTTGGATAGAGACAAACATGAGAGAAGGAAGAGAGAAAGAAAATGGAAACTCTCACATCTGTTAGCAATTCATGACCTTAGATTTATAGAGCCAACTTCTGAAGAATGCTTAGGACACCAGGTTGGTAGTATGTCATGGCCAATCAGAGAAGTAAACATGACTAACATTAACATACTTTCTTGTCTTCTTTTTTGAATAAGATATACAAGATAGCATTAAGACTATGTAACTTTAATAAAGCAACCATTTTAAAAAAAGATTTTAAAAGAAAGAATTATATGTTTTCTACTCATCTTTAATTCATCCTTTATCAGGTCATTGTGACCATTAGCTATTGGGCTTGTGAATTCTCTTCTTAGCCATAAATTTGCATTCACATTGGGTAGGCTATCAGGATTAATTATACACAAATTTATCATTTGACTTTTCAGTCTAGTTGCTTAGAGTATAACTGGAGGAAAATGGCTTTATGCTTCTTTTTTTTCAATTAGGAAATTGTTTCTACTAGTTTTCTTTTTCACTTTATAGAAAAGTCTCAAGAATTTTTCTCTAAGAAGCAGATACAGTTAGATTAATATAGATACTTTTTTTCTAACCACTTTCTTATAAACACTACTTTTAGATTGTGGCATAAAGTGCTTATAGCTATGTCTTCAAATCATTTTCTTAAAGAACCAAAGCCCCCTATAAAAACATTTTCAACAAATTTATGTAAATGTTATTGATTTGCTTAAACACATTTTAACCAGATTAATTTGGTGGGAGGAAAAAAGGGAAATCATGCTGAATTGGAGGGAAAGGAATTTTGTTCATTTAAAAAATATATATTTTACTGATTTTTTACAGAGAGGAAGAGAGAAGGATAGAGTTAGAAACATCAATGAAAGAGAATCATTGATCAGCTGCCTCTTGCACACTCCCTACTGGGGATGTGCCCGCAACAAGGTACAAGCCCTTGACCGGAATCGAACCAGGACGACGCTCTATCCACTGAGCCAAACCGGTTTCGGCTGTTCATTTTCTTAATTTGATCTCCTGTTTAGCTTAGCTATGTGCTCACAGTTTATCTTTTTAGTTGCAACACATCTTTACTGGTAGTCATTTAAAACAGAGATTCCCTAACATTAGCTAAAATTGGAAGCGAAAGTCGAATGGAATTCTACAATTCAAAGTGTTTGTGGTAGGAAGTTTAGAATTTGCCCTTGATGCAAATTGGAGAAAATATAAAGCCTGTGTAAGTCTCTTTCCTCTCTCTCCCTTTCTCTTCTTCCATTTTCCTATGCATCCTTTGATACCAAGCTCAGACCAAGCCTCCATTCAAAGCCTTCTTCATATCCCTACAAAGTCAGTCTCTCCTTACTGAGTGTTCCCAGTGCACTCTATGTAGTTTTCTGCTCTCACACACCATTTCACAGGACTTCATCCGGTCATATATCTGTCTCTCCTCATGGACTATGAGCTTACTCAGGACAGGTATGATCACTTTTTCATCGTGGGTGCCTGTTTCTATAACACTGTCCTTAAGGCAGTTATCTGCCCAATAAAACTTGATGATTGAATAATAAATTGCCATGTTTAGAATTCTTGAGCATGGGCATGTTCCAGATCATTTAGCTCCATGAAGTAGAGAAGAATGAAGAGAAGAGAGAACAGACACATAATAAGCCCAGTGTGAGAGGAACTGACTAAATACTATCTCAGGACAGACCCTAAAAGTCCACTGTTCCCTGGAAGACTAATGGCAATTTAAAAGATTAAAATAGCTTGGATACACAGAAACTTCAGTTTTCTAAATCTGTTTTTTTTTTTTTAATGTAAACCTTTAAACCCTGACCTTGGGAATTAGAACGCCTTCCAATTTTTAGTCATGTTTTCTCTGGTGCAGTGGGGGTGGCATGTATACCTTGATGTGTTCTGGCAGTCTGAGGTGAACCCACTTTATAAAGGTATTTTACTGGCCATTCTTTTATAAAAATAAGACCCTGCCTCTTTAGAGATGGCTCTGGAAATAACTAAATCTGACAGAGGAGGTAGGAAAAGGTAGTATAGGATCAACTTCCCTTTCTACACCGAGCCACGAAGATGGTTCTTCAATTTCAGCTGTAGATGTTGCTTACAGAGCCTGTCACTATGTGTGTGCCTTTGTGTCTTATACTTGGTTATTGATTAGGCTGATAAATTGAAGGATTCTTCCAGAAACAGCCCGCCTCTGGAGAAATCTGACTGGTGAGAAGATGCTGAACAGTTGATGCTGAACAGTAGCTAAATTTTGTTATGGCTCTCCTCGTCCACAATGCCTTGTCACTGATGCTGTGGGGGCAGCCATCAAATCAGCACCAGTCGTTTCTATGCCAGAAGTCACCCAGCTGTCATGGGCTCGGTGAGTATGAAAATTATCGTCGCATCTAAAAGCTAAACACATGAAGGATCATGTACTATATCACTGCTTTTGTCTCCTTCAGACTTCCCATTCTTTACATCTTCTCCCCCGCCACATTGGGGAGTAATCAGCAACAATCATGGTGATTGAGGGGAAGCGATGGGGACGGAAAATGAGCATCATCTTCTAAACATTGTCATGTAAGGCCTGAGCATGCCCTCAGAGCTGCTGTGGTGACAGGGTTCTGAGAAGAATGATTAATATGCAGACCACACCTACCCTTGCTCCGCTGAATGGAAGCAAATGGAATAGAATCTGTGGGAACAGGGTGATTCATCACCATATGTGGGCTGGCAGGGGACAGGTGAAAGTATTTGCTACCTACACCTTCAGCAGAAAGCTCCAGCCATTGTGTTAGAGCACTCTGCTGTGCTTCCTGCTCTCCTCAGGTGAAAGGAATGAGAACTTCTGTTAAAGCAGTGGTTCTTTCTTTCTTTTTTAAAAAAATATATTTTATTGATATTTTTACAGAGAGGAAGGGGGAGAGATAGAGAGTCAGAAACAATCGATGAGAGAGAAACATCGATCAGCTGCTTTCTGCACACTCCCCACCGGGGATGTGCCAGCAACCAATGTACATGCCCTTGACCGGAATTGAATCTGGGACCTTTCAGTCCACAGGCTGATGCTCTATCTACTGAGCCAAATGGGTTTCGGCTAAAGCAGTGGTTCTTAAAGGGGCAGAGTATTAACAATGCCTGGAACATGTTTGAAGTGCAAATTTCAAATTCTACTGAAATCAAAGCTCTGGAGAAGGGGCCATGCAATCCGTGTTTTACCAACCCCTCCAGTTGATTGAATGAATGCTAATGTTTGAGAATTAATATATATGAAGAATAATACAATGTATTAATATATATTAAGAATAATACACTCTGGGTGCCATTTTTGGAAGTCATGGTAATGCATTTAGGCTAACTCTTGCTTAGGATTGATGACCATCTTTTAACGCAGCAATTTTCAACCAGTGTGCCGCAAGAATTTTTAAAACATGCCATACCTGACTGTTTAGTCGGGGGCACTGATCTCTTTTCCATTAGTGTCAAAGAAAACAGTGACAACAGCCAACACAACAATTGCCATTCAGTGTGAATTCTCTGTCTTGAAATGTACACTGAGGGGCCAGATTATTATGATCTTTGAACGCATAATAATCTGGCCACTCAGTGTATATCCTATATAATAAAAGGCTAATATACAAATTGTCCCCTCGACCAGGAATTCGACCAGCAGGCAAGCTGGCCAACTACCCATGTCCCCTCATCCTGACCAGGCTGGCCGGACCCCACCCATGCACGAATTCATGCACTGTGCCTATAACACACACACACACACACACACACACACACACACACACACACTGAGTGGCCAGGTTATTATTCGTTCAGAGATCATAATAATCTGGCCACTCAGCATATATATATAATATAATAAAGTTGAATCTTAGTGGTCATGTCACATAATAAGCATGTGCCTGATTGGTTGATTCTTGTTATCAGAAATATTTATATACAAATATAAGCACCTGATTTTTAAAAAAGTCACTTTTTAGCCAAAAGAATAAGTAATTATCATTATTTGCAAATCAATCAAAATTATACCTATTTTTTGTTAGATTGGCAAAAAATATTTATATCCACAATTGTAGTAATTAGTTTATTTGTGCCATGTAATGAAAAAGGTTGAAAATTGCTGATTTGAGTAAATTAATAGAAAATATCATTATTTAAAACCACAGCTACAGCCGAGACCGGTTTGGCTCAGTGGTAGAGCGTCGGTCTGCGGACTGAAAGGTCCCAGGTTCGATTCCGGTCAAGGGCATGTACCTTGGTTGCGGGCACATCCCTGAGAGGGGGTGTGCAAGAGGCAGCTGGTCGATGTTTCTCTCTCATCGACGTTTCTAGCTCTCTATCTCCCTCCCTTCCTCTCTGTAAAATATCAATAAAAAAATATATTTAAAAAAAAAAAATAAAACCACAGCTACTACCTTAGAATTGCCAATCATTTTTAAGAAAAGGCTAATTGTAGTTTATAAGACAGGCCTGGAAAGAATTGAATTGCTCTCCATAATAGAGATTATGTAGACTTTTCTTGGACATTGTGGGAGGTAGAGGAGGAGAGAGGAGCCAGTAACACCGAGGGACCTAAGTGGAATGGCCCCATGAGGATTCTTGGAGGGAAGGGATTAGAAAGGTTAAGTTGTTGATTGGGCAGCACTGTGCAGTAACCCTATCGCTGACCCACTGTTTTTCTCTAAATGCTCTGCTAAGTACTCATAGCAGTAATTGCATAGCAGGGAGAAGGGTGGGATCAAGGGGAGCTCCATGTTTGGGTCTGTACAGAGGTCCAGGACAAGAATAACTTCAGGGTATTAAGCAATGGTGCTAATTCAGCAGAAGTGGAAAAGCAGAGCCAGGGTATGTAAGTCTGTGAAGCTTGCTAAAATATGAAGGATACGGGGTCATTTCATGGAATAATCAGGAATAATGTGATGGATTACTGACAGATCAATTAATCCACTAATTTGATGGATTAATCTAATGGATATTTGAGCCTAATGTTTTTGGATTTTAAATGTTATCGTGGCTGAAGATGGCTTTTGTGTTCCATTTTTATCATAATAGATGACTGTTTTTGTAGTGAATCTTGTGGAAGGGAGGGACAAGGGTGTATTCAAAACCTCCAGTGTAAATTGACTTTAAAACTGTTGATGAGGAAAGACTGCAGAATGGCTCCGTGTGGGCCTTGTGAGTGACCGACTAGGCCCTACAGTAGTGAGACATCAGGGACCTTTCCCTTTCTGACCCTCTGTGTTACTCTCCTGTCATTCCCCACCCCCTCGCCCATCAGCTCACCAGGACACAGGACTCTCTCACACATCTTGGAGTTCTCTAACTGTCCACTTACTCTCAGAGTTGCATTTCTCCTTTTTCTTCATTGCTTAGAATGGATACACTGGCCTTTGTTTCAGCAAAGTGCCCCATCAAAAATGTGAAGTACTCCACTTCATCAACATGAATTTCCAGCTGTATGTCACATTTACTTAAAAGGATATAGCCTTTTACTCTGAAAAAAGATATTTTTATAATAGCGCCAGAGTCAGGCTATCTGTTATGTTCCAAATCCACCAAGAAGGAAACCAAGCCATGTACAAGTCACAGAATCATAACATATGAGAGCAGGGGGAACTTTGAGATTATGGAGTCCCACCCTTTTATAGAACAGATCGAAACCCTGAAGGGTAACTGAGTGGCCTCAGCTGAAGACCGAGGGCTGTTTCCCATGACAACAGCCTCTCAAGGCCCTTCTTGCCCACAACTAGAGAAAGGTTCCGGGTCACCCCTCCTGCTGAAGTTCTGCTTGGAAGAGTCCATGGTAATGCAGCATTAACCCCTGCAAAGCCTGGGAGTGAGAATCATTGGTCATGTTAAGGTGTCAGACAAAGATCGGAGGTGGTAGATGTATTGTGTGTGTTTTTCAGATTTCCTGGGTCAAAGTGAACCTTTAAACAATATATATCCCGTGAGACTAAAACAAAACCCAGCTGCCTGCTTCACACGGATGCAAAAGGACCTTAAAAACCAAGAACACACGTATCAGATCAGATTGTATTCTTCCATTGTTTCAGTAGATTTTTAGTTACATTGTGTTTCTAAGGTACCTTTTTAATTTTAAAAAAACCAAAACAGGCAAACTGAAAACCTTCTAAATGTCCTATGGTCCAAAGACTAAAAAGGTGACTATTATATCTGTCCAATGAGATTTCACAAGCAGAATAATCTGTGAATGCATTTACTGTAATGCCTACTTCCCTTTTAAAAAACTTAATCAGGGACATGCTTGCTGCCTTTCTTTCCTTTTGCTATGTGTTATGTACTAAGAAATTTCTCAGAAAAAGAGGAATATGGCTCCAATATTTATAATGCTATCGTTTAAATAAAGATGTCTTTACTGCCTATAACACTTAAGAGGAAACCAGTTTATGAATATCCGTTATATTATTATGTATTGTGGTTTCTCATGGCTCTCAAATAATACTCTCATTAGAAAGTTTTTCCTTGACATTACTCCTCACCGCTCCTTTCCAAACTGGTGCTTGCTCCTGGAACCCACCAAACCTCACCATCTTGGGACCTTAGCACATGCTCAGCCCCTGCTGTGAAGGCTCTGTGACTACCTGTGCTCTGCCCATTCCCTGTGTAGGCTAATGCTCGTTTGTTCTTCAGATGAGGCATTGCATAGAGAAATTCCAGCTCAGGTTTGATGTGCCAACAAGGAAGATAGAATGATTCTGCATAAGATTGGAAGACAAAATTAACCATAAAGGAATCCTTGAATTTACATTTGTGCTCCTTTTTTTCCAATCAATGCACAAGTCCTAAAGCACCATGGACAAGTAAGAGTCTTCCATGTCATAGCACGCACTGCTTATTCTGATCTGCCCTTCTTACCAACTACAGGTATCGCATGAAATGAAGGATGTTGGACATGATGAGTAACAGGTGCTCTGAAATATTATTTATACCTCATTGTTCAGTTCAAGTGTCAAGTCAAAGTTGGGATGTCCATCTGCCGACTTTGGTCATTTGTGTACATGGGAGAGAAGGTGGGGCAAGAAAGTAGGATATTAGTGAAGAAACACACGCACAGTACTTAACATTAGCTAGGACATGGGCAGCCAGGAAATAGCAGAAAAACTGAAAGAGAAAAGTGAAAAAAGGTGGATATAGAAAGGGAGGCTGGTGAATTCACAACCTTTCTGGGACTTATTAGAAAACAGTAGCACCTACCTATGGTCATTGTGAGGATTCAGTGAACTCGTGCATGTAAAGTCCTTAAATACACACAGGGAATATTTAATGAAAGGTATTTGATAATCTCTCTCCTTTAGGATAGAAATTCTGTTTTATTGATTCCTCTATGGATAGAGCTTGCTACAAAGCCTAGCATTGGATATGGCATGTAGTTGGTGTTCAATAAATGCTTAAACAATTAAATGAATTCTGAATTTGGATGTAAAAGAAGAGATTTGATAACTCTATTGATTCTTACAAATATATATTATGAATAATCCTCCACTGAACAGTGCTAAGTATTTTAGGAAGGTCATGGTTATGTTACTGGTTGCCATTTAATGGAACACTCTTTTAGTTATTAATCTACTTATGGCTTTGTTTTAAATGTCTCAGGGGTGATATGAAATGAAAATCAAAATGTGGGAAGAAATGGAAAGTGGAAATGAGCAAGGATTTTCAGAGATGATATCTTGACAGCACCCATAGCAGCAACTCATGGTGAAACCAGATTGGTAGGAAAAAAAATGTTTCTGCTTTGAAGTACAAATAACTGTATGGGACCAGCTCTTTTATGGAAGGGGGTTGACTTTATGCTGTGTATTCAGATGGAAGGGTAAAAATAACTGGGGAGAAGATTTAGATTCATTGTAAAGAAGACATTTCAGGAATGGCAGTGGTGACCTTATAAAAGGAGTGAGTCATTGGAACTGTTAAACAGAGACCAAATAACCACGTGTCAAGAATGTTATTGATGGGATTCCTGTGTGGCCTGGAAACTCGATGACTTCCATGGGGGTGGGCATTCCGATAAAAAGATTTTAAAGGTCTGAACGTGAATCAGCTGACTTGGGTCCCACCACACTTTAGGAAGTGTGACCCTTAGGCAATCGCCCCCTCAGAGCCTTCCTCACCCACAAAGCTGGTATAAAAATTTCTGCCTGCCCTGACTTAGTCACCTGGATTAGTGTATGGGCTTGTTGTAGCACATTGTTAAGGCATACTTGCTTTTACTGCTTATTTGCCATTTCCTGCACCTTTATTAAGTGCTCTGTTCACGGGACACTGCTCAGCATTGCGATTTACTTTAATCAAACCCATTATTATTTTTCTCAGGAACTTTTATCTGGAATTTGTACGTATTCAAATAAAAGAGGAGACTTTGATATAAAAAAGGGAAAGTTTTACAAAATAAAAATTTAAATTTATATCTATTTCTTTCCATAGAGCATTTAAGGTAGGTTATTTTTCTGATAAAAACAAACACACACAACACCTTCTTAGGTTATTAAGATATTTTTCTTCTCTTGAATTTTGGATTGTTGGGATTTAATGAAGTTTATGAGCCTTTATTCATGCTAATAAGGAGAGCATTTTCATAGCAACCTTATATAATTTTCTTTTTAACTTTATAGAAATTGAATCAATAGTCTACAATGGCCCAGATGATTTCTTGCTCTTCAAGTAATATTCAGTTAGCTTGGATTAATTTTGCTAGAAAATCCGCAAGTAGTTAATTTTTCATAGAAATTTATGACCTTTATATTCTGAAACCTTGTTCTTCCATTTTAATGCACAAGAAATGGTCGACTACCTTCACTGATGCAGTGGTACCCTTAGGAGCATAGTATCTGTATGCTGATTAGTGTAATCCCGTCTTTCTTTGGGGGGTGGGGTGTGACCATGACCAGGTTGGGAGGGACAGCAGGTTTAGAGGAAAGGAAAGGCCTGGAGAACTACCACTTCCTGAGCACCTGCCATTTGTCAGGACGTTAATTTAATTTTCAAAATGCCAGGGCTGTGCAGCACATTAGCTCCATTATCTTGGCGATCAAATTAAAGTTCTGAGAAGTTGATTAATATTCTAAATTTAATGAGCTGTAAAGGTGAGATTTGGATCTAGGTTCCTCTGATCCTAATGCTCAGTGCCTCTCTTCCTGCCATGGGCCTGCTCTAGCAAGGATGGGCCCAGAGATGATCAGTTCTTGCCACAAACACGCACCCCTCCTTTCTCCTTGTTAACCATAAAGGTGTTAACCATTAACCATAAAGTGTCTTCTCCTTTATTGTGGTGCCTGTGAAAAGGGCCATAAAGAAACCAAAAGGTATACACAGGGCAGTTTGTTTCTACTAATGAGATTTTGCTGTTTCACATTATATCTTTTATAAACTAAATATACCAAATGGTGTTATATTTTTTGAAAGAAAGCAAGCAGGAAAACGAAAGAAATAGTATTCTCTTTTGTAACCATCTGGCATCTTAAAATACTCAAAGCAGGTAGCACACTTATGGACACATTTTGTTTTATAGAAAGACATCTAAAAAAGATGTTGCAGATAATAAGCTGCTATTGTTAAAGTTTTTGAATGAAATATAATTATAGTTTAAGTGAGGGAGAGTGCAGTGCATTTGTACACTATTGGTTATTTCTCTTTATATCTATAAAAATCTTACGGGAATACGTTTTTTTTTTTCCTCCCACCAGACAAAAGCTTTATGTTTTTAAGTAAAAGAAGACATGACCCTTTTGTAG
This sequence comes from Vespertilio murinus, assembly GCA_963924515.1. Lineage (NCBI taxonomy): Eukaryota > Metazoa > Chordata > Mammalia > Chiroptera > Vespertilionidae > Vespertilio > Vespertilio murinus. Next base: position 136,944,837 of record OZ004707.1, read on the forward strand.
CTAGAGTTGAAATTGTTCTGAGTTGACTATTTCTATAGCCTGTACCAGGTGGAATAGCACACAAGACTTAAACTGTGTAGATCTGCCTTTGACCTTGGGGCCCAGTTTGCATGTAATTATTGTATTTGCCAGGCTATATATTGAAGTTCATCTATTTTTATATACCTCTCTCTTCTTCTAGCCCAAGAACAATTCACGGGCAGTAACTTAATTCGTGTTTAGATCTCTAGAGCCTAAGATATATGGAGTTCTTAATAAATATTTGTTGGTTGACAGTATTATAATTGGATTACTTATTTACCCACCCATCTCCCAAAAAGCTGGTCTTGACTAATAGAAATGCTCTTGGTTTGGGGATCCACATGGAGAAGATGAATTTCAAAGTCTCTCCCTTTCCTGTGGTTTCCTTACCACCTTGTCTCTGACACCTGACCTGTACCATTTTTCCAAATAATCATTTTACTTTCTCCCTGATATTGAAACTCTACATGGAAGTTTCCCTGCAAACTTCTCTGATGGAGACCTGATGAGACCATGTCTTCTCTCTCATTTCTCCAGATACATAGGGGCTGATGTCAGACCTGCATAACTCTTCATATACCCCTTGGACACTTCTAGACTAGCACTTCTGATAGAAATATAATGCTAGCTCCCGTATGTAATAAAAAATGTTCAGTTAGCCACATTAAGACAGTCAAAAGAAAGAGGTAAAATTAATTTTAATTATATATTTTATTTAGTTTAATTAGCAAAAATTATCTTAATGTGTAACTACTATAAACATTTAAATGATATGTGTTACATTGTGCATTTATACTAAATCTTGAAATCTGGCATTTATTTTACACATGTACAACACATCTCAATTCAGAGTAGCCACATTTCAAACACTTAATAGCTCCCTCGTAGCTACTGAATCAGACAGCAGCTTCACACAGTTGTTCCCCCACAGTTTCTCAATATTTTAGAGTCTTTGTCTCATACCATCTGCTTTTCATAATCTTTGCTCTGGCTAATAAAATCATTTCTCACTTTCCATAATTATAGTATCATTAACTGCTGTACAGTTTTTCTGTTACTGCTTTTGCTTTTCTTCATTTTTGAACATGCTAAGATCTATGGTCTTACTGTCGCTCAATGTTTTATCTCATCCGTTTCACTCATTACTATTACCTTTATTATTTGATTCTTATTATCACCCCAGTTAGTAACCTCCTGAATTTCTTACTCTGACTTAGTTACTAGAATCCTGTTATTACCTGTCATTGCACTCCTTCTTCTAGCCTTTTTGAATTGTGGGAGAATAATATTTATAGTTATTTCAGGTATGAGCACATGGATTACCAAAGCAAGCCGCTGTGTCTATCAGATCTCAGAAAAGGAAGTCATAGATCCACTTGTGAAATATTTATTAAGCACATATTATTTATTGATCATTTACCAGTCAATAAAGATCCTTTCCCTCATGGAGCTTACATTCTACCGAGGAAATAGATGAGAAACAAGCCATTGTCATGTGTAGTATTTTATATGGTAACTATAAGTGTCATAGTTAATGATAAATGCCATGGAGTAAATTAAGAAGAGAAGGAGGAGGTGAAATGTTGGGTATGAGGTTGAATTGTAGATAATATGGTCAGTGAGGATAAATAGGAAAATGACATTTGTGCAGAAAAACCTTGGAGAAGGATAGGCAGTAAGTCACACAGATATTTGAGGGAGAAGTGTTCCAGGTAGAGGGAATAGCAAGTGAAAAGGCCTCAAACCTATCTGCGAATCATTGCTAAGGAGAGAAGCCTAAAGAAGAAAATCATCCAGAGGAAAAAGCCATCGTTGGCTTCCCTCCATAGAGAGGTCTAATGAGAGCAGTGTAAAGATGAGACATGGCAGAAGACACTGAATCCAGCCCCTCCTCCTCACACCCCATGTTACTGATGAGAAAAGTCAGAAGAATTATGTAGCTTTCCCAAGGTCACAAAGCTATTAAATGGTAGGTTTGACCCTGGACCCACGTCCTCTGACTCCAGGCCTGACATTTTTCATTCATGCTGAATAAATATGGTAATTGCATGGTTACCATGGTAGAACAGTGCAATATTAAAATGCAGTTCTTATGCTAACCACCTCCTGGAGCTTAGGGGAAGGTTAAAGGGCAGCCTTTCCAACAAAACTGTCCTTATATTAGATGTCAGCGGCAAGTTTGCACTGCACTTCTAGCCAACTGGCTATAAATTCACAGGTTTCTCCAACCTCCTGAGGTTTTAGAATTCACTAGAATAGCCTACAGAACCGAGGAAAGCACTATTCTTATGGCCACATGAAGAGATATATTAAGTTAGGTCTGGGAGGGTCTTGAATAGAGAGCTTTCATGTATCCTCTCCCTAGCATAAGGACATTGCCTTCTAGAAACATTAATTTGTCCACCTACTGGGAAGTCCACCAGAGCCTCAGTACCCAGTTTGAATTGGGGTTTCAATGGATAGGCATGGTTTATTGAATCATTGGTCATGTGATTGACCTCAATCCTTAGTCTCACTTTCCTCCCTGGAGGTTGAACTGACATCATGTCCCGCCCTTTGAATCACATGATTGTTCTTTCAGGCATAGCCAGTCCCCAACCTGAAACTATCTTATAGGGAGTCCCTTCATTAGCATAAATTCAGGCCTGAGGATCATCATGAATAACAAAGACACTCCTGTCACTTGGACCATTCTGAGTTTAGACACTGCCTCCCAGGGGCCCTAGACAAAAGCCAGATACATTTTTTATTATTCAACAGAAATTCAAAACTGTTTAGCTTATGAATTTTACTATAAAGATAGCTGGCTCAGAGATAAGAAAGTAACAACTAACTAAGGCACAAAAATACTGATTCTGAAGGGGATTTCACAACCAAAGCTCCTATTCATCGCTTTGTGGGGGACAGCTGTCAAGGGTAGGAAAGAAGGTGAATGAAAATGTTCAGCTCCCTTTTCTTATCTCAGCCCCTTTTGGAGGACATGGCATTGCAGAAAGATTTAAATTGCTGTGGCTGAAGTTGATGTCACCCACTCCTTGCCTTGAGGGCTTTGGCAATTCCCCGTTCATTACCTCATAGGTGAGGGACGATCTTTGCTAATGAAGTTCTTTCTGGTGTCTCCAGGGCCCAGGGTAAATCTCATAGCAGATATTTGTTCAGTTGCTTACTGTGTTCCCTCCATCAACTTCCATGATCCCTGTAAGATTTTTCAAGTTTAAACAAGCATTGACTGATGTTTAACATCTAGTTAAAACAAGAAGATATTTTGTGTTGAATGAAAACAAAAAACATTGGACAGAGTTAAGAAACATTCTTTAGTTTAGGGAACTTGATAATTTCACAAGTTTTAGTCACTTGTTAAACATCAATTGAAGCATGTCTTTAAAATTACAGAATTCAGTTGTTTATTCAGGCCCTAGCCAGTTTGGCTCAGTGGATAGAGTGTCGGCCTGTGGACCAAAGGGCCCCAGGTTCAATTTCAGTCAAGGGCATGTTGCAGGCTCCTCCCTGGCCCAGGCCCTGGTCTGGGTGCATGCAGGAGGCAACTAATCGATGACTTTCTCTCACATCGATATTTTTCTCTGACTTTACCTCTCTCTTCCATTCTCCCTAAAAATCAGTGGGAAAATATCGTCAGGTGGGGATTAACAACAACAAAAAATTGTTTATTCAGCGAATATGTTTCTTAGCATCTGCTCTAAGGAGGGCTTAGTGCGAAACATTGGTCCAAACAGGACTTCATCTCCTCTTTCATTCAGATCTGTCACTTCCATGATTACAGTACAGTGTGTTAAGTTCAGGTACTGTGGTTCTTTTTTTATGTATTTTGCAAGCACAATCCCTGGGGAACTTAAAGTATCCCCAGGAATCAGGGTCAGAGAAAGTTTCTTGGAGGAGGTAATGTCTGAACTAAGTATTAAGAGATGAATAAGCATTTTGCCTGGGAGGAGAGTGGCAAAAGTCTATTCTCCACAATGTGTGAAGCGTGAGCAAAGGCCTGCAGGTGAGATAGAGCCTGTGGTGACTGAGAAGCAAAAGTAGCTCTATGGAATGTAAAGTGAGTTGTAAGAAATGATCTGAAAAGATAAGAAGTGATCTGTATTGCGTGTCATGTTAAGTAGGTCTTGGATCAAGGACGTGGAAGTACCATTCAAAAAGGTGCTCTCGTATGAGAATGCAACCTGCATGAGAACATTTTTAGTTCACACTGGGAGAATGAGTAATGCCGCTGGGGTAGGTTGGTGGGGTTAAGAATGGGAAAAGAATATCTCTATTAAAGGTAACTTTTGTAGAGAGAACAACCTGCCAAAGAAATAAAGGGTCACAGAGTATTATGTGAATCTGCTAAGATTTAAACCAGGGCTATAGTTAAATACTGTGCAGAATCAAAGTTGCCTTATGGCTTGTTTAGGTAGGTTCCTGACAGTATTTAAATACCTCCAAATTTAAGAACGGAAGCAGATTTCATTTTGATAAAGGAATGTTTCTGTACTGTGTATGCATGTGGTACATTTATATATTAATCCACTAAAATGTAAGCTCCATGAGGGCAGAGATGTCACTGCATTCCATTTCGTTGTGGTGTCCCCAGAACCTATAATACTGGCTGGTACACAGTAGGCCCTCAGTTCATTTTTTGTTGTGTGAACTGAATATGCAGAAATTAAGATGTACACCCCACTTAAACTGTGTAGAGGAAGAAGTTTAGTAATGGATGTATGGTTTAGTATGGTAAATGAATTTCAAAATCAACAAAATCCTAAGCTGATTTTATCCTAAGAGTAGAGTTATGTTTGGGGAGCATGTCAACAGTCATTTCCATAACATAAGACAGAATTTATTTTTAGTTTAATTACGCACAAGTGATCTCATCTTTTATTATAGATTTCTCTGGAGAATTAACATGTTGATGATCCCAAGCCCTTGTGCAGCTCCTTGGGGAAGAGGTACAGTCTCAGTCATGCCTTTCTATTGGCATAAGACTTGGAAAAGCGGGGCCAGCCTCCATGTGGATTGACTGTACTCAAGAAAAAAACGTTAGGTCACATCATCAAAACATATCACCTTAGAAACGTATGCTCTCCCAAGAAGTCCAGTGTCCAGAAGAAAAGTTAGACTAAAGGCTCAAAGATGTCACATGTATAAAAGGTTTGTAAATAAAATAGAAGTGGCTGCCTATGGGGTTAATGTCGTCTCATGCGTCGTTCACTGCCAATGAAGTACATGGGTAATCTGTGCGTCTTTTTTGCCTCTGACTTGAGTCCTTTCAACTGAATGCCTCGGATGTTGTTTCTAGAGTGTGTACAATCGTTATCCTTCTGCTCACGTGACTGAGAATTCAGTGTCAGTGTCTAACTAAGTGTCTTACTCACTTAAGTCTCAGAGTGGTAGAGTTTCCAATTTGTCACCTTTCTTAAATGACTAAGGAAGTAAACACAGTTGAGGTCTAAGATACAGTCTGGGGTTTTGTGCTCCTGGATGGATGGGATCCTTGTGAGGCTCTTTGGGGTTGTAGATCAAAACTGAGGTGCACAATTCCACTGCCTTTACCAAATTTGCTTGAGGCCAGGCACCTTTATGTAATAACTTTGTCTTGCTGGGCTGTGGCTGAAAACAATGGTTAGATTTTTCATAGTGTCAGAATGTAACATATGAAATAAAATATTTAATGACTTTCCCTTGCTGACAAATATACACATATTTTTTAAACACAATTAAAAATACTTTCACTTTTCTTCTGCTATAATCTTTTTCCGTGAGTGTCATTATGCATAGCCATCAAATTATACGAAGTCACTGTTTTATGTAGTTGTAAGAAGTCTTCAGAATTTGACACATAGCCTGTAGTTGATAGTGGGACCATGTAGCAATTTAACAAAATATTAAAAAGAGAGGTCCAAAAATTTATTGGTGACTTAGCAGAGTTAAGGAAGACTTTTAAAATTTGTTTTATGTATTTTTATTTATTTAAAAATATATTTTTATATGTTTTAATTAGAGTTGAGTACAGTATAGTTTCAGGTACACAACCCAGTGAGTGGACATTTATATAACTTACAGAGTGATCATCCCAAGAAATCTAGTACTGTCTAACATCATATATAGTTGTTATATTATTGACTATATTTCCTATGCTGTACTTTACATCCCCAAGGGAAGATGTTTTTAAATGCAGTATTAGGAGAGTCACAGAGCTTTCTTCACTAGTACTTTATCTACTATTCTCAGATTTCTGGAGTTTAATTCCTGCCCCCTCATGTCACTTGTGCCCCTTTGTATTAAGAAGGATGTACGTAGTGGTTACTCTGACTATTTTCTAATCCTCTGATAGTCTTCCCAAACTCAAGAAAGGAGATTATGCCTATTCTTTTTATCTAGAGATTTAACTAGGACTTGCAGACTTTAACATCTCCCTGAAAATATTGCTACCTATCTCTCCCTTGTATTTCACTGCTGATCTTCCTCAACAAGTACGTCTTGGTTTCCTTTCCTTCATCATTCTAGTTGTTGTATAATCGACTTCCGCAGTGGTATTCTTTGTTATCCTTCTGAAAATTCCAAGGGCATCAGGGGCTTCCCAGTCATGCAGTATTCACTCTGCTTCTTTGATGAAATCATTGATGTTGGTGATCATCACCTTGCAATATTTCAACCCTCCCTGAAGTCATCTGGGTGACATATTGTGGTTATCATTTAGCTTTGGACTGCTGCTTCTTTCTCATTCTTTCTCTAGACCTTACATGTAGAAATGTTCAAGTTTCTATTTTCCTTGAAGAGGCTTTAATTCTGTTCTTTCCAGTTTCAGTGTCCATTTACAGGCAATACATTTAGAAACAGAGCAGAATACAGTGTAGAGGGGGTTGGAGGAGGAATGTGTTGTCCTAGGAAATAATTTACCTTATGCATGCTGGTTTTTCTTATACTACTGAATTCCATCATTCCATGGAGTTGAGAGATCTTTATTTACCTAGATCATATCTCATTAGAGCTGCTCTGGATTAGGCAAGACTTCTGAAGGCAGGAAAGACCTACATACCAGTTATCCCTTACCTTTACATCTGGGATTTGACTTGCTCCCTGGCAGACAGTAGGGCTAAGAGTTCTCCCAATCACCTGTTTGGTCAACATGTGAGTCTGTATAGAACTCCCTTTCTTCTAGGATGAAAACAGAGGAAGGCCTAAGTTTGGGTCTCATAAAAATAACAATGTAGATTATGTAAAAGAAGTTTTGAGATGGAAGATCAGAGGAAGAGATTACTTCTGAATATAATTTGTCACGGGAAGTAATATGCTATTAAAAAAAAAACTTGAAACAACCTACATCAACTACAAAGAGTCAGAATCTTCATGAAAGAGTATGAAGCCCAAAGGAAGGATTGCTTGAGAGGGGAGAGAAGATATAGAGAGAAGAGAGAGAGAGAGAGAGAGAGAGAGAAGAGAGAGAGAGAGAAGAGAATGAACTTGCATGGCAGACAAAAGATGGCAAGAGACGGGGGAAGGAAATGACACAATTAAAATTTGCATTGGAGTGTTAGGGAACAGAATTGGCATAATAGAAAATACAGTGAATCCCAAGTAGAATAATAGCATTATCACGGTCACTTAGAACATAGAAAAAAAGTGCCCTGAGATGAGCCAGTCAATGAGCAGGTGATGGAAGTGAAGGACTGGGATCAAAGGTTCATCTTATGTTAGGATCTGGGAATACAAAAGTGAATAAGCAAGTTTCCTGTTCTCATAAGCAAGTCAGTAAATAGATCTAGGGGAGGTTTCCTAAAAGATGTAAAATTTAAGTTGTCCTTAGAATGGATAATACTTGAACAGGTACATATGAATAAAGAAAGACACTCTAAGTGAGTGACACCTTGGGAAAAGATAGCTAGGAGAGTGTAGGAATAATTAATTCATTTATTATTAAAAATATTTTTTGCTTGTCTGTGGTAGCTCAGTGGTTGAGTGGTGACCTATGAACCAGGAGGTCACGGTTCTATTCCTGGTCATGGCACATGCCTGGGTTGGGGGCTCCATCCCCAGTAGGAGGTCTGCAGGAGACAACCAATCAATGATTCTCTTATCATTGATATTTTTCTCTCCATCTCCCTCTCTCTGAAATAAAAAAAAAGTTTCAAGCATCTTCTATGTGCAAATCCCTAATTTTGGGGTGAGCCATGAATAAAATAGGAAAAGACTGTTCCTTTGTAGAGTTTGTATTGAGGAGAGAGGACACAAGGCAATATACAAGTGAACAAATACATAAATAGGGTAATTGCTTATTGTGATGTGTTTTAAGAAGGAACCATGACAGACTGATATGGTTGAATGTAACTGAGGTTGAGGGGGACCACTTTAGATAATGTGGTCAGGGTAACATTTGAGCTGAGAATGTTGGGATGAAACCAGTCATGCAGGGAGTCAGAAGAGTCTTCTAAAGGAAATGCTTAGCAAGTGCAAAGGCATTGAGGCTGAACATGTTCAGGATATGACCCATAGACTCATGAATTTGATTAGAGCTGTAGGTGACTTTTTTATTTGGATTGTTCTTATTTCCATGCAGAGACTGAAAGAAGCCCTTGGAGAGAATACTGATTTTGGAAGTTAGAATAAACTCGATTCTGTTCTCAGATCTGCCAATAACTCTTTAAAATACGGGACAGGTTTTAAAAAAACTTCTCTTTGCCTCAGTGCTCTGATCTAAGACACAAGGGTAATGGTCTATCACTGTACAGGAGTAGACATACCATCTGCTCCTGGGGATACATAGTGGTGTGCCAGTGAGGTCAATTTGAAATCACAGAATAGACACTGTGTAGCTTCCTGGGCTCTTACTTTTACTATAATGGCTATCCTTAGCCTAAGTTTGGGAAAAACCATCCTATATAATAAAAGCCTAATATGCAAGTTGACTGAATGGCAGAACAACTGATCTCTATGATGTGCACTGACCACCAGGGGGCAGGTGCTCAATGCAGGAGTTTCTCCCAACCTGCAGGCCCCAGGCCAGCAAAGGCAGGTGCCAGTGGGGGCCCCCTGATCACCCTGCCTCCCGCTCCCCCCCCCCAAATCAGCCCTGATCACTGGTCAGGCCTAAGGACCCTACCAATACACGAATTTCATGCACTGGGCCTCTAGTGTATAAATAATATTCTGCACTGGAATGCAAAATTCCTTTGCATTTTTAATATTAAAAAGTCAAATGTCAAAGATATTTTGTGCATTTGACAGGCCACTTTATACACTATTTCCATACTCATGGAAGCATTTCCCTCATGCATTTCTGTGGAAGAGTTTGAAAAACACTAAGGTTTTTCCAGTTTTGATGCTACTGTCCACAATTCTTATAAACGTTTTTTATTCCTGAGTTATTTATTGTTAATCTTTTCTCCTCTACCCATGAATGAATTATCTAATGTTGATTATTTATGTTGCTTTCAATTTAAAGAACTTCTTTTCAATTCATATAAAAATTTAAAACTGAAGTCCTTCTAAGTATTCTGAAGGGTGCTAGATACCAAGTTTAGAGAGAGGGAAAAAAACTTATAAATTATTTGTGGTTAAATGTTGTTTTCACTCCACAGCTGTAATGACAGATGCCTCGCTCTCCAGCGGGGTCTTAGTGGAGATGTGCTGTCCCTGGGGCCAGGATTTCCATTGAAAATTATGCATGTATTCTAAGGCACACCTTCCTCTCTCCTGACTTAGAGTTTAACCAGTAGTTTCCAGAGGATTGTATCGGGATCTTGTAGCAGTAAGTGACAGAAAACCCCACTTAAACTGGCATAAAAAGTAAACAGCTATATTATCACACAAAACAGAAGCCAGAGGTCAAGTTCCAGTTTTCTAAGAGCTCAGCTCTGCTCTCTTCTTTGTGTTAACCCGCCCCCTGCCCCCCCAATACTGGCTTCCACAAGATAATTGTCACCACTGGCAGCAACTGTCCCTAATTATAGTGGAAGAAAGGGCTTGTTCTCCTTTCATTCAGTCTGATTGGCTAACTTAGGTCATGTGCTCACCCTGACCATTAGCACCAGGGCCAGGATCATAGTAGAGCAGGTTATATAGACTCACCCTGCGGCTAAACTTCTCCTAAGAACTGAGGGCTGCAGTGAAAGGGGAAAACCTGCACTGAATGATGGCTGCATTTGGAAAGAGGGGGAGGATGGATAGTAGGTGACATCCACTCCTCCAAGGTAGAAGTCTACAGAAATGACTAAAAATGTGCTCATAGTGAGTTTTAATTTGTTCTTTATTGGTGGAAGCCAAGTTCTTTGGAAAGGAGTTTTCATGTGTACACAAGCCCAGAGGGACTGAAGATTTTTATTTAGAAAACGTGTACTAGATTTCTACTGTGTTGCAAGAACTGAAACCCACAGGGTAGTCACATAAACAAATAATCAGAGTAGCCACAGGAATGGAGCAGGAGGGAGTGAAAGGATAAGCCTTATTGATCCGATTCGCCTTTAATCAATGATACGCTCTGTGGGAGTGGGGGCTTTCCACTGCTTTGTTCACCGTGTGTCTCTAACACATAACACTCCCTGACATATACCCAGCACACCCCGCATATATATTGAAATAGTGTTTATTGGAGCCGGAATCATTCATGATTTCTGAAAGGATGGCGGAATAATAGGGGCATGCACAACAGAGGCTCAGTGGCAGGCTTGAAGCATGGAAGGTTCAGTAAGGTAATGAAGTCTGAGGAGGTAAATTAATTCTTTCTCACCTGGAAGACAGAAGCATGTAATGAAGAACTTCTGAGGTCAGTAAAGCTCCCAGACCTTGACATAATGTAACAGGTTGGGGTGATACCTAGGCCTTTGAAGGGTTTTTACTTGATAAGAATATTTTGCACAACACCTAGCATGCAATACACATTCAATAAATAATTGATGAGTGAATGAATGAATGAATGAGTGAATGAGTGAATGGTGAGCTCTCTAATTATATTTGCGAGAACCTTATGATTAGCTTAAATAGTTCATATCCAGCTGTGCCTTCATGCAGTTTGTTTTTTTTCCCCTTGCTTTTAGTGGTGTGATTTGTGATAGTATTAGTGCTTTGTGATAATATTAGGGCTTTGTTACTTTAATGGAAAGCTATATTTCTAATGGAAAAATGTAGCCTAGCAGAAAGTGCTTTGATTCAGTGTTATGGAATTCCAACAAAAGGCTGCTTGTTTGGAGCGCACAGGCCTAGACTTCGTACCTGACAAAATTGCCTTCCCAGTGCCCAACAGCAACTAACCCCTGGATCCTACCAACCAAATGTACCAATTACTGTCAGAAGTCATAGAGAGTGATTGGACAGCGTCTTGGGAAAGACTTGAGAGACCATCTCTCCTGACCCTCCCACTCTGTACGTGGAAATCTGAGACAGACACGCAGGGCGATGTCCGGTTGCTTCTGTGTTGGCCAATGGAGGCAGAATTCGCACTCAGGTGGCTCAGCTGAGCTGCAGCACGTTGACCATGGGAGGGAAGAAAGGATGATTAGAGCAGCAGGCTAATTTTTAAAGTTTGATTTTAGGCAACAGCTCGTGTCGAGCCATAGGAGTCTTGCTAGTCCTGAATAGACCTTCATTTCACTAATGGGCCATTTTGGAATAAGGGGGGAAATTTTAAAGTAACCGTCTCCTTAGGTGGTAAAGAACATTATTGCATGTAAAACACTGAAGTTATTGTCAGAGGGACTGGTAACACTGACTGTAAAATGCTGAGGATTTAAAATAAAAACTCCATGGTGACTCCTTCAGAAGTACAATGTAGGGTAATGACTTTCCTTGGAGGAGGCTGCTTAGTTGCCTATAATGAGTGTCTATTGGTTCACCTCCTAGAATACCTATTATCCTTATTCCTACATTAAAATGTCTGATAACATTAGTCAGTTCATCACTTCATAATTCATACTTTCATGCTACTCCTTTGTATTGTTCAGAGATTTTCTTCAACAGGTTTAACTCTAATAAACACGTTTTTTTAGGATATCCTCCAGGTATCCGCTCTATATAGCTCAGACACATAAAAACTGAATGTATATTCATTCACTCTTCTATGTAATATAAGGGGAATATTTATTATGCTTCTTATAGGCTATTGTATTGCACTTCTTATAGAGCATAAGGGGGGTATTGTATTATATTGTATTATACATCTCACTTGAAAGTGTGTTTTTACTTCCTTTTTCAAAGTACTGATCCTTGCCCAGTGTGTTCCTGACTGAACTCACGGGAGGGTTGGGTGGTTTTCATGCTGCTTGGCAGTTGACCCCAATGTGTTTCCTTGGTGCTCCCACATTCTGTGTAACTGTGTATGTGTATAGATTTTTGCCTGGCTTTAAAAAAAAAATCTCTGTCTTTGTATAAGGCCATTTAAAAATTCTTTTGTCATTGTTGTACTTATTCACTTAGCCCTTTTCCTGTGAATTTTATCTTCCCAAGTGCACAAAATCTGTTAGCAAGTGAAAGTCTCATCATAGCCTTTAAAATATGTCACTAATAATACAGGTTTTTAGTATTTTGAATAAATAGTGAATCTTGCTGTATTAACTCTTGGCTTTTCCTGTGATCTGGGCACCATTTGCTCTGTGGCACCTCTCGCTGTTCTCTCAGTCAGTCAGTCCACCACTAGATCACTATGAAAATCAGCCAGGCGACTTCTCTACCAAGTGTTTTCTCCTTAGAGAAGACAAAAAGAATGTAGAGAATGTGATCGTCCCTGTCAGGTGATGGTGCAACTCCAGATAAGTTATATAAACACATCTATATCTCTCTACCTGCAATGCGGTGTTGGTCATATATACCATTCCTTATTTTTCAGGAATTTTCCCTAGTTCTAAATGGCATTTGGAAAATATTTGTTATGCCAGGCTCTTTGCACTGAGGCGATTGTGACAGATACGGTGTAGACTTAACTACAGTCTGAACTAACATTGTTTCGGTGCTTCCTGTGTTTCAGGTGTTGTGATAACATATGATAAAAAATTATCCCACTGTCTCCTTTCACAAGCTCATGAAGTGCAGCTACAACACTTATTCTCACTTTATATGTGAGGAATTGAAATTGAGGGTAAGGGAGCTTCTCAAGGTTTCTCAGCAGGTGGATGCGATTCTGAATCCAGAGTCTGGGCTCTTAATTCCTACTGACTCACAAATACCAGGGATTTGTGGGTTTGGTGGGAGCAGTTAATAGTTTCTACTTCTGTTTTTTTCCCCCCAAGATGAGATCTTCTGCTGAGAGTTGAGTGGGATTAAAAAGGGGTTAGAGGTTTGTGGAAGGCTGGAGAGATTAGGAAGAACTTTTGTTCCGTTTGGAGGATGAAATGATAACAGTGACTGAGAGTAGCCATTTCTGGGCAATCGGTTGAGGCTGCGGACCATGAATTAATGGTGGTATCAATCTGCCAGATAAAGTGCAGTGTTGCAAAGCAAACGTTTTTTAAACAGGAGTCAAACAACCTAATGATAGTTTAGATCAATTGAGATTAGTTTCAGCAGCCAGTAAACTCGAGTTTCTGGTAACTTAAGGTAGAGGTTCACTGTTCTGTCATGCGAAAGAAACCTTACTGTAGGTACTCAAGGGCTTCTGTGATACTTATACAGTCTTCAGTGGCTCAGCTGTTTCTGTATTTCCCCCCTCCCTCCCACTCATCTTAGACCAAGCTTTCCATCCTCAAGGTCACCTCAAGACAGTTTCTGGAGTTCTGGCCATCACGCCCACAACCCAGGTAGCAGGTGGGAGCAAAGGAGGAGGAGCAAAGCTGTCCCTTGAGTCAGCTCCCTTTGTAACATTTCCCTTGAAGCCCATCAGTGACTTCCGTGAAATCTTTAGATATTCCAAAATACCAGGGGGTTTGAGAATTACGGTTTTTGGTTTTTAAACCCAGGCAGATTGCCACTTACATCAATATAGGGACCTGCTCTTAACGAAAACAGGATATTGAAAACAATAGCAGTCTCTGCAGCACTTTGTTCCCAAATCTTTGGAAGCCTCAGATGAGCATCAGCCATTAGAGATACATTATGAAATCCCCTCACAAGGTGAGAATGCAAATGGCTGCTAGTGTTTTCTACTTTAAGATGACATGAGAGCACGGAGTTAGGATTTCATAGATGGGGAAACCAGGCAGAGCATGATGTTCCCCTGTGCCCACCCCAGGTCAAGCCGTGCACCATGCTCATTGTTTTGGGGTTACGGATGTGTTCTAGACTAGAGGGTTCCGATGTGTTCTAGAGACAGGGAAGCTGGATATATTGAAAAAGTGTTTGCTGCTGATTGTCCTGTGTATTTATTAATCGGTCTTCATCTTTCTTTCCCAGCCAGAGAATTTTATGGTTGTTGATTCTTCTTATAAACAGTTGGTTTTGAAATGAAATATAACCCAGCTACATCCTTTATAAACAGATAAGGCAAAACAAACACTTTTGGAACAAACTGGATTTGTTTCACGTTAATGACTTTCTGTGTCTCTGTTCTTGGGAGCAGTGGTATTTTTTTTTCTAATTCTCTTTCCTTTCAGATGGCAGGCAAGTAGGAAATTAGCCACAGCTTCTGTAAGCTGCTTTATGGTGACAACGGGAAGAAATGAAAGATGGCCTGATAGCATAAGGACCTGTAAAAGAGGAGCATTCAAAGTTGAGGGAGAGATAATACCTTTGGATCTGTAGGACTAATTCTTCAAACATTTGAGAATGGAGCTTCCACTTTGGATGGCTTTAAGCAGATTCAGGTGGAACTATCATTTCCATTTTGTTTTCCATCCTGTTTCTTTGCTGATTGATGTCAGACTCGGCGCTGTGTCCTGCCCGAGGGTACAAATGAGGGACTGGATGTGGTCAGCAGTGTGACCAGAGGGGGCTGGACTCCGGCATTTGCAGCACCAGGAGAGGTCAGTGCTGCAGGACCAGAGGGTGGGAAGCTCTGTTAATCTGGGAATTAACAATAAAGAACAAAATGAAGGAATTGCTCAGGAGCTTGGCTGGAAGGCAGCCCAGACACCTTCACATGATCCAGATGGGGCTATATATATATGATTGTTTTTTTTTTTAACAGAGAGGAAGAGAGAGGGATAGAGAGTTAGAAACACTGATGAGAGAGAATCATCTATCAGCTGCCTCTTGCACCACCCTCTACTGGGGATGTGCCTGCAACCAACCAAAGTCCATGCCCTTGACCGGAATTGAACCTGGGACATTTCAGTCCGCAGGCCGACGCTGTATCCACTGAGCCAAACCGGTTTCAGCTGTTCTTCTTATGTATTATGTGAACCAGGAGCAACCCCCTTCCCTGGGTATTTCCTGTGGAATATTGCACGGGGCTTTAGGCCATTGACACGTTTGGATTTATGGAAAACAGTTGCCTTGGATATTTCATCTGTCTCCCAGGTTGACATATCAGGTTGGAGGGTATCACAGCGTTTTCTTCACTGTTATAAACAGTTCTTTGAGCTGAAAGGCTTCTGAACTCATCTATTATTTCCCTCTGGGTGGGAAGGGATGTCTCATGATTGGTAACAGAGGCTCACGTATCACCTGCCTTTCATGGTAGCATCAGGGCATCTCATTTCCCGAAGTGTGACTTTAATTTCCTGTCATCCCGTGTTCAGAGGCGGGGTTGTGCCATCCCACATAAAAGGGAGTAGGAGGAAGCACTCTTGCCTCGTGTTACAGTTTGCCAGAAGGTATTCAGGGGAGTCCTTTGTGCCTTCACTCCAAGTGAATGGGTCCCACTGTTACCTTCCCATTATTTGGCTGCTGGATAAGGGTATTGGGGAGGTAGAGACAGTTACACTAAAAACAAGTCCCAGCAGGGCAGTAGATTCGCTCCTCATGGGCACTGATCTGGTGGGAGAAGCAGCTGATAGGATCAGAATGCCCAGAAGTTAATACTCAAATAAAGAAAACACGAGGAAGAAGCTGAATAGAAATTCCCCCAAGGTTGTGAAATCTTAGAGAAAGCCTTTTGGGATCTGGGCCCGATTAAGGCTGTCCGTGCCCACTAGTAACTAAAAGATGTATGAACTATGGACTTTTTTTTTCTTCTTCTTCTGGAATCATGAGACTATTGATCGAGAGTGTTAAATGATAAAGGGGTGATTCTGAACTAGATACCAAAAGATCTCTTTATTCTTGAATGTCTCCCAACATTTCCTAGATGGTACATTCCACACTCTGGACAACCTTTCTTGGTAACTCTGAGAGTCACTGGGTGGTGCTAAATGTCCTTTTGAGCTTTTCTATTTTTTTACCTTTTAAAGTTCAATTCATTGGGGGTAACTGGTTAATAATATGTAAGTTTCAGGTGAACCACTGTATGCCATGGGTCTACTTTATTGTGTGCTCACTACCTGAGGTCCAGTACTTTCCTTCCATCACCATGCATTTGACCCCCTTTATCTTCTTTGTCTTCCCTCCTCCCCTCACACACCATTCTGTTGTCTGTATCTTTGGTTTTGTTTGTTGCTTTTTGTTGTATAGCCCACATGTAAGTGAAATCATATGGTTCTTGTCCTTTTCCGTCTGACTTGTTTCACTTAGCATGATACTCTCAAGATGACGTGTGCCTTGTCATGATGGTGGGCCTTTCTCTACCTACATTCTGTTGCTTCAGGGCTAGAGAGAAGGCGTGTGTTTGGGTATAATCAAGTTGCTCTTGAGGGAGAAGGACCAGGGAAGAATGAAGAGTGATTACAGAAGTGGGACATGCAAAGTGAAGTTGAGCAAGAGGGAGAGAGGAGAATGAGAGGGTGAAGGGCACACCACCGGCATACTGCCTTAACACAGGTGGAAGAGAGCATTGCTCAACAATGTGGGATGACTAAGACTTTAATATTCAATATATTAACAACAATCAGGCACATTTTGGTAGTTTAATTTTTTCTTGCCTCATCCAAATTACTGATAATCCTTATGGGTTTTATGATTCAAATCATAAAACAATTTACAATTGCCAAAGTGAAATGCATCAACAAACAACCTATTTATATACTAATGTTTTTTTTTTCTGGTATGCGCATAAAATATTTTCTCCATTGGGTTCATATTATTGAAAATCTTTGCTTTTCTAATATTTCTGTGGTTAACCTGCATTTCTTAAATGAATTTAAATATTATATTGGATGTATCAATAAATATTCCCACCTTAGTTTTACCAAGTCAAAATTTTTCTTATCATATCTACAGACCTTTTCTTTATTCAGATGTCTCCTCTATCCTACTTTGGTGGAGAGGTAAGTCAATATTATGTACCGTGACACATTTTTATCCCTCTCATTGAATTGGATAATTGAGATAATTGTCTGGGGGTAAAAATCAAACCCCAATCCAAATTCATGTTTCATTTCACTGGTGTCATTGAGGTGCCCCCCTTTACATCATTAGGAAACAGACAGCAGTCTATTATGTAAGCTAAAATAGAGGAGAATGATGTAATGACAAGTGCAAACATTCTGTGTAGTCTGGAAAAGAAGAGGCAGTTGCAGAGAAAGAATGTGCAGTTTTCCTCCTGCACTACCCACAGGGCAGGTGTTTGGATTATTAATGAGTCATCGTGCTCTTAACATAAAAAAAAATATCTGTAAGGTAGAGAAGGGTAGTTCATCAGGTTACACCGTTCCAGTTCCCCAAGGAGAAGCATAATCACGGCTCTCTTCTGTTCTCACACAGCCAGCTGCCTAGTGCTAACTTTGCTTTCAGGTGAGTCCCCGCCTCCTCCCCCAACCCCCAGGAAGGACATGTTCCCCCACAGATATGTTCATAGTTCCTGGGTCACACAAAATTGTACACTTAAATAATTGACGATTTGGGGTTTCAGTAGGTTTCTTTTTCATTATATTATTGTGAATCCATCCCATTATACCTCTGACAGACTGGGGGAACCAAATTAAACTGCAAAAAGTCAGCTACTGAATCATGGCAGATAAGGGTCTAGGCCCCTGTGAGCCGGAAGCGCAAATGACCATTTGGCCTCACCCATTTCTGAACCATTCATGATACAAGTTCAATATTTGTGAATTATTTTTTTCACATGCATTTTAAGGTTATTCCAAGGCTCTAAAGAAAACTTAAATGTTAAGATTCTGTGACATTTATATTAATTTATTCATATAGTCTCACTTTTCATTGTATATTTTTATAAAATGTCTTTACCTTGTAGCATTAACGTTATTCAGGGAATTTTGGAAGAAATTGCCAAATGAAGATTGGTATTTGAATTTAGGCTTGACATTTTCTTTTAATAAATTATATATATATATATATATATATATATATATATATATATTCCATTATGAGAGAGAATCATTGATCGGCTGCCTCCTGCAAGTCCCCCACTGGAGATCAAGCCCACAATCTGGGCATGTGCCTAGCTCACTGGCCAACATTCTATTGATTCAATGTTCTACTGAGTCAAACCAGCTAGGGCTTGACATTTTCTTTTAGTTTAGCTTGATGACATCCCTATTTTATTATGAGAGCTAACATAAGTAATATCAAACTCATAAATGAGAAGGAAAAAATGATTCTCCTGCTTGAGAAGGAAACTTATTGCTGTTGATAAGCTTTTTCTGAGTAATTTCAAGTAATTGTTTAGAAACATTTGAATCCTCTAAAACTCTGATATTTTGGAGAAAGAGGGTAAAATACAGAATAAAGAAAGTGCATTTGGGAATATCATTGGTTGTGTGATGGCTAATTTTGTGTGTCAAGTTGAGTGGGCCACCGGGTGCCAAGATAAAGGCCAAACGTTAGTCTGGATGTGAAGGTGTTTTGAATGAGATGAACATTTAAATTGGTAGACAGAGGAAAGCAGATTGCCCTTGCTAATGTGGGTGGGCCACATCAAATCAGCTGAAGACCTGAGCAGAACAGAAAGGCTGACTTCCTGCCTGACTGCATTTGAAGTGGAACATCGGTAGTTGTTTTTCCTGCCTTTGGACTAGAATGGAAACTTTAGCTCTCCCTGTGTCTCATGCTTGCCCCCACCCTACAGACCAGAACTGTACCATGGGCTCTTCTGGTTCTCAGGCTTTCAGACTCAGATTGGGTCTGAGCTCTCCACCATCAGATCTCCTGGATCGCCGGCTTGTAGATCTCAAGATTTGTCAGCCTCCACAATTGTGTGTACCCATTCTGCATAATAAATCTTCACACACACACACACACACACACACACACACACACACACACACGCCTATTTCTCTACTTATCTATCCATACCCTATTGGTTCTGAGTCTCTGACGAACTCAGACTAATACAGTTGGACTAAGTGGTTTTGATTCAGAGATATAAAGAGAGAGGAATAATTATTTTGAAAATGACAAACACCTTAGGGAACATTATATAAAACAAACTTAATCTGTCCAGTGTAATGTCTTCTAGAATATCTGATTTTAAAAGAATGATGCTGAGAAAATAGGAGGAATTAAAATAATGTTTTAAAGTTGATTCAGAACAGTCTTTCAAACGTCTAGTGATTGAAATTAATGCAGGAAATTCCCCTCTGACATATTTTAGGTGTTGGATAAATAGTGATTAAAATGAAGCACTACACTTGGCATGTGATAAAAGAAAAGAGTCATGGCTTTACCTTCTGGTTTTCAATTAATGTCATACTTTAATGGTGTTATCACGAAAATATAGTTTTGAACCCGAATTTACAAACTAAAGTCCATTCTGATTTATTTCATAAAGACATATTATTTCTAGTGCTCTTGTGTGAGATCTATCTTGTATTGAGCAAAATTCATTTTACTAATAGCACCGGAAACACAAGTCATCTCTTTAGAATATCAGGCCTGCAGGAAAGGTAAATGCATTTTGATCCTAGGCAAAGGGGCATAGTATAAGAAACTATTATTATTTTATGTTAAGATTTTTTCCCCCCTAACAAAACCTTCAGTTTCTGTGTTTTGTTGGCTGCTTTTCCTGATGGGGGTTCTCTTAACATTCGTTCAAAAAAAAAATACACACACACACACATACACACACACACACACACACACACACACACACACATACATTCTCTTTTATCCTCTAAGAAACTTGTTGGAATGTGTGTTTTTGAAGTATGTGCATTTTGCTTCTTAAAAAAAAACCATAATGCTTCTAATGCCTTTTATTTGAAGGTAGTTTTTGGTTTTTTGAAAACATGAAAGGCACTTTGCAGGCACTGGCAAACTTGGAATGGGGTTGCTGGAAGGTGAAGTGCTGAGGCTGCTGAGTGCTGCGGGTCTGAACCTGATTAGGTTATAAACTGCGTGTGGGCGGAGGGGAGAATGGCACAGAGGTTGGTGTTCATATCTCTGGCTCTGGGATTCTCCACGTGGGAGCATCTCAGTCCTCAGAGACCCTCTGTTGAGGACTCCGACCTGAGAGGGTGGAGATAAATGATATCTCTTTATTATTGTGGGAGTCACAACCTAAAATATTATGTTAACACTTTTTTTATGTGTGAATTAAAAAAATAATTTTAGCCATAGTTGGTTTGACCCAGTGGATAGAGCATTAGCCTGGGGGTGGGAGGGTCCTAGGTTTGATTCTAGTCAAGGGCACGTGCCCAGGTTGCAGGCTGGATCCCAGTGTGGGGCGTGCAGGAGGCAGCCAACCAATGACTCTCTCTCATCATTGATGTTTCTGTCTCTCTCTCCCTCTCACTTCCTCTCTGAAATAAATAAAAACATAAAAAAAAAAACCCACCAAAATAATTTTGGGTACCAATTTTTTTTTACTAAACTTTTTAAAAATATATTTTATTGATTTTTTACAGAGAGGAAGGGAGAAGGATAGAGATTTAGAAACATTGATGAGAGAGAAACATCAATCAGCTGCCTCCTGCACACCTCCTACTGGGGATGTGCCCACAACCAAGGTACATGCCCTTGACCGGAATCCAACCCGGGACCTTTCAGTCCGCAGGCTGACGCTCTATCCACTGAGCCACACCAGTTAGGGCTTTACTAAGCCTTTCTTCTAAAATCACTTCCTATGTAGGGCAGAACTGGGCATACATAGGCCTCATAGTGTGTACACATATGCATGCATACCCATAGTGTGAACACATATTCATGCATACCCATGCATGCATGCACATGCCTGGGTGCCATGGTGTTTAGGCAATGCTAAGGAAGTCCATAACCCACCCACCCTTGCCCCCTACAAAGCTTGTCAGTCCTCCTGGCATCATCAGTTTCTCACAAAGGGCCCCTGTGAGAGGAGTGTTCTGAAGCCTTCCTGTCATTTTGCTTCCAAACTTGATTGAGTGTTAATAGGTGCAGACCCACCTGGAGGTAGAACGATGTCTTATTCTTCATCCCATCCCCAGTGCACAGCCCAGTGTCTGGTCTGTGCTCCTAGCTCGTTAGGCTCGTTTAGCGAGCAGCAGGAAACTATCCCGAGGAAGAGCCACGCTTGTTGAAAAACCCAGCATATAAAATGTGGGCCCCGCCCGAATTCGCCCCACGTAATATCTTTCTCATTAGCTGGAGACCCCACAAGGAGAAGCCTCACAGTGGGGGGATCCGTGCCATCTCTGGAACCCGCCTGGCTGGTGCGTGCAGACCGAAGGCGGAGAGGAGTGTCTGCTCTGTCAGGCTGCCTGATCCCACCCACACCCGGCGCCTGCTGAGAACACAGACAGCGGGATTCTCACCCCCTTTCCATCTCACTCTCCTTTGTCACAGAGAGCTCTTTCTTTTCTAAAGTTAGCTGTCTCCTTGTCTAGACAACCCCCTCTCCCACCTCCAGATGGCTGTGTCTGCGAGGCCCACAGACTTTCTCACCACCAAGAACTCCTCCCAGGAGGCCTTGGCAGTGACGCTAGTCTAACTCTCCTAGTGTTACTCTAGTTAGTGGGCTTTTGCCAAAAAGAAAATGCCAGTATTTTCCTCACTTGGTAATTACGGAGGATGCTTACTCTCTTCAGTAGTTAAAGCCCTTCACTGGGGACGTGTCAGGATGGGCACGTGGAAGGCAAGGTTCCGGTCTGCTAAGGTTCCTGTGGAACTTTGTCATTTGCCTGCAGGGGCTTCGACCTTAGGAAATGAATTTCCTCAAGATCAGATGGATTTGGGAGAATTGAGACATACAAAACTTGGCCATCCGGAGGCATGCTTTATGTCTTATAGAATAAGAAAGCTTATTCTTTTCTTTATTTTTCCCCCCAG
This sequence comes from Vespertilio murinus, assembly GCA_963924515.1. NCBI lineage: Eukaryota > Metazoa > Chordata > Mammalia > Chiroptera > Vespertilionidae > Vespertilio > Vespertilio murinus. Next base: position 136,967,013 of record OZ004707.1, read on the forward strand.
CTCTAGTCTGATTTTAATTCGATTTTCTGGATTAGACCCACCTACAGTGTCTTCATATTTGCTTTCCTCCTGCCAGGGTTTATGCAGGGTTCATGTTCTTTGGTCTCCAGGTTTTGGGGTCATGATATTTTTGTTCTCTGTCACCCACCAAATCCGCATCAAGGAAAAGGTAAACTTTGCAGGTCTCTTCCAAGGGCAGATTTTTAAAATACATTCAGTTCTTACATATCATGAAATGATATATATCAGTTGATCAGTTGTGTAGTATACTGGATGCACTAACAAAAATCTCAAGATTTTTCTAATGATTTCCTTTTTTTTAATATATAGTCTAAAGTAGATTCTCATTTATCCCTGTAGTGCTGCTCATTGCTTCATGATCTTTTTCTGGGTGGAAGAGAGGGGGGTAGAATTGAAACTAACACACTAGGAATTCCTGGTCGCTGTAGCCATTTCTGATGTGCTAGTAAAAATTTTGATAACCACCAATTATATTAATAGCTACAGCACAGCTACCAGCAATACAGCAGAAAAGATGATGATGCAAGTAAAATGTGCAATAACACAAGCACATTCATTACAACGTAAAAAATCTGTAAATTCTGTGTACTATCATTTTGAAACAAAGTAATATATTCTTATGCTTATTCTTCAATAATGTTTGTCTTTTGCTTAATTAACTTTACCTGTGGAAGAGCATTTTCGAAAAAGCTCACATTAAAAATTATTTGAGATAAAATGACTGTTTATTCAATTTTCCATGTAAACTGACAAAATTTTGAGGTGTTTTAAATTGTGGCTTCCTAACCCATTAACCTGTGAAATACTTTTATAAATACCATAGCAAAAATTCTCTCATACTCTCAGTTTATTTCACCACAGTTTGGTTTTGTCAGAAATTGGTTGGGTTTTGGGAATATATATATGTAAGCTTCATCTGTCAAATGTGTTGTGAAGAAAAATAAAGGTCAAAATTTACACTTCTAGAAATAACAACCTGAGTAAATCAAAAGGAATATACCTATTCAAGAGTATGTATAACCTTTAACATTGTTTAAAAACAAGCAAACAGAAAAAACCCCAAAGATTTAGGTAGCAAACCTGGAAGATTGTTTATTATTACTGGGGCCTGCAATATCTATAATAATAAAAGTATAATATGCTAATTAGACCAGGCAGCTGAACAACTTTCCAGACGTCCTTCCAGACAAAGTCCTGGCAGTGGGGGCCAAGGCAGAGGCAGTTATGGGGGTCAGGCAGGCAGGCGAGCAGTTAAGGGTGATCAGACAGTCAGGCACAGTGGTTAGTGGTGATGAGGCAGTTAGGGGCAATCAGGCAGGCAGGTGGGTGGTTAGGGGTGATCGGGCTGGCAGGCAGAGGGGTTAGGGGCGATCAGGCTGGCAGGCATGCAAGTAGTTAGGAACCAGTGGTCCCGGATTTTGAGAGGGATGTCCGACTGCAAGTTTAGGCCTGATCCTGAGAGAGTGTAGGCCAGGCTGAGGAACTCTTCCCCCCCATGCACAAATTTCATGCACCAGGCCTCTAGTTGATTACATATTTAACAGTCTTTGAGGTAGATCCAATTAAAGGAGTTATGATCCCAGAATTTGCTCTTTGCACAGTGAGAAAAGTGGTTAAAATCTAGAGGTAAAGAAAAGATCTCCTTATTTTTAATTGTATCCTTCTGTAGTCCATAGAACATTGCTCACTGGATCAACAGGGATGGCAATAATACCAACCTCATAGAATTATTTTAAGAGTTAATGGCTTATAATATAACAAGTATTGGCTATTATCATTTTTAATCCAGTGAGTCCAGCCCATTTTTGAGCTAGTGATGGTCTTCAAAACCTGTATTTAAATCATATTTTGATGTCAGGAATGAAATGAATTATCTTCTAATAGACTACATTTCAAAATCAAATGGTATTAATATTTAAGTGTCCATTCAGTTTAATTTATCTTACTATTGCAGATTTCTTACGTGAATGGCCTCCTGTTATAGTTGAATAGAAAACCGTTCCTCTTTAGGCTGAAGACATTGACCTTACATCTGCAGCTCTAGTAAGCCGGCGATCTTGTTGCCACATCCTAATATATAAAGAGCCACAGTCTGTCACAACCTAAATGACCCGACAGATGACTGAACAGCAGGCTACATGGGCAGGCGTCAGTCCTGGGTCCCATTGGTGGTGGCCACAGCAGCAGAAGTCAGTCCTGGTTCCATCACCAGTTGGATAGCATCTCAGGACCATCACCTGAGCCAGAACTCAAGATGGTCACTTGGCCTGGCTCCTCCTCAGAGACAGCCCCTTCCCTTCATGTACACTGTAGAGGACAGGCAGGGATGCCTCCCTGGCCTCCTTCAGCTGTTGCCTCCATAGAAGGGTATGTATGAGAACCCTTCCCCTGCTACCTCTCACTGTCTCCGGCCATCCCTCAGCACACAGGCATATCAGCTTTCAAACTTGCCCTACTTACTCCCTCTCACCCCCTTCCATGGACTCTGCTCTGCATGGGGCCCTTGGAATCCAGGGCTCTGGGGTTTTACAACTGAGCTGGGGTGGGATAGGGTAAATAGCACCAAAGATGGCTGATATGGCCACCCACCTCTGCCTCAGCTTGACCAACTAGTTCAGCCTCAGAATGTGGCACTCAGAGGGGCTCCCTATTTCCCCAGCAATGGCTCTAGGGTAGCCGTGGGCAAATTACAGCCCCGATCTGGCCCATTTGGCTGTTCTATCCGGCCTGCAGAGCTGAAAGAGTGGAGGGTTCTCTTGCTCTCCCCTCCGCTCCTTCACCAGCAGCCCAAGATGAGAGTGCCAGCATGGTCAGGTTGCTTTTGTTCCGGCCCTCCGGTCCAGTGTAAGAACCCATTGTGGCCTTCAAGTCAGAAAGTTTTCCCACCCCTGGGCTAGGGCCTTGGCCCCAGTGCCAGTCTCCTCCTCCCCCTGGCCCTCCCCACCACTGTGCTTGCTGCAGCTCCATGTGCCTTACTTAACCACCCCTTCCTTCCCTGTTCCTACAAAGGAGGCTGCATTTTTATGTGCTATATTCATATATACGTTGTAACGTTTTTGAAAAAACAAAACAAAACAAAACAAAAACACAAAAAAGCAATAACTAAGATAATGGCACAGTCAACGTCCGGAGTCCAGCTCAGGAGAATGGAGAATTCTGTAAGTTGGCCGATGCCAGGATATTTCTGAGTGACTGCCTGGCGTGTGACAGTTGTGTGACCGCAGAGAAAGGAATCCAAGTGTCTCAGCAGAACACCAAGGACTTCTTCCGTGTTCTGGACCTTTGCTTTGGTTTTCAGAATTCCCTGCTCCCCATCTGCCGGCTCCCACCATCCGAGGGGCGCTGTCGTCGTCACATGGGTGCAACTGGAATATTGTATCTCGAGAGGATTGCCGCACTATACGTATCCTTTTATCCAATGATGAAAAAATCCCCAAGAATAAGAATGAAGACAGACTACTGTCCTTTAGGCTTAAAAAGCAAACAAACCCTAGAAGTGTCCTGAGAAGAGCTGAGACTTGGTTCTGTCCACGCGCCTCAGGGATTGTATGAGAAGATGGCCTGGTTTGGCCCTGACTTTACCCACTTATGTTACGCTTGAAGGTGTCTTTGCCATAATGTGAATAAACTGCTACCTTTTGGAATAGGGGCTCATAGGAAAGTCTGCATTCCTAACTTTTCTTAAAACAGATCTACGTTCTATAGCTGTGGCCACCACCCTGAGACCAAGTCCTGTCAACCGTGTCCTGTTGCTGGGAATCAGGGACACTGGAGTGGAGGCTCCCTCCCCCCATGCCTTTTACATTCAGGGATTGAGCTGAACTCACTTTTGGACAAGGCCTGGCAAGGGTGACAGGTGTCACAGATGAAAGGATGGAGAATGGACAGGCGGACACCCTGCTCAGGCCCTCCCTGTGTGGGGTCAGGCAGATGAAGGCCAGCCAGCCCACCCCACAGTTGGATGAGATAGTGTCCTCTGTGTCCACCTCTCACCCTGTGGGCCTAGCCACTCCCCTCAGCTCCGGGCAGCATACTCTGCCCTCACATGCTGCTCGCCCTAACTGAGAAGGAAAAGAGCAGTTGGCCCACAGACAACTACACAGAAAGATAGGGCTCACAGCTGGTGAATGCAGTGGCAGTGGCAGGAGCCTCTCCTGCCTTTATGGCAGCGCTAAGGAGCAGCGAGCCGAGTGGTAAGGAGCAGGAGTAGGTGAGCGGTAAGGAGCAAGGGTCCCTAAGCCGGCAGGTGGACATTCCCTGAGGGTCCTGAACTGTGAGAGGGTGCAGGCTGGGCTGAGGGATGCCCCCCCCCTCAGTGCACAGATTTCGTGCACCGGGCCTCTAGTGTTGTCATAAGGAGACTGTTTATTTAAACGATGCCAAAAATGCGGGAGCTATTATGATTTCGTTAACAATTCTCCAGCAATGATAAGCAATGCATTTCTGAGACCTGATCGTTCTAAGTGCTTAGGGCATGATTCAAGATTAATTCTATATGGAAGACCTATGAGGCACCAGTGCTGAAAACCGAACATTTTACTAGAACAGCACTGAGTATCTTTTTTTTTTTTTTAAACTGAGATGGTAGTACCTGTTTCCTAAGGCATGACTATGACATAGCTGGTGGTATTTTCTAAACTATGTCCCATGGGACATTGGTTTTGCACGATGACCTGAAAAATGAGAGCGTGGTGGACAGATATGTTTACTGCTCACCTGTGCCCACTTTGGGAAGACCTAGTGAGCTGATGTTGCATGTGATAATTTGGAGTTTCAAACAATCACCGGGAATTTGAGCAGGTCCAAAACTGGAGGCCAGTTTTGCCTCTATCTGCTGCTGTGGCCGACTTGTGTGGAGATGAGGTGACCCTTCTCCCAGGCAAGGATTATAAACAGTTTTTCAGCTTCTGTCATAGAATATTAACTTTTCACTACTTTTTTTTTGTTTGGTGCCCTAAGTTCTTCTTTCGGGCATGAACACAACGTATCTGCCCTGCAGGCTTTTCCCTTAGAGTTTAAACCTGAGGTTTATATTCCATAACAACAACAGTGGAGAAAGAAATAAAATAATAGGCATCGCTTTTCTATTCATAGAGTTCCTCTCATGAATTAATGATCACAGTTCATGAGAGAGCTTCCTCAAGTTAGTTTTTCATAAAAACTCATTTAATAGCATTAATACTGTGTCCTCAAATTTTATAGAAGACATATATAACATTTTTAGGATTGTTTTCCAGTCTCCAATTGCCTAGTTTTGTTAGTATCAAAGACGTGGTATCACTAAATGTCTCTTGTTTAAATTCCCTTGATTAATATGCCTAGATAAATTTTGTTGGAAACTAGTAGTAAGAATGTTTTTCCCCTAACCCTGCCCCCCTGAATATTTTATCTTACCAGATGCAAGTATAATTAAGTGTTCTTTCATGGTTTCCTTTTTGTTTAGGCTGCCAGGAAGGTAAAAGTCAAATTTAATACTTATCATAGTAATATCTACACATGCTTTTATTTTTTTTTTTTTATTTTTTTTTTTTATTTTATTTTTTTAAATATTTTTTATTAAGGTATTATCTGTGTACATAGCTTATCATTGACCCCCCCCTAGGTGCCCTCCCTCCCCAGAGTTTTGTGTCCATTGGTTGTTCTTATATGCAAGCATACCAGTCCTTCGGTTGATCTTCTACACATGCTTTTAAAAAAGGCTTGTATATTACTTCAATTCCTTCGGAAGCAGGTGGTACTTACATTTTATATTAATAGTGAAACATACCTCTTATGCAAAGCCTGTGTTCAGAAAATGTATCTTAAAAACATTTTAACTGATTTTTTTTTTCATAGACATAAAGTTGTATGTGTGTTAGATTTCACACTGGCCTTCAGAGCTTCTTAATTCATTATATAGTGAAATTCCCATGTCTAGACATTTTAGCTAGAAAAAGAAATGCTGAACTGCTTTTTAAAATTGCATATGCTAAATTTTTCAATAATTAAAAATGAAACAGTATAATTTAATGAAAAATAGATGCTGGCCATAAAATCTACAAACATAGATTATATATATATAATTAGATTTAGATTTTCCTTGGTTACTTCTAGAATATGCCAGTTAGAGACAGTCATCTCAGACAGCATATCTCAGACGCTTGTGGAGCATTGATGGAAATTGTACCTGGTGTTCATTCAGTTTTGAATGGTATGTTGAAATGTGCATTTTAATAAAGGACAACACATTGAACATATCATCTCTTATATTAAAGACCCATGGCCATCACGCTGTAATGCTGTCGTGACCAAATGAGCAGCAGCTCTTGTGGTGGGCAGGGTGCAAGCTACGAGTGGTGGAGGGCGGGGCAGCAAGCTATGAGCAGCCCAAAGCTAAGAGCAGTGGAGGGCTATGAGTGGCAGATGGTGGGGCGGCCAGCTGAGGCAAGTGGAAGGGAGCTACTCGCACACGATTCCCTGCATGCTGGGCCTCTAGTGTATTATAATGTACCGTCAATGAACCATTTTTTTATGTATGTTCTTGCATGTTTTTGCACACCCTCTATATTTCCATTAATTTTGAAGGTTATGAAGAAAAATGAGCTTTAAATGGTCTATCCTCACATTTTATGATGTGTAATTTCATATATATGCTAGAGGCCCAGCACATGAAAATTCATGCACTGTAGAGGGGGTCCCTCAGCCCAGCCTGTCTCTCTCACAGTTCAGGAGCCCTCAGGGGCGGGAGGTGGCCCAGCAATCAGGGGAAGGTGATGCCCCATCACACCTCTGCTGCAGCCAGTGCTGGCAGCACAAGCCTTGACCGGCCCTGGTAACCTGAACCTTGGGCTGGCCCTGGGAGGCTGGGGGTCTGAGGGGACTGGGGGATTCTGGAGCCATGCCATGTGCCTGCTGCCCTAATGGAGCTGAGGGGATTGGGTGCTTCCATCCTGTGGCTGTAGGCTCCACCATATTTGAGGACATGACAGTCAATTAGCATATTCCCTCTTTATTGGCTGTGGTGCTGCCATCTTTGCAACAGTGTGAGGGTCAATTAGCATATTCCATCTTTATTAGATAGGATATATACCTTAAATATATATGTCTTAATATATATATTAAATAAATATATATCTTAATATATATATTAAATATTTATATATATTTCCCCTTAATTCCAGGATAGTATCAAAACTGATCTTAGAATTATCCTCCTAAAGACAAAGTTCTTACATAGAAGGAGCCATCTCTTCAAGCCTCTGTCCTCCCAGAATTCTGACCATTTTTGTCTTGGTTATAGGAAACCATAAAGTATTTGGTCTAAATAAAGGCCGTGTGCCTAGAGAGTAGAAAGGCAAGGCTAAGGAATGATGACTGAACGCAAATCTTAAAAGGCAATCTTGTGGAAAAGGTTAATGGACCTGGTCTGTGTGGATTTAGAGACAGAATTAGAACTGATGGATAGAAGCCACAGAACATAGATTTCAGCTCTAAAAAGAAAATTTGCTAATAATTACAAGTGTTAAAAATAGAATTGGCTTCCTTGTAGAATTATCTCACCATTGGCTATGTTTAAGCAGAACTTCAAAGCCAGTTTCCAGATGTTAAAACATCTATTTTATGAAATCTCAAAGCTCCCTCCCTCTTCTTCCCCTGTCATACCACTTGGTCACACTCAGCTTTGAGTTTTGCATCATTGGTCCTTATCTTCATGTCTAGGAAGAGTCCCTGAGGGCAGTAACAATGTGTTTCTTGTTTTTGTATCTCCATCCCTTAGCAGAGTGCTTATTAGCACACTAGAGGCCCAGTTCACAAATTCGTGCACAGGTGGGGTCCCTCAGGGTGGCCTGCGAGGATCAGGCCCCAGCTCATGCCCCCAGCCTTGCAGCCCCACCTGCCACCTCACCATGGCCTGGCATCTCACCACGGCCTGGCGCCTCCCCCTAACCTGCTCCACCATCCTGCTGTGTGGTCCCGCTCTCTTTGGGGCCCATCGGGGCCGGCATTGCCTCCACTGCCGCCTGCTGCCAGCACCATGTTGCCGATGCCGGCCATGTTCTGTGCCGCTTCCTGGTGGTCAGCACACATCATAGCGAGTGGTTGAACTCCCTGTAGAACAATTTGCATATTAGGCTTTTATTATATAGGATAGTAGATGCTCAGTAAATGTTTCCTGTCTGGATGAATGCATGAATGGTTATAGTGTGAAATAATGGTTTTTAAGCTTTTTTCCCCCCAAGATGCAGGATCTCTTCTTCAAATTGAAATCTGACATGAAGGTCTAGTATATAAAAGAGATAAAAAATGGAGCTGCTCTGATTAAATGGAATTTTAGGGTTTGGAGACCTTCCCACTTAGTCCTTGAAGCACCTCTAGGGACACTGTTTGAGAATCACTGATTTATAGAGTTGAACTTAGATGATTTCTTTGGTTTTCTTTCTGACCTCGCTTTGGTTTGTAATATATTTATTTCAAAGTTTTTGTGTTGCTTTTTCAAACTTACTCTTTCTTCTTGATGTCCTCAGGTAGTTTTTGAGGTTAGGTGTCAGATGCTAAGTAGGAGGGGCCCATGCCTGTATTCAGGCACCCCAGACCTAATTTTGTTCTTAACCCGGAAAGGCTGCAAGACATACCCCTCAGCTCTTGCTTAAATATTTTTTCCACGTGCTTTGGTTTCAGTACATTTTGGTTGATGGCATCAGACCTCAGTGTTCTGTCTCCTGGCTCTGACTGTGGGTTAACTGGGAGCTTTATAAGCCTGTGCTCATTACTCAAATGTGAAATTGCCTTTTTTCAGAACCCAGGAGAAGAAAGGAAAGGGGAGGCCCAGCCCTGAATATGGAAATACGTGTCTAACTGGCCCTCAGCCCTGTTTCCTCTTTTGTGCTTAGGCCTAGAGAGGGTGAGGACTATGAACTGACGTTGTTGATGAACTCTGTCAGCAAACTAATAAAAAAAAAGGCAGAGGAAAGGAGAATGCTGAATGGCAAGAAGCGAGAAGAGAGATTGGTCCCTGGCCTAGGTGTTGCTTCCTACCAAGAGACATTTATAATTTAGTGGCATCTAGTCTGGAATTGCAAGCACTGCCTGTACTAGTCATCCTAGTAGCTGTGCCTTTTACCTTTGAGAGTCTACTAGAAGGGAGACTTTGGTTAAATGTCCTGGCCATTACTATGATTGATTATGATTTGCTTAGATGAGGTGAGAAACTGAAGTTGCGGGGGGTGAAACATTTGGGATGCTCTCAGTTTATGGAAGGTCTTAGGAGATTTTTAGGAGATTGGACACTATTATGGAAATAACTTTGAGCCATTTCATTGTTTTTGGTCAACTCACTACATGGTATTTTAGTTGTGAGTACATGAAACACAAAGTTGATTCTTGTATTATTATTTATTAACTAGAGGACCGTTGAAAATTTGTGCACTTGGGGTCATGGGCGGGAGGTCCTGTCAGCCTGGCCTGTGCCCTCTCGCAGTCTGGGACCCCTCAGGGGATGTCCATATGCTGGCTTAGGCCTGCTCCAGCTGCACTCGCAGCCATCAGTCCACCTTGTGTCTGAGCGGAGCTCCCCCTATGGGAGCGCACTGACCACCAGGGGGCAGCTCCAGCATTGAGCATCTGCCCTCTGGTGGTCAGTGGGCATTATAGTGACAGGTCATTCAGTTAGGGCCAATTTTCATATTACCCTTTTATTATATAGAATTATTGAATTATTTTACATACAAATAACTGTAAACCTACTTTTTCCTCACCCTATATTAGAAGAAAACTAGTTTGGGGTAAAGAGAAAGAGAAAGAGAAGCTAGAGGAGGGGCTAAAGGGAAAGAAAAGGGGACAAAAGATGCTTTGAAAGAACATCCTCAACCTTCTTCCCACATCTCCTATAGTCATCACCTTTATAGCAGCTTTTCTTGTGTAATTGCTTGGTGACCAGATGAATGCACTCAGTAGGCATTTGTATGGGGTTTCAGAAGGAGAGAAGTAAGAGTAGAGTGTGGAGACATAACTGACTGCTGGCCATAAGAAGCCTTAAATTGACCACGTGAGCTGCTGCTGATGGAACATCCCCATTGAAATGTTCTATAAACAGGATTCAGATTGAAGCTGGGTTTGCATATGGAACAATTTTCAAAATCCTTATCAGCACAGAGCAGGTGAATAACTTACTTGGCGAAAGCCGCCTGGATTGAGCTGCCTCCGCTGCTGTGCTTTCCATGTCATCTCCTCTCCCTGTCTCCCAGCCATGACCTTCTCTCACACTTCAGAGAGAACATTGGAAGGGCACAGTGGCTGGTGTCAGAGAGGCCCTTTGAGGTGGAGGTGAGGGAAGTATCAAAAGCTCGTGTCACCAGGAGCTAATGCATCACAGCATGCTAACAGGGCAAAGTAGTAAAGCAGAGAGTGACTGATAACAAGGACAGGAACAAGGACTGAGATAAAGATGATTAAACACATTGTTAAATTTTTAAAAAATGAATCAGTAAACAGTTTTAACTAAAAATAATAAAAAAGAAAATAGCAAAAACCTAGAGGAATGTGCTAGAAGGAAGAAGGGTGTTTAGTGTTGGGCAAAGTTAGCCCCTATGAAGTGTAAAGTCTAAGCACCACCATGGAGGAGACTGGGATCTCTGAAGCTTCCCCTGTGTCTGCTTAAATCTGGGATTTGGTTTTTAGGGGAGAGGTTTGAGGGGGTCAGTGTTGGGTCAGACACTCACTTTTCTGAGACCTGCAAGAGAGACATTTTCATCTCCCCAACTCTCACTCAGCGTGTTCTTTTCTCCCCCTTGGGCCTCACAGACAGACTCTCTGGAAGAGAGTTTTCAATACAGTCCTCCCTCCCTTCCTTCCTCTCCCCTTCTTTTTTTTCTCCTCCCCTCTCCTCCCCCCCCTTTGTTAATCCTCACCTGAGGACATGTTTCCATTGTTTTTTAGAGAGTGGAAGGGAGGAAGGAGTGGGGAGAAACACTGATGTGAGAGAGATACATCAACTGGTTGCCTCCTGCACCTACCCCATGGGAAGGTGGGGGAGGGGAGTGTGGAGAACCTGCAACCCAGGTACATGCTCATGACTGGGAATCACACCCTAGACCTTCTGTGCGAGGGCTGGACACTCTAATGACTGAGCAACACCGGCCAGGGCCAATTCACTTCAGGTCACATTCACTCCTCAGTTAGTTTTAATACAGCATTTACGCCATGACTGTTCTAACAAGTGCCAGATTACAGGAATCATTCTCACTGCTCCTCCTGCCTCACCTGTCTGGGAGAAGTGGTGCCTCCATGAAATTTTCTCTCTCCTGATTTCTGTGACCAAGTTTCCCTAGACTTTTCACTAGTTTCTGGCTAGACATGCTTCAGATCTTCACTGGCTTCTAGTCCACCACTCACACCTGACATGTTAGTCTTTGCTTGCCCTCCCGCCAAACTGTGTTCTGCACCCCTGTATCTATCTCTTGTTCATGTGGCTTTTGATACCGAATGTCATTAGAATCCATATTTTTAGCTAAGACCAGGACATTGAAAAGCATATGTCCTTCATGATGTAATTCAAAGTAAAAACACTACCAAGCCATTGCAATACAAGTTTAAGGAAGTGTAACAGAATTCTTAACCATTCCCAAACTTTTGATGTCTTTTTGGGAAAATAATAAATCTCTTTGTTTTTCAAAAATCGTGTTCTTTCTTTTGGTACTGTAATTTTGCTGATGCTCTCATCTTCGTGCTCTAAAGGGCAATGCAAGATTGTTCTCATCCAAAGCATCTCTTTCTTGTTGGTAGATGCTATTTTTATATTGGGATGACCCGTCTGTCCCCTTTCTCTTTGCTCCAGCCATCCTCTCTCTAGTAAGTCAGAAAATGAATGGAACTTGTTTCCCAGGTGATGGAGGAATCGCAGTCTGTTTTACTTTTCTACCCATGTTTTCAGGTACTTTTTTGTTTCTATTTGAAATTTCTCATCTTTATGTGCAGTTCCTCTCTCTCTAATCTCATTTAGTCTCTACTTCACACTGCTCCCCTCCTTCATGTTTCAGTGACACAGCATTTGAGGTTACACTATGTTAAGTGCTCCCTGCATTTGTTGCTCTTACTCTCCGACCCACTGTTGTCCTCTCTTCACTTGACTAAACCAGGTTAGATCTCAGCTTACTGCCATCTTCCCCTGGGAATCTCCCTTCACCCCTTAGATGAGGTGGAGTTCATCTGCCGAGTGTTACCCAAACCCTCCTTGCCCCCATTTGTACTTCTCGGTGCATTTGTCACGACTTGTTTATTACCTCATACAGTGCCCAAGAGCAGAGGCCTTTTCTGTCTTTTTCAAGGCTGCATGAGCAGTGCCTAACATTCTTCGCATTATTGTAAATACATGTTGAATTGAACAGACGAGATGGAAATGATAAATTGGCAATCTCTGATTTTATTTTTTTTCCAGACCCAGTTCAACTGTCTTTTTGTCCACAGGCAAAAACATAGTTCCCTCCTAGGACTTACATATTTCATTATAATTGTCCAACAGTCCACTAGTAAAAATGTCAAGACCATAAAAGTCAAGAAGAGACTGAGGAGCTGTCACAGAATGGAGGAGATTAAAGAGGATGCCGAATGCACTGTGGGGTCCTGCAGTGGATCATGGGACAGAAGGAGGACATTAATGGGGAAAACAGTGAAATACAAAGTACGTTAGGGTATTTCGCAGTATTGCACCACATACGGTCTCTCAGTTTTGATAATTGATAATGATTCGGTGAGATATTAACATTAGGCAAAAGGTATAATTTTAAGACTCTTCTCAAAGTCTAAACTAGTTATATTCCTAGCCCCTAATGGTGCCCAGTATAGTAGGTGCCCAATAAATGCCAGGTTCTTTTATGCTTGCTCGCTCCCACTTAGTTATTTGAAGTCTGTGTTTTCTTCTTGCCTCACCTAGCAACAGCTTGGCGCCTTGAGGGAGGCCTGGTCCCAGAGTGCATCTGCTGGGGAGGCCAGCACCCTGCCCTCTGGTGGCAGTGACACTGTAGCCATCCTGTGAATTGGCGATTTACTTTCATCAGGACTGAGGATCATAAAGAAGAGTTATGCTGGAGAAAAACAAAATAAAAATGGGGGACCTAATCTCTTTATATTTTGATTTTAACTTGTCTGTATTTTGTCTTTGAATTTAAATTTTTTGTTATTATTTGAATGCCAAGATAGTTCAGATTCCCAATTTAGCATCTTTTTCTTTTTTATGATTTTAATATATTCTCATTTTATTTTATTTTATTTAAAAATATATTTTATTGATTTTTTAACAGAGAGGAAGGGAGAGAGAAAGAGAGAGTTAGAAACATCGATGAGAGAGAGTCATCGACCAGCTGCCTCTTGCACACCCCACACTGGGGATGTGCCCGCAACCAAGGTACATGCCCTCGACCAGAATCAAACCTGGGACCCTTCAGTCCTCAGCCCAACGCTCTATCCACTGAGCCAAACCGGTTTCGGCTATTCTTATTTTATTTTACAATATACAGGACTGGTCACCTTTTCATTAATGGCATCTCATCTCAAGTTTTATGAGGAAAATATTTCTCTAAAATGTCTTACACATGTAAAAGGATATCTTTATTCTAATACATTGTGGTAGAAATACAAAATACTGTGGCTTTGAAGACAATTCATAAAAGTTGAAAAAATAAGTGTAAAACCTCAGAAATTCTCATAAAAACATCCCTGAGCATTTCTAAGTGCATTCTAAACTTAGTTCATCAATTTTAAGTGACTAAATGATAGCACAGGTAACTAATAACATATATAAGACCTTCTAATCAGCTAGAAATTTAATAAAGGCCTTTTCTAGGTTGAATTGTATATAGAAATTTAGGTTCCGTGTGGAAATGTAGGGTCAGTCAGGAAAATAACTATTTTCCTCTTGCTCATAAAACCTTTGACTTACAATTGTGTCTTATTGAAAATGCGGGGTTCTTTATGTGAACCATAACTTAACTGCCATTTGCTTTCATACGTTGTGCACCATTAACCAAAGAGTTGAGCTGCTTGTCTTAGCAAAGGGAAGTCCCTCTGGTCTGTTTCTCAGCCCTTCCCCTCCCCGCAGAATTCTGCTTTGCACAGCTACCTACAGATGCTCTTCCATGGCGTCTGCCGTCTCTATATCCAGGCACTCACGCCTCTCAAACACAAACACCCGCCGATGGCGAGTGCGGGGCTTGTGGCAGAGGCTTTCAGCAGCGACCATCGGACAGTGCAGCACGGCAACTCGCCACACTCTTGTTCCTTTGGCATAACATATGGGTCACATGGCCAATTTCAACTAGAGTTCCAGAGAAAAAAGGAAACAGAGACTCCCCCCCCCAAGTTTTCAAACTATTTTGAAAACATTTCCTGAAACCCCGAATGCTACCCTCCCTCTGAGGTTCACAAGCACTGCTGCAATGTCAACGTGTGCAGAGACTCAGCAGCATTTGCTGTATCCAAAGACCATGATGGAGGAGTCACCTTGGTTGTGTGCCCTGCAGAGGTGACCTGCTTTTCAAACTCGCCTTGCTTCTCCATGAAAAAAATGAACGAAACCATGTTGGTCTACCATGTTGACCAGCTTTTCTATCTTTAAGGATAGGGCTTCCACACACAGAGAACTAAATACATGATGAAATCCCTAATTAGATATACAACTTGTATTAATTCGTATTTTTCTAGACCGGGAACTCTAAATCTACTTTTGCTCACCCCTGTACTTTCAGGCACAATCTTAGAATATACATTTTCAGCATTCCAGATAGGTTCCTTACTTTTTTGTTTTGTTTTAATTTTAATGTGAACCAACTCTCAGATCAGCTGGCTTTCCATCTGAGATCCCTTGCTCTTTATGGTTAGAACTAAGACTTTCATGACTTCCATTTTTTCCAGTGTCATTTGATACAACAAAATAAGAAAATATACTTGTAATACTCAAATGAGCACTGTTGTGCACTCCAAGATGGGGTCACTGTCCACACAGAGGAGTTGGCTAGCAGACTGTGCAGTGGTTTGAAATGTTTGTTAAATAACTGGTGTGCAGAAGTCTGGGCTATAGAAAGGTTGAACATATTTGTCTACTGAGATTATACCACAGTGCCCTCTAGCCTGTGCAGCAGGAAGAAAAATGCTTCCCCTTTCTGCTGTTCATTTCTGGAGGTCCATTATTTAGCAGCAAACTTGCAGCTATAGGCAGGCCAAATGCATTGGTTATGTAAAGGGTATGAACCTGCTATTAAATACTCCCTAACATGCTTTTTCTTTCTTTTTTTTAATGTTCCCTTTTTGTTTATTTTTTATTTTTAAAACATATATTTTATTGATTTTCCACAGAGAGGAAGGAAGAGGGATAGAGAGCTAGAAACCTTGATGAGAGAGAAACATCGCCCAGCTGCCACCTGCACACCCCCCACTGGGGATGTGCCCGCAACCACGGTACATGCCCTTGACTGGAATCGAACCTGGGACCTTTCAGTCTGCAGGCCAACACTCTGTCCACTGGGCCAAACTGGTGTCAGCAACATGCTTTTTCTTATAACAGACATCATCAAGTCACTTTTTTTTAAATCCTCACCAGAGGTTATTTTTTTCCTAATGATTTTTAGAGAGACAGTGGAAGAGAGTGGGAAAGACAGAGAGAAACATTGATGTGAGAGAAACACATCCATTGGTTGACTCCTGCATGCTCCCTGACCAGGGCCTGGCCTGGGGTGGATCCTGGAACCCAGATAGTTGTCCTTGACCTGAATAGAACCCAGGAGCCTTGATCCATAGTTGGATACTCTATCCACTGATAGAAACCGGATAGGTCAAGTCCCTTTCTTGAAGAGCAAGTGCAGAAGGAGTAGCCAGTATCTTAAAGTGTCAGCAGGTGCAGAAGCACAGTGCTGCTGTGTCTAGGGGCTCTATCCTGGGAGCCTTTTGCTTGGTTGAGTGAAAGCAGAGCAGAGAAGAACTCTCCTTTTTGCCTTTCCTCCTGTCCATGGAAAAGCAGCAATCTATACAGTCTATCCTTGAACGTGGCAAAGGCAGGTGTCCTTGATGTTATCTAATTATCATTGATCCCTAACTCATTATTGTCTATTACCCGAGTTCTCTCCATTCATCTCATTTTGGGGGGAAGTCTTTAAGTTTAAGCCTTCCCGTATATGTTGATTTAAATTCAATAAATAGACTTTAAAGAGAAAATTAGTCTTACCAAGAATCTTTCTTTGATTACTTGTTACCTGTGACGTTATTTCCCACCTCCATTCAAGGAGAAAACTTGAAAACCTAAAACTTAAACCCAAGAAATTTATTAAGTGAAGCCTACAAGATATATTTTCTTCAGAGACTTATTTTTTTTTAAAGTAAAGCATTTTTATCTTTAAAATCTACAAATTGTAGAAGTGGGTAAGCAGTAGAATATGATTTATTCTGCTCTGTCACTAAATAACCTTGGAAGTTTCTTAAAAAGCAGTCTCTTTTCTGGTTATAAAAAACATTTAATGGGAAAAAGTTCTCCTGAGATTCGCAGCACATAGAATTTTTAACTTAAAAAATATACTTTGGCACATTTATACTCCTCCATAAAGTACTATAATAAATAATTAAAATAGGACTAGAATTGTCAAAATAAATGATAACTGGATTGTGGTATGGTGCTCTTAATGTTTTTCATGCCTTTTCTTTTTCTTTTTCTTTTTTTTTTTTTGATTTGCATAACATAGTACTAAAGCAAAGGATTTCCCAGTTGCTAAATGTGAATGAACAAGAAAAGCTTTCAATGAATATTTTGGTCTTATTTCAGATTTTACCCTATTTAATTCTATATTCTTTTCTTGCATTTGCTCCAAAAAATGTATCTTACTTATTTGTATAAATAATGTGCCTGATGGTAAACAGGTGAGAACTACCTGGTTAGAAAAATAAAATGTAACAATTGCTTTTTCACACCAACATGCAGCTTTCCTTAATGCTTGGTTCTGAGCATTGAAGACATGAGCAATTCAGACAGAACATCTGTCTTTACTATTAAATATTTCAAAAGCTATAAAGGCAATATACATTTAGAGTCTTTACATTTCATTTTAACATATAAGCTCTTAAAACCACTACACTATTTCCTGTGTCTGTATTCAAATATACTACATGGCTTCTAAATGAATTTTCCCAGAAGACTGTCACTATTTCCTATATTATGTCATTGACGCCGAAAACTCCAGTTCTCTCTCACTCTCTCCCTGCGTCGCTCTCTTTTACAACATTCCAAAATGGCCTTCGGTGGTGATTTTACCTTTCAGCTGATCAATGGAACTGACAGTTTTCACCTAATCCTGGAGCCCAGGACTGGGCATAGGATGAAGACTGCTGGACCACATCTGGGTGTCTGCCTGCTCAGATGATGAGAGCTTTGAAGCCGATGTTCTTATACCTCTGTACCTCCTTAGAGTCCATGCCAGGGTCATCACTCAGATCAGCTATTTTTTTGGATGCACCTCATATCACATTGTGAAGGAGCAGAAGTTTTTATCCTTGGCTCTGCTGTTACATAGACAACCTTGTTTAACCTCACAACATATTAGTATCATTAAATTGGGCTTAATATATGGACCTAAATTCAGAATATTGAATTGTCAAGGGGAAATTGAATGGAGTGGGGAGGTGGCAGAGAGGTAGAGATTCTGACATTTGTTGAATACCTACTAAGTGTTGTGTATTGTTGAATCACTGCAATGTCACTCTAAAGAAGTAAGAAAATGCTTTTCCACTTTTGCTTGTGAAAAATGTTAATTGCTTTCCCAGTGAAACCATAGCCCAGTGGATCATAGATTTTGGATTGCCAATCAGGTACTAGTATTTGTGGCTCCAAAGCTCATGTTTTCTTCACATATACATGTGCACAGGAAGATAATCTCAGGAAGAAGTTGTTGTTGAATGCACTACGACTTTGAGAAGGCTTTGTGCGTGGCACTTCAATTGTGGAACATTATTCATTGTGGACCTTTGTTCCATTATGGAGACCAGGTTTCCCTCAGGTCTGCAATAAGACTTGGACCAGTGGTAATCTGCAGGGCGATAGATACTCCAGGTAAGAATCTCAGTTGCTGATTGTAAAGGTAAATCCTGATTTCTTAACTTTAGCGTATACCCCAGCTTTCTTGAGAGAGCCCTGAGTTTGAGTGCTTTTGCAATCTCTTAAATGGGCCCCATCTTACCTGTGAGCCTGTTGTATGTTTTGGCGCAACAGAAAACAATCCTATCAAACCATATAACCTCGCAGGAAGCATAAGGACAACCCAGTGACATCTGTAGGACTCCCTTTCCACCAGATGGGTCACACTCATGGTAGAGTGAAGCCATCCCTTGTCTCATCAAGAGCGACAATTCTGACCTAGCTGATTTGGCTCAGTGGATAGAGCATCAGCCCCTGGACTGAGGGATTTCGGGTTCCATTCAAGGGCATTCACATTGGTTGCAGGCTAGATCACCTTGCGGGAGGCAACCAATCGGTGTGTCCCTTTCACCGGGATATCCCTATCTCTGTCTCTCTCTTCCTCTCTCTCTAAAAATCAGTGGAAATATATCTTCTGGTGAGGAATAACAAAACAACCATCACAACAAAAAGAGTGACAAGTCTTAGGCTCCATTCTGCTTTCACTCTTTTTGGTCTATTGCTTAAAATAACTAAGCTTTATATTCTTTTCCCTCATCATGTGAAATTGCAGACGTTTACTGGTTTCATTCTTTCTTTTGTTGAACTAACTCCCCCTCCAGTGAATGTATTTTGTTTTGAAAACAAAGCTCTCCATTTCAGTTTGAATAGCTCTCTCTGTTATGATGAAATTCTGTTACTTTACTTATATAATCAAGCCTTCCTTTCATTTTCAAGTTAAAAATAATCTAAACAATGTGAGTGATAAATTTCCATGCCACCGCCTTCAATATCCTGGTCTGTTTTTCTCCCCATGTCTTTCTACTGCCCTGAGAGTGTCCTGTTGGGGAAATGGTGGGGCATGCCTCCTTGCTTTCAGAAAACATGAAGGTTTAAGAACCAAGAGCAAAAAGTATTCTGTTTGTCTTAGCTTTCAGTGTATAAACTGCTAGCTGTATACCCAATATTCATTCTACATTTATGCTTAGAAACCTGATTTTTTTTGTAACTGGCAGTGTGCCCTGCGTCCCCTGGGCGGTCGGTGAGGTTAAGCTGAAGGTGTTAGGAGGGCTTTCCGGAAGGCTGTGTGAAGCAGATGACTCAGCTGAGAGGCACACCTTTGTGGCCCTTCCTTTCTGCCTCCTCTTTCTGCTGGAAATGTACGCTCTGGCACTGCACAGCCACGTTGGACCTCAAGGATGAGTGCCAGGTGGAAAGATAGGGTCCGGAGTTCCTGATGACCCTGAGCTGACGCGGCAGCATGTACTGCCTACATTGGTGCTTCCTTTACCGGAACAGGAATCAAACTTCTGTCTTGTTTAAGATATATATGTGGGGTTTTTGCTATACACAGACTCACGTAATCATACCTAATGCTGTTTTCTTTAGCTTCCTCATAACTGCAATGCAGAATCATCTGCTTCCACTTCACCAGTCTCCTCTCTTCTCCCATCTCTAATGCCACCCTCCTCTACTTACTCCTAGCACTTAAGCGGACATTTTCAGACAGGAAGTGCCTGTCTGAAAGCCACATATGCAGACTGGTCTTGCCCGAGAATATATCCCCAAGATATTTCTGCTGTTTCTCTGTTCTCCATGAACACAAAGACTTTCAAAGCGGCAGACGCTTGCCACAGCAGCACTTGCTGCAGTGGTGGTGGGGTGGGTACGTAGGGCCGGGCCGTGGTTTGCAGGCAGGAGCCATTGAAGTCCAGAATCGACTGAGGCAAAAGATGAGTTGGGCAGGGCAAGAGTCCCACATGGCAGCAGAAACACAGTTTCTTCCCGGCGACGTCTACAGGAAGCAGGCTCTGCACCCCTTGAGCACCTCTCGGGGTGTTTCATGGACTGGTGAGTGAGAGAGCTCTCTTCAAGCCTTTACTGATCTGCAGTCTCCTACCTGCCTTCCCACAACTTCCTGTGGCATGGCTCACGTGAAAGAAGGTAGAGGTCACATTCGGCCTGGGATAAAAGAGAGTTCCAGTGAAAATAAAATACAAGTTCGAATAAGCAATAGGGACATGAATTGGGAAGGTGGAAGGAGTTACTCAGGCACCATTCCTGAGAGAGGGGAAAGGGCACATCAAAGAGAAACAAGGCAACCCGGCCCCTTTCTATGCAGCACGGCCCTGCTGGAAGGGAGGGTGCTGTCATGCCGGTGTCTCCCCTGCCCCTGTAAGGAGGCTTGGTATGGGGGCCTCACATGCACTTTGCTGCTCAGCAGTCCCGCCCCTTCCACTCAGGCTCTTCCCCCTCCAGGCACCAAGGCACTCGGTGTGCTGTAGAGAGTAATTTCGAAGTAGATTGTAATTTCTGATAAAAAGCACACTACACCGGGTGGAAGGTGCTCTAGGGAAGAGTGTTGTAAAAAGAAAGCTGTGATAATGGATTGTAAGTTGATAATAAATATCCTAACAAGATAAAGCTTTTATTAAAATTACAAATCCGGAGGAACTGGGAGGGGTTAGTCCTGCGTGGGTTGGCACAGGTTCCTCACTGTAAGACCAATGTATAGACATAAGGCAGCATTCTGTGGGAAATTCCAAGAGTTTGGAAGGGATCCAGAGAAGAGCAAAATGCAGTTATCAATAGGTGGCAAAATGGGGTCTTTAACAAAAGGTTACAGGAGTGGGCTGCATTGAGTCTGAAGTAGAGGTGATTTATTAATTGTGAAAGCGCTGCTAGTAAGGACTGATCAACGTTCTCTGTCTCGCTGAAACCGGTTAGGCTCAGTGGTAGAGCGTTTGTCTGCGGACTGAAAGGTCCCGGGTTCAATTCCAGTCAAGGGCATGTACATTGGTTACGGGCACATCCCCGGTAGGGGGTGTGCAAGAGGCAGCTGGTCGATGTTTCTCTCTCATCAACGTTTCTAGCTCTCTATCTCCCTCTCTGTGAAATATCAATAAAATATATATATTAAAAAAACATTCTCTGTCTCCATCAAAGACATAAGACAAATTAACAGTTTAAAGTAGAGGGGACCAAAGGGATTTAGATGAACTGTAGGGAAGCAATTCTTGAAGGTGAGCATCTTCAAAGGTAAGAAATGTCACATATTATAACCAGTTATGGAGAAAGTTGTGCAATCTGTGTTTCAAGGTATTAGTGTGGTGGGCATAGCTCTGGCTCTGCACTCAGAACTGGTTTTGAATCTTGGCTCTTGCCTTAGCTAACATCAATAACACGATCTTTTAAATGCCTCCACTTTGCAGGATTTGGTGGATTATGGAACGTAGTATTTGGAAGGCATTTAGGTGGTAAAGGTGATAAATAAACATTATTTTCCCTCTCAACAGCTGAACTATTATTTGTTTGAGAATTTTTTTATAGCACAAGAGTTAGGCAATATATTCTTGTCAGTATTGATTATTTTTTCTCTGCTTTTCAAGGATTTGGCTTTTGTAGAAAAATAGATCCTAGCATTTTGTGGCAGGTGATGATTATTACTTGGTGTTATAAAGCCGTAACTGATGTGTGTATGCGTTCGGATTCAAGCTTACACCATGAACAAAGCAATATAAGGAAGGTATTTCAAAATCAAAGTCAGGAAACTCAGGTATTATAAGTCACAAAAGGAAATCCCTGGTCTAAACACTATTTGGCGCAGCCATGGCATTAATTTCCTATATTTTGCCATAACTGGATCTGTTCACATTACTAGGTTTGTTGTCCCTTTGCTGACTCTGTGAAAACCTCTATGTAAAGGAGGTTTTCTGTTAGATCTGCTCTGTTAACTGCTTTGTTAGATCTCAGATGCCACTGTCATTGACTCCTTCCCATCCACTTGTACGTCTGTTCTTGAGGCAAGTGCTCTGAAGGTGCTGCTTGCCCACCTTGGCCATGGTCTCCTCATTGAAACAAAGCGCATCTTCCTGACCTAAATGGGATTTCAGCCCGTGCAGGTGTTAAATGGTGTGTTTCTGTATTTGCCAGATGTTGCTAGAGAAGAGGCAGACACTCTAGCAGTTGTTCTGCCTTGAACGTTGTCACCACCATGGAAGGCTGCGTGAGACTTACCCTGTGACCCCAACTTGTCTCCCTAAGTGGAAGAATGTGATTCCTCGTTCTCAGGAGAAAGCTTAGGGCGCTTTCAGGGAGCTGTTCCTGTGCACAGCAAAAAAGAGAGCAAACACATACCCAGTGCCTTCTGGGTACCCGCTGCCAGTCTAAGTGCTTC
The DNA here is from genome assembly GCA_963924515.1 of Vespertilio murinus. Classification (NCBI taxonomy): domain Eukaryota; kingdom Metazoa; phylum Chordata; class Mammalia; order Chiroptera; family Vespertilionidae; genus Vespertilio; species Vespertilio murinus. The sequence continues at coordinate 136,989,335 of OZ004707.1, forward strand.
ACATGTATTAATTCATGTCACCTTCCTAACAGCCCTGGGAATATGGTGCTGTTTACTGCTGTTCACGTTTTATAGATAAGAAAATGGAGACAGACAATATAAGTATTAGCTTGCTGAGGATCTCAGGGCAGCAAGTGACTGAGCGGGCGAGCAGGCCCCGGGCCCACACGTGGCTCCACGGCGCTGCTGCCTCTCAGAGTGAGCAGCTTCCCACCGCTGGTGCAGCAGGACTTTAGAAGGCTGTCTGGGAACTGCCTTGACACATTCTAATTATTTGTTCCGTTATTGTGGGAATGTTTTTGAAATTCTGGAACCAGAAAACTGCCAAGCTCTCTTCCTAATTCTTGTTTCGTGACACTTAACTTTAAATACAGAATTTATTATGCCTGGTTAACTTGGAACTGTCTTCATTCTCAAAACAGCTCCCAGAGGCTTTCTTCAGTCTGCCAAAGCTGTTTTTTTGTGTGTGTGTGTGTTTTTTTGTGCCTAGTATTTTAACCCCTTCATGACTGACTTCATGTCACCAGGACTTCCGCCTCTATCAGAACCACCCATTTCAGACCTGGGTGTCCATTCACATGCGAACGTATACACAGATGGCAGCTTAGGAATTCATGGACTTAAGCCCTCTCTGCTACATCCTGTGGGGAATCCAGGCCTCTAGAGACCCCACCCCAATTCCTGAGGTGTAACATTCTCGCAGTCATTTCTGGCTTTGAGTTTTGGTTCCTGTCAAAGTCTTGAATGTCCCTGCTATTTTCTTCCCTCTGTTCCATTTTGAATTATCCCTGGCTTTCACTCTGTATTTCCCTGAGGATTACTCATACAAAGCCTTTTTGGGTATAACACACTTAAATAAATGTTTGGGGTAACAGGGTCAGTTAGTAGTTACATCCCACAACACAAAAAGCCTAGAATTGAATGTAGACATTTCTTTTCTTAAATGGCTCTCAGCCACTCCATCACCGATAATTTTTCTCACAAGGTGCCCCAATAGTAGGCCCCGGGCTCTTTCTCAACCTCATCACCCCTCCAGTTTTTTCTACACTTTAAATCAGTTTTTTTGCCTGGCTGGCATGGCTCAGTGATTGAGCATCAACCCGTGAACCAAGAGGTCCCGGGGCAATTTGCAGTCAGGGCACATGCCTGGGTTATTGTAGGCTTGATCCCTGTTGGGGGGCACGGAGAAGTAGCCGATTGATGAGCCTCTCTCATCACTGATGTTTTTATATCTCGCTCCCTCTCTTTTCCTCTCTCTGAAATCAATAAAAACACATTCTTTTTTAAAAATATGTATTTTATTGATATTTTACAGAGAGGAAGGGAGAGAGAGAGGTAGAAACGTCAATGAGAGAGAATCATCGACCAGCTGCCTCTTGCACACCTCCTACTGGGGATGTGCCTGCAACCAATGTACATGCCCTTGACCGGAATCGAACCCGGGACCTTTCAGTCCGCAGACCGACGCTCTACCACTGAGCCAAACCGGTTTCGGCAACACATTCTTTTTTAATAATTCAATTTTTTGTTTTGTTTTATGCAGTGTTGTCTAGCCACAGCCCTCTCTTTGGCCTCAGGCCTCCCTTTTTCCATGTCAGAACTCATTAATATCTTGCTAATCAAAATGATCATTCATTCTTTAGAAAACGTGTGTTTTTTTTTCCTCCTTTTACAGTTGACATTCAGTATTTTATTAGTTTCAGGAGTGCAGCATAGTAGTTAGACAATAATATATTTTACAAAGTGTTCCCCTTGATATTTCCAGTACCCACCTGGCACTATACATAGTTATTAAAACACCATGGATGATATTCCCTACAAAATAATAATCTCTGGGATTATTTTGTAACTGCCAATTTGCACTTCTTAATCCCTTCACCTTTTTCCCCCAGCCACCGACTCCCCTCCCATCTGACAACCACAAGTCTGCTTTTTCTGTCCATGAGTCTGTTTCTGTTTTGTTTGCTCATTTATTTTATCTTTTAGATTCCACCTGTAAATGAAACCAGATGGCATTGTCTTTCTCTCTCTGACTTATTTCATCTAGCATAATGCCCTCTAGGTCTGTCCACAATGTTGAACATGGTAAGATTTCAAATTTTTAATGGCTGAGTAATATTCCATTGTGGAAAAACAGTATGGAGGTTCTTCACAACAGTAAAAACAAACAAACAAAAACAACAACAACAACAACACACACACACACACACACACACACACAAAAAAACACACAAAAACAAACAAAAACAAAACAACAACAACAACAAAAAAACTACCATATGACCCAGCAATCCCACTATTGGATATTTACCTAAAGAAATCCAAAACACAGATTCAAAAAGGTATATGCATCCCTGTGCTACGTGCTGCAGTGTGTACAATAGCCAAGCTATGGAAGCAGCCTGGGCAGAAAAGGGAGGCACTATAATTTTAAAGGCTGGGCATTGAAGACAATGAAGCAAGGGCATGCCCTTCTGAGGGATGAGCAGTTCATGCTAAGGCCCCGAGTTAGGAGAGGCCTGGTCAGTGAGAGGTTGGCTAGAGCAGAATGAGCGAGGGGAGTAAGAAGAGACGAGGTTAGAGGGAGTGGGCTGTAGGTGTCCACATTGGGTAAGGTGAAAATGGCTGAGAGCACTTTGGCTTTTATTGGAGCAAGATGAGGAGCCACTGGAGGGTTCTGAGAAAGAAGTGATATAATGTGACCTTTGCTTTAAAAAAATAGTTTGCCAATTCCCGATAAAGTTCAACATACGCTTACCATATAACCCTCCAGTCACACTCGTGGGTGTTTAACTAGAGAAATGTGAACTTACGTTTGCACAAATTCCTGTACCTTAATGTACATAGCAGCTTTATTTTACTTGTAAAAGCCAAAGATCGGAAACAACCTAAATGTTGCTCAGTGCTCAGTGGGTGAATGGAAAAACAAACCTGGGTACATCCAGACAATGAAATGCTACTCAAGGATAAAAAAAAAAAAAGAGAAAGAAATATGAAATACATGTAACAACATGGATGGATCTCAAGGACAGTATGCCAAACTCGCTCCCCCTTCCACCCCCAAAAAAGCTAATCTCAAATGGTTTTATACTGTATAATCCCACTTATATAACATATTCAAAATGGGAAAATTAGAGTGATGGGGAAGAGATCAGTGGTGCCCAGGGATGAGGGTGTGACCAGAAAGGCATAGCACAGGGCTCTCCTTTGCGGTGAGCAATAGTTCTGTGACCTGCTGCTCACGGTGGTCACACAGGTCTGTACATAGGATCACATTTCATAGAACTAGTAGGCAATAGGTACATGAAAAAAGTGGAGAAATCCTAATAAGGTTTGTAGCTGAGTTCATAGTACTGTGACAATATTAATTGATGGATATGTAAGATGTTGTTATTGGGGGAACTGGTTGAAAGATACATGGAATATACTTTTGCAACCTTTGTGTGAGTCTAGATTACTTCAAAACAAAGAGTTTAAAAAGGATCTCCGTGGCAGTTTTGTTCAGTTGAAACTGAAGGTGGGAGGCGGGAAGCAAGGAGACCGCTCTAGGTGAGAGATGATCGTGACTGGGACCAGGGAGCTTGCGGTGGTGGGCTGCTACCTGTCCCTTCTGGGCTGTGCAATGGCGCATCTTTCAGAAGAGCCAGACCCAGACAGAGCCTGTCACTACCCTTCACCATCTCTTCTACCACTTCCAGAGTCAGTCTTATCCCAGTGCTGCCCACTGAGTGGCACAGCCAGTGTAGGTGCTGTTGCCCTAGGGATGCGATGGGTTCCTGCTTCTTTGTACCATAGTTGCCGGAGCCCTCACAGGTCCTGGCTTTTGCTGTATGAGCTGTATTTCCTCTGTCCATCCATTGAAAGGGGTCTACTGCCTGCCCTGTGTAGTTAGAACTGGAATTTCACACTCTCTCCCACCAGAAGTGTATCATATTCTGCTCTTCCGACTCTCGCTTTTTCAGGAGAAATGGTGGATTCCTCTCAGAAAGCTTCTGAGTTCTTTTCCACATCCATAGAGGAAGAGTTAATTTTGGCATATTTTCCAGTGGGGTCTCCTTATCTCTCAACGCTTTTTCAAGATACACTCTCACCCGAGAGAAGGGAGGAGAATCTGTATCAAAGCATCCCCCCCCCCTGTTGATCCAGTGTTATGGCGTGCATCCTCATGCTCTCTCAAGAAGAGGGACCACTCAGTGATCTGTGGGGAAGTACCTAACAGAGGCCCAGTCATCCCAGTTTCCATCCCTTATTGTGTGGAGGATACAGCTGCCACACTTCTGTTTTTGGCCACCAATCCATAGGCATCATTCTGATATCATACACTGGCCCACACCCTCCAGGCATGGTGGGAGATAAATCCTTCCTCCTGGATTCCTGACAGCAGCCAGGCCCTCCACCTCTTCATCCTCCTGGAAGCATATGCCGATGGCTATGTGGCCACTCGGCTATGAACACTTTTTCAGGGCTGCAGCCCTGCCAGGTCCTTGATACCCAGAATTTACATGAAGTCTTTGAGCAGTTCTGGACCATTGAGTCATAACTGCAGCCTATTTCATAGTAAGGTGATGAGAAGCCTATATGAATTTTGAATCATCATTGGTATTATCTCAGAAAAGGGGTTGGGACTTTTGCCAGTTGCCTCCCAAACACAGACTCAACCTTTATGCAGAAATATAAGTGCTTTAGCTTGTTTTGAGATCCTTCTACTTTTATTTCATTAAAACTATTTTTTTTTAACTAAGTAGATGAGACTTCTAGGCACCTCATAAAACTGCTACTAGAAAACCAACTGTATAATTTTAAGATCGACATTAGAATATAGGGACACTACTCATTTTTCCATCTCTCCCCCAAATTCATAGGTTATTGAAGTCTCTAAGAAATATATCATAATGCCATTGAGCATCCATAGTTAATTCTTCAAGTTGCAAGATGCATAGCCTTAGTTTAAAGTCCTGTAATTCTTTCTAGACACAGCACATCTGCTATCCTATTACATTCTCTGCACTCCTACTAAAATTTAACTTTAGTCAGTTCATTTTTTATATAGAAAGATGATTGATCTATTAGCATTTATAATAAAATCATTTTTATTCTAGTTATAACCACTGGATTATTTGCATTTTAAAATTTATCCTCTATGCCTATTTTTCTAATTTTATATCCCCAGGTGCTCATTGTCAGGTGCAGAGCGGAGAATAGTATTTACAGGTGCACCACTTCTGAACCCTGTGTCATCTTTCTCTGTCGCTCAGATGAAAAAGGAAATTCTTCAACAGTCTTACATTCAGTTTTTATCTGTGTGAATCTTCATCATCATCAGTATTTTCTCAAACAATTGGAGTTTTTTCAACCTAAATTATACTTAAACTCAATTTTATGTCAAAATTGTAATCTAATTTATATTAAACAAAATTAAACTTTGGATGGTCTCAAATTGATTACTTGAAGGCAGTATACATTTTCAGATTGAGCATTGTCCTCGTAACAAAACCAATCTGGATTGAAATCCTTACTTTCACCACCAAATGGCTATGCTGTGAGCACCTTAAGTTCTCTAAGCCCCATTTTACCCATCTGTGAAATTTATATGATAGAATTAAAAGCTATTATTTATAATAATACTGAGTATAATTCCTAGTATATAATAAGTACTCAATAAATAGCAGTTATTGTTGTGGCTATAATATTGTTACAATATGTTGTTGTTGTTTATAAATGTAGTCCCAAATTCAATGATGTGAAAAATAAGTTATCACATTACAATACATTGATGACACTTAGCTCGGGAACACACCTCAGACCTGATACATGTCAGACATTTATGCTTTAAAATAATATACAAATAGTATGAAATTAACTGAAGAAATTAGTATTATTTAACTTGTATTAAACTTTGGAAGCCAATTAACTGTATTCTTAATGGATCAGAAGTAAAGGGTATACTTTGGCTGACATCTCTGACCATATATATATATATATATATATATATATATATATATATATATAAATGTGAGTGCCAGGCATGGAAACATGTAACAGACTGATGAATATCAGGTGGAAGGAAGTGTGTGTGGGGGGGGGGGGGAGGGGAGAGGTGGGAAGAGATTAACCAAAGATCTTATATGCATACTAGAGGCCTGATGCATGGATTTGTGCACAGGTGGATCCATTGGCCTGGCCTGCAAGAATTGGGCCAAAACCGGCAGTCTGACATCCCCCGAGGGGTTCTGGATTGCAAGAGAGTGCAGGCCAGGCCATAGGACCCCACTAGTGCACGAATCCATACACCGGGCCTCTAGTAGACATTTAAAAATAATCAACATATATAATGTAGAATAGATAATGATCAGTATTGGGTTACTGTTCTTCAAAATATGTGAAACTGAAAACAAAAAATTCTTATATGCATACAAACGATTCAATTTACAGTAGAAGGAGTGTGTCAGGATAGGAGGAAACAGGTTTGATGCTGGAATCTGGAGCTGGCTTTAGTCCCTTGGATAAATCATGTTCCTTAGAGCTTCTCTTTTCCCTAGATCGATCGTGCTTTCTAGCATTAGTTCTTCATCAACACCCAATTGGGCTTACACTAGACAAGATTGCTTATTTAAGTGTAGTTTTCAAAGTTCTTAGGCTACTACTGTTCCTCAGGTCAAAACATCTGAAGTCTAATGATAACTGGGTTCAGTAGAAAACCATCACAGATTCACAAAATCTTATTAGCAAGGTAGAAATTTGGAAATCTAGTTTGGGTCAATGGTTCTCATTCCTGAGTGCACATTACTACTGCCTAAATAGATTTTAAACTTTATCAACTCCAACTTTATCAACTCCTGGGCCCCGGCCCCGGGTGGTTGAATTGGGATCACCAGGGGTGGGAATTGGGCTGTGTGTTTGTTAAAAGCCCTCAGAGCCTCGATGATTTTGATGCACACAGAGGACAGTGGACTGCTGATTGAGGCTTATCCTTATCTAAATTAAATTTACATTTAATTAAAGCCGATTCTTTTTTCTTCTGATAGGGAGGCACCTGGGAATAAATATCTTCACACACTCTTACCGGTAAAAGTTTTCTTTGGTTCAGGAGCACTTTAACATGGGTAACGCCCTCTGTTTCTTTTAGTAAAGTGAACTTTAAAATGTATAAAGAAATGTTTACAATGATCATAATCACATTTCAACGGCCAGTTCCTTAAGAAATTTTGTAGCTTAGACTAGCCATACAAAAAACACGATCATTCAAACACATTGTCAAAACATATGTCTTAGTCCTTTTGGACTGCTATAGCAAAAATACCATAGCCTGGGTGGTTTTAAAATAACAGAAACTTTATTTCTTACAATTCTGGAGGCTGGGAAGTCTACCAACAGATTTGGTGTTTTGTTAAGGGCTCATTTTTCATGGATGGCTGTCTTCTCACTGTATCCTCTCTTTGGCGTCTCTGTTGGGAACGAATTGCATTTATGAATGCTCCACTTTCTTGACTTGAGCACCTCCTAGGTCCATATCATATTGGGAGTTAAGATGTCAGCATAGGAATTTGGGGGGAACGCAAAACATATGTGGTGTACAAAAATGTATATAGACTTGTCAAATTATTTAAAAAGCAACTAAATATCAGATATAAGTATTCTTGAAATCCAGAAAAAAGCTAAAGACATTCATGAAGGTACCTATGTGTATTATCTTATCATTAGAAATGATGGCCCTACCAACTGACATTGATGGGCTCCTGGTGTGACAGACAGTATTTCAAGCACTTTAGGGCAGGATCTCATAAACCTCACCAGAATCCATGAAGTAGGCTCCATATTGTCTCAATTACCCAGGAGAATATTGAGACACAGTGAGCAGTTTTACATTTATAGTTGTCTCACCATATCCTTGGGTTTTGCATCTGTAGATTCAACCAACTATGGTAGAAATATTCTGGAAAAACACTAATGTTATTCTTGATGTGCACTATGTAGTTAGGACTGCAGTGGTTGCATAGGTACTGAACATGTACAGGCTTTTTTCTTGTTGTTATTACCTAAACAATATAGTATAGCAGCTATTTACATAGCATTTGCATTGTGTTAGGTAGTTATAAATAATCTAGAGATTATTTACAGTATATAGGAGGATTGTGTAGGCTACATGCAAATACTGAGCTGGTTTATAGAAATAACTTGAGCATCCATGGACTTTGGATATCCTCAGTGGTCCTGGAACCAATCCACACAGAGGATGGCTGTACATATTATGTAAATATTATTAGTAATAATTACAGTTAGAATTCTGAGCCTTCTTCCTAAAATTTTTCTATGCTTTAGTTGTCATTATTTCTAAGTACTGCTAGTATTTGGAATGCCAACCTGTATCAAAATGTTTTACTCCTAAGGCAAAGCCAGAAGACAAAGTCTTCAAAGCAGAGAATCATCTATGCAGACATAGTTAAAGCCAGAAACACAAAGGGTAAGATCAAGTGGTTCATACGCCACAGTTTTAATTGCTTTGCTTTCTCAATTCCCCGACTTTCAAGATTTGAAATTCATTTACTATCTAAGGAGTGATACTGGGAGATACTGAGGGAAGTGGAAGGAGCACAGGGGACCTTTGACCTCCAGTTCCAGCTCTGACTTAGGGGTGTGATCTCGGAAAACCACCTGAGTCTGTTAAGGCTTCATGTGCTGTGTGCTATGAAATGAATGGAACAGTGGTAATAGCAGTAATTAATAACAACAGCGGCAACATGTGCCATAGCTTCTTCAAAGGGTTTAAAATATATTTTTTAATTTACATATATTAAAAACATCAATGATAAGAGAGAATCATTGGTTGGCTGCTTCCTAGGCATGTGCTCTGAGGGGGAATCAAATTGTGACCTCCTGGTTCATGTGTCTGCACTCAGGCACTCAGCAGAACCGGCTGGGCTAATTTGGTTTTAAGTGCATACTTTTGCTTGAGTTTGAATGAATCCATGCTAAAATATTAATAAAACATTGCAGTGCACTTACACAAACTCAATGAATATTTGCTTCAAGAAGGTAGCAAACAGACTAAACATTGCAAATAAAGATAGTCTCATTCTAATGTAAGTTTCATTATGATTTGGAACATTCAGTTTTTTGGTATTATGAGATATGTTAGTGGTAGGCATATTCATAGTACATACTGCAAAGCACACATAAGAATTCTGTTCCTCAGCTTTTCCCCCTTTAATTTCCAGGTGCTGACATCATTACATTTGATTCTGCTTTAAACAGAAAGAGACCCTGGACTTTGGGGAGTCAGGGGTAGTCAGGTTTGAATCCCAATTTCGCCACTTGTCAGCATTGTGACTTTGTACAAGTTCATTCGCCTCCATGAACCTTGGAGTAGTTTATAAAATGGGAATACTAGTGCACTTGTGCTATCAGGCTATTGTGAGGATTTGATTCAAGAGTGTATTGTATTACCAGGAATGTAGAATGGTCTTCAGTACATTTAGCTACACTGCCCCATCCCCACTAAATGCAAAATATGTAAGAACTTCCACTTTTTCCATAGTGCTACCGTGTTTCCCCAAAAATAAGACATCCTCCAAAAATAAGACCTACTTCATGGAAAAATAATACATCCCCTGAAAATAAGACCTAGAGCATCTTGTGGAGCAAAAATTAATATAAGACACTGTCTTATTTTTGGGGAAACAGAGTATTTTCTCCTTGAGATTCAGCCACACCCACATAAAATCCTGCTTTGGTCTACCCACAGCTCTTGCTATAGGTTGTCGTTGTCTTGGACCACCCTGATAGGATAGCACATTGACTGGCAACTCATAGCTGCCCTCTGTGCCCCTCTAAAAGGCCCACGGAAATTTTTCAGTTCCAGAGGGAACTGGTCTGGAGGGAGAGAGAAGTGTGTTGTCCTCTCTGAAATCTGCCCAATGGCATTTCTGTTCTGCTGCAGCCTCCTTGAGTGGCATTGGCACTATGAGAGTCTTCACTTGAAAAGGGACCAGGAGTGTCCTCTGCTAAATCTCTCTGAAGAGTTCCCATATACACTCCTGAGGACCTCAGCAGGCAAAATCCGCCAGGCTCATCGTAGAATTTTATACCTAGCTTTTCAAGCTAGTCTCAACATTTAATGCATATACCGGTATTTGGAGTCCAGGGAAAACCTTTCTTTCTTTTTTTTTTTAAACATATTTTATTGATTTTTCACAGAGAGGAAGGGAGAGGGATAGAGAGCTAGAAACATGGATGAGAGAGAAACTTCGACCAGCTGCCTCCTGCACACCCCCTACTGGGGATGTGCCCGCAACCAAGGTACATGCCCTTGACAAGAATCGAACCCGGGACCTTTCATTCCGCAGACCGACGCTGTATCCACTGAGCCAAACCGGTTTCGGCGGAAAAACCTCTTTCTAAGTATCCAGCTCTTACAAGGGAATATCAGAGTTTTCATGACATGTTTTAAGACAAGTTTACTTTAAAGTTCAAAATGGCCAATGGCTTCTTTTGACTATCTGGCCCTGACTTCTGCTTTAAGCCATGCCTGCCTCAGCTTCAAAGAGTGAGGACGTTGAGATCATGAGAATTGCCAGGAATGAGGCATATTTTGCATGATATTTCAAAGTGTTATTATTCTACTACCTACACAAGTAGTATTTTACTCATTGTTCTTATATATTTTGCATTTCGTTACTTTTTGCTGTTGGACATCAGATATTCATTGGGCAGGTCTTGTGTGCAGGACTAAGGTAAATCTATGTGAAATTTGTAACATTTTATAATCAATTTTCAGTTTTTGCTCTCAAAGCTTTTGTGTTGTTTTTTTTTTATATAGCTTTTGAATTTCATGATCATTCATTTCCAGAGTTTGTGCCAACTCTGCTGAAGAGTAATATTTTAAGCTGCATTAACTTTATTTCCTATTCCTTTATTTTTGATTCTCATTCTCCTAAAAGAAATGTATCATTTATCATAAGAAGGTTCTAGAGAGTAATAATCTCATTTTCTAGTCTTAGCCTTCTCTACCAATTATAGATACTCAATGATACACTTTATGTAATTATTAGAGGCTGGAGAAAGGCAATTTCTCAAGCAGCACTCTATTCCCTGTGGCTGACAAAAGTTCTAATACAGCAGTGGGAGCTGCGGATCTCTGCTCCCTGCTGCAAGCGAAAGCACTAAGTGGTCTCACTTAAATTATTAACAAAATACACAGGTCAAGCATGCAGCCCTCCGCCCTGCTTTCCCCCAATTCTCTGCTCTCAAAACTGCCATTGTAATGCTGCACAAAAGGCACGCATACATAGTTTGAGTTGAGACCCTGATCCGTTTGTTGCCAGAGTGTGTTGGAGAGCTAACATTTGGTCATTGCAATTCTCCTGTTTACACATACAGGTGAATTAGAGTGGCCACTTTCTCTAACGCAGTGACAATGATGGTAACTTGGAGCAATATACCAGGCATTGTGCTAACCACCTTGCAGGCATTCTCTCATTTAATGCCTCCCATTCCCCCCTCCCCATTAATCTTAATAAACTTGGAAGTAGGTACCCATTTTGCAGACAGAGAACTAGAAATTAGGAGACAATGACCAAGGTCATGGAACTAGAAGATAACAGAACTCAAATGCAGGCTGCCCATTTTGCACAATGTCATATAGCTATTTACACGGGGATGTTAGTTATAAACCAAAGCTTTTGTGTGCAGATCAGAATACATGTTTACCCTACCTATAAGCCCTCTTGGTGCAGAGCTTATAATCATTGAGACAGCGATGGGAGACTCTGGGGCCCTCTCTGATATTGTTTTCCCAAGGTTGGAAGATTCCTAGTCTCTAATCAGATTAGGTTTTTACTTAAAGGAGGTAATTTTCCATGAATTTCTCCACTGATTCAGTCTCGTGTAAACAAGGTCAGTGCTGTACCCTAGTTCCTCCCGATTTGTATTACAGAGTTTCAGTTTGTTTACTCAACTTATTTTTGTTGTGCTCTTACCATGGGCTGGGCATTTTGATGGGTCCTGGAAAAAAGAAGACACGGTCCATGTAGTGCGGAGACAAGAGCCAATGCAAGAATAGGGTGAACAGAGCTTCAAAGAGAGGTAGAGATGCAGAGATGCGGTGGGACGACGCCTGGAGGAGTCAGCCGGGGCCAGATGTGGGGGGCTCCTGAAGGAGAGAGTGACCTAATGGGTTTCATGTGGAGAGTGGCTGTGCGGGGCAGAGAGCAGCCAGGATGAACAGTAAGTGGTAGTTTCCATTATCCAAGTGAGAGGTGTTAAAGGTCAGGACAGTGAGCATGGGATGGAAAGAAGAGAAATGAAGGAAACAGGGGGTAGAATAACTGGGTGGTTAAAGGGATGTGAGGGGCAAGGTGGAAGTATATCCCCCCCCACTTTGATTTCTTACCTTCTTGTCTCCTTCACCTCCACCCCCCTCCCGCTCTTTCCGGGACTGGAATCCAGGAGAGGTGTTTCTTTCCTTGTGGCCCTGCAGAGAACAGCAGAGCGGAGCAGGTGTGTCAGGCAGCTCAGATTCCTCGTCTGTGAAACAGAGATAAGAAGCCGCCTGGTCACAGGGCTGGTGAGAAGCCAAAACGAGAGCATAAGCGAAAGCAAATTATAAAACAAGCAGGATCCTATTAATTGCCTTTAATATTAATGGTTGTAATATTTATTCTGGACTTGTCTCGAAATAAGATGATTGTGAAGGTGGAGGTAATAGTAGTTAATGCTTTCTTTGGCACTTAATTCATTCCCGACACTGTTAGTGCTTTAGACGTATTGACTCATTTACGTAATTTCCACAATAACTCCCTTTTGCAGATAAACTGAGGCACGGAGAAGTTAGGCAATTATTCAGGATCACAGCTACTTACTACTTAAGATGGGGCTTGGTTCAGGTCAACTGGCTCCTCTTACTTTGGTCTCTTATATTATATGGGTCTCAAGTACAATATAGCCTTTTGTTTGCATCTAGTTTTCCAGGGTGGTCCTGAAAGGTTCTGGCTGCCCTCCTTCAGGTGTGGTCCCTGTTAAACTTACTGTTGGCACCATGTTGGCTAAGGTGCTTTAACATCTGTGTTGATACAGGTGGGTTTTTACCCGTTTGGCAGACTGTGTTTACACAGGGGACATTGGCAATGAGGCCCAAGGATTTAGGTCTCTGGTGAGTGTTTAATGACCAGGTCCCATACTTGTCCTCTCCACGGGCCCCCAGAGAAGCTAACTGGTGCCTTTGCATGTGATGAGAAGCGTGAGAAGAGGAAGGAGGGAGGAAGGGGCCAAGGAACAGGCGGCAGGTACATAGCAATGAAGAAAATACAGAGAGGAAGACAAGGAAAAGTGAAATAACAGGAAGTAGAACTGGGAATTAGATGCTGTTTGACTGGCTGGATGATGAAAGGACGCGGATTTGAGTCCTGCTGTGTACCAGGCACTCTATTAGACCTTTAAATATCAATTATGCCAGTTAATCCTGACAGCTGCTCCAGTCTTTGTTGAAGAAAGTGCATTTTGACCATTTGGCTATAGCTGTGTTCTCATATGCCTTTTATTTCTGACAGTCCTCAGCCACACATTTCAAGTTTTTCTTCTTGACGGGTCCCAGGTTCTTAAGAAGGCGACGTTGCTGGGAATTTTCAGGCCCCGCAGCCTCCCACAGCTCTGTGTTTGATCCTCTCCCCTCCTTTTAAAGTGGTCTGTGGGTTTGGTTTCTGCAGTCCTTAGATTCTTTTAACAAGACTTCAAAAACTGCAAAAGCTCAATGATGCGTGTGATGGATGGTGCAGGAAAGTTAGTAAAAAAAATAAATAAATAAAAATAGTTGTCTATCCCTACCAGCTTCCACAGAGGGGGAAAAATGTGAATAATGGGTTAAATAGAGCTCTGCAGTTATAAAAGTCTCCATTATATATGCATGTAATTTTTAGCACCGAGATTTATTAATTTGCATTCAGATCATTAGAGCCAATTAGCACCTCCTGCTTCGTTGGTGATGCTTTTTTGGTCTTTTACCCTTTACTCCCCTTGGGATCCCCAGTTCAGGTCGCCATAAACCAGCGATTTTCAACCGGGGTGCCTCAAGAATTTCTCAACCTTGCAATAACTATTTAGCCAGGGGCACTGACCTCTTTTCTCTTAGATTGCCAAATTAAAAATATGATAACAGTCAACACAGCAACGGATGCTCAGTGTGAGTGAATCAAAATTATATCTATTTTTTTTGTCTGATCGACAAAAAATGTGATATATTTTTTGCTGTGTAATCTTAGTAATTAGTTTATGGGTGCCATGAGGTGAAAAGCTTTGAAAATTGCTGCAAAAGAGCAAAGCTTAATGCTGACCTCTGGTATTAGTGTTAGAAAAAAGGGAGTTCTGTGTACCGTGCCCCTTCCCCCTCCCTATCATACAGAAGCTTCTTTTTCTACCCATTGGGGCCTTTTTCTTTAAAGAAACTCTATTTTCCAGCCATCAGGTAGCTCATTTGGAGAAATATCTATCTGTAGGAATGAATGAATGAAGGGCAAAGAAGTGAAAAGCCCTTTTTGTCCCACTTAATTGAGATACCTATTATTTGCAAGAAAGGAAAAGAACAGAAGAGCAATCGAAATTCTGCTTAAAAACTGAATTGGTGTTGGGCCACAGGTGAGATGATTTCGTGATTCACTACACTACTTACTCTAAGGGATCTTATAGAAAGTTAACAGAAGTTGAATTTTTAAGGGCTTGTCTGTGGAATGGTACAAGCCAGTTAATCAGTTCAACGTTCTTTTGAAAAAAATTTTTGGCTAATCTTTGGCTACTGTGAGTTGGTTATACATACAGTGTCATGTTCCCAACTACTTATTACATTCGCTCTTTTCTAATCTATCTATCTATCTATCTATCTATCTATAGGCAGTGACTGTGATGTGATGACTGAAACAACTGGTCGACCATGCTGGCAGGGGGGTGCAGTGAGGGATAATCAAGCAACCAAACAGCAGGTTGTGTGAGGCGACCAGGCTGGTGTGTGTGTGGGGGGGGGTGGGGTGGGAGGGGGCAGTAAGGGGTGACCAAGTGGCCAAACAGCAGGCTCTGTGGAGAGACCAGGCCAGCAGGGGGGCAGGGGGAGGGGTTGGGGCAACCAGGCCAGCAGAAGGGGCAGTTAAGGGCAACCAGGCTGGCGGGGGGGGGGGCAGTGAGGGATGAGCAGGCTGGCAAGCAGAGGCAGTTAGGAGTGACCAGGCTGACAGGGGTGGTAGTTAGGCATGAACAGGCCTGCGGCGAAGGGGGTGGGGCAGTTAGGAGCAACCAGGCTGGCAGGGAGGAAGCAGTTAGGGGCAACCAGGCAGGCAGGCAAGTGAGTGATTAGGAGCCAGCGGTCCAGGATTGTGAAAGGGGTCTTGGATTGGAGAGGGTGCAGGCTGGGCTGAGGGAACCGCTTCCTCCCATGCACCAATTTTGTGCACAGGGCCTCTAGTTATATTATAATTCTTTGAGTTACAAGCAATATACATAGTCTATGTTTCTTATTATTAGCCATTGAAACCTTATAAATAATTTTAAAAATAGTCCAAGAATCCATTGTGCCCCACTGTGATGGCTTGTATTCCTTGGTTATTTCTTCACTCTTTCTGCTCCTGTTCCAAGACCGTTGAGAATGGATCAGGATCTCCCAACTGTGATATTGACTGATGCATGCACTGACCCATGAACTCAATGTCAAGGCACTTTACCATCACTACATCCTCAGTTTTGTCATGAAGCATTTATTTTGCATCCCCTGTTAATTTCCTGTCAGTTTAATTAACATGGCCATTTCTGACCTCCTCTATCTCTTCCCCAGAGCTTTCCCCTTCTTGGCCTCCTTTTCTGTTAACAGAAGATCTTACCACCCACAATTCTAGGAAATGTGAGGTTTTCAGGCTTCCACTGCTTTCTCCCTTGCACACTAAATTTGCTCTTAATTACATCCATCCTTGCTTAGCTCCTGTGTATCTTTGCATGGCCGATCATTCTATTTCCGCCCTTCAGGAGCTGGCCTCTGCTTCCTGCTCCATCTTCAGTTTTTGCAAATACTTATCTCCTCCCCACCCCCTGCCTATTAACCATTTTTAGTTTTTCAAGCAAGCCTTGGTATAAACACCTCCACCCGCTGTGATCAGACATATCACCTTATGCTGAATTGATTTTACTTTTCCTCATTTGAACATGGCTCCGAAGTTGAGGTTTTAGATATGCCACCCACGGGCTCCCTCACCCTCGTACATATCTTTATTATCACACCAATCACACTGTATTCCAGTTCCCAATAAAATGTCTTCTCCACTCATATTGCTGCATCTGGAATACTGCCTGGCATATAAACTTCAAAAAATGTGTTGAAAGTTGAATTTAAAAAAATGAATAAATGAGCGAATCTTATAACTAGTTTCCATTCAATCCACTCTACCTTAACGGTGCTCTTAACTCTGTTGCTGTCTTTGTCATCCTTCTTTCACATTCAGTTTTCTCCAACTTAAACTTTTATTTAATTTTGGGAAGTTCAGTGGTTTTAAGTAGAGTATTAGGAGCTTGGCTGCCTTAGTTTGGATACTTTATGACTTGGCTTGCTAGCTGTGTGATCTTGTCCGAATTACCTGTCTCTCTGTGCCTCCTTTTTAAAAAACAAATGAATAACAATAATAATTTCTTCCATATGGCTGTTGTATGGATTGAGGTAATTCCTGTGTAACATTTAGTGCCTGGTACCTAGTAAATGGTAATTGCATATTAGCTATTTAATTATTTCTAGCTCCCAATTTTATAATTTTCTTTTTTGTGATCTATTTCAGACATTCAAATAGGAATAGAGGTGAACATGGCTAACATTGATGTACCCACTAACAGTTTTAAGACAGAAAGCAACTAAGATTGTAAAAGCCACCTGAGGACCCTCTCTTATATCAGCTTTTCCTATTTTTCCCTCCTTTTACCTTTCATTTCAAAGATAACCACTGATTTAAATTTGGTGTTTATAATTTATATGTGTATTTTTATACATTTACTATGCAGGCAGGAACCATCTATATTAATAAAAGGGTGATATGCGAATTAGATCGTATGTTCTTCTGGATGTCATTCTGGACGTCCTTCCTGATTAAGCTGGGCTGGAGGGAAGCCATCTCGGATCCCGGGTGTTGCCAGTCAGGGGAAGGAAGGCCCACTCTGGAGTCTGCAGTGAAGACAAAGACAGTATGGATGTTTTTAACTCCCTTGGGTAAATACCAAGGAACACAATTGCTGAACTGGGTGTTAATATATGTTTAGTTTTGTGAGAAGCCACCAAACTGACTTCCAACGTGCCTGTTCTATTTTGCATTCCCACCAACATCGTGTGTGAGTTCCTGCTGCTCCCCTTCCTTGTTAGCAGTTAGCATTGTCAGTATCCTGACTTTAGGACATTTTAAAAGGTATGTAGTGGTCGGTCTACTTTTGAATCCCCATTGCATACTATATTCTCACCTCCCATGAGCCATTGTTCTGAATGCCACCTTCTCGGAGAGGCCTTCCCTGGACATTCTAAAGTGGCAACACCTTTATTCCTTATTCTGTTGTCCCTTTTCTCCACAGTACTGTACTTCTTACTTTACGACACAGATAGTCTTTCTTACTTACCTTTTTTGTGTATATTTTGCCAATTAAATAGGTAAGCTCCATTAAATGATAACTTTTGTCTGCCTTGTTTTCTGATATAGCCCTAAAATGGAATTGGATACATAGTAGTGCTGTGTAATACTTGGTGAATGTTGAATGTGTGGAATATATACTGAGTGAGCAGATTATTGTGACCACCCCATCAGTACTTCATTGGGCCACCTTTTGCCATCAATACTGCAGCGATTCTTCTTGGCATTGACTCCACGAGATGTTGAAAGGTGATGTGAGGAATCTGACACCATGCCTGGTGAATAGCCTTGTTCTGTTCTGTGAGATTTGATGGTTGTAGAACCAGCTGCCTGATGGCTCTTTTAACTTTTTCCCACAAATGCTCAATTGGATTGAGATCTGGTGATTGTGGGGGCCACCTGAACAAGGTAAAGTCTCCCTCATGTTCTTGAAACCACTCCTGCACAATACAAGTGCTGTGGCATGCATGGTGCATTGTCTGGTTGGAAGAAACCATCTCCATTGGGATAGGCCTGTGGTCAGCAAACTCATTTAGTCAACAGAGCCAAATATCAACAGTACAACGATTGAAATTTCTTTTGAGAGCCTAATTTTTTGAAACTTAAACTATATAGGTAGGTGCATTGTTATTAACTTAATTAGGGTACTCCTAAGCTGGCCTTTGCTAAAAACTCAAGGGGCCAAAGAGCCGCATGTGGTTCGCGAGCCGTGATTTGCTGACCACTGCGATAGGCCACCAACATGAGAAGGATGAACTTGATCAGCGAGGATACTTAGGTATGTTGTGCTATTCAGACATTGTTCCACATGAATTAATTGGTCCGAATCATGCCAGGAAAACATGCCCCAAACCATAGCACTGCCCCCACCAGCTTGAAGGGTTGCACTCATGCATGTGAGGTTCATGCTTTTATGCGGTTTCCGCCAAATTCTCACTCTGCCATCTGCATGATGCAACTGAAAACATGATTCATCTGATCACATGACTTTTTTCCAATGCTTGGCTGTCCAATCTTTGTGTTGCTGTGTGAATGGAGACATTTTATCTTGGTAACTGCAGACAGCAAAGGTGTTTGAACAGGCCTTTGGCTTCCATATCCCATAAGATGCAGTGTATGGCTAATTTGCCTACAAACATCAGGTGGTTATAATATTCTGGCCACTCAGTGTAGTCCTACTTCTCAACCTAGATTTCAGGTTTATTTCGGCCTTCTCTAGTGTCACTGCCACACAGTAATACTATCACTCCAATTTGCCCTACATCTTCTCTCCCAGGCTTTGGTTCAAGCTTTTCCTATATGTGAGATACCTCCCTCACCCTTTCATTTCTGCTTATCAAAGCTTTTCTTCTTCATGATCAGCTCAATGCTACCTCTTTCAAGAAGCCTTCTTAAATTTCTCCAGTTGACATGAATCTTTCTCTCAGGTTGCTTTAGTACTTTGAACCTCTCTTATAAGTCTTCCTTATTTTAGATTTATTTACATACCAGAGGTCTGTTGCATGAAGGAATTAATGCAATAGGCCTTCCTTCCCTTGGCTTCCAGCAACTGGGACCCAGGCCTTCGCTTTGGCCAGAATCTGCTGCCTTTGCTGCAGACTCCGGCCAGAGACTGCCTTCTTCGTCTTTGCTGTCAACTCTGGCTGGAATCTGCCATCTTCATCTTTTCTGTAGACTCTGGCTAGAGTCTACTGTCTTTGCCTTCACTGCAGACTCCAGAGGGGATCTACAGGAGTGGCACACTGGCCACAGTGAAGACAACACTGCACTCTTCACACACCCTCTCCACCCCTTCTTTCTGCCCTCCCTCTCATAGCAGGTGTCCCGCCCCTCCCAGCCTCTCCATGCCTGGAGCAGTTGGGCGCCACTACCTTTCTCCTTCTAATTTGCATATTCCCTCCTGATTGGCTGGTGGGCATAGTTGAATGATGGTTAATTTGCATGTTTCTCTTTTATTCGTATAGACTAGAGGCCTGGTGCACAACATTCATGCACTGGGCAGGAGGGGGAGCTCTCCTCAGCCCAGCTTGTGCCCTCTCACAGTCTGGGACCCCTCGGAGGGGTCCTTAGTGCTGCCCTGGAGGTGAGAGAGGCTCCCTCCTCTGCTGCTGTGCTCACCAACTGTGAGCCCAGTTTCTGGCTGAGCAGCAGCCCCCCCTGTGGGAGTGCACTGACCACCAGGGTGCAGCTCTTGCATTGATTGCACATCATAGTGACCAGTTGTTCTGCAGTTCGGTCAATTTGCATATTAGGGTTTTAATATATAGGATGTGTGTCCTGCAGGGATATGGGGTGTAGGAATCTCATCACTTTCCCTGTACTTCACAGAACCAAGAACAGTGCTCTGCCTGTCTGTTCAGTGGGTTCTCTGAAAATCTTTGTTTAATTAATTGAATCTGAGTATGAAGAGGCACTTCAGAAAGGCCAATCATAACCCTTTGAAAAGAGTTCAGAACTCTTGTTTAATGAGAGACTTCTTTAGATGGCAAAGCACTGAGGAGGCTTTCATTATTCTTTAGTAAAAATTATGATACTTCGTCGTAAATCTTTGAATATTGCCATAATGTTGGCCCATAGTGCCAAGTAATCGAATTACTTTAATTTCACATAATTTCTCTTACTTGCCATCCATTGTTCCTGTTGTTACTTCTTTCACTCAATTTGAAAACTTTTTTTTCATTTGAAGTTAATTTATAAGCATAGTCTCATTTCATTTTTCTAATCCAACTGACTTTCTGCCAGGTATGCTTTATGAGTGGGCGAGGAGGATGAAATGAATATGTGTGGGTGGGTGTGGAATGCCATTTTCTGCTTCATGGACAGGGAAAGGCATTTCTCGTTACAAAAAAATGTGCAAATTAGGGAATTTCCAGAAATATAAGTGTATGTTCTATGAGCAGTAATGTTGAATAAGTGGGTGTGCGTAATTTACTTTTGGTTTTGGCTAGAGCCGCTTCTGTAGAGAAAATAGCTGCTTATGGCTTTGCTTAATAGATTGGGGTATAATTTTAAAGTGAATGAGACCTGAGATATTACTTAGTCCAGAATTTCTTTATCTTGTTAGGACCAGTGTACCCTTTTTTACAAATATTTGGTAACAATAACTTAGTGGCTTAGATGCAATGATCACACAGGGACTTTTAAAAGATTAATATGACACCCTGACTGAAATGTAAAGGAAAAATAAAAACAAAATACTAAAAATTGAATATAGGTATATACAGATTAAATTACATATAATTTAACTGCAGCTAGGTGGTTCAGCTGGTTGGAAAGTCCCCCTGTATACCAGAAGGTCTCAGGTTCAGTTCCTGGTCAGGACACATACCTAGGTTGTGGGTTTGATCCTCAGTCAAGGGACATATGGGAGGCAACCGATTTATATGTCTCTTCCACATGAATATCTCACTCTTTCTTACTTCCCCTCTCTCTAAAATCAATAAACATATCCTCCAGTGAATATTAAATTTTTTAAAAAAAGTAGGAGACTTCAGAATAACTCATTATCAAGCATTTGATTTCCACTTCAAGGATGAAGAGTATCCAGTGGAATGAATTGATATTGGGCAACTTCATCTATAAAAAAGAAAATAATTATATATAATTTATATTTAAAATTATATTTTTAATATGTAAAAATCACGTATACACATATGCATGCTTTAGTATCTATATATATATAAATGCTGGAGCATGACTCCTGGAAGACATATGAAGTAGGAAGGTGATTGTGCCTGTATGTAGAATCATCATGAAAGGAACAGCAGCCTCAAGTTCTGTCAGATACAGGTGAGGTGTGTTGGCAGGTTAGACACCATAAATGGCCTTATGTCAGTAGTATGATTTTCTCAGATGGTGAACTATTATAGATAAAGTTCAAAAGGAAGCGATTTCATTCATACACATACATCCACACATACACACATAGTACACTGCATTCCTGGAAAAAAATCAATGTGTATTAAGATAGCACAAAATAAAAAAAATAAAAAACACTTGTGTTTACTAGTACATGTGAAAAAGGAGTCAGTGTGTGGACTCAGATAAGGATTTACCTAATCTTTGAATATCTGGTAGAACATTGGACAGTTTTTCCTTTAGTGGAATTGTCCCATTCATTATCACCAAACACCCTCAAGACAGGTCCACACTCATTGTGATCCCACCTCCTCATAATGGCTAGAGTGCTCACTAGTGGTTCGTGTCATCCAGTTGTAAATCTCTAGCCTAGTGCTACCACCTCCTTGAGGAGTTTGAGAACCAGAAGGTTTCAGTTGCTTGAACCTGGTCACATAACCAGTCATGTCTCATGTGGCTCATGAGCTGCTTGACATCTTTGTTATGACTGCAGCTACCGGTCCCCTCAGACCTACTGTCAGAAACATTGAAACACATGATGATTATAAGGAAATGTGGCATCAGACTGCCTGGAATTTGAACCTACCCTTTACAAGGTTTAGGCAACTAATTTGTACTAGTTAACCTGTTTTAGCCTCAGTTTCTTCAACAGTAAACCACAGGTAATAATAGAACCTAACTCACAGAGCTTTTCTGAGAATTATATTAGAAAATATGTAAAAAGTGCTTGTTATAGAGTAAAACATTTGGTAAAGTGTAGCGATGGTAATATATATATCCCTAATATGCAAATAGACCGAATGGCAGAACAACAGAACAGCCAGTTGCTATGGCGGGTGCTGACCACCGGGGGTGTGCGAGGAACATGGCAGGCACTGGCAGCAGGCAGCAGAGCAGAGAACATGGTGGGTGCCGGCCACAGCAGGATGGTGGAGCAGGTTAGCAGGGGCACCAGCCCAAGGTCGGGTGCTGGTCCTTGTCATCAGGGCAAGCCTCTAGTGGTTACTGAAAAGTCTTTGTTCTTACATGCTGCTGCAGTCCCGCCTGGCACTTGCACCTGCTACCAGTGCCGGAGCCACTGCTTTCACCTACTGTAGGCACCTGATGTGGGCCCCAATTGCCCCTGAGGGCTTCTCCACCTCCCCCTGCTCCTGAGGGGCAATAGGGACAGCAGTCGCCACTTACACTTGCTGCTGGTGATGGCCCTGCTCACATCCACTGCTGGTGCCAGAGCCACCACTCCCACCCACAGCTGGCACCAGAGGCACCACTCAGTAGGTGCCATCAGCTTGTGGGAGCAGCAGTGGCGGCACAGTGCTGCCAGTAGACAGGGGATCAAGGGCCGTGGTGAGAGGGAGGGTGGGGGCATGGAGGATGGACCAAGACCCATCCTTGTGCCTACTGCAGCCTCTCGGTCCATAGTTCCTTTCAAGGTGCATGAATTTGTAAACTGGGCGTCTAGTCTATTCTGATAAAAGGGTAATATGCTAATTAGACTGGGTCGACTAGACATCTTCTGGTCATCTGGTTCTCCTCTGGACAAAGCCATGCTGGTGGGGGCTGAGGGAGAGGCAGTTAGGGGCAATCAGGTTGGCAGGGGAGTAGTTAGAGGCAATTAGGCCAGCAGGGGAGGGCAGTTGGGGTGATCAGGCTTGCAGGGGAGGATGGTTAGGGGTGATCAGGTTGGCAGGGGAGGGTGATTAGGGGCAATCAGGCCACCAGACAGGTGGTTAGTAGTGATCAGGCTGGCAGGCAGAGTGGTTAGGGATGATCTGGCAGGCAGGCAGGTAAGTGGTTAGGAGCCAGCAGTCTCAGATTTTGAGAGGGATGTCTGACTGCTGGTTTAGGCCTGCTCCTGCAGGGATATCCGCCTGGGGTCCCAGATTAGAGAGAGTGCAGGCCAGGCTGAGGGGACCCCCTAAGTCTATCCCCCCAACCTCCACCCCATGCATGAATTTCCTGCAAAGAATTATAGTTGAGATAAAATTTAAGTTATTTAATTTTGATTTTCTTTCTAACTTAACTAGCATTTTTTTTTCTTTAAGTAACTAGGTACCCTGATTTATATTTCCAATTTTATCCTTATTATCACTCTTACAGATTTCCTTGTTTTAAGGTAAATGCTCTTTTCCTTTAGCTAATATTATAAATTAAATTGCCTAAGAGTTGAAATCTTTTCTGTCACTGACACACTGAAGATTTGCACCAACTTTAAATGAAGTTACACTAATATAAACCTTTTTAAATTGGTAGAGAATAAATAAGTAAATTTTATTGCACCACTGTTATTGCAGAGGTTCTATTCCCAGAACTTAGCTGCTACAATGATTTCTTTAGTTGGACACAGATTCTATATGAATCTCTCAGCAGTTTTCTCAGCTAAGTGCATCTTTATGCTTGGCAAGATTAGGGTAGTCTAAGAAAATTGGTTTTCTTTTCTTATTACTTTTCCTGTTTAATTTGTAACCAGTTAAAACTCCACAATATGATGGATGATTGATCCAACTAAAACTGCAAAGTAAAGGGATAATTGGCAGACTTTGGTTAAGCAATGAAATCTTCAGCAGCCTTTAAAACAAGCTCATTATTTAAATGTACATACTAGCAAAATTCCGGATGTACATGGGATTTAATTACTAACC
Organism: Vespertilio murinus; assembly: GCA_963924515.1. NCBI lineage: Eukaryota > Metazoa > Chordata > Mammalia > Chiroptera > Vespertilionidae > Vespertilio > Vespertilio murinus. The sequence goes on from OZ004707.1 coordinate 137,013,465, forward strand.
AGCAACGATGCCAGGTTTTACTTTTATGGCAGATGTGTAATGTTTATCACGCAGCCTGTGTGTCATGGGTGAGCCCTAGCAACCACAGAGAAGAGTGCGTGAAAATGAAAATTTGCAGCTAGATATAACTACATCCTGGTCCCTTCCTGTTCACTTAACTGGAGCACATCAGTGAAGGACTTCCAGTTGTGCAGTCCAATCAAGAATCAGGCCTGGAGACCTAGCTCAATTTGCATACGTTGCTGCTGGAAATTAAATCCTTCCTGGTGATGACAGTACAGGATGTGAGCCAGTTTTTTTCCCTAGAGTGCTGAAGCCCCGTTTTGTAACAATGTAGGTATTACCGACTTATTTTTAGGATGAGACTTGTTCATGAGATAACGAATGAACAAGATAAGGTGATAAAACCAAAGTACATGTCTTAGCGTTCTTTCATTTACCCAATCTATGCATCATTTCAAAAAACTTTGCTGAACAACTACTCTATGTAAAGCTCTTTGCCAAGTGCAGGAAGTATGTAATATATATATATACGGTCCCTACCCTTGTGCATCTTATTACCAATTGTGATGGATTTGACTTTGTAGCATACAGACAAACTATGTGTGCACGAAGTGTAATCTATCTTAGCATGTGAATATAATGACTGTCTTTTGGAATGTAAGCCATCAGAAGTTGAAAATTTTTAAATCCTCTCCATATATAAAAGAGTCAGCATGGTGTCACATGAATTATATATTCATGGAAGCAAGGTGTCCTCATCAGCGTCTCATCAGCAGACGTTTGTGGAAGAACCACTGTGTAAATGTACTGGGTTGGACATCAGTGGATGAGACCCAAGCCTTGGCCTTGAGGAACAAATGGCATTCCATCAGAAAGGACGCTGGGTATATATTCTTCTGCAAAGGATTGGCACCCTAACACTAATAGCTCTCAGGTGTTCCCTTTGCAATCAGATAAGCAAAGCTCTTGCATTTACCTAGAGAATAACGGAATGAGCCAGTGTCTTGAAACAGCATATGTCTCCTGCATATTACATGCTGATGAGGAGAAATGTCCTTCAAGTATCTTAAGAGACTTTTCTGAGCAGAACCTCTTTTTGCCTAGAAGGGAGTCAGAGAAGATTTCCGTGCATCTTTTGGCAGGGGCGTTAAAATGAAGAGAAATGTAATTGCATTTTTCAATGGGAAGCTCAGCTGCAATGATGACCTGCTCAGTGAGTAGGATGTAAATTACCATGCCATTATCAACACCATCTTCCATCAATAAAACCGGAGGAAATGCACGAGCGTCATATAAAGTCCTTTTTATCTGCAGAAGGATTTTATATTCATGGCATTGCTCTGAAAGCAAACACAAGATTTTTCAAGAGATCTTTAACTATTTTGCAGAGGAATCACAGTGCCAGGGACTGTGACAAGCTGGAAAAACTTAAATTAATTTGGACTGTTACTGAGACATTTTAATATTCAGAATTAAGTAGTCACCACATTTGTCTAGGTGGGTATTCCATGGTCAAATTACACACTGATGGATGAAAAATAGGAAGCAGAATTGAGAAAGTTAGCTTATCCTTTTGGGGCCTTTCCTGGAGGCAGACTGTTATGATGCATACAACTCTTTGTTGCAGATCACAGATGGTGTATATATTTTTTTCTCCAATTCAAGGCAAGACCCTCCACCAGCAAATATTACCACTAGCTTTATTGCGCTACTTGCTTTATTGTGGTAGTCTGGGACCACATCCGCAGTATTTCTAAGGGGTGCCTGTACTAAACCTCCAAGTACCCTAGCCATTTAAATATCTGATTATTACTACTAGACATCTTTAGAATTACAATTTGGATTCTAAACCTATTTTGCCTACATCTCTGTGGCAGATTTTGCTTTCCAAAGATGAATGCAACAACGCCTCTCATCCCACAAGCTCTTTGACAATGTGACTTTGTCACTTCCCCACCAGGAGGTGGTGTCTAACCACTCTCCTCTCCAATGCAGGCAGGCTTATGGTTGTGTGGGCTAACAGAGTGTGCTGCAGTCAACACTGTGTGGCCTCTAGATAGCTCATGAAAGCCACTGCACCTTCCCCTTGTTAATGGAAATACTTGAGCTGACAGTACCAGATCTGATAACCCCAAGGCTACCATGTGAGGAAGCCTAGAAGCCTGTCGGTGCTCCAGTCCGTAGGCCTAGTCTTTGTCATATCGCTCAGGCAACAGAGATGATCAGAGGAAACGGGGTCTCCCCGTGATTCTAACTCTCAGAGGTGAATCGCCCCTCAGTTCTTCCCAGCTGAGGTCCAGATCTTGGAGCAGAAAGAAGACATCTTCTCTGTGCCCTATCCAAATTCCTGACCCCCTGTATCTGTGAGCATCATAAAACTTCTGTTGTTTTAAGTTTTGGGGTAGTTTATCTCCTCGTACCATTGACTGGAAAAATTGAGAAGGTGCACTTCACATTATAATGGCAAAGCATTATTGTCAGCTGCAAAGTCCTGAACAAAGTTGTTCCTTCTCTGTAGAAGCAGAATGCATTGAAAAATTTGGAGATTCCGGTAGACTTAATTATATTCACTGCCATTTTTAAACACCAGGTATTTTTATCTATGTTATTAGTACTGGTTGGTGCCTGTATCCCTTTACTAGGAGACATAACTTTCCGTTAAGATTTTTAGCTGGAAGCAATACAAACCAACGGTAGTTGATTAACCAGAAAAGGATTTTATTATAAGGATGTTAAGGAGCTCACAGAACTGTCGGGAGGAATCTAAACCTACAGGAACCATTCAAATCCATAAATCTGAACCTGCCTGACGGAGGAAATTGCAGCTGCTGCTGTTCCCCACTGCACCCCAAGGGGGTTCCCCTGATTGTTGGAAGCCTCTGCGGCCACCAAGGCCACCAACGTGGGTCCCCCCCAACTTGTCTCCGTAAATTTCTTTTTATAAACAAAACTTGACTGACTGGCAAGATCTAGTCCACATGCCTGTATCCCAGTTGCAAAGGAGTCTGGGACTTGAGCTTTTTGGATTCTCATAAAGTGAGATCCATAAGACTGCAAAGTTCCCCAACATAGTGAGGGTGTTTGAACAGTGCTGGGTAGCTTGACAACATCATAATTATGCACAAGATGGGATACATCACAAGACAAACAGAATTTTTGGCTGACCACATCTCAGAGGATTATTCTGGTGGTGCCAAAGCAAAAACTAGAGACAGTTGATGGAGTACTCAGGGCTATCTGCAGATGAAGCTGTTAAATTTTGTGCCAATGTATACAAGTCAAGAGAAAATCCCTTGCCCTAACGAGATATTGATCAATCTAATTTTAATTTCAGTCTTTCCTAGGAAAACCTTACCTGCAGAATATTATCAGAAGAGGTGAAGTAAATCAGCTCAACTCTGCAGTCTTGACACTTTACACTGGGCATGGGGCTCTATGCCTATCAGTTCCTATCTTGGCACAGTGTGACCTTGAGAAGAAATGGTGATGGTGATGATGAGGAGGACAACGACTATGATAATGATGATGATACCAACACTTACTGAGTGTTTACTGTGTGCTGGGCACTGTTTTAAACACTTTATAGATTAGTCCCTTTAAATCCTTACAACAATCCTCCAGATTGGTAATATTATCTGATTTTACAGATGAAGAAACAGAGATACAGAGAGGTCCCCCAAAGCTAATCAGCAGCAGTGCTGGCATTTTGGTCCAACCAGTGTGATTGTAGATCTGCTTTCCAAAGCAGTGATCGGGATTTGACTAGGTGTCTTGGTGATCGTACTTTTCCCCTTGTCTGAGTCAATGCTAGGAATATACACTGAATGGCCAGATCATTATGATTTCTGAATGCATAATAATCTGGCCACTCAGTGTGTATTAGAGGCCCGGTGCATGAATTCGTGCATGGGTGGTGTCCACCCAGCCTGGTCAGGGGGAGGGAATATGGGCAGTTGGCTGGCCTGCCTGCTGGTCGAACTCCTGGTTGAGGGGACAATTTTGCATTTTAACCTTATATTATATAGGATATACACTGAGTGGCCAGATTATTATGCATTCAGAGATCATAATAATCTGGCCACTCAGTGTATAACTCACATATTAACTAGGAAGAAAAGTGGGAATATCTGAGCTTAGGACATTCATTGCTTTCCTAAATTGTTAGTAATTATTCAGAACCCATTATCTTAGCTGGTACTTTTGTGTTTTAATCATTAGTTTGTACTTGTCTTCAGTGAAGCACATCTGTCACTAAAGTCTTTGCGGTTTTTTTTTTGTTTTGTTTTTTGTTTCCCCATTCATGCTCATCAGCTTGACTTCTTATCTGTGATCTGGGCTACTTTATTGCTTCATCAGTCAGATGTTTTATATTTTAGAAATTTAATTAAGGTCACCTGTAACAGACTCCTTGCTATTAAATCTTTCATTTAGAAAATTTATACATTTATTTTTTCTTCTTGTTTATAGTTTGGAACGTTTTCTTCCCTTGAAAAACCTGTTTCCAATCACCATGCAGTTCATTTGGGAAAATATGTCCACAAGCTCTTCTTAGCCACAAACTGATGCCAGTCTCTTAAAGAATTCTAGTGATCAGTGAAATAGTCCGCGCTCCCCGCCACCTGCCCCGGGAGAAACCACCATTGTCTTTCCAACCTCAGTCATGCTTCCGGATGTGCTCATGGGTTGATTGAGTTAAATATAGAGTAGTTAGTGCCGGTCAGTATGGCAGGCTGTCAGGGAGTACAGGACGAATAAGGAGCAGCCTTAGCTAAGCAGCATTAACCCAAGTTATGGGTGACAAGACATCTCTACAAATAACTGTAAAGTACTCTAGGAAGAGATGCATGAGCATTGCAGTGCTCCTGTGGTGTGTCTGAAGCATCATCCTCGTAGAGCTCGCCTGCTGTCAGTCATGCATGAAAGTTCAAGTTACTGGTCCAGACCTCCGGAACCCACATTCTGTATTAGAACCTTGCAGGCAGCGTTCCAGATGCCTGGCGTCAAGGATAATTTTATAAATGACAAATTGTACTTTTGTGGCCCCGCATTATACTGTTTCCTCCTGAAGTTTCTTGTGGCCTTTAAAATGTATTACAACCACTCCTGCTGGTTTATTTGTGGCCGGTGTGTCAACGAGACCCAGAACATCAGGTACTCTCAGTAGGAACTTGACCTCAGTTTCAAAAGATGATTTTAGCTTTCGATCTGATGCACTAACAACTAAAATAAATCATTTAATTTCTGTATTCTTTCATTTTCCCATGTTGCGAGTAGTTGACTGCTCTCTCTTCCCTCTCTCCCAATTATATTCTGTAGACATTTTTATTCTTGAGGTGTCATCATAGAAAAATTACAGGCTTTGGAGTCAAATATGTCTGGATATTAAATTCCTGCTATAGCTTTGGGTAACTTTTGGGGTAACTTTTCTAACCTTACAGAGCTATGATTTCCTTCTCTGTACAGACAATCTCATGACATCTGCATATCATACTTTTGAGATGACACGGAGTGGTTGCCAAAAATGCCTCAGTGAGTCCTCCCCTTACCTGTTTATCTTCCTTTAAGGAAAGGAACTCTCTTTCCTTCTCTATCTGAGCAGTGGTTTCTGTTGCCTCCCTGTTACCAGCATAGATTATACCTCCCGGCCCCCTGAAACACTCTGCTCATTCTAATCAACAGCATTAACTTTTTCTTCTTGTTTTCTGGTAAGGCATGCTTCATGTAAATTTTAACTAATTCCATAGGTTCCCATTGCTGTGGTGTGAATGCTTGTGTCTCCTCCCAAATCATGTGTTGAAATGCTAACCCCCTAAAGATGATATTAGGAGGTGGGGCCTTTAGAAGGTGCTTAAGAAGGGTGGGATCCTCACGAATGGATTAGTGCCCTCATAAAAGAGATCTCACAGCGTTCTCTGGACCCTTCCACCATATGAGGACACACCAGAAGTCAGCCTCTGGCAGCCTGAAAGAGGGTCTTCACCAGAATCAGACCATGCTGGCATCCTGATCTTGGATTTATAACTCCCAGAACTGTGAGTGGTAAATTTCTGTTGTTTACAAGCCACCCAGGCTCTGTGATTTTGTTAGAGCAGTCTGACTGGACTGAGACAATCATAGTTTGCTTGAGTGAACGCTTAAGCAGTTTTCCTTCTATAGCTCATACTTTGAGATTATGTGATAGTTTTGTTATACCATCTTTTACCAATCACGGCTTCCAATTGTATATTAAAATGAACAATCATATCTTTCCTTTCACATGGGATTGAAATTTTGTTGTTGTCTAATACCAAACCTTTCTGCATGTCTCTCTATAGATGATTTTTGTTTCCTGTTTAGCAATCTATATTTGGCTCAAGGAGAGTCATTGAATGCCTGCTGTGTTCAAAGCAACGTGCTAAATGCATTCACATTCATTATCACACAATTCTGCAAGAAGTTGTGAGATATATTTATCGTGGTTTTCTGGTGGACTTATTTTAAAGTGTCTACAGACAATAGGTTTTTTTTTATCCCCTGTCCTTTTCTAAACAGATAACATTCTAAATAAATTATTTTTGAATGATGGGATTTAATTTTGTTTTACTAGATATTGAATATAGACAAGATAATAATAATATATGTGTAACGTATAAAGAATGAAATAACATTGTTATTCACCAACCAACTTAAGAAACAAATACAACAAGCATTTGAAAGCTCCTGTGTGTCCCTTGTCACCCTCTGCCTACCCTATCCTGCCCAAAGATAACCTCCAAATGCTTACACTTTATATGTTTAAATTTGTAATGAAAACAAGGATGCTGTCTCAATATTTTAGGCTTGTCTGGTATTACATCATTTTAGTCAAGGGCGCCAATATCTGTCCAGAGGGTCAAATTCTAGTCATGGGTTTTCAAGTGCACGCTATGAAACAACTGCATTTTCTTTTTATAATCATTTAGGAGCAGGTCTTTCTATTTTTCTTAAAGGTTTTTTCAGATGGTCATGGATTTTTCATATGTTTTCCCTGGGCAAGTGCTGGCTGGCACAAACGCCACCAAGTGAGAAGTCTGTTGGGGCATCAGTTAAAGTCACAACCCCAGGAAGGGGACCGGAGAGAAGGCCCCCAGAGGGAAGGCCCTGATTCCTTGTCCTTTTCTTGCCTTACACAGACCCCTGAGTACGTCTTATGAGATTCATTTAAACTTTCTTCTGTAAGTTGACAGAAAGATATGGAGAGTTACATATAAAAGAGAAGGATTACATAAATTCAGGGAAAGAAGAAAAGTGGGTTGCTTTAAAAGGCAAACATAGGAACATTGCTCAATAAAGATGATAATCTAGGAATACAGAAAGATAAGCATAAAGAGACGCCTAGGTCTTTGTCTTAGTCTGGGGACTTGGGAGAAGAAAATATTATTTGCTTCACTCTGAAGGTTATAAAAAGGCGAGAGAGATAGAGATGTGTGTGGGTGAATGGATGAATGGGTGGGTGGATGTATGGATCAACAGATAGATGGATGTATATATATCATAATGAACAGGATATATGAGTAGATGGATGTCTGGAGGAATGGATGATGCAGTATTGAATAATGTGTTGCTGAGTACTGTAGATTGAGTGTCCATATGTTGAAAGTTGAAATCCTAACCTCTAAGGTGATAATATTAGGAGGTCAAGCATTGGGAGGTGATTAGGTCATGAGGATGAACCTTAGTGAATGGGACTAGAGCTCTTATGAATGAGACACCACAAAAAGACACCACCTATAAACTAGGGACTGGGCTCTTACCAGACACTGAATCAGCCTGAGCCTTGATATAGACCCTTTGCAGCTAAAAATGAACATATTGCTGTCCGTGCAAGAAAACTACGGCAAAAATCTGGTCTATTTAGGTAATCCTTCCTACCTCTCACTCAAAAGAGGTTTTCCTGTTTTGTAAAAGAGAAAGTTGTAATTTTGAGAAAAATAATAACATTCTGGGGTTAGTAACTTTAAAAAAAATTTAAATGAAGAGTGTCATCACATTGAATTGTGATTCAGTCCAAAGACAAATAATCAAGATTGTACAGCCAACTCCGTTTCTGCTCATCAAAATAAAGTTAGAATCACCAAGAACTTTTTCATATCAATTTTAGAGCGATAAACTTTTTGCCTTGCCTCTTTGGGCTAAAATATTGAAAGCTAAATTCTCAACTTGCTACTGGGCTCTCACACTCTCCTAATCCAGGTGTTCAATTATTCTCTGACTCATTGAACATAGCAGATCATTACTTACCATTTGAAAATTTACTGTGGTTCTGGGACACATACAAACAATGCAGTTTCTTGGTCATTGACTTTTTAAGGGAGCATTGAAGTTCTTCAGCTCTACAGGCCAAATGGCATTGCAACCCATTTCATCAGCAAAGTGATCCACATAGCACTGCGATGGTAACAAGTTCCAGCCAGTGGGCCATGTAATTCAAGAAATTCACCTTAGATGAGGGATTAGAACTACAGAAGTTTTGAACCAGTAATAACTTTCTGGATTTGATCTGTAAAGTAACAGGGAGCTTGAAAATGTCAGCACTCCTTCCATAGCACTGGAAACAGGCCTCTAAGCATTATTTGATATAGTCAGATCGTATCATTGATGACTGAATTTTATAGACCTGCTTTACTACTCAGTTTAAGAGCATATATTGGCTGTCAAGTTAACATAATAGGTGTAAGATTTATAAAACAGTCTCTGATATCCAGGAGTTTACAGACTATTGGAAAAGATGTGGCTTGTACTAAAAAATCTTAATATAGTGTAGACGACGACGAATGCCACGAAGAGTGCACCAAAAAGGGAGAAATGTTTTCATGGAAAATGATTTCTTTTGGCGGGGCGGGGGATGGAGGGGGAGTTCAGGAGAAGCCATGAGGTCAGGTTGACATAGGCGAACCTGAATTGCTCCTGGCTGCAGATGGCCTCTGTAGAAGGTGGGTATGGTTCCTGTAAGTGAGGGGGTCTTGGCAGGTGGTGGTGAGGGAGGGGCATTTCAGTCTGAAGGATCGGAGGCCTCTCTGATCAAAACATTGTAGAGCTGATGAATTTTATTCCCTCCGAGTAAAATTCAAAGCACTGACCCTGGCCTCCCCGACCACACCTCCGTGCCCCGGGCTCACTGCTGGTCTGAGAACTGCCAGAGTCTGTGAGGAAGTAGATTAGAAACGCCTATAGCAGTAATATTGCTGTGACATTTATTTGTATTTTATAAGATAATTAATTTGCAACAGAGTGAAAAAATAGAAGTGGTTGTTTCCCACAGAGCACTGCCTGTGTGATCTTGCTCCTGTGTCTTCCCTTTCCTTTTCCTCCCAGCCTTCACTTAATGGGGCACCTGCGGGCCTACCAGAGGTTCTCCCAACGTGCCCAGCAAACACTTCTCACCTTTGCTTTCTCCTCTGCTTGGAATATGCTTCCTCCTTGTAACATCCACTCTCTGTTTCTCTCTTCCTCTGAACCTCGCCAGTTGTCCTGGTAAGGTTCAGCTGTCACCTTTTCAGAAATGCTTTCCCTGGTGACTCAGGTACACCTCCTTCATCACTCTGTCTCCTTACCTTGCTTTATCTTTCTTTTTATAGGCTATTAATTCCTATGTATATGTATTGGCTTATTAGTTATTGTCTGCCTCTCCCTGCTGGAAGGCAACTCTGCAAGAACAGGGACTTGTTCTGTACACTGTTCCTCCTAGTAACACCTAGAAAAGTGCTTGAGACAGAGTTGGCCTTAATACGTATTTGTCCGGTGCACCCATGAGTAAGTGAAAATGGCAGGAACAACTGCAGTGGGGCTTGAAAATGCAGATATGCCTTCGGGCATAGCAGTCAATTCAATTAGGGTAGAAAGGGGCTGAGAGAAATGAAGTTTCAGTCAGCTCTGGATTCAGTTCAAGTGAGTAAAGCCATGTTTTGGTTCTGGACTTCAGCACATGTGATGAAAGAACCTTCTTCTTTTTCTGAGCCTTTCCAGATGCCATATCCCTATCGAGGATCATTTTTGTAACCAACTTTAACGTGCTTGTTTTATTTTGGTATTTCAGTCTTTGTACCATTGCTCATATTTTAATTTTTATCATCGTACCATGTAAGAGTTTACTCCTCACACTGGTTCAACTTCCTGGAAAGTGCAGGGCCCTGAGCAAGGAGCATCCCCTAAAGCAGTCACCCTCACATTATTTGTCTTTCCCCAGTGCAGGGCTTATGAGGGGGGACTCGCCAGGAGGCCAGTAGAGTCACAGGTGTTATGCCCAGATTTCGTGATCCCCAAAGACCACCAGGGAGCCGAGTCTGATGCAATAGCAGAAAGCCTGTATTTGGACTAGTCCGACCTCTGTCCCACTTACACAGACAGCGGTGTGGTGGAAGAGATTGAGCTTCAGCAGATCAACGGGTTTTATAGGGGTGGTGATGCCACTGCTTTGGCTGACCCTGATTGGTTGGGTGATGTCACTGCTTTGGCTGACCCTGATTGGTTGGGTGATGTCACTGCTTTGGCTGACCCTGATTGGTTGGATGAGGGCTAGGGTCCGGTTACACAATGACATTCAAAATGGAGGATCAGGAGTTAGCCCCGCCCTGCCCTTTCACAGGCAGGGGAGCTTACACCAATAGATGTGAGCAGAGCTAGTGTCCTGTAAGGCACAAAGTCCTGGTCACAGAGGGAGAGGCAGGCATCGGTCTCAAGCCAGGCAGCCACAGTGGCTGTGCATCTGGTCAAGAGGAAGCTTGAGTTGGGTTGTGGGAGCTCTGAGTTCTTCTAGCCCACAGGGATGGAGGTCCCACTTGTATGCTGTCCACATGGAGTCCTTATCTGAGAGGCCAGCCTTTTGACCATTCTGGCTCTTCCTAAAGGCATTCCCATTACAACCCATTACCTCAGTCCTGGCATAGCACTAGACATAGCACTGTGGCTGAAGGTGACTCCGTTTTGTCAAAGGTGTCCAAAAAGTCTATTTTGTTCTTCTTGCTTTGTGCATGTAGCACTTCAAGAATTCTTATGGATGGGGGAAGGGAAGAGGAATGCTGCCTTAACCATTTACAGACATCCATCAGAGTGCCCTGGGGGGCAGCTGGGCCCTCAGACAGTGCTTCCCTCACCAACATTACATTTGGGATTCTTCCCTCTGGGGGTGAGGAAGGCCCGAGGGGGTGGGGCTGAGGCTCCACAGTTGGAGAGGAAGGTCAGATTTCCCAGGCTGAGGATATCCCACAGGGTGAGACAGCCAGCCAGCCAGATGAGAAACCCGTGTCCACCTGTGTTCCCGGCCCTCACAGCACGTCTGCTTTTACTTCCAGTGCCTTTCAGTGCTCTGGGTCCCACTAAGAGGAAACCATTCTCAGTTCTGAGCAGCAAGAAAGCCAGTTTTTCCTTTTGAGTGGCCTGGTGTACATAATTAATGTGCCCAGAAAGCTACTTAAATTAATTATGGGGTTGTCCCCCAAGAAGTATTCCATGGGAGGAAGTGCATTAAGTATTGCAAGGTAGGATCTAGGAGTTCCTCCCCCCTCCCTCACCATGAGGACCTTGTGATGTCAAGTAATTCAGTTAATGTTCCTCTAAAGTACCTATAGGATTCTTTATTGATCCATATTTTATTCATACATGTTACTTCTGAATCTTAGGAAAACCTCAGTCGGACCGTTTGGAGGGTCATTGAGTGAAAGTCAGTGATGCCCTTTGACATCCCCCATAGAAAATTGCCTAAAAGGACCTGGTTATATATATTTTTTCTAACATCCCAGAGTAGTTGTTTCACAGAACTAATCATCATTTTTAATATGTCCAGTTATCCCCACACATCTGCTTAATTCTTTGAAATCAAAGATGGCTTAAGACCTCACTCAGCTTTTGCAACTAGCCTGTGAGCACATTCAGACAGGAAGTGATAGAGCAGGTTGCATTTTCCGTGAAAGATGCCAGGAAGAGGGACTTACATAGCCTTATGTCTTTCCCCTTTATTTTTTTTTCTTGCCACTTGTGCAAAAGAATTTGTCCACTTTTAGGGTTTAAGAGGAACCTGTGCTCAGAAGTGAACAAGATTAAGGATTTGAATTTTCTACTTCGTTATTTCTATTTTTGTTTGTGAGGGGTGATGCAAAATAGCAAACAATAAGACATTAGTGATGAACAGTCAGTAATTCCAGGTGTTCCCAGAAAATTATAGATTTCTTTTTTTTCTTTTAAGAGAGAAACAGTTTCTTCTTCATTATGGCCATATAGGATTTGCGCATGTTCAGCAGTTGGCTCCGCATCAATATACATATCTCTATAAAACTGGTCTGCTTTTCTAAGAAAAAGAGAATAGAGGCTGTACAATATTATCTCCAAATAAAGTTGTGTGGAATTGTAAGAAGATGCCTTAGTTTGCACAAATCTCATTAAAAAAAAAAAGCTGCAGGAAATGTCCTGTCATTCCCAGTATCTTGTAATTTTTCTGCTGCACATCAGCAGCTGTCCAGCAGATGGCACTGTGTGGCAGTCAGATGCAGGCTTCGGTTTGCAAATGTGCTGTGTTCATTTCTGGCATGCATTATAAACACTCATTCCGTTAGCATTACAGTGAAGGGCCTGACACTTTTTTTGAAATACAAGGTATTAAATGTCAATTATTTATAAATTTGTATCGTATACAGGCACATTATTATTATGTAGTGTTGCCTTCTAGAAGCATAGTGAAACTGTTCCTCACTCCTTAAGGAGCTTTTTATTTTTCTGACGCTTAACACTGGAGTTCACTTAATGGCTTGTTCTAATAGGGTAGAGATATATCAGCAAATAATTTCCACACTAATATTATCGTGGGTGCTCTGCCTTCTGTGCTTGCATCATGGAATGGAGGTGGTTCTTCAGAGAGCTGCTACCAGCCACTCTCCCTTGCCACTTTGTGGGTTACTGTGGTGGCCAAAAAGGAAGGAAGGGAAGGAAACTGGCACCCAGTTACTCAAAGTGTGGCCCAGAAGCCTTTTTCTACCTGAGTGTTCATCAGAAATGCAATATCTTGACTCCCCCCTTCCCCTGCTCTGCCCCCCCCCCACACTTAATGAATCAGAATATGAATCATGTAAACATTAATATTTGAGAAGCACTGACTATTAAGTGTCCACTCTTTCTTTAATGTAAAGCAGAGGTTGAGAGCCTACTATGTGTCAAGCAGTGCATCCTGGGCTTGGATTTCGGAAATGGCCCAGTCAGGATGCTAGCTGCCAGGGAGTTTATTGTCAGGGGATGGAAGCGCATGTTAAAAACAACAGCACACAACCAAGTTACCAACCCAGCAATGTAGGTGCTAGGCCAGGTATGTACTAAGTACAAGTATGTGTTTGGTAGGCATTGGGGCTGAGATTCACATTTAATCCTTACAGTAACTCTGAGAGTCAGAAAATACTAACCCAGCAGAAGCACCTGCATAGTTCACACAGCCCAGCAAAGATGAATGAAAGCTGAAACCTGCTCTGTGAGGCTCCAAAGCCCAAGCTTTCTCAATGTTATCTGTCTTTATAACCTGTTACAGGTAACAAAGGAAGGGATTGGTTTGCAGACCAAGGCTGTGAGTACCTTGCATTAAAATTGGTCTGGGAGAGGCAGGTAGAGGGTAGAGGGAGTCAATGGGAAAAAGATAATAATAAAGGGGACATCTGTAATACTTTCACCAAGAAAGATAAATTTAACAACAACAACAACAAACAAACAAACAAAAGATGCAAATGCTGGGAAGTCAAGCACTTAAGAGTGACTTCCCAGGGCAGTGGGTCCTCTGAGTTCCACCTCAGGACACTGGGGAGGAATGTAGCCTTCAGTCCTGAGGAGGTGGGACTGACTGCAGAGGGGTGGCAGTAGGGATTTGTGGCAGGATGGAATTATATCAATGCGGAGCTCAGGATCTAAGCATTCTGTCCCCAGTCCAATCAGTTGTCCCTTACAAGCCAGTATTCATCAGGATGTGGAGTAACTCACAGGGCACCGGTTTTGGAAATTGTCCATGTGGACGCTAATCCCTTCACAACCTTTCTCTGGGGTTAATATAGTTGTAATTACCTGCACTTATATCAGAATTCTTATTTTATGCAAGTTCCTTGATGAGTCTCCCAAGAGAATGGAATCAGATCTCTCAGTAAGATAAGGGCACTGCATTTCTTTTTCGTTACTATCTGTAGGAAGATTGCTACTCAGTTCAAGAAAATTATTTCATTCAGAGTTGTTGTTTTTTTCCTTTCTGTATTAGCATTTACTAATTCATGTATTGTACATACCTGTAAGCAGAGCTGACTATTAAAGTTGAGTAATGGTTTAGCAGTAGAATCATACCTAGTTGGTAAAAATTAAACTGCTTATTGTGAGGACGCTATGGATCGTACCGTGATGTTAACGGAACTAAATGGCCTTGGCCTTTGAGGGCCAATATTGGTATTTTCCAGAAAATGCAGGGAATATTTACCCTGATCTTTAAAGCCTTGTTTTGTTATTTCTAGGCAATTTGTTACATTTAGTATCCTGGAGTAAAAAATGGTTTGCTTCTGGTTTGTTTTATATCATTGGTAAATGCACATTCCGAATATGGCTCATATTCCTAAATATACTCGTACAAAAGGGGTAAAGGGTATGGTAGAAATTGGGGGGAAAATTGGTACACTTAACAGGGACTGGGTGATAGGAAAACTGAGGAGTCAAAATGGTCCGTCTTCATGTGGATGGAGAGAGTTCGTCAATCAGCACCGTTATCTCATTCTTTGCAGGTGGTGGAGAACACAGGGCCAGGGGAATCTTTGGTCTGGCCCTGCCAAGGCATTAGGGGTGAGTTAATTAAATGTTTGACCAAATATAGCAGGCTAATTTTTAAGTTGACAATTTTGTATGGCCTGTGAGTGATGTTATAGATACCCAGATGGCCCTCAGCAGAAAAAAAAGGTTCCCATCCCTGCTTTAAAGCAATAGCTCTGACACAGGACATTTCTCCCTAACCAACATCAACAGTACAGACACTGGCCCTAACCTCAGTGGATAGAGCATCGGCCCGCGGACTCAAGGGTCCCAGGTTCCATTCAGGTCAAGGGCAGGTACCTTGCTTGCTTGCACATTCCCAGTGTGGGGTGTACAGGAAGCAGCTGGTTGATGTTTCTCTCTCATTGATGTTTCTGGCTCTCTCTCTCTTTCTCCCTTCCTCTCTGTAAAAAAAAAAATCAATAAACTATCTATAGAAAAACAATACAGACACTGAGTTAACTCTAAAGTACTAGGTCTTTTTTTCAGGGCTGAGCTTTTCCTCCATTTCAGTTAGCACTTTTCTCATAAGCCTCTGAGTACCACCAGTGCATTCTTCGTTCTTCACTTTGCTTCAAGTCCATGGCTCTTTGGAATAGGACAGTGATGATTTTCAACCTTTTTTTTTTTTTAATCTCATGGCACACGTGCACTAATTACTGAAATTCTGCGGCACGCCAAACATGTACTTTTTGCTGTTCTGGAAAAAAAGTCGGTATAATTTTGATTGGTTCACCGCCCCCCCAAAAAAATACATAATAATACTACTACTTACTTATCCTTTTTGCTCCAAAGTGACTTTTGAAAAAACCAGGTGCTTATATTTGTGTATTAGGATTTCTGGTACCAAGAATGAGCCAATCAGAGCTCAATCTTACTATGCAACATGACTAATAAGGTGCCTATTTAAGGTTCAAGGCAGGGCATTCACCCCGGAATGGCTTTTGTTGTGAAGGCTGTTGTCATTTTTCTATTTGACAGTCTCAGGGAAAGGAGGTCAGTGCCCCTGAATAACCAGTGAGGTTATTTCATGTTTTAAAAATTCTTGTGGCATACTGGTTGAAAACCACTGGAGCAGAGGATTTTGTTTTAAATGCAGAGAGGATGAAGGTGAGCTGGCAGCTCCTCTGAAGGAAGTCTCTCATGAATTGCATCTGGTTATCGTCTCCAGACAGTTTTAGACGTGGGCTCCGGGCCGTTTCCTTTTACCCTCACCTTCCTCCGTAAGAAAATGAAATGTTTCCCAGGGAAACAGAAGATGTTATTAGCTTGTATTCTATTTGTGGGAAAGCTGTAGTCTACAATATGAAAAAAAAGAGAGAAAAAATGCCAAGAAAAACAAGTCAATGTGAGTGATTTTGAGTGTCTTACATTTTTTAAGAGTAGTTCTGGAATACATCATAAAGTTGATACATATTCATCTTAATTTCTTAAATATACAAAGATGAGAGTCATGCAACTTACATGGTGGTGAAAATAAATGATCACAAAGAAGCAGTACGAGCGGCATATTATAAAATATGTCTAGCCTTGTTTTAGTTAAGAGCATATGGATCCTTTTGAAAATTAGAATAAAAGTGATCTCTTGCATATGTAATAATCCACTACTAAACATATTGTTTAATTAAACAGAACCCCCCCCCCTCTCTCTCTCCATGTTGAATAACTTCACAATACTGAATGGGAAAAAATACAGGAAGAAACAAAAAAACATGATGGTTGTTGAGAGGGTTGCCTTGGAAAATATGATTTAAACAAAGGTGGAAAAATAATTCCTGTGCTCCAGCCAATATGAGTTAGCCAGGGCCCGTGAGTGAGCTGTGCCATTCCACCCTTCCATGCTCTACATTGATAATGCCCCTACCTAGAGTGTCAACACAGATACCCCACCTTCTGTACACTTGGTAAACCTGCATGTGTCCTTCAAGAATCCCCTGAGAAGCTAGCTGATTACTCTTCTCCTCTTTCTATTAGGGCCTCCTATTCTTGTTCCTGTCTCACTGTAGAAATCATATGATGATACATATATCTTGCTTCTCCCAATCCTCAAATGTGCTTCTTGAGGTCAGGAACCATGTTTTATTCACTTATATATCCTCAGTGCCCAGTTGATGGGTGGAACAGTTGTGGCACATCATCTGAAATAGATAGTAGATATTACAAATCAATCATGGCACTCTTCCTATCAGAGACTAGGCATAGCCCCACAGTATTTCTGCACAGCACCCTCCAGTAAGCTACTTACTCCAGATTCACTGTGATTGGCACACTGGCTTCAACTTCCTTGCTACCACTGGTCTAGCAGAACACCCGCCTCATAGTAAGCAGTCATTATTATTGTTCCGTGAGAAATGATATTAATTGGCAATCATAAGAAATTCAGGCTTTGGTTTTTCTTTTGGTTTAAGTCTTGTGACAGAGTTCAATCTAGAAATGTTATAAAATATTCTGGTATCTCAGTCACCGAGATTCAACCACCTCTGTTGTGCTACTTTTATTATTTTGAAATACTCTGAATTAAATAAGGTCAAACAGGTTTCTTTACATCACGTTATCAATTCTTTATCTGCCAAAGGGCATTGGGAATCTGCTGAAGCTAATAAAGTATTTAGTGTTTCACAGATTTATTGAAACAATAGAGTGTTTTATGGGACTAGTGCTCTCCAAACCCCCTCCAGAACACTTCCAGAGCAGATTCTAGATCAGGGGTGGGCAAACTTTTTGACTCGAGGGCCACAATGGGTTCTTAAACTGGACCGGAGGATCGGAACAAAAGCATGGATGGAGTGTTTGTGTGAACTAATATAAATTCAAAGTAAGCATCATTACATAAAAGGGTATGGCCTGCTCTTTCGGCTCCATGTACGGGCCGGATAGAACAGCCGAATGGCCCAGTTCCAGTCGTGTCTTCCCCATGCTGTGGAAGTCATATAGTTATACTTAATTATTAGTGTTGGGAATAATGAGAGCCAGGAGCTTTGCTTCTGCTATTTTAGAATGATATAATGTAGTGTCCTTGTAGAGACATGATTTAGTAGAATTGAGGGCCTCTTCTAACTCCTTGATTCGTCAATGCTTTGACTTCCACAAATATATTATTAGTTTTTCCTTCCGAAACTTGAAGGTAAAGCATTAAGTGATATGAGTCAACAGGCTTGGATTCAAGGACCCTGAGCGTGACATTCCCGAACTCTGTGGAGTGTACTTGAAATTTCTCTTCATAAACCTGAGTTTTCTCCCCTAATAAGTGGGGGGTATTGAATCCCTGAAGTGATAAAACAGGACAGAAGAAGGAAACAATGCAGAGATGAGAGATTCTGCTCTTCTTGATTCCAGGTGTAGCACTCTTAAGGCTATTTTGTTTTTAAAAACCAAACTTGCTTAGAGAGTAGTGTCATTTTCCGAAGACAGAGATGTCCTTGAAAGGGACTAACAGCACCTGATCCCTTGTGTAATGAGCCTTGTGTGTACTGTAGCAGCTGGGAAAGCCTAATATTTGCAACCCAATCTTAATGACTTCGTGACACATAAGACATTTGATCACCAACGTGGTTTCTCCCCACACCTCAGCCTCCCTCCCTCAGCTGCCCTCACACGCACATCAAAATAGCAGATGGGAAAGAAAGGATCACCTGAGGACGTCACTGCACATAGTGGTGACCTCGACAAGATGGATACTGCAACTTATTTTAACGAAGGGCCATGGGACATGAAGTCCATATTGAAAGCATTTTGGGGTTTCTCCACATCACCTGCCTTTTTGGGTAGTGTGGATAGTAACGTTCCTGTCTTTGGCTCCATTCCAGGTTCCCCTCTTGCCCCCATGGTCATGAAACAGGTTGTACATACATTGTTCATGTTTCTCATTTTGCATTTTGTACAACATGCTGACGTAGTTGAAAAATTTGGGGGTTACATTCCAGGAAGCATTTCAATTCTAGTCTCACCACACAGCACCTGTGTGATCTTGCCAAACTATTTACTTTGTTCTTGTCTCCTTTCCTCAGCTATGAAATTGAGATCATGATCATACTATCTAGGATTGTTGTGAGGATTCGGTGAGATAATATAAATAGAGTCTGGGGTATAATAGCTATTTAATAAATGCTGGTTGCATAAAGCCTTCCTTCACTCCACTCCTGTTAGAGTAACTAATGTAAAATATTCATCTGAATTCTTCTGTTTAAGATCCTTTAGTGGTTCCCAGTGCTCTTGGGATTATACCAAACCTTTTTTTTATTTTTTTATTTTTTTAATTTTATTGATATTTTACAGAGAGGAAGGGAGAGAGATAGAGAGCTAGAAACGTCGATGAGAGAGAAACATCGACCAGCCGCTTCTTGCACACCCTCTGCTGGTGATGTGCCCGAAACCAATGTACATGCCCTTGACCGGAATCGAACCCAGGACCTTTTAGTCCGCAGACTGACGCTCTACCACTGAGCCAAACCGGTTTCGGCCATACCAAACCTCTTATTGAGTCATTAGAGGTCCCTCATGAGCTGGCTTATTTCTAGGCCTATTTTCCATCATTCTCTTCTTCACACTTTGAGACCAGTCACCCTAACATTTCGGCTCTCCGCTCACCTGCATGCCTTTCTTGTCCTGCCATGCACTTCCTTCCCTCCTCAGGAGCCTCCTCTGTCTATCCTTGCCCACCACCTAGAGTGATATCTCTCTTCTGTGCTATCTTGCCACAGTTTTCATTTTAATGCAGTGTTTATCTGTCTGTTCCCTCACAAGATTTCACACGAAGGGTGCAACCTGTACCTTATTTATGTTTAGATTCCCAGTGTTCAATATCTGGCATTCAGCAAGTGATCAATAAATTTTTGCTTCATGGATCCTCCATTACCTTATTTTTCTCCCTTATGCCTGTCAACCCAAAGAGAGTGAAGAGATTCATCACTATGTAGTAATCCTAATAGAGCCAGACATATTTTAGTAATTTTTGTATAAAAAAATAACCTGGGCATGGCTCAGTGGTTGAGTGTTGACCTGTGAACCAGGAGATCACGGTTCAATTCCCAGTCAGGGCACATGCCCAGGTTGCAGGCTCCATCACCAATGTGGGTTGTGCAGGAGGCAGCTGATCAGGGATTTTCTCTCATTTATGTTTCTCTCTCTCTCTCCTTCCTCTTTGAAATAAAAAAAATTAAAGAACCTATTATTTTTAATATCTATTTAGAAAAAATGATAGGTTTGTATATATAAATCCATAAATAGCAACCATCATATTCATGAGTTCTCAAATATATTCTTATAGAATTAAGGGTAACTGAACTTCAGGTATTGAAACTGTTGTGCAGCCTCAACATCATGTAGTTTGAGAGGAATTCTGTTATGAGAATGCATGCCCTAATTGTTGGTTCAGGAATTAATAAAAGGCACATACTTGATTTGGGTGTTAACTTTGGCCCATGATTTATAAATGTATAAATGGCAAAAAGGCATTTCAAAATTTTATATCTTCCTGGGTGTGTTGTTCGAGCTACTGAGATGCAGTTCAGACTCGCTAGATCTGGCCTGACATTTATAAAGACATAAACTCCTGTGTCCCGGCAGCTTAATTATTACTTAAGAGCAGAATTGTTAAAGTGGCTCCCTCACTTTTGCTTATGTAAGGAGAAGAAAAAAAGATAAATTTCAAAAATGAAGTTCCGTCAAACAGTTTGCACTGCCAGCTACTCTATAATTCATTTTGGGGACGACTTTTATATTTGGTCTAGGAGGGAAGCCAAATATCAAATGCGTCACGCGCTGCTGACAGGTAATAATAAAGTCTTCAGAAAGAAAAAGAAAAAAACTTGCCTTGCATGAGAAAGATTTGAGCATATTTACAGAAGTATTTGAGTATCTTCAGAGTACATGCACTCCACAGCAGCTGGGAGATTTAAAGTCTTCTTTCTGTTAGTCACATAAAGAAATCTCTCATGGTTACTTGACATTCCTCCCACCAGGAGAAGAAGCCCCAGTGTCTGCTCCATGAGACAGACATGAACTCTTACCCAAAGCATCCTGTTGTCTGGTACTTTTCCACTCCATGTGCATGAAGAGGAACTTGAACAAAGGAGAGCCTTTGCTTGGGAGGCTTGAGGTGCATTTTGCTAGCCTGGAATGGTTTACTTAATCCTGTCCTTGCAGGAAAAGGGGATTGGTCTTCATTAGGATGTGTCTTACCTCCAAAGGCAGATAGGTTGATAGCACTAATGATTTGCAATGTTTAACAGTGAAACTGTTTTACTTGAAGTGATTCCAGGCTTTGAATTATAAATTGAATCATTTTACATCTTTTGGCATTAGTTGAAATACATGGAAATTGGCCCAGATTTCCCATTAATAATGTATCAAGTAAATGTTTCAGAATCATTGATGTTGATATCTCTATTTGATTGGTGTTTGGAAAATACATTTTATTTATTAAAATATACATTAAAAATACATTTTATTGTTTGTTTGTTTTTTACAGAGAGGAAGGGAGATGGATAGAGAGCTAGAAACATCGATGAGAGAGAAACATCGATCAGCTACCTCCTGCATACCTTCTACTGGGGGTGTGCCCACAACCAATGTTCATGCCCTTGACCAGAATCAAACCCTGGACCCTCCAGTCCGCAGGCTGATGCTCTATTCGCTGAGCCAAACCAGTTTCAGCTAAAATATACATTTTTAAATTTATATAAATTTATAAGAATTTGAAAAAATACCCAAATTTATTTTAATGAGTAGAATAGTATTATATATATGTACTCTGTTAGGTTTATCCTTTTATATTAGCATTTTTTTTTTGTTTATTGTTTGGGGTAATTAAGTTAAATATTCTGACTAAACTCGGGAGGTAGTAAGATATTTTTTTTCTACTGAGGTGTCATTCTAAGTTACATTTCAGTATATTTGACCTCAAATTTGACTTCTTGGGAGGGCTGCTAACTTAACAATGTGGGTAAATCTTGGCCTCTCTCCTGACTTTAGTCAAATCATATGTAGTTTTGGAAAGGCTTCAACTTTACTTAAAAATAATACTCTGGCATAGCTATGTGAGTTATAATTTTCATGACTACAGTAAGCACAAAAGGTGTTCAAATATGGAAGAATGAATTTGTATTTGAATAGACAACGCTTTTCACAATCTTTTACCCAGTCCTTCTCCACCAATGTCACTGGCTCTGACTTTACCCCTAAAATACAACTGAATTTTTTTATATTGAAATCCTGTCCCCTCTATTTATAGATTATGACTAATTCTTGATGATGTGTTGAGGGAAAGGAATATTAGTCATAATGAAATCTGGCTTGTACATGGTGTGAACTGTTAGGTTGTTTTTTGTTGAAGTTTTATGATTCCATATCTGTAAAGACAGAGCCAACTTAAACATTACAAATGACCTTGGGTTAAAGGGAGAATAGAATGCTTACTCTTTTAACACTTTGCTTATTTAATACAAAGAAGGAAAAATCTTTAAAATAAACTAAAATTCAGAGAACGAAGAAAGAGGATCTCAATCCTGCTCAGCCTCGTGCTCTCAGAAGCTGGGTGAAGTTACCCAGTTTCCTTGACGAGGAAGGGGGAATTATGGGGTTTTATCGCTGAAAGGGGACTTACAGGAGCCCATTTTACGTAGGGAGAAACCGAGTCCGGAGCGGTGAAATTGGTGCACTTCAGCCTCATGTTCCAATTTAATTGCAGCGTATTCACTTCCAGATCGGCCCAGCTGGTGAACTCTCCCTGGCAGGCTGTGAGGCCTGCAGGAGGAAGGTTTGCTTCGTTGTGTATAGCACGAGGCGGCTATGTCCAGTTCTGATGCAATTATAATAAAACTGTGTATTTTGGCTTTGGGCTGCTTTGAGCCCTCAGACGGACAGTTCCAGCCTTGGAAGCATCCTCCTGCCCATAATTTCCTCTTCCACTGTAGAGAGGCACCTGCCTGTATTCCCATTTTCCGTGTGCATCCTTCTGCCTCCACTCCCGGCTGTCCTGAGTCTTGTGGGAGCCCGTCATTCTTTCAGATGGGGAAGCTTTTACAGTGGATCAGCTATCTCACTTACTAATGTTTTATGTCATAGCCTCTATTCCTACATTCCCTTAGTGGGAAGGAGCGGGTGTGGGTGGTCCCAGCATGAGGGTGCACTGTAACCTGCTCAAGGTGGCAGGCTCGTGCTGGGGAGATGAGGTAGGACTGGCAGCACAGGGTGAGGTGAGGTGTTATCCTGAGGACCACTGAATACCCTGGGGGCACAGAAGGGGCACAGAACAGGGCTTTAGGACGGTGAAGCTGGCAACAGTGTGCTGGATGGAGTTGGGAGAAAGGCGGTGGGCAAGACACAAGAGATAGTCACCACTTGGCCTAGGAAGGTTCAGACTTAAAATGAGAATCCTGGCCTGGAGAGGAGTTTATCGCCTGCAGTCAGTCCCCTTGTTTATAAATATATATATTTTATTGATTTTTTACAGAGAAGAAGAGAGAGGGATAGAGAGTTAGAAACATCGATGAGAGAGAATCATCGATCAGCTGCCTCTTGCAAGCCCCCTACTGGGGATGTGCCCGCAACCAAGGTACATGCCTTTGACTGGAATCGAACCCGGGACCTTTCAGTCCGCAGGTCGACGCTCTATCCACTGAGCCAAACCGGTTTCGGCAAGTCCCCTTGTTTATAGATGTGGGTCCGGGCCTAGAAGCTGGAGGTGAGTTCCTCAGTGTGACACACAGGCTAGGGAAGAAAGTGGGTAGAGCCAGAATACTTTAAAAACTTAGGCTCCCAATCCATGTTCTTTTTACTTAATTTGAGATTTAATTGAAATGTCTACCTGGATAATTCTTTTCATGCCATAGTTCAGATGTCACTTCCTTTAGAAAGCCTCTGTGACCCCTGGACTTAAGTGAATTCCCTCTGTATGTGCTTTCCTAAGACCCCACGCTTTGCCCACCATAGCATCTCCCCTGCTACGTTACAATTGCTTAATGGGTGATCACTCCTTTGGACTGTGAGCTTCCCCATGACAGGACCAGTTTCTGCCTTGTTCACTGTTTGAGTGCTAGGCCTGGTATGGTATCTTTCAGAGAGAAAGTGCTCAGAATGACTGACTAGCTGGAAGAATAGATTCATGTTAGGAGGGAGGGAAGCGCAGGGGGGGTGAATGGGGAAGAGAGAGAGAAACAGAAACAAAGAAGTAGGGAGTAAAGGAGAGAGGAAGGAAGGAAGGAAAGGAGAAACAATTAAAGATTTAGAAATAAAATAACCAATTTAGAGTTATTACAAAAGAACCTTGTTTTCAACTAGGCTTTTAATGTGTCTTTCCACAAAGCCCATTAATATTGATTTACTATGATGTTGACATAATGGCCTTTGAAAGTCATATATGATGCAAATCATATTGCTCATGACTAGGTCCAGTCTCCTAGTAAAATGAGTAAAAAAAATCTAGTTAGTAAGGGAAATTATCTCAAATCTAAGGATCAAATAAACTCACTTGCTACCTGTTAAATAAACATTTTTTTAAAAAAACTAAACAAAACAAAACCTTCACAATGATAGTGCATCAACAAAGGGAAATTAAAACACATTCTCATATCTTCTATCTGTAATTTAAATGCTGTGGGAAAATTTCATCCCGAAATGAGTTTTCACATGCTGCCATCGGATCTTGAGGATGTTTATGAATCTGATGGAATTGTCAGGCACATTCTAAAGCAAAATTTATGACTACATTAGCTCATAAAGTTTCTAAAAACAAGGATTTTCTGAGCAGAACATTTTTATTGCAAGATTTAATAATCAAATTTAAGATGTCAGCTTGAAACCTATTCTTTATATGAAAAATATTCAGCCATTTTACCCTCAGTGTTCATAGCAATGATGCAGATAAGTGTGTATAATGGATAGTAATATCTGACTAATTAACATTAAATGAAGTTATTGAATTTGCCAAACAAAAGTAATTCAAATAACTAGAATTACAGTTTTGTTGGGGAGATAGACTTATACTTACACAGTGATTTAAAAAGAGAGACGTGGAATCTAACAATTAATGCCAGGAAGAATGTGTCATGAAATATTTGTCCTTAAGGGGTTCATCAAAGTTCTTGCAGCTTACATCTCAACAGGAAGTACCTTTTTGTTGAGCAAATAACAAGTAATATATACAAGTGGGCAAGAGCTAGGATATATAGTTAGAAGAAGTTGGGTGCAGCTGTGCTGGGGAGTAGGATGGGACCAGAGTATTCATGGCTTCATAAACCATGTGAGAGGATTCTGCCCTTATTCTAAGAGAGAAGAAATCCTCTGAAGGATTTTAGAGGAAGGTGTATGGAGAAGGCATGAGAGACGGAGGAGAGTGACGGAAATAAACAGCCCAGGGTGATATGATGTAATAGAGCTGCTTAAATGCTGCCTTGACCCCAGAGGTCAGTCAGTGTCCCTTCTGGAGCAGCTGACTAAGTTCACACCACCAACCTCTTCCTTTACTGGGTTCTCACACTCTGGGCCACTATTCACCTGCTCTGATCAACACAGGACCAGACACCAGACAACCAACCACAGGCCCCATGCCCAAGAACCCATTGAAATTATTCAAACTAGCCAACCCTAAGCTGGTTTATGCTGTCACACTCACTCCTTCCTGTGAAAACCACAGTAAGGGCTCCTGCCCACAGTCCTCCTCTTCCCAGTGGTGCCCCATGTGGCCTCTGTGGTGTGACAGGTACTCCCGCTCTTGGGAACTGTGAGTAAACTCTTCTCAATGGCAGATCTGTTGGCTTTATCTAAATAATAACAAAACTTATTAATACTGAACTAAGTTGATGGTGAAGGCAGCAAGAAGTTGGCAAAGGCGGAGATATTTAGGCGACAACATCCACAGAATTCCAGGATGAGAAATGTCTGTTCAAGCCTTTGCCCATGTTTCAAAGCAGGTTGTTTGAATTGTAGGTCCCTATTGAGGACGAGAGGAAAGTAGGTGATGAAGATGACTCCTAGATTTCTGGCTTGTGTGACAGGGCCATTCCTCACCGCTGAGCAAACTGGGGGAGGCCTTGGTGGTTGGACTGAGTCTTGAGTTCAGTTTGGGGCACACTGATAATAGGGTAACTTTGAGATATTCAAGAGGAAATGGCAAGGGGATAGTCTGCTGTACATTTAGGACCTCTGTTGGGAAAGAAGGACATTTGAATCATCAACTTTAAAATATCTCACCAAGTGAGAATTATAAGTGGTAGAAATCACCAAAAACGGCATCCTTTTATGAGGAATACTTTCTGCAGGGAATAAGACCTGAATGTTGTTGGGTTGAGGTAAGAGACTGCAAAGCAGGAGGAATAAATAGGAACAAAGGTACAGGAGTAAAATGTGTTTTGCAAAAACAGTTAACAGCCCAGCTTAATGAAAGCAGACAGTTTGTGTGGGGAGGAGTGGAGCTGGGTGCAGAGTGCTTCCCAGATACCAAATTATCCTGCCCTTCAAGGCCCGGAAGGCAAGGAGGTTAGTAAGTACCCATAGTCCTCTGACACTTCATTAAGAGAATTAAATCGTGTTTTTCTTGTTCCGACTTTTCTGTCTTTTAGAATAGATGTTCCTGCAGGACAGACATTCTCCTTTGCCTACTGATTCTGCCCAGCCAGTGTAGAGAGCATTAATGTTTCAGGCTCAAAAGAAGCTTCTCCAAACATTATCCTGCTAATGGTTATTTCAGTAAGCTATCAAAGATTTATTTTAAGTCACCTGTGTGCCCAACTCACAGACCACAATCCACCATCCCATGGAAATTAGTTTTGTTGGGGAGAAAGACTTAAAAAGAGACGTGGAATCTAACAATTAATGCCAGGAAGAATGTGTCATATTCTTGGGTCAAGGAAATATTTGTCCTTAAACATTCTTTACTATCTGTTTCTTTTTAATTGTGGTGAAATACACATAAACTTTGCTATCTACACCCATTAAGCATTAACTCCCTAATATCCTCTCCATTTTCAGCTCCTGCAAAAAACATTCTATTTTCTGTCCCTATGAATTTAGCCACGCTTGGCACCTGACATAAGTGGAATCATGCAGTATTTACCTTTTTTGTGACTGGCTTATTTCACTAAGCATAATGTCCTCAGGGTTTATACAGGTTGTAATATGTATCAGAATTTTCTTCTTTTTAAAAAGTGAATATTCAGTTGTATATATATATATACATATATATATTTTGTTTATTCAGTTATCTATTGATGGACGGACACTTGGGTTACTTCCATCTTTTAGCTTTGTAAATAATGCTGCTGTGAACATGGACATATAGATATCTCCTTAAGATCCTACTTTCAATTCTTTTGGTTACATAGCCAGAAGTGGAATTGCTGTACAATGTGGTAATTCTATTTTTAATATTTTGAGGAACCACTATACTGTTTTTTACATAGTGACTATAGCATTTTACATATCCACCAACAATGCATAATAGTTATAATCCATTCACTCCTCTGCAACATGTTTGTTTGTTTTTAATAGTTGTCAACTATTGAGTGTGAGGTGGCATTTCATTGTGGTTTTGATTTGCATTTTCTTAATAACTAATGCATTGCCTTTTCATGCTCTTATTGGCACTTGTATATCTTTTTTTGGAGAAATGTCACTTCAAGCCTTTTGCCCATTTTTAAAAGCAGGTTGTTTATGTTGTTGAGTTATAGGGAGGGGGAAATATATATATATACAGCCTTTTGTAAGATATATGCTTCGGAAATATTTTCTTCCACTTTGTAAATTACCTTTTCAATTTATTTGATTGTGCCCTTTCATGCACAGAAGTTTTAAATTTTAAAGAAGTCTAATTTACCTCTTTTTAATTTTGTTGCCTGTGCTTTTGGTGGCATATTCAAGAAAGAAACCATTGCCAAATTCATTGTCATGAATATTTTCCTCTTTGTTTTCTTTTAAAAGTTTCATAGTTTTAGCTCTTTTTCTGCTTAGATCTTTAAATCATCTTGAGTTACATTTTGTGTATGGGATAAGGTAAGGGTCCACCTTCATTCTTTTTCATGTGTATATACAAATTTCCCGGCATCATTTGTTTATTGAATGGTTTTAGCACCCTTATTGCATAATCAAATGTATGATCATATATGTACAAGTTTTTGTGGGTGTTTTTTTTCTGGGTTCTCTATTCAGAATATTTTCCCCTTGGCTTTTTAGTCCATTGGTTTCTTTGCCTAACTTTATGCCAGTACCACACTCCTTTGATTACTTCAGCTTTGTAATTAGTTTTGAACTCAGAAAATATGAGACCTCTAACATTGTTCTTTTTCAAGATTGTTTTGGCTATATGAGGTCTTGAGATTCCATATGAATTTTAGGATGGACTTTTCAATTTCTGCTAAAATTTTGATAGGGGTTCCATTAAATCTTCAGATAGTATTGACATCTTAACCATTATTAAGTGTTTTAATCCATGAAACTAGGCATCTTCCCACTTACTTGAGCCTTTAATTTTTTTCAGCAATGTTTTTTTAGTATTTAGTGTACATAAAATTTTTTTGTCTCCTTAAGTTAATTCCTAAGTATTTTATTATTTTCTATGCTATTGTAAATTGAATCTTTTTTATTCTTAAACATTTTGTCATTAATTTAGAAGTAGTAGCTCACATTTCATGGTTAGGAAGTTTTGTCCTCCAAACCAGCCTGTTTTGCTGTTCTTTTTTCTCCATTTTTATTTGGTATTTTCTAGGATTTTATCAGGAATTAGTTTTTTGACAATTTTAGTTTAAAGCTCTTCCAATAAAATAAATGAATACCTCCCCAAATACACAGTTATGTAATGTTTTGACAACCTTATCCCTTTTGGTTAAGTAGTCCTGAAAACTGAATATTTTCTTTGTTCTCAAGGACTTAAGAAGTTGGTGACTTTTTATATTTTATTTTTTCAGTTTCCAGGGGCACATCTTAACATGGAAACAAATAAAAATGTGATCTGTGCCCCTAAGCTAAAAGCCATTGGTTCATAATTTATTGACTAATTCATTCAACAGTACTAACTGAGTCTCCATTATGTGCCAAATATTGCGAATCTATACAACATTTCATTTCTGATAGTATCAGATACATTTCTATCAGTCCCACTGGAGTTTTATCTACACTCTGATTGTTCTGATTTTTCTAGCCTCTAAAATGACAAACTAATTTTTATCATAATTATAAAAAACACTAACAACCAGCATTACTTAGCATCCATAATATGTCAGGTACTATATAAATGCTATCCTTATTACTAACATATTTGTGACTCATAAAATCTATAGGAAACCAAGGCAGGGAATGCTGATGGCCACATAACAGTGATTGGAGGTCCTAGGATTCCACACAGCCAGTCTTGTCCCAGAAATGGCTCTTACAAAATAGACAAGTGATGAATCAAATTATGAGATATCTATGACTGGTTGACCAACCCACCAGTCGCTATAATGCACCCTGACCACAAGGGGGCGGACACTCAATGCAGAGGCTGCCCCCTGGTGGTCAATGTACTCCCACAGCCAACCTCCCATGGCCCACCAATCTCCTGTGGTCATTCCCCCGGCACCCATTGGCTGGCCAACCTGCTGTGGCTCCTCCCCACAGCCAGCCAGCCCCAATTGACCGTGATAGCCAGCCAAGCCTGAGGACCCCCACCCATGCACACATTCTTGCACTGGGTCTCCAGTTTAATATAAAAGACTAGAGACCCGGTGCACAGATTCTCACACGTATGCGGGAATGTGACATGTGGGAACCAGCCCGCTGTGGGAGGTCCACTCATCCTGGTCAGCCAAGCAGCACTCCCACTGTGGGAGCGTTCTGACCACCAGGGGGCAGCTCCTGTGTTGAGTGTCTGCCCCCTAGTGGTCAGTGCACATCATAGTGACAGATAATTGAATTTTAATGGCAGTATCCCATGCAGTGTTTGGGATATACTTATACTAAAATAAATAAAAAAAATTTTTAAATTATTGCTATCTGGAGTTCAAAATTAAATGAGTATCCTATATTTTAGCTGACAACTCTTTTTTAAAATCAATTTATTTATTTATTCTTTGTTGATTAAAGTATTACATATGTCTCCTTTTTCCCCCACACTGGCCTCTCCCTGGCCACCACCCGTGCAGCAGCTGACAACTCTTTTACATTTTAAAAAGATTTAAAAATATTTGAACCAGTTGGGGAAAAGGAGCTGAATTACCAGCCAGTTAGAGTCAAAGAGATGCCTTGGGCTTATAGTGTACATCGGGCTGTGGTGTCATTGGTCCAGCGCTGCAGGGTGAGACCCTGGCATAACTGCTGCCCCCCAGTGCCTCTCAGGCAGCCCCAGTGACCAGAGAGAGGGGCTGCAGACTCCGGTTCCCTCAAGTTTGGCACACAGTAGGAGTGCAGTAGGTTTCAGTTTAAGCAATGGCTTCTTCCATGGTATGAAATACCTTGGGTATTCCAGAGTTAACACTGCGCCCTGATGCACAGGGCCTTCCTTTTACAAGGTGAGTAATAACATCCCTGGCAAGTAAAGTGTCAGCCAATCAGCTAAGAAAATCTCCCATCCGCCTCATTAATAGCGCAGCCCTTCCTGTCATTGTCTAATGATCTTGTCCCTTCCCTGCTCTTGTCTAGGACAAACTTTCTTCCTGTAAAGCTGCCCCTTACATTGTCTTCTAGTTACTTCTCTAGCAGATTACCATTAGGAAAATGTGGGGTTTTCACAATTTCATTAGTGCTTAAAAGCCACCACCTCAAATGTGTTAGTTTATCATTGTTTTTTTTATAAGAACAATCTCCACTGCTTAGCTGTGCAGATGAAAAGCCCCTCAAGTTTGCTTTAGTTGGCAATCGACACCAGAAGCCTGTTATGATTGCTATTACGATTACTTTAATCTCCCAGTTGTCGAGATTGTCTTTTAGGTGCACATTAAGGGGCTCTTTTATCCTTGTGGTTGGGGTGGCTGCAGCTTGAGGCACTCCTGGCCTGAGAGGGAGAGAATGTGTGTGCCTAAACTGCAAACCAGCGATGCAGGACCAACGCCAATAAATACCAGCGTCTAGATTAATTTCCCAATTTGGTCCTAGATGAAACTGTATTGAATTTGCAGCCGAATGGATTATATTTGCCAGCTAGAGTGTCCATTGAACACACTGTCAGATATAAGAGTTGATAATAACAAGTTAAGAGAGGAGATGGGTACGGGAGGCCAGTGAATGGCTCTCTGACAACCCGGACCACATCTGCACAGGGCACATGTGAAAAGAACACATATTGACCCGAACTTAGTCCTTCTCTCAGGCTGACTAGGTGGGACGCCCCTTCTTCCAAGTAAGCTGTCACTGAGCAGACTATTCCTTATGCTGTGCCATGGATTTTTTGTTTTCTTTTTTTGGCCTTTGAAGCCCCAGGCTCTCCTTTGGGGATATGTCTCCTCGTTATTTCTCATGCTACCCAGCTGCTGAATCTGACGTGACCCAGTTGATTTTCTCAGATGTTTCTCATATGACTGTGAAGCGTCATATGGTCTCATACATATATGCATAGACGGAGGCATTAGTATGTGTATGCAAATGCATAGTGAGAATAAACTTACACATGAATATTACATGCAGTTACCTTGCAGGATTAAATCTTTTTTTGAAAATTGGCATCCCATAGAGTTGCCTCTGTGACACTCCGCCCTCATAAGCAGGTAACATGGGAAAGAGTCACCTGGGCCCGCCCACTTGTCCTACTTGCCCGCAGTGGCCTCTAATAGGGTCATCGGGGACACTAGGTCGCTGATTTGGCAATTTTGCCTGCGAAATTATTTCTCCTGCTCATTATTTGCCAATGTGAGTAGGAGGATTCTTTCTGTTCAGTAAATGTAAGTTTTTTCCCCCATTTTTCTGTTTCTGACCTCAAATATGAGCCAATTGGGGATTAAATTTAAATTAGTCTAATTTTCTTTCATAGTAATAGTCTCATTATTGCATAGTCAGCACTTATTGCTGTTTACTGTATAATGTTCTTGACTTCACTGCTGTTTGCTGTATAATGTTCAAGTCTGTGCTGGAGTTCTTGTTCTGTTTGTGACCTGGGCAGCTAACCATTTCTGCTTCCATGTGACTTGCCCTTTAAGATGCCTTATTCCCTGATAAGTTTAAAATTGGCCTTTCTATGTAGGAAGCTGCCCTTATCGACGACCCCAATATTTTACTCTGACAATTCTGTTATCCTTCTGCCTTCCTTTCTTATTTAATGGGCTGTTCTTTTTTTTAACCTCTCCCGTTTTCTCACTTTCCCAGTCACTGCCATAACCAAATCAGAGAGAATTATCTGACTCGCCTGTTTTTATCAGAAGGCAGGTACGTGCCCCCTCCTCAGGGGATGTTCTGTCCTTGTGCTTCCTTTCCTGTTATTTTAACCCAGTCACTGATCCCAGACATTTCTAATCACATTCTTTGGCTTTATTGTGTCTAAGTTGATTTGTCTCCTTGCACCAGTGAGCGTGTCACACCTCCGCTCCTGGCAAGATTCCTGTCTAATCAGAGTTTTTGCATCCCCTGTGTTGGCTTTAGGCAAGTAGAGTGCTGTCTCATTACTGTAATTCTGATGTTCCATCTCTGTCTCTCTGTTGACGATTTTGCCCGTTGTCTCGTAAGCTTTCTTACTTTGAAACACTTGAAGTGTTTTTAAAAAAGCGTGTAGAGTTAGTACTCTAAAAAACACTGAAGTATACATGGTAATGGATTAGTGAATGAAGAATGTACCTTATCCCTCATCTGTTGCTATTTTGCAAAGAATGAACTCGTTGTCTTTCCCCCAAATTATTCTCACATCCCCCTTCTCAAAGAACCCAAGCTGAAGACTGGATCCCCGTCCTCGATGCTCTTTCTTCTTTCTTCTGTCTCTAAGTTGTAGACATTTGACTTTTCTTCTTTGCCCTCTCTGTGACTGCCTTGGTTCCCACCCTCACCACCTCTGCCTGGACTACTGTAATAGGCATCTAATCATCTCATATCCTTCTTCAGCCATCTTCATACTGCAACACGAGTGATTTTTCTAAAACTCATGCTGGTTTGAGGTTCATTGTTCATTGTTTGCAAGATCAAATATTAACTCCTTAACACTCCATTATTTTGCCTCTGCCAACTTCTCCGTCCTCGTTTCACTATGTCTGCACACACACCACACTGAAGGAATCACGCCAGGCCTCTGGGCATTGCTGTCTGTTGCTCCAGGAATGTTCTTCTTTTCTAAATGTATACCAAGTGCACATCCGTGATTGGCTCACATTAGCTTTTTCCCCTGGGATGCCTTCCTTGACCCACCCATGTAGTGTCAATCACGTGCTCCTTTGTTCTTTCCCTGTGTGTTTTCCATTAACTGTGGTAATGCAGCTCCTCTCTAGCCCTCTCTTTCCCTTGCTCTAGTGTGAGATTTTAAAGATTGGGGCAATATTTTATTTACCTTTACGTCCTGCTGGCTGTGGCTCAATAGTAGGTACTAAGTAAATTGTGTTAAATTAATTTGAATCCGAGAATAAAGGCATTACTGCCTTGGAAAGAGAAAAGCCATGAGTAATGTGAGGCTAGGGGAATCAATAGAAGTGGCATATTCCAATGAGTCAGTGCACAGTGGAAATGATTTCATACCCGATTATTTGACAGCAGTTATCATTTGGATAAAAGCATGCATTTCCTCCCGCGTAACCCCCATTGGAAAGACGGGCTTCGAAGAGAAGAACAGCATGAACGTGCCCTTCCCTTCTTTGAAAGAGCAATGTGCTGCTTTGATGGCTGAATTTTCCAACTGGGGGCAGTAAACATCCTCCTCTTCAATGGAACTAATCACTGCCCAGACTTTCGGTGGGGCGACCCGCTGCCAGCCCCCAAATGAGGCCTCGTAATGATAATACTTATTTCAAGTCTGTAAATGTGAGCCCAAGCGAAGGAGGACCTCAAGTCCTCCAGCTGGCCAGAATCCTTGTTATTAATGGAGGCGTTTTTTTGTTTGTTTTTAATCAATGCCAATCTCCCATCCTTCCAATGAAAGGCTTCTCATTATTTCATCATTTACAAGTTAAAAGGTATATGTGTTTACAAGTAGAGATTCATAAGCAGGAAAAAAAAATGTATACGTGCTGTATTTTTCTCTCCAAATTTAGTGAAATCCATTTTGGGGAGGGTGATTGTGGGGATCCTTCTAAGGACATTTCCGCTCCAAGAGCTACAGCCTATTCTAGAGATGTATTGGAGAGCTAATGTAATTGCCACTCTGTCACTGCCTGAAAGCTCCCATTAGCTGGTGGCAGGCTCACAGAAAAGGGCTGCGGCTGGGGACCGAGAAGGCGTGGGGGAGGCGGGCATCTTCTGGGAGGAGACGATGTCCTGGGCTTCCAAGGCTGGGCGCCGCCCCAAGCATTGAGACAGGAATGTTGGGTTTTGTGCCATTTGTTACTCCTGAGGAATACTTACTCGTTACGTCCTAGATGGGCGCAGAGATCCTGGGCATGGCAGGATGGTGAAATGATCACATCACACCTGTTATTTCATGAGAGCCTTAACTCCTTACCAAGACTAGTAGCAGGCTTGCATAAAAGAGGCTCATTTGACCCATACATACAGTCCAGCCAATCGTGTGCTTCTACTAAGATGATATAAATCACCAACAAACCTCAAGTACTTTAATGCATATTTAAGGCAAATAGAGTGAAGAACAAAATATAAGGAAATGCTAGCATATGGTGTCTGCTGATTTGACTGTTACTAATTGCCATGTAACAAAATCTTAGTTTTTCCCTGTTCCTAAGGAAGATGTTTCATTTGGGATTATAATCCCTTGTCTTGTGTCTGTATTAATTCAGAGTCACTGTTTTTTTTTCTCACACACACTGAGCTGTCAGTGAGGAGGAAAAGGCCTTTGCTTAATTATTTCACAGAGGCAGTACCGTGTGAGGGTTTGAGTCCTGGTTCTGCCGCTCACTGACTGAGTAACCAGCGGGGATACCCCATCTCAGAGACTCAGTGTAATCATTTGTTAAATGGAGCTAATAAGAGCAATCCCCAACTCATTGGTCTGTATGGAGGATTAAATGATACACTCATTTAAAACTGTTTTTTTTATGCCTGGCATATAGTAAGCCCTTGATACATGTTGCCTATTAATATCTATTAAGACTTTTCTCTCTATTCTCTCTACTCATGATTCTTGAGCTTGCCCCCCCCTTTTTTTTTTAAATGTAGAAGATAGAAAAATAATGTGACTCATTTTACTCAGCTGCAAACAGCACCCAACTCCAGGATGATTTTTGAATTACAATAATAATGACGACTAGAATCACTCACAGTTTACGTAGTAAGGGTCCAGTGTGAGGTGGGGTGGGAGTTCAGGTCTGCAGGTTATGAGTGAACTGGGGGAGAAGGAGAAGAGAGGAGGCGGAGGAACTAGGGCCCAGTGGCCTAAGAGAAAGACCCTTTTCCCCAGAGAGGGAGAGACTGAATGGCAGAGTAATGTGAGGACACCTTGGATCCCTACGGGAAAAAAATGGGGGCCCAGGGGTCTCACTTGGGGCCCAGGTTGACCATAGGGTGATGCTTCTGAAGAAAAGGGAAAGGAGCCCCAGCCTGTGCAGGAATAAAGAAGGTGGTAGGAGTTGAATATTCCAGGAGGGCTGCCATGGATCACACACCCTGCTTGGACCCGTTGCCGGGCCCCTGTTAAAGGGACAGCTCTGGCTGAGCCCAGACCACTCAGCATCGTCCTGCTCTCCACTGGCAGCACCGGGACAGCGGCGGCGTCTTGCTGCAGTGGACCTCTGGCGTGAGGGGGAACTGGCTCTGTGGACCTGGGAGTTCCGCAGGCAGATTCTGCCCTTACTTGCCTGGGTTCCATCTCTGTGTCTCTGGGCACTGGGCACTCACTCCCTAGCCACCAGGAGGAACGCATCTCAAAGCAGACCCCATCCTGCAGGGGTGGGACGGGCTCAGAGAATGGGGGGTGCCTGTGCTCAGACATAAACCTTGGTGGCATCACAGAGTTTCCCCGGGTCACCTGTTGCACACATGGTAGTCACTGATGCACTCTGCTGAGCCTGGTCTCACTGGATTTCACGGCATGCCTGTAAAACACACAGCGTAGTTGTCATCATACCCTTTTTATGGGTTTGCCTAACGCCAGATAATCAGTAAATGAAGGAGCCTGTGGTAAAATCGGTTTCTCCTTATTTCCAGTCTAGAGATTTTCTTAACACCTCACTGCAACCAGTTAAGAACTCCCCGTGGCTCTCCCTCCCCAAGTTTGCTCCACTAACTGGGCTCATTTTGCAAGTGAATCGTTTCCTTAATCAAGTTCTGCAGTCTTAAAGGACAATAATTTTCTTCCATAAACAAACGATACAGTTTTTAAATGGAGGAAGAATGGGTTAAGCATTGATTTAGAAGGAAGACGATCGCCCAAGTTCAAAAAGCCCCTTTGTAGAAAGCCCGAGCCTCTACAGGAAGATCTTAGATTACATTTTATGTATCTCTGACCTCAAGCCCGAAATGAAATGCTTAGCCTCCGTGCTTCTGGCTTTGGGCCTTTCCAAGTGTGACATTTGAGTCAATTACCCCAGGAAGCTATAAAGTCTCTTTCTGTGGAGATATTTCAAACTGAAGTAAGATAAATTCAGAAGGGACCAGGCCACAACTTGAAGATGAACTCAACAACCTCTTGATATTTTCTAAGCATGAAACTAATTCCGAGGGAAGGCACAGGTCTCCCGTGTATGCAGAGAGAGACTCAGAGGTAACTTGTCTCAGTTCACAACTTCACCCAATCTGGACAGAAGCTAAAAATCTCCCCTTTTATGACTCTGGATAAACCAAGGAGTAGTGCAGAATGATTGAGGAAAGTCTGACTTAACATTCGAATCTATAAATAGATCACAGTTGTAGTTAAAAATATGCACTGAACACCTCACTGTACCCCAGGGACTTTGCCAAGCTCCTTGCACGTGTTCACTCAATTAGTTTTCGCTGTGGCCTATTTGATAGCTGGGGACCCAGGCTGCGAGAGGTTAAGTAACTTGTCAAGAAAACAGGAAAATCTGCTTTGAACCTGCTCCTTCCCAAAGGCGGCACTTGTCCCCACGGAGAGCACGAGTCTTGGAGACAGACAGGCAGCCATGGGCACAGGCTCCAGGGCAGCTATTTTCTAGTCTAGGTTTGTAAAAACAGTGAGGGGAGGGTGGAGCAGCCGCTTTGAAGTGTTGTGTGTGAGGACACACATAGAGCATACATCCTCAGCCATTATGGTTTTGAAATATGCCCGGGGAGCCTGGTTGGGTTCAACCTATGACATTTTGAAAGGAGTGTGATTAGTCCTACCTTTAAACGTGGGGTGACGGAGTCAACTCATTCTTTCTCTTGTCCTTCTTGAGAGAAATTGATCATGTACGATATCCCCGCAGCCCTTGAAAATAGCAAGAACATTAGCATAATGCTAATGTGAATACATCAGCGTGAACTAATTATCATTCCTAGAAAAACAGACCTGAGTGTCACCTTATGGAGGCACAAGAGCAGCTTCCTGTGCGCGTCTGACCGTGGCTTGCCGAAGGGGGTCCTGGGAGGGGGGTGGAGGGCCATGGAACGGCAGGCTGGATCCGCTCCCCACCACCTGCATCAGAACAAAATTGCTTTGATGGTTTTTATACGTTGAGAATTTCAAGTAAGATTTTCAAAAAGTATTTCTGGTGGTGGTATGTTTTTTGTGTGTTTTTTTTTAAGTTTGAAAAAATCATGCTTCAGGAAACATGCTGGGCTGTATTGCTTTAGAAGTTGAATAAAGGTCTTTGTAAGAGCAGTGCTAGTAACCACTGGCAAAGAAGGCGGTCATTTTTGTTCAGCCTACCACAGAGACACAGGGGAAACTCGGGGGTTGGGGGCCTCTTTCAGAAACGGTAAAGATGATTCAACCAGCAGCTGTGTGTCAGACCTCTGATACCCTTCGTTGACTATTCCTGTGAGCAAGAGCACTCTTAAGAGGCATTATAGGAGCAACTGCACACACAAATAAAAACAAATAAAACCCCTCCCCTCCATAGGGTTCCCAGCTAGCAAAGGAGATAGAAAACACACTTGGAAACAACTCAAATTTGTGAGGGAGACAAAGAAAGAGAGAGATCTCCCTGCCGAGGGCGTGCGAAGGCAGAAGGCTGCACCAGCAGTCTGCAGAAGGCTCTCTCAGAAGGCTTTCTCACCTGAGGAATAGTTGGGAGTGGAGTTTTGAAGAAAATATATTAACATAATTTCCATTGCAAAAGAGAGATAAAACTCACGACATATAATAAAAGTCAGATTAAAAAACTGTAGGGATAAATGATACTTGATTCCATTTTTTACTTATCTAAAATGAGATAATAGTTATTTATGAGTGTGTTTTGAAATTGTAAAAGCTATGGGGATGTGAAGCGTTGATTATTAATAATGCCTGTAATCTCCAATCATTTTATTTAAGTACTGCACATTGGTAGGTTAGACAATGGATGGTGTGGCTTTACACTCTGAAGAGTGAACTCAAGATCAAGAAGCCAAGTATGAGGTCTATTCATTAGTTTGTTTTAGTATAGCTTTTGGCAATGTCTTTAACCTTGTATTCTCACGTATGACATTATCCATAATTGTGATAATGTCATCTAATATTCACAAGAAACTAGTTTGAATTTATTAAAGCCCGTGGAAAGAGTGGTGTTGACTGAATATTAAGCTAATTGTCTCACCACAATGATGGTAAATTATATCATCTTGGGACTAATATTTGGTCCATTTTGGACTGAGAATTGGAACACTAGAACCGGACACACTGTGTACTATGCCTATTTATATATTTGTATGAAAAGGAATCTATGAAAGTTTGAATTATAGCCAGATGTATATCTAGCTCTCACAACCATTTCAAAATAATGCATTGAAAGAATCAGTACTCAATTAATGGGGTGGAGGAATGGAATAGAGACTTTTTTATTTAAAAATGAATGTCATTCTTTTCTTTCACTAAAAACTAATCTGGTTGCTGAAGCTGGTTTGGCTCAGTGGATAGAGTGTTGGCCTGCGGACTGAAGGATCCCAGGTTCAATTCTGGCCAAGGGCATGCACCTTGGTTGTGGGCACATCCCTGGTGGGGTGGAAGGAGTGCAGGAGGCAGCTGGTCAATGTTTCTCTCTCATTGATGTTTCTAGCTCTCTATGCCTCTCCCTTCCTCTCTGTAAAAACTCAATAAAATATATTTTGAAAAATTAATCAGGTAAATATTAAAATAGATGAGTGTAGCTGACAGATTATTGAGGTGGCCTCTACATCTCTTACTCCTGATACTCCTGCCCTTGTATGATTCCCTCCTCTGAGTGTGGACAAGAGCTGTGGCATACTTCTAACCACTAGAACATGGCAAAATGATGGGATATCTATACTAATAGTCTATACTAATAAAAGGGTAATATGCTAATTAGACTGGGAGACCTTCTGGGAGACTTACCGAAAGTCCTTCAGGACAAAGTCATGGGGGGGGGGAGGGCATGGCAGAGGCAGTTAGGGATGATCAGGCCAGCAGGGGAGGGCAGTTGGGGGTGAGTTGGCCAGTGAGGGGGGGTGCATTTAGGGGTGATCATGCTGGCTGGCAGAGTAGTTAGGGGCAATCAAGCAGGCAGGCAGGTGAACAGTTAGGAGCCAGCTGTCCCGGATTGTGAGAGGGATGTGTGATAGGAATCTGCAGTCAGACATCCCCCAAGGGTCCCAGATTGGGGAGGGTACAGGTTGGGCTGAGGGGACCCCCCCCAGTGCATGAATTTCATGTACCAGGCCAGTAGTAGTGATTATATGTATGTAATTATGTTTTTGTTATATAAGATTGAAGTGTCTGTCATACTGCTCTCTCTATCTCTGTCTCTGTCTTCCCCATCCCTCTCCTCTTCCCGTGTTTCTCACTGTTCATTTTAAAGAGTCATGCAGACACAATGGGGAACGCTGTAGCAAGGGACTCCAGGCAGCCTCTACACATAAAGGGCAGTCTCCAGCTGACAGTTAGGAACGTCAAGAACTTAATTCTGCCAACAGCCTGAGTGGATGCTTGGAGTGGATGCTTCCCCAGTTGAGTTTCAGATGAGAGTTCAGTCGCATGGATTGCAGCCTGTGACACCCTGAGCAGAGGTCCCAGCTGAGCATTGCCAGGACTCCTGGCTCACTGAAACTGAGATAATAAATGGGTGTTGTTTTGTGCTACTAAATTTGGGTATTATTATGTAATGACAGATGTTGATACAATGAATTTGGATTTTGCTTATCACAAGGAAGGGAGATATGTAAGTATGGCTTTAAATAGCTCCTAATTATTTTGGAAAATATAGGATATATTCAGGTTGTATATTGTTTATATATTCATTTTCCTCTACTCGTGCTCCCGTAGTCTCCTTTATGCATTAGAAAAACAAACACTGAATATATCTAGTGAATATTTTGAAAGGAAGAGTTAAGCTTATTATATATTCAGAACTTGAGAATTCTTCTCACCTTCACCCAATTTTAACTCAGCTTAATGGTATTTAAATTTTTGAGCTTTGAAAGAAAACCATTCCTTTCTCACTTTCAAGTTATTTATTCATTGGATAAAATGTAGTATAATATTCTATGTTTTTCTTTTTTGGTGATTTTATTTTCATCTAATACTTGTGGGATAGGCATTTCACTAGATAATACTGTAAATCTGTAACTCCAGTAGCATTTGTAGTAATAGAACTAAGGACTTCAATTACCATAAAGTAATGTTTTGCTAACGTTTTAGTTCAATCTGCCTAATTTTTTACAAGTATTTTGGGATAACAAAACTCTGAATATTATTTGATGGTTTAGTTTTTTCATCTTAATCAAATTTTTTAAATTTCAAAAACATAAGATGCTTTTTAACAATTTTAAATACATTTTTCCTTGAAAAATGAGAAAAAAGATTTGTTATTATTAATCATTCAAAGGACATTTCCATCATTTTATCACAACAACATCAGCAGGAGGATAACAGCTGACGTTTATTGGGTGCTGATTACTTGCAGCAATCTCCACAACAGCTGGTTATGTGGGTACTACCCTGTTTCCCTGAAAATAAGACAGTGTCTTATATTAATTTTTGCTCCCAAAGATGCGCTAAGTCTTTTTTTCAGGGGATGTATTATGTTTCCATGAAGTAGGTCTTATTTTCGGGGAAACACGGTACTATCATTATACCCATTTTATAGATGAGAAGTTGTGAGATAGAGGGGGGAAGTGTCTTACCTAAAGTCTCAGCTTTAGCAACTGGCCAAGTAAAATGGCAATCAAGCCAACTCAAGAACTGAAGACTTTACTAGTTACTAATCCCTGAAAATAAGGGTGGGGACCTCTCTATAGTATACAAGCATCCCAAGAGAAAAGGCAGTGAATTCCCTTTGCTTATATTGTGTGTATAATACAATCACACATATTTTTAAATATATTTTATTGATTTTTTACTGAGAGGAAGGGAGAGGGAGAGAGAGTTAGAAACATTGATGAGAGAGAACCATCAATCAGCTGCCTCCTGCACATCCCCAACTGGGGTTGTGCCCACAACCAAGGTACATGCCCCTGACCAGAATCAAAGCTGGGACCCTTGAGTCCGCAGGCCAACACTCTATCCACTAAGCCAAACCAGTTAGGGCTGATCACACATATTATAAGCATTTTCTGTATTTAACTTCTCATGCCTGTGTGTAGTTACAGATGAAAAGGTAATACTGCTAATGCTATAAGAATGCATGTTAAATGAATTGCAAAGCAAAAATGTGCAATAAGACTCTACCAATACTTATGAAAGTGTTCTCACATTTCTCAGATACTATCTACCTTGTTTTGCATTCTTTTCCATTGGTTTCTTCCTTTTTAGGAAATACGACTGATTCCTCTTCTTGACAATGAGGAATAGTATAAATTGAAAATCTTGCCAAAGATTTAGAGTTTCATGACAATGATAAAGAGATGTGGACAAACAACTCAAATCTAAAGATACAATTGGACTCGTTACAAATGGAAGATGAAAAATAGACAAGAATAGTGTAATATAGGCTTCTAAAGTGAATGCTTTGTCTATCAAGCGATTAAGAAAGGCCTTTGGGAAAACTGATAAAACCCTTGAAAACATTTACAAAAATGAAAACTTGTTTTAGACTGGGCTGTGACAGTTCAATATGGAGTCCAATATGAAGTTAACATTTGCTATCACACAATTTTGTTCTAAGGTATAAATTTCAGTAACATAAAAAAAACTCTTCTAAAAATAATAAAAATGAATACTTGATTGTTTTGGTTCATTTTTGGTTCATAAACTTTGTTATTTCTGCTCTATACCATGACATTTATCTTCTGTTGTAAGTGGATTCACTATGAGTTGCCTCTCCTTGGTACCAATTATCCTTGAATAATGGCCCCCTTGTGCTTCCTGTAAAGCACAGTTATTTAACTCTTGATGGGCTTCTCATTGTTGGGCAAATTGGAAGAGAAACTGAAAAACCACTTGTCAGAGGGATTTAGCTTAATGGGGAGAAGGTGGTGATTGGACTTGATGACCTTCAAGACCACTGGCATGCCAAAGCCCCCTGAAATCCTTTAAGCTATGTCAACCCAAAAATAGAAGTGCTGGTGCCATTCAGGGAGTGACTGGTCACGTGAGTCCTAGTGTAGAGGCTTCATACTGTGAAGGGGAGGAGTTTTATTTGTGTTTGCAGTTGCTCCCATAATGCCTCCTGAGAGTGCTCTTGCACACAGAGGTACTCAACAAAAGGTATCAAAGGTCTACCCTAGGCTATCATTGCAACTGTGGAAGACACTGATGCAATTCTGGAAGGATTACAGCATTCAACAGCACATGCTGTGTCTTCACTCATCCTTCTCTTTTCTGTGTCTAGCATTCCCCTTTAGCATCCCCAAATCAGCCTCTCCTGAGAGTGCC
This sequence comes from Vespertilio murinus, assembly GCA_963924515.1. NCBI lineage: Eukaryota > Metazoa > Chordata > Mammalia > Chiroptera > Vespertilionidae > Vespertilio > Vespertilio murinus. The sequence goes on from OZ004707.1 coordinate 137,056,195, forward strand.
CTTCCTACAACAACTCTTTCTTCTTTACTTCACACATATGTGTATGCATTTGTGTGCGTGTGTCTGATCTTCTGGTTGATGGTTAAAATGCCTTATCCTTGAACCTTCTAGTGTTGAGGGATTGTTTTCCACCCACTTCTTAAATGCCATGGGATACTCAGGGCACCTCTGCCATGGTTACATTATGGAAAGCATTGCTAATGCTATTTGCGTTTGAAAATGTGTCAGGCTTGTACAGAGAGGGAAGCACAGGCGCCAGGAGAGCTGGAGCCATTTCTGTGTTCTCTCCTGGAGAGGACAGGGCTATCGGCGGGATTAGAGCTGGTGTCACTTTGGAATCATGGGACTCGCTGTTTCAGAGGCGTGGAGGCCATTGCATTTTCTTGTCTACACATAGTCCAACTGCTAAGAAATTTAGTTCGCTCATGGCAGTGAAGAACACATGGAAAGTGCTGGTGTTTGGATCCGGGAAGGGAGGGAGGCTTGTGCTGCCCACCAGAAATTCGTTCAGAAATACTTCCTTAGAGGCCGGCACCCAGGAGTGCTGTGAGTTAGTGGCACAATTCTCAGGTTGAGGAAAGCATTTGTACAGAAAAAGGATTCCGTAGAATTACAAGTGGTGTTTACTGATTAAATACTTGATCCCCAGCCTTGCTTCTAATATTTTTAAAGTACAAAACCTTAATATTTTTTTCCTGTAGAGATAGATACATGTGATTGCTAAGAACCAAAGCATGTACTAAATAATGATGGAGAAAGATGAATCTTAATGGAGGTATAATTTTCTTATAAACCAGTACTTAGCAAGAGAAGCTTTAAATGATCATTGATCATTTTTATCATGAAAATGTTAATGTGCAAAGCACTTGACTAGACATTATTGGGTAATTAACCAAATAGAAATGTTGAGATCTCCATGCTCAAGGAATTTTAATCTCCCAAACAAATACAAAGGCAGCAACTTGAGAAACATTACCAAAATGTACGAGTAGCATACAACTGCAAAAAAAACAAAAAACAATTATTTGCAACACTCTCTTAATTTCCTAGGACGTTTTGATAGTCAAAGTGTTTCTTATGTCTGAGGATAGATGATCAGTTCGTTGTAGAATTTTGGAGGCGCCAAGCACATAATATCATATTTTACAGTGCCCTCATTTTCCAGATGAGAAAACAAGTCTGGAGAGGGACTGTCATTGCCACAGCTGTGCAGTGAGTTAGCAGGCTCTGCTGGAACCAGAAACCAGGTCTGCACTTTGGCAGAAGACCGATTTCTACATCAGTAGCTTCGACTGTATACGTGAAATGGTGGACTGACCTTAGAACCTTTCATGGCTGAGAAACTACAGTTTTGTCAGCCGGGAAGCCTTATAGGTGAAAATAAGAAAACAGAATGCCAAAGCCACATTCTCCCAGGCATTGGGCTGGCTTCTAGGTATATTGCAGTGGGGCTTCTGGGATTCATTGAGTCACTTAAAGTCAGGCTCATTAATTTCTCCCTAGCCCACCCACATGTTCAACTGCTTTCTGAATACCAAGTATTTGAAAAGAAAAGGAGGCACATTTATTTGGATGTTACACACACCCTCCTAAAAGATAGGCATGTCGCCCTCACTCAGTTGCTGTTCTCTCTCCGGGCCGGTGTAAGAAGTACTTTTGGGTTTTCTTCCTGGGGTGGATGGGGCTGGCCAGGGATGTGGTACACACAGCCCCTCCTAGATAACAAACACTGGGGAGGAGCCTCCGCTTGCTGTCCTTCGGTGAGATGTACACCCCTCATTCGGATGGGTGTCCACATCCCACTCCTTTCCATCAGAAGCCACCTGCTTCCACAAGACGACAGTCATGCAGCACACGATTACAGACCGCATCTACGATGTTGGTCTCATGAAATTTCCTGTTGCCCTGTGATGTGGTGGCCAGTGTAATGCCATAGCACAGTGCACATTGCTCACATGTTTGCGGTCCTGCTGACGCAAACAAACGTACTACGTGGCCATCGTGTTAAAGAATAGCAGGTACCATTAAGTGTAGGACCTAATGCTTGGTAATGATAATAAGCAGCTGTTACTGGCTTATGCATTTACTAGGCTGTGATCTTCATTGTCATTGCAGAGTGTACTCTTTCTACTTACACAGGAAGAAAAGTTGGCTGTGAAACACTACGCTGTGTTACCCCAGCTCAAACAATGCATGTTTACCGGGTCTCTTGATTGTATAATTTTCTCTTGTATTTGCTTTAATCCCATGTTTTCTTCATTATGGCCACTTAGCCTACGAAATCCACTCCTAATGTTGCCAGTAAGAGGCCAGGGGAAGTGATTGATCTGAAAACTAAATTAAAAGTGACTAAGGACTAAGGTGGAAAGCCAGTGACGTACAGCTCACCAGTTAGGCACATCCCTCCCACCAGAGCTGCAGTCTTAAAGAACCAGAACAAGGTGAAAACGTCTGCTTTGTTGAAGGAAACGAGACTAACAAACATTTGAGAAGGGCCTGTATCAGAGATGGAATGCCTTCTAATGCCCTGGATTGAAAACCAGACAGCGTACCCCTCCGGGCACCATGATGCTCATGGGCAATGCAAAACGTTTGTGATGTTGGAAGAGACGAAGGGGCTGGCGATGATGGTGAATTTCCCGCTCACTCTGGGTGGTTCAAACGATCCAAGAATCGTTATTCATTCCACAATGTGAACGTCAGTGGTGAGTCTGCGAGTGCCGATGTGAAGGTAGAAGAATTTCCAGGCACTCTAGATAAGCTGCTTGTGGAGGAAAGCTACTTTTCAGAGCAAATAGTCAATACAGACGAAACCTTCCTGTTCTGGAACAGAAGCCTGAAAGGACTTCTACCCATAAGGAGGCTAATTAACACCAGATTTCAGGGCTGTTCGCGGCAGGAAAACAGACTTGCTTGGGAGCAGTGTTGCAGGCGACAGATTAAAACCCTTTGTGAGCTGGCACCGTGAGAACCCAGGCCTTCAAGCGTGTCTGTGAGCACGCACTGCTGTGGACACCAGCAACAGGAAGTCACGGTGACCCAGGGCCTCTTCCATAAGCCCTTCTGAACTGCTGTGTCAGGAAAGGGAGGTACTGTTTGGAGAGGAACGTACCTTTGAAGATTTTGCTTATTGTTGATACTGCTCCCAGACATCCTTCTTTTATTGATGATCTTCATCCTGATATCAGAGTGATGTCCCCCCTCAATCCCCACCCCTCCAAACACCTTTTGGATTCAACCAGTGAATCAAGGCGTTGTAGCAGCTTTTAAGAACTGTGACCTGAGGATCTTTGCCCAGACTATTATTATTGCATCTGCGGAAGGCACCAGTGGAATGCTGGAAGGATTACAGCATTTCACACTGCATCCAGAGACTGGCCTGGCCTGGGTGCTGCCCCCCAAGGAGTGTGTGCATGGCCTCTGGAAGAACACACACAGGAGGTTATCCAGGACTTCAGAGGATTTGCCAAGAGTCAGGAGGTTGCAAAAACCAACAAGACTGTGGTTGAGATTGCAAACAACTTCAACCTGGGCATGGATGAGGGCCTAGAGGTGGTTCCTGAGGAACTGACTAATGGGGGCTGGTGGAAATGGAACGGGAATGCCTGTTTGAAGAAGTGGCAAGAAGGGAAAGAAAAGCACCCAAGGAGGTTCACAGTGAAGGGTTTGGCAGAAGTTTTTGAAGACTTCATCTACGGTAGCTCTTTGAAAAGTTTGAAAACATGGACCCCCAAGACGAAAAGTTTTCATTAATAGAGCAAACTAGTCATCTGCTTATAAGCAAATCTGTGATTGAAAAAAAGAAATGAACTGAGCCGAAACTGGTTTGGCTCAGTGGATAGAGCATCAGCCTGTGGACTGAAAGGTCCCAGGTTCGATTCCCGTCAAGGGCATGTACCTTGGTTGTGGGCACATCCCCAGTGGGGGTTGTGCAAGAGGCAGCTGATCGATGTTTCTCTCTCATTGATGTTTCTAACTCTCCCTCTCTCTTCTTCTCTGTAAAAAAATCAACAAAATATATATTAAAAAAAAGAGAAATTAACTGAATGAACTACATGGCATATTTCTGAAGAAGGAGTCACCTTCTCAAAAGGAGCCTGAGGCAGGCCCTCCAGGAGGTGTTTCAGAGGAAGACATAGTTATCACAGGAGAGGACAGCCCCGTGTGTTACTGCCCCCGCTGACCTTCCGGTGGGTCAAGACATGCAGGTGAGAAACAGTAACACAGAAGGCCCTGACCCCATGTAGGCCTAGGCCCCAGTGGTCTGCAAACTCATTAGTCAACAGAGCCAAATTGCAACAGTACACGGTTGAAATTTCTTTGGAGAGCCACATTTTTAAACTTAAACTTCTTCTAATACCACTTCTTCAAAATAGACTTGCCCAGGCCGTGGTGTTTTGTGGAAGAGCCACACTCAAGCGGCCAAAGAACCGCATGTGGCTCACGAGCCGCAGTTTGCCGACCACTGGCCTAGGCTGTGAAGTGTATATATGTGTCTGAGTTTTTAATAAAAAAGTGAAAAGTGAAAAGAAAATTCTTAATAGAAAGCAGCTTATAGGTAAGGGTATAAAGAAAGAATATTTTATATGACTGTACAATGTATTCATGTTTTAAGCCATTACAAAAGGGGTCAGAAGTTTAAAAAATTAAAAAGTTTATAAAGTAAAAGAGTCACAGACAACTAAGATTAATTTATCATTGAAGAAAGGAAAGTTTTTTAAAAAAAATAACTGTAGTGTAGCCTAATGTTCAGGTTTATAAAGTCCACAGGGGTGACCAGTAATGTCCCAGGCCCTCACATTCACTCACCACTCACTCACTCACTCACTGCCTTGCCCAGAGCAACTTCCAGCCCTGCACGTTTCATTCATGGTATGTGCTCTATACAGATGTGCCATTAAAAAATCTTTCATACCACATTTATACAGTAACTTTTCTATATTTAGATACACAACTACTTACAATTGTGTTACGATTGCCTACAGTATCCAATACAGTAACATGCTGAGCATGTTTGCGGCCTAGGAGTCATAGGCTGCATCATCTAGCTGTGTGCAGTAGGCGCTATCATCTAGGTTTAGGTAAGTGCACCTATGGTGTTCGCACCACCACAAAACCGCCTGAGGATGCATTCCCTAGAATATATGCCCTTTGTTAAGCCTTGCATGACTCTGCTTCAGAAGGGGTGCATTGCTGATTATCTCAGTGGTTTACTTTTTATCAAAATGCAGAAGAGTGAATATGTATAGGAGAGATGTCTAATTACTATTGGTTTAATTTCCCCAAGGAGACCAGTTAGCACCATTAAAAATTAAAACATAACTGGCTAAATTGCACTGACAAGGATAATGTTTTTATTTCTGTAGGCTGACATTTGTTTCACTTTTTCTCAATGTAGGTAAGAAAATAACAAACAGAATCTAAAGAAGTATTCTTTATTTCTTATGTCAGAAAGCAAGAAGTCAGGGAAGAACAACAATTATGCATGTCATTGTGCTTCTGAATTGAGTGCTCGTGGCACCCATAAGGAAAACCATTATCATTGACCTTTATTCACCCATAATTTCCTGTCTTTTGGTTGAGATTCAAAGTCTTTAGCAACATTTTTTATAGTACTCATTATCTTGTGATAAATTTTAAAAACAATGTCAATGATAATTTCTCTACCTAGTTTATAATTTTACTGTAAATGCTGGAATAGGATGAGGTTGAATTAGGTGAATAATAAAAATTGTCAGTTTAGTTTGACATTTTAAACATAAAAATCTCAGAAACTACTTTGAACTGACATTGTGAAGAATAGATTCAATATAACAATGTCTATTATTTAAAAGCTTCCTCTTCTAAATGTTTTTGCGATTCCTAGCCTAATTCCTGGTGCATAATACCACTCAATAAATATTTATTAACTGTTGAGGGAATGGTGCAATTTACATTTTTTTACTATATTTTCTTTTTGATACCAGTAACCTATGAATAATACAGTGTAATTACTTACAGAAAGTAAGATTTGAAAGGTTGGTTCCTTAATGTTTTAAAATATTGATGTTTCATATGACAATTCAACATAACTACCACCTTATGTTATTATATTGTTCTGGCTGATTTTTAAATTTTATTTTAATTTTTCACCAGCTGAGTTTATGAACTGAAAAGATTGTAATTGTAGTTTTAGCTTTGAAATCACCAGAAGAACAAGGTTTTGATTCATATGTAACAATTCTGAGACTACCTACAGAAAACCACAACAGTCACACACACACACACACACACACACACACAAAAAACCTAATGCAGGCAGTTTTGGTGACTGAGGTGGGTGGCCAAGCAAAGGGCTTCCTTTCCCAATTCATCTAGAAACAGTGGTAGACAAAAATTTTAAATAAGTAATTTATTCTTTCTAAACTAAATACATGTAGAAGACATTAAATTGTTAGCACTATACATCTGAAATTATTAAAGCTTTACGTTGCACTTAGTGTTTTGAGAAACCCTTTTTAAGAGCCTGGAGCACATAATAGAAAACCAAGCCGCTTACCTCTTTTTATCAGCAGTGATTGTGTGCAGCAGGGTCTCACAGTCCAGTCCATGGACCCTGCGTGTCCAGGTTATTTGCTGTAACCCTATGGTGCTGATTTAGCACTAAGAGAGTGGCAACCAAGGGGAGTAGCAGTCATTATATTCTTCACCACCATACAATTGCAATTAAAAGCAAAAAAGCAGATTTCTCTCAAGAGTGTTTTTAATGAGATGAGATGATAAACATAGTTTAATAATCTATATTATGCAATGGGAAGTATTGTTAAAGGTCTTCTGTTATATACCAAAGTAGTATGGCTATCTTAGGAAAAAGCAGTTCGATTGAATTGGGAACTAAACTAACTACTTTCCCCATGGAATAACGTTTTCTTTTTGAAAGAATTGATAAGCAACCCATGGTTATTCAAACATGGGTATTGAGCAGACATTTTCTTGAAAATGTATGAAATGAACCTATTTCTTTAAAGATAAAGCAGGTAATATTTGTTACCAGAGATAAAATACGAACTTTAAAGTAAAAATTTGAAGTTTGGGACACTTGTACCCACCATCTTGGGCTTGATAGCTTTCCAATACTTATTGACTTTGCCAATAAGATCAGTGGTGATAATGAGTACGATGCTTTGATCTGGTGCAATGAAACATTAAGGTTTGGAAGACCTGCATAACTCATTGAACCACTTATTTTCCAAGTGAATGAATGATGGCACAAAGGCATGCATAAAAACCTATTCAAAATGTAAGATAGGCTAATAATGGATTGTATTGTACTAGTAAAAGATACAGAAAGTTTGACAAAGTTTTACATTCCACATTGTAAATAAGAAAGTAATTAAGAAATTCAACTTCTGTTTAATTATGATGCTGTATCAAAAAAGAATATCCTCTATCATCCTAAAAGGCTATTAAAAATGATTCTTCCTTTTCTAACAACATATCTGTGTGGTTTTGGATTTTCGTTGTATACTTTGAACAAACAACACATTGAAACAGGTTATATGCAGAATCTGACATGAAAATGCATATTTTGTTATTAAATTACACATCAGATTTATAAAATTGTAAGACAGCTAACTCACTAACTTTGTTTTTGGAAATATAGTGGTTTTTCATAAAATATGTTATTTATATTAACGCAATGTTTTTTAATATTAATGTAAGCTTTTATATTAATATGTAATGTTATTACATTAACGTGCTATCTATATATATAAACCCTCATATACAAATAGACCCAACTGCTGAACAACCGGTCACTATGATGTGTGTTGACCACCAGGGGGTGCGTGCGGAATATGGCAGACATTGGCAGCAGAGCTCGGAACATGGTGGGCATTGGCCATGCGGGATGGTAGAGCAGGTGAGCAGGGGCACCAGATCAAGGCGTAGCACCAGTCGTTGGTGGTTACTGAAAATTCTTTGCTCCTGTGTGACGCAGTCCCACTGGGTGCTCACAGCTGCTGCGGGCATCTAGCACCGGCCCCAATTACTCAGCGCCATAAGCAGGTGTGAGCAGCAGCTGCCAGCCCCCATTGCCCCTCAGGGCTTCTCCACCTTCCCTTGCTCCTGAGGGGAGATTGAGATAGCAACCACTTTTTGCACTCACTGCCAGCGCCTGGTCCTGCTGCTGGCACCCAGCACCAGCCCCAATTGTTGGCACTGTCAGCAGGTGTGAGCAGAGGCTGCTGGCCCCGATTGCCCTGAGGACTTCTCCACCTTCCCCTGCTCCTGAGGGGAGATCAGGGAAGCACTTGCTGCTTGCATCCGCTGATGGCGCTAGCCCCAATCGCTCTGCACTGTCAGCTGGTGCCAGCGCCATCAGCACATGGGAGGGTTGGTGGTGGGAGCAGGGCTGTTGGCAGACAGGGGACTGGGGATCTTGGTGGGAGGGGCTGGGCAGGGGCATAGAGGATGGGCCCAGACCGCCCCTGTGCCCACTGAAGCCTGGAAGCCCATAGTTTCTTTCAAAGTGCACAAATGGGTGCACAAGGCCCCTAGTTTTTTAAAAAAATGAGTAATAAATATATTTTCAAATTTTGTTTTATTTTTAATATGGCTAAATATCAATGGATATAACTCAAAAGCCCTTTTATTATCTCAGTAACCTTTAAGAGAATAGCATTCTTGACAACAGAGTTTAGAAACACTGCTATAAAGGAGTCTACAGGAAAAACATATGCGGTGGTGAAAAAAGTTTGCTCCCTTTCAGCCAGTTATGATGTACAGTGGCACAGTGGTATTATAGAAGTTCCAAGATGTCCTACAGCTGAGAAACATGTTTAATTTTGTTTATTTTTCTCAAACTCTTGGAAAAAATCATGTTTTTACTTGGAGGAATGGAGTATTTATGAGGAGTAATATTTCATAATTAACTGCTTCACTTTCATCTCACTTCAAAGATCCAGTGCCTTGCATTGGTTAAAAGATTAGTATATTGCACATTTTAAATCTTTTTAAGGTTAAATAATACTTACTTGTCTGTATAAACATTTTCTTTTTTCATTCATCTGTCAGAAGACATTGAAATTGTTTCCATGTCTTGGCTATTGTAACCAATGTAGGACCTTCTTACTGATTTTTAACATTTTTTAATTGTCATTTCCCTCCACCAAGAATATAAGCTGCATTAAGTTATGGTCATTGTCTGCTTTTTGTTTTGTGTGGTATCCTCAGTGCAACTGGTCACATAGTAGGCATTCAGTAAATTTTTTTGAAAGAACCAATGAATATAAGGAGATATACTGTATATGCTTAGTCATTCAACCTACAGCAATAAAAAGGACAATTTTGCCCTGGTACTCACAGTTAAGTAAACTGATGATTACAAGATGATGTGAAGAGCAGCTATAATAGGGATAATGAACATATTTTGTGAGTTAAACTTTGACAGACACCCTATTTAATAATGAGGTAATATGCAAATTGATCATCACACCCTCACAAGATGGCTGCCTATGACCAGGCCGGTAGGGTGGTTAGTGAGGGATGACCAAATGACTAAACAAGCAGGCTGTGTGGGACAACCAGGCTGGTGTGGGAGTGATGAGGGGTGACCAGGCAGGCACGGGGGAAGTTAGGGGTGACCAGGCCAGCGGTGGGGGGGGGGGGCAGTTGGGAGTGATTAGGCTGGCAGGGGAGGCAGTGGGGGATGACTAAGCCAGTGGGGGCAGGCAGTTGGGGGTGACCAGGGCTGGCAAGGGGGCAGTAAGGAGTTACCAGGCTGGCAGGGAAGGGGCAGTTGGGGTGACCTGGCTGGCAGCGGGGGAAAGTTAGGGGAGACCAGGTCGGCAAGGGTGGGGCAATTAGGGGTAATCAGGCAAGCCAGCATGCAGAAGCAGTGAGGGGTGATCAGGCTGGCATAGGGGGGCAGTTAGGGGCAACTAGGCAAGCAGGCAGGTGAGTGATTAGGAGCCAGTGGTCCAGGATTGTGAGAGGGATGTCCAACCACTGGTTTAGGCCCGGTCCCCAGGATTGGACCTAAACCGGCAGTCAAACATCTCTTGATGGGTCCCAGAGTGGAGTGGGTGCAGGCTGGGCTGAGGGGACCCCCCACCTCCATGCACCAATTTCATGCACTAGGCCTCTAGTTACTGTATAAAAATCATTGAATTCTGTTTCTTTAATAATGCCTTACAAAAAGAGTCCTTAGATATCCTTTGTCCCTAGGTGGGTTTTGAACAGGACTTCAATATTAACTACATCACTAAAAGAATGACATCACTTTTTTTTTTTTTAACAAGAAAACAAATCCATTTTATTTATTTACTTTTCAAGAAGTTTAAATCCTTGAGGGTGACAGCATCATAAGATGGCCCGATGGGCTTAGCAGGAAGATTGCTTCAGAATTTAGCATGAAACATGCCACTGTTTCCAGGAGTGCCAGCTACCTGTTCCCAGATGACTCTGGTTTTGTTCAGTTTGCTACCAGGAGTCACCACGTTGTTCTTTGCTTTGTACATACGACCAAGAGTGCATAGGCAGAATTCAGCTTCGTCTCGAGCATAAACACCTTCCATTTTAAGAAGAGCTGTGTGCTCCCTCTGGTTCTGTGTGCTCCCCCTGGAGGCCCTGCTTGTAGCCAGCAGATAAGGCCTTCCAGACTTATCTGTCATTACTGAAGTTTATATATATATATATATATATATATATATATATATATATATATATATATTATTGATATTTTACAGAGAGGAAGGGAGAGAACTAGAGAGCTAGAAATGTCGATGAGAGAGAAACATTGACCAGCTGCCTCTTGCACACCCCTCACTGGAGACATGCCCGCAGCCAAGGTACATGCCCTTGACCGGAATTGAACCTGGGACCTTTCAGTCCACAGACCGACGCTCTACCACTGAGCCAAACCGGTTTCGGCGCATTACTGAAGTTTTGATCCCAGCAGCTCCACGGGCACCCAGATAGCAGAAAGAGTGACATTACTTCTTTAAAGTTTGAAGTCACTGGGGCACAGCTCAGGAAAAGAAATGTACTCAGTGATGCACCAGTGATATGAGAGAGAAAGTCAATATGGATATGGATAAGTGAGTTAATGTTGCCCACTAGCATTAAATTCAAATCATGACTAAAACTATTTCCTTGGGTTCTACAGGATTAAGCTTCCCTACTGGTGAGTAATGTGCATGGCAACTTAAAAAATTCTTTTCAGTTCACCACTGTCAGCTTTAGTGTTCGATTAGTCAAAAAATATTCCCCTGATATATAGTTGGCATCGATAATTTGCCTTTTTAATAATTTGTAATTGAAAGCTGATACCGTGTAATAGTTTTTAAACAGAATAGTGAAAGTTGAACAGAAGATTCTAATATGCTAAGTGGGATTGTGTCATCAAGACTATAAAATATGCTATGGCTTTATTTCCCTATGTGTTTAGTGTTGTACCTTTATTACACTTACTGAGTAACTGATATATGCAGAACAACAAAATAATTGGCAGTACTAGAAAACGAAGCATGTTTAAGTGAAGAGAGCCTCCCCTTTATATCTAATCCAAAAACTCAGGTAAATAGTAACCGGGTGCTTTATACACTCAGTCCTCATTTAGTTTCACAAAGCCTGATGCTTTCTTCAATGAAATGTTTTCCCGCTTTCATTGAAATAAATGCCAGCTGTTTAAAGAAATTTGCCATGAAGAAAGGAAAACGAGAGCATGTTTGTAAAGAAAATTGAATGCAGAAAGAAATACTCATTATTGTTAGAAAACTTTTCCCCTGAACAATTCCTAATTGGGTCTCTAATTTGCTTCTGTCTCATCACTAATTATTTGTGTTGTTTATGAAATAAAGCATAGAGCCACCTGCTCTGTGTAATACTTGCAGCCTAAGTTTGCTAGCCTGCAAATTGATGAATAAACTAAGCCAATTCATCCATCTGTGAAATATTTCAAGGTCGACCAAACATTGGTTACAAGATTTTGAGTTAAAAAGACAGTGGAGGACAGTGCTTACAGTTTGATAATGTTTGCTTACTAAGCGTGAAATGAAATCTAACTGTGGCATGTCTGCATGTGTAAATTTATTGTGGTTGTTTAGACTTCTTGCAAAATGAAATGTCAGGGAGTATCCTGAGATTCCAAATGTTTTAGGCTTCAAAGGACTTGAATAACTGAGATTTTGTCTTCAGTTTTTTTCTACCGTGTATAATTAATTTAGTTAACCAATAACTAAGAGTGAGATGAGCATAGGTAAATTAAAAATTAACTTCCAAATTTGAAATGCTAAATGTGCCATCTGAATATTATAGAGACTTGAAAAATATTCAAAGTACTGAATTGATATTTCCCCTGAATATGTAATATATCATAAGTAGATGACTTTGGCAAGTCTCTTGTATCTGCAAGATGTTTGTTATTATTTTTATGCAACTTAGGTGCATTCAAGTGTGGGAAAAATTAGTGGTGATTATGAAGTCTTTTGGGGTAATTGTGAGACCTCACAGCATCTATTTAAGCTTCCTGCTGATGGTTCTGAACAATATATTACCTAATGGTTTCTATGGCCTGAGAATTCATTCACACTTCCTTCCTCCCTCTATTGCTCCTTTTCACTTGTCCGGCCAGGCTTCTAGAGAACAAGACAAATCCATTTTTTAAGTGGCACACATTTATTTGTGTATTTATGTTTCCTCGATTGGTTGATTTACCAAAGCATAGCATTTCCAAAAGCTTAGTGTCATTGTTTTTTTTAATCGATTAATTTGGCTCCAGGGACATTTTCTTGGTATTTAAAACAGTTTCTATAGACTCACTTTAGGGTTGTGATGACTAATCTGATTTAACTTTCTCTTCTTTTCCTTCCTCTAAGTGCTTTGCCATATGATTCATCTTATCTCTGTGACCTTTTTCTCTTAGAGCCATTTCTTAGACCCCAATGATAGGCACACTTGTGATTTGTTATTGAAGGACTTAAGAGTTGTTGATTTTTTTTCTGAGTTATTTATCCAATTTGGATTAACCTATGTTCATGCCTCTCTTTTTAACTTTTATTATTGAACCTTTGGCTGGTTCATTCATTTGATTGTGCATTTGTTTGCTCAAATGTACCTTACATGCATAGTGTACAATCAATATTTATTATGCAGTGCATGTGTAACAAGAGGGGGAGAATTTCAAGTCATTTTTCTATTTGATATTCCTTTTGTTGCACGTTTAGCGAAGAGTTTCAAACCTGAGCTTTAAAAAGCTTTTGGAATGTCTGCAGTTCATTTATTGACTAGATAAAATATATTTAACACCTGTAACATGCTAGCTGCTTAATCCATGCCAGCTTGTCCAGCTTTTAGCACTGGTCATATTTCGTATTCTTGCTGAGTGATTTTTGATGTTTAATACACTTTGTAGGAAGGAAACTTTAAAGGTCCTCATATAATTTAAATAGTGTGTTTCCATGAACCGTGAACAGTATGTGCTATCTCATAACAACTGATTCATTCATTCGTTCATTCCTTCATTCAAGAAATGCTTATCATTTGTCTATATTGTCAGGCACTGTTTGTAACCCAAAGGTAGAGCAGTGTGCATGAGGGCAAAGGCCCCTACTCTCATGGAGGTCATGTTCTAGAGGAGAAGAAACAGATGACATACAAGTAAGAACATAGTCAAAGTAATTTCTGACAGTGAGAAGGGACAGGGGGATATGATGGAAAGTGTGGTGGCTGTTTAATAATGGGGGATTTGGGGCAGCCTCCCCAGGAGGAAACAAGATTTGAGCTGAGACCTAAATAACACAAAAAGACCCATCCATGAAAGCATTTGGAGCCAGTGCATTTGGTGCAGAGTTAACAGGAAGGATGGCAATTCAGGGCTTGGCATTGCACCAGGGACAGGAAGGTCATTGAGAGGAGTAATATGAGAAGAAGCTGAAGACTCAGTTAGGGATCAGCTCAACGTGGGCTTTACAGGCCCTGATAAGGATTGTGGGGTTTTGTTTTATTTTATGTGTCTTAGGAGCACATAGAAACTCATTGCAAAGGTTTTTAGCAGGGAATTGATATCATCTGATGTATGTTTAATATCATTCTGGTTGTTGTGGGGAAAATAGAGCAAGAGTAGAAATAAGGTGCATCGTTAGAAAGAATGCTGACTGGGTTTGGGAGTGGCCGGCGGTGGGGCATAGAAAAATCGGTATATTTGGGATTATTTTGAGGGCAGAGCTGATAAATTGGATGTGGGTCATCTAAAGGAGAGGACTCAGGAATGGCCCTGATGGAAGGAAAACACTGTTTAATAAGATGGGAACTGTGATAGGAGGGACAGCTTTGAGGGCTGTGCCCTGAGTGTCTGACCTTGTTATCTTGGAGATGCCTGTAACACATCTTAGTAGGAAGATGGATATCTCTGCGTGAACCTAGAGCTCAGTAGAGGTATAATCTGTGGGTGAGAAAATGAACAGAGGAGCAGTCTCCTTTTATTAATGACATGGCACCCATTATAAATCTCACTAAGATACTTTTTATGTTTATTAGCTTTATATCATCTTCCAGCAATGAGATACTTAAAGGCATAATGTACTACATGCCTTTCTGATCCTCAGACTGAAGGGCATTTAGTAAGCCAGTGCAAGAAAATAGGCAAATATTGGGTATTATGTACACTTGCAAAACTAACTTGGTTATTTTGAAAGACTTAGCAACAAACTCTCCACTTCATGTCATTTTTCCTTGAAAAAATAGTCCCATAGTTTACATTCTTTTTTAAGCTATATTTAATCTTTGTAGAAAAACAGAGTAAAAGATTAAAGTTGACCAACTGAGGATAACTGTCTGAATTCTAGCCTTTCCTGATAACATTTGACATTTTGTTCTCATCATGAGGCTAAATCTCCAGACACAAAACAGAATCAGTGAAACTTAAATAAGTAGACCAGAATCCCTTTCCTTGGATTGGCCTGTGGGCTGCATGGATTATTGGATTATTCTCCCATAAACCAGAATGCTGGAAACATCCAACTTCAAAAACATCAACCAGGGGTTAAAAATGAATAACATAGAGAAGGCACAATTGGGATTTTTAATGTTCAAAGAAAGAAATAAGGTGTGTGTGTGTGTGTGTGTGTGTGTGTGTGTGTGTGTGTGTGTTTTCTTAAGAATTAAAGCCAAGCCTAATTTAGATTTCTGTCAAGCAGCCATCCCTGATCCTCAGAGTGTAGGGAATCTTGCACAACCTGATCTTAATTTCTGGAGGCCCGGATAGGATTCTCCTCATGCATGCATTATGTGTTAAGATGTGCAGTCTTGGAACGGTGGGAACAATGATCAGTGCCCATCATGTCCTGGGACTATTTCCTAGGTGGTCACTGGTCTATTTCTGAGGCTCTCCCATGTGAATGTGGGCCTCC
Source organism: Vespertilio murinus (assembly GCA_963924515.1). Classification (NCBI taxonomy): domain Eukaryota; kingdom Metazoa; phylum Chordata; class Mammalia; order Chiroptera; family Vespertilionidae; genus Vespertilio; species Vespertilio murinus. The sequence goes on from OZ004707.1 coordinate 137,071,584, forward strand.
TCAGCGCTTAGGGGTGGGTACTCAAGTGGTTGCTATTTGCATTGAGAGAAACCTCAGAAATAATGTAACATTTCCTTCTTCGATCTATTCACCCCATCTTTAGACATGTGTTGGACATCTACTTTGCGCCCAGCACTGTGCCAGAGACCAAAGATCTAAAAATAGATAAGATATGGCTCTTGCTCTGTGTATTTCCCAGTCTGGTCAGAAAGACAGATTTAAAAACAGATGCTTGCAATACAGTGTGAACTGTGCTAGATAAGTGGTATCTTAGCATACACTCACATGGCTGCCTTTTGAGCCACCCCTAAAATGATTGTGGTTTCTGATTTCAACCTGGCGGGTATGCTTCAGGCTGCCAGGCATGTGGGCTTGGCTGCAGGCTATCTGGTTTAGGTCTGCTTCGGGGGTCTCATTCAGGTTCACTCCACGGGAAGGGGCAGTGGCTTACTTAGTGTATTCTCTTAGATAAAGCCTCACAGGAGTGCAAGACAGCAAGCCGAAACTAGTGTCTTCCAGGCATCTTCTCGTGTCCCTGTCTTCTTCGTGGCCCAGTATGATAGGACACATCTATATTTCCAGTATAGAAAAGCTCCTTCACTCTCAGGGAGCAATCTTAGGTCAATCTTGCCTCTTCAGTCATCACTCAATCAATTATTTATTCATCCATTATTCACCCTTCATTCTATCTTTCCGCTCATCGGACATTGAGCATATAGTAACATGCTCTCCCAACCAAGGATACAGAGGTGAAAAGGAACCACCACTATATTTAGGCAGTGGTTTCAAACATTTTTTTTTCACTAAGGGAATTTGAGAAACAATACAAAACATTCTCCACACAGATTTTTTTAACTTCACATCCAAAGTTTTTCACCATAAAAGGGACCCCTCATGCACTGTGGGTGGGAATGCAGATTGGAACAGCCACTATGGAAAGCAGTATGGATGTTTCTAGGAACTTTAAAAATTGAACTACCTGTGACCCAGTAGTTCTACTAGGTATATATCCAAAGAAACCCGAAACACTGATTTTAAAATATATAGGCACCTCTTCGTTCATTGCAGCATTATTTATAATAGCCAAAATATGGAAGCAGCCCAAATGCCCATCAATAGACACATGGATAAAAAAAGTGGGGGTACATTATACAGTGGAATATTATTTGATCATTAAGAAATGAAATCTTAACATTGTGATAGCATGGATGGACCTAGAAGGTATTAACACATTGCGGACCAGTAATTTAATTGCTAGCTTTACCCAGTGGCCAGATAAGTTTCTATTGAATTACTACAAAAATGTTTTACATAAATGTTAAAGGATGCCTTAAAATTAAATACCCATTGCATTTTGAAGTTACCTATTACATGTTCTTACTAGCTAATGTATTTTTAAAGTATGATACTTTGTGAAACACTGTGTAATATGAAAACATGAGAATTCTCGTGATCCATCTACAATTTAAGCTAAGTGAAATAAGATAGAGAAAGACAAATACCATATGAAAACCCATTCCAAATACATGTGGAATCTGAAGAACAACATAAATGAACAAACAAAATAGAGACAGACTCATAGATATAGGAAACAGAAAGTTGGTTCCACAGGGGAGGAGGAGGAAGAGACTGGGTAAAAAAAGGTGAAAGGATTAAGAAGTATAAACTGGTAGTTACAAATAGTCACTGGGATATAAAGTGAAGTATAGGGAATACAGCCAATAATATTCTAATAAGTATGTATAGTGCCAGGAGGATACTTGAAATATGGGGCATGATTTTGTAAAGTATATGATGATGTAACTACCATGCTGTACACATGAAACTAATGTAAAACAATATTGAATGTAAACTATAGTCGAAAAATAAGTTTTAAAGTGAAGTTTTTTATAATTTATATATTTGCAAAATAAGTAATTTCTAGCATATTATAAATTTTAAATAAACCCATTAGATCACTAATTTGAATGTATCCAATGATAACTACTGTATTTGCCGGCGTATAAGACGATTTTTTGGCCCTGAAAATACCATATTTGCCGGCGTATAAGACGACTGGGTGTATAAGACGACCCCCTAACATTTCTACTCAAAATACAGAGTTTGTTATATACTCACCGTATAAGACTACCCCCTACTTGGAGGCATATTTTTCAGGGCCAAAAAATCGTCTTATACGCTGGCAAATATGGTAAATATAGCAGCAATTTGTTATAATAATTAAAAATTACTATTAGAGTAGAAAAACTTTCGAAAGGTAATATAGCATGATATTTAAGAGCATAATATATACTTAAATTATATGGAATAATATTGCAATGATTATGCATGGTATCAGATGGATACTAGATTTATGAAGTGAACACTTTGTAAATTATATAGATGTCTAATCACAATGTTGTACATCAGAAATTAAAATAGTATTGTGTCAACTATAATAGAAAAACATAAAATATTTTTAAAATTATGTATGTGAGGGTTACATAATCTATGAATTTTATTTCAGACTAGTAAATCTACCACCCTTAGCTGTGTGGCTAACAGCAAGTTATTAAAAATTTCTGTATCTTCTTGCTTCATCTGCAAGTGAGAACAAATGATGGTATTAAATTTATCGGATTGTTGCCAGGATCAAATGAGAACATAAAACTCTTAAGAGACTGGTTCAGAGCAAGAAATATGTAAATTGAATGCTTTCATTATATTATTGTTAATTTACTGAAAAGAGACTTATAGAAGAAAAATAGCAGAGTTTAAAGTCATAAGTAAATTGAATATAATTTTCCCTGAAAGTAAAGACAGAGCTATCATATTAAATGAAAATATGTATACCATTGTCCATATCTCAAATTAGTAATAACTATTACTATACACTAACTAGACTTTTGAGTCGAGGGGCACTGGGGGGCAGGGGAGAGCTAGCACAGTGGTCGGCAAACTCATTAGTCAGCAGAACCAAATATCAACAGTACAACAATTGAAATTTCTTTTGAGAGGCAAAAATTTTAAACTTAAACTTCTTCTAACGCCACTTCTTCAAAATAGACTCGCCCAGGCCATGGTATTTTGTGGAAGAGCCACACTCAAGGGGCCAAAGAGCCGCATGTGGCTCGAGAGCCACAGTTTTCCGACCACGGAGCTAGCATTTAAAATATATTTTATTGATATTTTTACAGAGAGGAAGGAGAGAGATAGAGAGCCAGAAATGTCGATGAGAGAGAAACATTGACCAGCTGCCTCCTGCACATCCCCCACTGGGGATGTGCCCGCAACCAAGGTACATGCCCTTGACCGGAATTGAACCCGGGTCCCCTCAGTCCGCAGACCGACACTCTATCCACTAAGCCAAACCGGTTTCGGCCGGAGCTAGCATTTAAAAGAGGCAGAAGCAAAGTCCTCTTGCAGTGCCCAGAAAAAGGCCACTCCTCTGCTCCAGAGTAGAGTCGGGCACAGCTCTGGGACTGGACCTTACTCACTTCCCAGTGTGGGTCTGGTGGGAACCTCAGGGTTGAGGACTGGAGGGACTAGGGGAATAGAGAGGCTGGAAAGATCTCTGAAATCTTTTCCAACATCAGTATTTCGTGAATCTAAAAATTCCTAAAAATGTTTATGTCTTTACATTTTTCTCTAAGATATCTTGCCATTGGTATCATATGAACGCCACAAAAAGATTTATTGAGCACCTAGTATCTGCCAGGATCAATGAATGCCTATCTTTTTGTGGATGAGTCTGCTTACCCACAGATATGTATGCCTAAGGAGAATTTTTTAAAATTATTTTTTACATTAAAAGCCTTTTCTTTCAGGCTCTGATGATCCCTACTTGGGTCATGACCATTAGTAAAATTATTTTACTATATTTTTTAAACAATGAAAAATAGTGTTTTTACTACTTAAATAAATGTAAGAATTGGAGTATTTGTTGACTTGGGGCTCTTTATTGAGACTGACTTCATTTTAGTGTACTACAGACAGTGTTTTTCTTCTAATAAAAGACTTTCACCCCTAACTGTCCCCCATTGGCCTGGTCGCCCCTTACTACCTCCCTGCCGGTCTGATTGCTCCCAACTGCCCCCCCCCTTGCTGGCCTGGTTGCCCCTAACTGCACCCCCACCAACTAGGTTGCCCCTAACTTCCCCCCCCCACCAGCCTGGTCGCCCCTTACTGCACCCCCTACTGACCTTGTTGCCCCTAACTGCCCCCACACAGCCTGCTGTTCAGTGGTTTTATTGTCCCTCACTAACCCCCCTGCCATCCTTGTCACCCCATGCAACCTGCTATTCGGCTGATACTGTGAGGGCGCCCTGACCAATTTGCATATTACCCCTTTATTAGTATAGAAATTATTAGTATAGATGTTCCTGTAAGGGAAAACTTATTTCTAATTATTTGAGCCTCAAAGCTAATACTGTTAAGTATAGAGGCATAAGGTGTTTTTTTCTTAAATGGATTTTATTTTTTTTGAGTAGTTTTTGGTTCACACCGAAATTGAGCGGAAGGTACAGAGATGTCCCACACACTGCCTCCTCCCATAGGCACAGCTTCCTCCATGAGCGTGGTACATTTGTTACCAACCATGAGCCAACATTGACACCTCATTATCACCCAGAGTCCATAGTTTACGTAGAGTTAGTTCCTGGTGTTGTATATTACATGAGTTTGGATAAGTGTATAATGATACACACCCACTGTTATAGCATTGTACAGAGTATTTTCACTGCCTAATTACATATCCCATGTGCTTGGCCTGTTCACTGTCCCCTCTCCCCAACTCCTAGCAACCTCTGCTCCCTTTACTCTCTCCATGGCTTTGCCTTTCCCAGAATGCCATATAGGTGGAATCACAAGATATGTGGCTTTTTTATTTTGGCTTCTTTCATTGAGTACTATGCACTTAAGTTTACTCCACGTCTTATTGGAGCTTGATAGTTCATTTCCCTTTAGCGCTGAATAATATACCGTTTTCCAATATATCACCGTTTGCCCATTCACCTACTGAAGGACATCTTGGTTGCTTCCAGATTTGGCAATTATGGGTAAAGATGCCATAAACATCTAAATGCAGGTTTTTGTTCGGTCGTGTTTTCAAATTCTTTGTGTCAATACCAAGGGGTACAACTAATGGTAAGAATATGGTAAGAATATGTTCAGTTTTATAAGAAAGCCACTGCCATCCAAAGTTGCTGTACTATTTTGCATTCCCACCAGCAATGAAGGAAAATTCCAGTTGCTCCCCATCCTCATCAGCATGAGGCATCAGTGTTCCGGATTTTGACAATTCTAATAGATGTGTAGTGGTACGTCCTTGCTGCTTTGCATTTCCCCGATGGCATCTGATGTGGAGCATCTTTTCATGTGCTTATTTGCCATCTGTCTATCTTCTCTGGTGTGGTGTCTGTTAAAGTCTCTAACTTCTTTTTAATCAGGTAGTTTTTCTTATTAAGTTTTAAGAGTTCCTTTCATATTTCTATATTCTGTTCTCTGTATATTTTGGACAACAGTCACTTACCAGATGTCTCTTTTGCAAACATTTTCTCCCAGTTTGTGACCTCTCTTCCCATGCTTTTGACATGAGATCTTCTTCACTGTTTTAATATAAGCAATTATACTAATTTTTACTGTGTCACCTACTTGTAACTCTACCATTTTATCTTCTCTATAGTGTATGGAATTGCTTCTGATCACTTTTTGGCCTTGGCCTGGTAGCTGGGTTGGTCCCAATATGATAAGGTTGTGGGTTCAATCCTCAGTCAGGGAACCCACAAATAAATTAATGCATAAATAAATCTAATAACAAGTCAATGTTTCTCCAAATCAGTACATTAAAAAACAAAGTAGATGCAAGGATTTAACTACATCTTCTGGTAAGGTCGTGTCCTAAGATTTACTAACTTAAATACATATTATTAAGCATATTTAAATATATTACTTATAAGATCTTTTATGTTTAAATTATGTGTTCGTGGTTCACATGATCTGTGAATTCCATTTAGACTGGCAAAGTGGGGTATTACAAATCATTCGCTACAATAAAGTGGTATTGGGTCTGACTAAGTTAAGAATTCTATCATTGCCGAAACCGGTTTGGCTCAGTGGATAGAGCATGAGCCTGCAGACTGAGAGGTCCCAGGTTCGATTCTGGTCAAGGGCATGTACCTTGGTTGTGGGCACAACCCCAGTAGGGGGTGTGCCAGAGGCAACTGATCGATGATTCTCTCTCATCGATGTTTCTAACTCTCTATTCCTCTCTCTTCCTCTCTGTAAGAAATCAATAAAATATATTTTTTTAAAAAGAATTCTGTCATTGCTGGGGATCAGGGTGTGACAGAGTGCCTCGCCTAGGGTCACAGGGAATCAGCCACAGTTCTTGGCATCACAGGCAAGCACAATGGCATCTAAAAGGGTCAAGTTGGTTGAATGTTTCACATTCTTCTAATAAACTCTATATTTCATACTGATACTCAAAAATACTGTAACTATTACTCACTCTAAATGTATGCAAAAGAGTACTACTTACTGAGTGATTTAGAGGAGGTTGTAAATTGAAGATTTAATCTCAGTAGTTGGCCTATTCTTCTTTTCCTAAAAGGGGATGAAAAACCTAATTCAGAAGAGTATGGAGACCTTGTAAATACTGTTTCAGCTATTATCTGCCTCCCAGATGGAAAAGAATTAGCTTTCTAAAAATATATATTTGCTAATATATATTTGTGGGTTTTTTAATGGAAGCACATTTTGTTGAATAATTCAACCTGCTTTATTTTATCATGTGAACAATTTTTTCTAAGAAGTTTAATTTTATAGTTTAGTGAGCATTTAGCTCACCTAAAACCAATTTGTCATAAGAATATGTTTTCTTTACATGAAAATCTATGGGAGCTGAAATTTCTCTTGAAAAAATTAGTGTGTGAGACCTGGCTAGTCAGGATAGCACCTCAACCAAGGATCAAAGCATAAATGCCTGCAGGGGCCAGGTGGCAACTGAATGAGAGAATTGGACCCAGGGGAGGGGACTGTGGCTCAGTGGGAAGTACATATTTGTGGGTGGCAGCCATCATTTAGCTTTAATGAACAGTTGCCATACCACATTGGAGTTGGGCTCAGAGTTGCCAGATCTTTTGACTTTTCAAGAAAAAAAAATCAAATGTCTGATTTGTTTGTGAAATACCCGACTCTTAGATATTGGCTCAGTTTAAAACAAGCAATCAAACGAACAAAAGCTAACACTATGTGAGCCAAACCAAGTACATTTATGGGAGATACGTGTTCTACTGCCATTGTCCACCTGTGAACTATCCCATTTGCTAGACTGTAGTAGAGTGTAATACTGAAGAATTACTGCCGCTTACCAGGGGTGGGAGACAAAGGGCAATTCTCTCAGAAACAATAGCACACCTAAAGGAATGGAACTTGACTGTCACCCATTTGTCAATTATTGGGGGGGGGGGGGAGGTCTTAGCTAACTGCTGCACAGCCGGAAGTCCTTTTAGGTTTTAGACTGGCCCTCCTCTGTTAATCATGGAGGATTTAAGATAGAAGTTGGAACAATTTCAGAGATGTGGACTCAGGAAATTAGATGAAAAGATCCAATCCAACTGTACCACCCTTAGGCAGTGCAGCACACGTCTTGCCTTCTGTCATTTGGATTGTGACACATTAGTCCATGCTCCTCCTCCCTCACAGGGTGCATTGCCCCCTTCCGTATTCTGTGGCCCCCTCCTCCAGAGTCCCAAGCATCTATGATCGTGTTAACAGGGCTGTTACCTCCTCCACCATACTATATGTTTGAACTCTAAATTCTCTCCTAGCATCTTCAGACTTCCTCTTGTAACATTTTCCCCATTATAATCAGAGATTAAAATGATGACCGCCCAAATAAAATCTTTCCAAATCGGGAAAAGAAAAGAAAGGTGCTTCAAGCATAATTTCTGAAAACAGTTTGATATGGAGACAGTTTTACTTTTCAATGGTTCTGGTTCAAAAATGGTTGCTTACCACTGACTGAGAAACTGCCAGGCTCTTTGAATATTAAAAGCCAGTAAACTGTGGTGGAGTGTTTTAGGTTGATCTATAGAAAAAGGACATTCTCCAATGAAGCATCATTTGTTCGATAATGTCGGTTCCTTTGGATTAAATGGAGAGCTTAACACTACAAAACAATGGGGACTCCACTAATTCAGCAGTAATAATAATTCAGACGTAGGTGGGTAAGTTTTGGTGCCTGCATAATCTCAGGACATATGCACTTGAGAAATTATAGTCACATAAATCAGGATATATGCTTAGCTGTATGTCAGAAATGAACGTCAACAGTTATTTTTGGACTCCATTTCAATAGCATACTCACATTGAAAATAATGAATCATTGAATGCAAATAAGTCTTAGACAAGACAATCTCTGGATTTGTATGAAAAAATACCGACAGCAGGTAGTACTTGGCAATGTTACTTGTGCTCTTTAACAAATCACTAAAACATCTTTGAACCTTCTTTCCTCATCTATAGAGGCATCACCTCATTTTTAAGGAGATTTAAATTAAAAGGTTGTGGATTATTATCATTTACTTATTGACCTATTCAAAGCCTAGGTTCCAGATCTTTACATTTCATTGTTTTTAAACTGTTCTAGTGTGTTTTAGTTGGGGAAGTCAGAATAATAAAGAAAAGATTTGGAACTTACGAACAAGTGAATTTTTAAAAATATATATATTTTATTGATTTTTTTTACAGAGAAGAAGAGAGAGGGATAGAGATTTAGAAACATCGATGAGAGAGAATCATCGATTAGCTGCCTCTTGCACACTCCCCACCAAGGGTGTGCCTGCAACCAAGGTTGATCAGAATCGAACCAGGGACTTTTCAGTCCTCAGGCCGACGGTCTATCCACTGAGCCAAACAGGTTTCGGTCGAACAAATGAATTTTTGTTTAAAGATGTTCCTACAACATTTTATAGTATCTCTGTGTCAGCATCATTAAGTTTGTGGTTCTTTTCACAAATTCACTTGGGAGGCATTGACAGAAACAAAAGGGGAATCTGTAGGAACAGTGGAATTCATTGGATCTAACTTTACACACTTCAGAGCTGAAATGCTCTTGGTTGATGAATATTCACTTCTCAAGTAAATGTCTCCCTACTCATCGTTAGCAAGTAATATCTGAAAATAGAGAACTGTTTACATCTAGAAGAGAGGCAAATGCTGGTGAATCAACCCAACAACAGATCATGCGAAGTTGCCTTCACTCCCTTCTGGTCTTACAGACTTGGTATTATGTAGCCATGGAAGACTTTTATATAGTAAGTAGCTTTTTAAAAAAATCTCATTTCTGGGAACAAGAAGTTGCAGAATACTATTTGTTTAGTAGGTAATATCTTTGCCTGCTGACATGGTTGCTTACTTGTAAACAAATGGAATTTTTCCAGGTGTGAAACATTCACATTCATCTAAAGGCCTGAAGAAAGAAGCCAGAGAGAGAAAGATTGTCCAGGATTACCGCTGACCTGTGGAGACTTCCTGGTACCTCCTTCAGGGAGTCTGAAGTGTTTCTAAAAAGGTTGCTGTTTTAGAGACAAAGGATGAACAGGGTGTGGCCATTTCCCAAAACTTCTCCTCCCCGTCTTCACTAAGAACCAACTTTTATTTGCTCTATTTCCTTTCATATTTTTTTTAAAAAAGTGTGCCAACTCTTGTGTTTGCATTCACTGTAAGCAGAGTTGGATTGTTTGTGTTTCTTTCCCCCCAGAACCACGCAGTTTCTTCTCTTGGCTGATCAGGATATATGCTGCTTACCAAGCCTCTGCATGAGCAAGCCTCTCTGTGAAGTGCGTTTTAATATTTAGATCAAATAGCGATTGGGATACACTAAATGCCCAGTGGGCAAATGTGTCATTTGAAAGCAGCTGCTGAGCCTTCTCCCTGCTGCTCCAATTAACACATACAGCACACTTTCCTGGGCAAGCGGCGGTGCCCATGGGTGGAACCACTGTGGCTGCTCCTTAGCAGGGTGTGCAGGAGAGCACAGGGGGTTAATCAGTCCACCCAGAGCGGAGCGGTGGCTTTCAGGGAAGTTTCCCAAGCCTGGAGAGCTTTGCTACAGCAAAGGCTGATAGATGAGGGGGGTGGGACTGGCAGATAGGGAAAAGCTGGTTCTGTCTCCAGCTTTGGTTCAGTCCGTTGGCCAGCACGAGTCCCCGCCCCCTCTCTTCTCCTACCCCCCCGCCCCTGGTGATGGAGACGTTGCACAGCGAAATCCTAGCGGAATCCCTTGTAGAACTTTGTCCCCCTCTGTTGTGAAGCCTTGTGAAGTCCAAAGGTCCGCCGTTTAATTTTTCTCTATTTATCATTTTACTTTCTCCCTCTTTTCCTCGTTTTTCTTTTTCTTTTTTAAATTGCACGTTGGGCAGTGTGCTGAGCAAAGTAAGAAATCTTGTCAAGGCAGACCCGTATCGCCCCTGTGTGTTTGTTTTCCCCCCCCTGCCCTGGCTGAAACCTCTGCACAGAGGCAGATGGAAGCCTAGCGCGTCCCGGTTCGGTGCCCGCTGAGCAGCTGGGCTGCTGCGGGGCTCCGCGCTGGCTGAGTCAGGCTGCGCGCGGGGAGGGAGAGATGGACCGCTTCCTGGGTTTCGTCAGGCAAATAAGAAGATCTAGGAGAAGAAAGGGGAAAAAGTACCGGCCAGAAGAGGATTACCACGAGGGCTATGAGGATGTCTATTATTACACTTCAGAGCCTTTCCGAAGTAAGCGCGCCCCATCCGCCCTCCCGCTCCTTAACAATACACCCTGAGTGGTGCTTTAATCTGAACTGCAAGAGGTCTCCTGCCCTGAGAGTATCCTGGGCGAGCTGCCTGTGAGTACTCAGGTGCTACCTATCGCTTGATTTGTTGCAAGAATACCTACCCATCAGATAGCACCCAGACAGCATCGCCAGCCCAGGTCTCTGCAGGTGATTAATATTTTAGGTGCAGTTCCTTGATTTTGCTATCATTTTAAATGAACCATTCAGATAGTATCTTGCAAGTCATGGTAGTAGGTGGTTATATTATGTTCTGTTTGGAGATGTTTTTCAACTACCTTGTTTTTATTTTTGTTGTTGTTGTCTTTTAATAGGGAAGGCTAGCTTATTTGGAAGAAATAGCTGTTCAAGTTGATGCTGATGATTCATGCTCCTGATACAGACTTCTAGACAGTTACCTGTGAGGAATGTGAGGTGTTGTTTGTATAAGGAAGTTCACATGCTTTTCTCTGGTTCAGGTTCATAATTTTGTTATTAAATTAAGGAGACTCTTATTTGCTGTCAGCTAGAAGTGGTGATACCTGTAGAATAAAATAATATGCCCATAGTGAGGCATCTGTAAATTAGCTTATAAATAGCAGAGAACTGGAGTTTTTCTTGTGCTTAGCAGTCCTTTAAGTTCCTGGTGAGGGTTAGATGGGTCCAGTAGGTTTAAAATGTCCAGGAATGCCCACGGGTGCAGAGATTGATGAGTTCCTGAGGTGTCCTAAGTGGGTAGAACTGACTGTGATCTATGATCAGCATTTACAAAATTAAAAAAGATGTTTATCTTCTTGAATAAGGATCTTTATAAACTTGTTCTCTAATTCTAATTCATCATAGCCTTTTGATGTCTTATAATATATCCCATCTACAGCATCTGAGTATTTACCAATAAATAACTTAGAATCCATTTCTGTGGTATTGACATCCATGAGAATTTGGTCTGAATGCCAGAAATTCTGTTGTGATTGATGAAAACTGAGAGTTGAAAATTCATGTGGAGGCAACAACACAATAATGCAACACTATAATTCTTTGACATTTGCCTTGATAATATGGCTGTGTGGCTTACAGAGTAATCTATGAATTTTAGTTTTACATTTCTCTTCTATAATGCTTGTACATGAATAATATGCTCTAATGTAGTGGCAGTCTATGTTTCCTAAATTTAGTTTCCATAATATATTCAAGAATTAAACTAAGATTTGTGCCACTGTCAGCTAGCATGCATAATTCTGAAAACTGGTAGATTAAAAAACAACAACACCCTGAGGAACTTTCAATTATGTTATGTTTGTTGTACAAATGTCTTACAAATTATATATACAAATGAATCAAATTTATACCTTTTGAGTTTGTATTGTGATGTGTTTGTACGAATTTAAAAAAAATCTCTCAAACGCCAGCACCCTATTAGTTTGGGTAAGAATTTAAAAACAAGAGAGAGCGCTAAATGGTTGGCTCAGTGGATAGAGCTTCCGCCTGCGAGCTAAAGGGTCCCAGGTTCGATTCTGGTCAAGGGCATGTACCTTGGTTTCGGGCATATCTCCTGTGGGGGATGTGCAGGAGGCAGCTGATGGATGTTTCTCTCTCATCGATGTTTCTAACTCTCTATCCCTCTCCCTTCCTTTCTGTAAAAAAAAATCAATAAAATATATTAAAAAAATAAAAACAACAAAGATACTTTATAAGTTTACCAAATGTGCCTACAAGGAGAAATATTTGTGGTGGTGTCTAGAAGGATGCTGCAGCTAAGGCAGTAGTCTTTATCCATCAAAGGCAGTCCCTTAAAGGGAATCGTGTCTTACCTTACCTGATTTGTCAAGGTCATGCTAAGAATATGATGCTAAACATCAAAAGTTGATTGCTTTCGATGCGAAACCAACATGCTTTCTCCTGTGGTGGACCAGAGAGCACCCATTAGGTAACATAACTTTGTGGAGTCAGATGCAATTTGTCGCCAACTTCAAACTGTTGTATAGTAAACACGTGTCACAGAGGACGCAGGCCCTTGGCATTTCATTAAATGTTCAATGGCCAGAGCTTCTAAAGAAGACACGTCATATATTTCATGACTTCTCAGTGTACGTCTTGGTTTCAGTTTTGGGACCTCTCCGAATTGGGTAGGGGAGACATCCACTTAAATTTTATGGCTCTAGCAAAGTATTAAAGGGCGAGACTGGTTTGTAAAACCAATCCTCTCAAGTGGGTAATACGGTTTACTTCAATTACATCTACGGCGTATCTATCTTGATTAGCCTTTGGCATACATTGAAAGTTTATGCCCCGTGTTTCTCTAGATGGCTTAGAAAAACTGTTTACATTAAGGCTAAAACCTGTTGGAATTGACTGATGGTTCACGTCTTAGTTCATGCTGCCATTGGAAAGCCAGAGGTGGTGTTGCTCTTGCTTTTCTCATTTTATTGTTTGTTTCTTGAAAGAAGTTTACCGCCCAGTGTTGCCAGTTTATCTAGTGGTCCAGATTACTCCAAGAACTTTATACGTTTAATAATGAAAGACTTAGCTAGAAAGAGACTCCCAGAAAATGCTCCAGGAAGTATGCTCTCTCTTAGTACATTCTCAAATGCTTGTTGATATTTCCCCTAAATAATGTCTCTTCCATGGTGGGCTCTGATTTAGAATTTTATCATCCTTTCCTTCATCTTAAAGACAACACAGTTTATAATCTCATGAAGTGCAAACGCCCGGATTAAAATGTCCAGGGGATCTGAGTTTATGATAAGGAAGTTACTTAGAAAATAGGTGATTTTTCTCCAACTCCAATTAGAGAAATAGTGATGACGATAGGCTTATTTTGAATCTTCCCTGATTTTATACTGACATGATGTTTGTCATTATTCATGGGGTGTCTCTAATTTTCAGAAATTTGCTTTCCTTACTGGTCTATTCTTTCATAATTCTGGGATTAGAGCTTAAATAAACTAGACCCTTGCTTTGGGCAAATCCCCAGCTTTTCTGGGTTTTCATCTCTTAAAATGTGATAAGATGTGGAAGTATTGGGTAAGATTTTTCAAGTTTGCCAAAACCGGTTTGGCTCAATGGTAGAGCATCGGTCTGTGGACTGGAAGGTCCCGGGTTCGATTCCGGTCAGGGGCATGTACATTGGCTGCGGGCACCTCCCCGATGGGGGGTGTGCAGGAGGCGGCTGGTCGATGTTTCTCTCTCATCGACGTTTCTAGCTCTCTATCTCTCTCCCTTCCTCTCTGTAATAAAATCAATAAAATATATTTAAAAAAAAAGATTTTTCAAGTTTGGAATTACATAATCTTTGTAATTTTTGTTTTATTCTATGACAATTCAGATAATCATATTGGCTGAAGGATTTTTAACTGGGTTTCCACCAAAAAAATTCACCTGGATATCCCGAGGGAATTGTTTTTCTGGCAGGAATTGTCACTAGGGAGATATTTTTTCCTTTGAGATAATAATCTATTGTTGACTATTAAGGAGTTTTGGGGAATATTTATAAACCTACGAAATTCTGAACATTTTGGTAAATCCTAGACCTCATCTTTTATTTAATCTTATCTGCCAAGAAGCACCATTTACTCTGAAATTCTCACACAGAATATTATATTTTTTCTTAAGAAAAACTGGCACTGGTTACAAAACTCATTCATAAACATGAATGTAACTAAAAGCTCGAAAAGGATCTTGAAATTCACTTTTATTATGTTTGGTGCTTTTATTTGTTTTTCACTAAATGCTGTTATAGCAATGGCTTTTTAAAGGCTCTGGAAGATAATATTTTGATTAATCTGAATCAAACAATAAATCCACACCTGATAATATTTAAATTATAAAACAGATAATGTAACATTTTACAAGCCCTCTCTTCGCACTGCTCATATTCATATTGAAATTCTGACCTGCCAGGGTCACGCAGGGCAGGGTTATTGAATTACTTAAAAAGGAGGCATTTGTTTATCTCTGACGGATTGGAGGATGTGAGCCATCTCCCTTACGGCCCTGGCACCTTTTGCACAGGTGTAATGGCATTGAGGAAGGCCTGGAGTTCCTCCGTGGTAACCCACCCTTCTCGGCTTTCCTCCTGAGCCACCTGGGCCAGAGCAGAGCCCTGCAGGAAGCTGCTCAGGACAATCATTAGCCACCCGTTCTCCTCTTCTACTGAGGGCCTTCCAGGAAATGGTTTAGATCTTCTAAGATAAGGTCATTTGTATTTATAAATTAACGTGCTGCTGTTGGCCTATTTATTCTAATAGACGTTGAGCAATAATTGTGAGGCACCTGTATAAAAACATTGTTAGCTAAGTTACTTTATTAAATAGTGCATGCAGCTAAGACCCCTAGTTACTAGCCTGTTCAGGTTTTAAAATGCCTGAGATGTTCAAACTGCTTTCTTTTTTAAATTGTAATTTTTTTTTTAGAATTTAATTTAAATTTCATTGTTGAAACTATGTCTCCCTTTCACCACCACTTTCCTTTTCCCACCTCCCCAGCCTTCATCCCACTGTTGTCTGCGTCCAGTCCATGGGCATATACGTTCTTTGGTGAATCACTTCACCTTCTTTTAGCCAGTGCTCTGCGCCCCCGAGCCCCCATGCGCCCCTCTGACCTCTGTTAGTCTGTTCCATGTATCTGAGCTCCTGAATCTGTTTTGTTCACCAGTTTATTTTACACATTAAAGTACATTTTAAGAGGGCTGCTCGCTTTCTTTTATTTCATTGAAAAAATGCCCTGCATTGTTCTTGGAGAAAAAGAAAAAGTATTTTTAAAAAAGCACATCTTGGAGAAAAATAAAATCTGCAAGGTGTGTGTAGTCTGAGAATTTTTTGGAATTGGTATGGGTAATTCGTTTAAATAATTTATTCTCACTCGTTAAAAGGATTGACAAGATTTATTTTTGGAAATTCATATAATCATATCCTTTCTGCTCCCCACAATTGACGTCTTATTAGGAACCTCACTCTTGATGAGGGTGCCAAAATGATAGAGGGAGAACTTGTACCTGCTCTGTGGGAAGGTGGCTGGTCCTTGCTCCTTTATGCACAAATCAAAGTGGGTGTTGCCTCCCTCAGCCTGTGGGAGGAGGGAAGGGAGGACAGGGAGCTGGGGGAAGAGGAAAAATATAGGAGAGAAGCAGCACATTTTATAGGTTATCCTTATCCTCCAAGGTTTACAAGCATGAAAGACATTTATTTCTATGTTAAAAAAACAATGATCATCGAACTGACAGATCTTGAATGTGAGATATTGGATGATTTAAGCCTTACCTACACTTAGTTTGACTCAAGAAATCCCAAACCAATTAGAAGAAACATCAATTATGTAGAAGCTGGGCAAACTTGCTTTTTCTTTCTTTCTTTTTTAAATGACTACACAGCTTACTTTTGTTTTCCAAGAATGGCTTCCCACCTGCAATATAGTTGTTTCGTTGAAAATTGGTTGGGTACCACGTTCCATTTGTTTGGGGTGTTTTATGTCATCAACCTTATTATCTCTAGCTGTATTTCCCCCATGTGGAATAATGTAAAGAAATATTAAAGTTGAAAGTGACCGAATCCAACCTGAGTGTTTTGTTGTTGTTGTTTTGTGTGTGTGTGTGTGTGTGTGTGTGTGTGTGTGTGTGTGTGTGTGTTTGGTGGGGGGATGAATAAACTGGGATACAAGCACGTTAAGTGACTTATGAAAGCCCCACTGATCCTTGTGAAAGGCAGCCCTCCTGAGAGAGCCCTATTCCACACTCACCTTTTAGTTTTAGTTGTCTAGTCACTTGGGATATTTAAGGGCTGGATCCATCTGTATATGAATTATAAGTCTTCATTTCCCTCCTGGGTGGCTTTGTTCTTTTAGAGCAGTGAGTCTTCTTGTCTTAAACTAAACTCCTGAAGAAAAATTAACTCCTAATATAATTTCATTAGTCCAATTAACAAGGTGTCTTATTTATAGATGATGGTAATGACAGTGATTGTCAGCGACTCAAACAACCAACTAGCAGTATTTCTGTATCACCTCCCTTTTGCTCTGTGATTTGCCAATGCGGCCGCTTTTGTCAATACATATCCCTTCAGGGATCTTAGGATGGCATAATTCTATCAGAGAACCTTAGCATTAGCTTTTGTTTAAATCTTCCAGTACATCGAATTCCCTCCCAGATGAGGCTAGTTGCTGAACAAACCTATGTCTCTTTTAAACAAGTTCTAAATTACATGTTCAGTTATTTGCATATTCCAACAAATACATTCTCAAAATTTTATCTAGACCCAAATAAATACAGACTCTATTAAGTTGCATGTGAAATAAGATGTCATGTCTCCTCTCTAGTCACATTATTCTCTCACCGATGCAACATAGGGTATGTGGAGGTAATTCCTTTAGTGCTATTTTTGTTTTAACTACACAAATGCAGAAGAGCTCTGTATTGGGCCCACATTTATGTCATAATTTTTCTTTTTTCCCTTAAAAGGTGTATTTTTAAAAAGTCACCAAATCTTGCCAAAACCGGTTTGGCTCAGTGGATATGATAGAGCTTCGTACTGCGGACTGAAAGGTCCCAGGTTCCATTCAGGTCAAGGGCATGTACCTTGGTTGCGGGCACATCCCCAGTAGGGGGTGTGCAAGAGGCAGCTGATTGATGTTTCTCTCTCATTGATATTTCTAACTCTTTATCCCTCTCCCTTCCTCTCTGTAAAAAATCAATAAAATAACTTTTTTTAAAAGTCACCAAATCTTAACGTTGATTCAATGAAAAACATGTAGGGGTTTCTGTTTGGAGGACAGTGAGATCCCCAAAAGGATATGTGTGGTATGCATGGGCATGCACACAGACACACACACAACATTGCACTCACATAGATATTTGTGAGGTGAAAAGCAGCGCCTATTCCTTGCTGTAAGGTGATACCTGTTTCTCTCAGAGGCAGCTGCACTGTGGTGGTTAAGGATGCGGGACCTGGATGAGATGGCCTAAGTTGGAACCCTGGCTCTCTCCCTTAATAGATATGTGACCTTGACAAATAAGTTTGTTTCTCAGTGTCCTCATCCATGGAATTGGGACAGTAACTACGCACCTTACCTGGTTTTTGTGGATTAAATGACATAATAGGACATTAAGTGATTGAGACATAGTGAGTACTTAGTAAATGTTAACAGAAGAAAGCTTTATTCACAAAGTAATGAGTAAGTATATTGGATATTTATGAATGGCAGGCTAGAGAGCTTAAATTCTTTGTTTAGGTTTCAGGGCACTATTGTAGGTTTTTTAGTATATGAATAACCAGAAAAGAGCTGCACTTTAGCTAGATTAGTGTGGCATTAGTGTATAGAGGAAAAGACTTAAATAAAAGAGCAGATAGGGCAGTTGTGGGAAAATATAGGTGTGAACATAAAGAATATAATCAGCATCCTGAGTCTGAGTTGCCAAGATGTCCCAGGAGAATTGTTAGGGGACAACTTAAAATGTAGAAGCTGGAATTGTGGTCAGGGTACAGGGCTCAGGAGATTGGGAAGACATGAGTCTAGATTTGAGGGATGAATCATGGGACTAGTTCAGTGGTTCCCAAACTTTTATTAGCCATGTCCCCCCTAAGCATCTCTAAAATCCTGGTGCCCACACCCTGCCCCCATGATATATAATTCTTATTACTCAAAAAGTAAGTTCCTATTCACATGGAGGAAGCTTAAAAGCAATTTACTTGGTTTAAACAAGTTTCCAAAGAACATGGCATCCATAAAAGAGAAAAATAGAAGAACGAAAGGATGGAGGAAGAAATCACTATGAAATAGTTAAAATAATAATATTAATACTATGAAATGATATGAAAAAAGCAAATAAAGTTTCAAAACATATAATAGAGAACTGAAATGCATGAATATGTCACAATATATATTTATATACTGAATATGAGACCCCTAAATACACGAAATTGAAAAAATTCACTGTTAATAACACATTCTTGAATTGCTCCCCTTAAAAATCAAATTGTCCTCCCGTGGGGTATGTGCCCCACATTGGGAGCCAATGGACTAGATGATCTTGGTTAGGGTCACATCCTACTCAGTCTTATGCTGGAGCCAATCCAGGAAAAATGATAAACATACAATTCTCATGATATAAGAGAGAGTTTCAACAGATAAAGGAATAATTTATGTGAATACCTTAATAAGGGAATTTGTAATGAGTACTGAATTGATTGCTCATTTGATTAATTTCTTCTAATGATGATATAGCAGATTAAATGCAAGTTGATTATGCAAAGGGAAATGCAACTCAAAAATAGATATTAGTCTGTGTCCATGATATTTTTTTTTTAATTTCTTGCTCTAGGGAGAAGCGTGGGGGAGGGAAGTGGGGGAGGGTGTATGGAGGATAAATGTTATGGACGGAGATGGTGAACATGAAATACAGTGAACAGAGAGGTGTTGTAGAATTGTGCACCTGAAACCTGTATAATTTTATTAACCAGTGCCCACCCCAATAAATTCAATAAAAAGGGAAAAAATAGATGTTAGAATTTAACAGTAGGATTGAAAAGACAGACTTACTGCGTGAAAATCTGTTTGGGAGGCTGGAGAGTAAAACTATCAGGAGTTAGAAATGTAGTGGTATTTCAGTTGTGGTATCCTAAAGATAAAGCTACTTCTAAATGAGGTTAGAAAAATCAGGGACAGTACAAGCTACAACATGAAGAGTCTTAAAAATATGTCAAGTGAAATAAAGCTAGACTCAAAGGCCAACTATTGATGCACATAGGCACAGGATGATGGAAAGATTCTAAAATTTTGACTGTGGTGATGGTTGCACAACTCTAATTGGACTTTAAAATACTATTGTTTTTAATTTATTTTAAGGTAGAAGGATATGCACTCCAATATGCACAAGCTATTTATTTATTTATTTATTTATTTATTTCCACTCCTGAGTGGCAGTCATGTTTTTTTTTCCCCCTTCACTGTGGAATATAATGAAGAAAAGCATTCCTTAATGAAGAAGTGATTATTATTTTTTATTAAATTGATTGGTCAACATGAACATGTAGGTTTCAGGTGTGTTTCTATGTTACAAGAGCTGCATGTTGCACCAGGTGTTCACCACCCGAAGTCACATCTTCTCCTGTCACCATATATTAAAGAAGTGAGTCTTAAGTAACAACTCAGAAAAAAAGTCTAAGAAAATGTTGAATACAGAATGTTTCACCATGAGGCCAGAGGGAAACACTCCCAGTGACATTTTAGGATATATTATAGATCTTATACATTTTTTATTTGACTTGTTTGAATTCTACATCAATATCTCATTAACTGTATCATAAGCTTAGAGCCATAAAGCTTTCCCGAAACACTGAGCCATAGAATTGAATTCTTTGATCAGCTACCTCCTGCATGCCCCCTATTGGGGATAAAGCCTGCAACCTGGGCATGTGCCTTGACTGGGAATCAAACCCTGACCTTCTGGTTCATAAGTTAATCACTGAGCAACACCAGGTGGGTGAGAAGGGATGTATTAGTTTAAGTGATCCTTCTTTGAGAGATGGATGGTTGAGCTGACCAAGATTGAAAAAACAGATGTACTGTGTGAAAATCTGTTTGGGAGGCTGGAGAATAAAACTATCAGGAGTTAGAAATGTAGTTATTCATTTTAATACAATACTTGTGATGGCATCTTCTGAATGGTCTGTTTCTTTTAAAAAATATTTTATTGATATTTTACAGAGAGGAAGGGAGAGAGATAGAGAGCTAGAAACGTCGATGAGAGAGAAACATCGACCAGCCGCCTCCTGCACACCCCTGACCAGGGATGTGCCCACAACCAAGGTACATGCCCTTGACCGGAATCAAACCCAGGACCCTTCAGTCTGCAGACCGACGCTCTATCCACTGAGCCAAACCGGTTTCGGCTGGCCTGTTTCTTTAAAGTGCATTTGTAAAACCAATTGTTTGGTATTCTGGATGCGATTCTTCCTAGAAAAATGGAGATTTCAAGCCAGGTCTGACCATAAAGGCATTTGGAAATATTTCACTAATCAGTAGTGTGGCCAAAGGAGGCATGGTTATTGGAGAAAACCTTTACTTTGCTGAAAAAGAGAGGGCTCTGGTTGTCATTCATATACAGGAGTCATTCCTCTGACAGGTTAGGGGTTGCTTAAAGTGGCAATGGTTTTTAGAGAACATAAAAACAGTTTCTTTTACCTTTATATTCCCATAAGTATGTCATGATCTTCTTTACACTTGGATCCTAAACATCCATCCAACACAATTCTTAAGCTGAAAGTGTGCTTGCCACGTAATCAGGATACTAAAATGTCTGATTGCTTTGTACTTTCTTGTTTGTTTTCTGTAGTACACACATAGACTAGTATTACACTTCTCCGTGGTCCTTGAAAATCACCATATTAGAGAGACTCTTAATGGCTTGTGCACTTTATTGGAAAGACTGTATGTCAAAACAATTTTTTCCAGAGAATGAGCAAAGCTGTACAGGGTTTCTCAGCTTACAGCCCACTGCATCGCCGGTCTCCTCTGTGCTTAATGGAGAAATGGACACTTTATATTCCTGTTGCTTATTATTTTATTAGCGAGAGATAACCAGGGGGTTTTATGTTTGCTTGTTAAAATATTAAGTTGTTTTATAGATTAGCTACAGTTTGTTAAATATGATTCTGAGTATTAATCCTTTCTATTTAGAAATAAAATCTAGTGTAAGATTTAAAAAAAAAATATTTCTGTTTTCTGATGATGGTTCAAATTGCTTCTCAGCAGATGCGTCTAACCAAGAAACTTAAAAATTAATTTCAGCACAGTGGCCTGCATTGTGTGAAAACAGGCCCTTCGTGATACAGCTGAGCTGGTCTTATGTTTCCATGTTGCTCTTGTGCTGCTGGTGCTGCCTGAATCACGAATTTGCAGGTGAAGAAAATAGCATTTGATGTGTGAAGCCCCATTTTTTAGATGAAGCTAGGCACATGTCAAATGTAACCAAGGTGAAGCCAACAGTGGCATCTTGCTGAGTCGAAAAATTAGATGTAGGTTAACAAATAACTACAGTCGAAATTTTGAAATGATTACAGTTGCGGTTAACACTTGTTTCTGTAAATTATGGTTGGCAGATGGAAACAATAATTTCTGCAAGTATTTCAAAGAATATGTATTTATATTTTGAAAATATAAATTGGCTTAGTGCATTTCACTCTGCCTAGAGTCATGATCACTTTTAAGGGAGTAACTGTCAAAATATAGGGTGAAAATGCAGATGCTCAGCAGACTGTTATAAATGTCCACTCTGTGGATTTGCAGTGGCCTTTCATTATGGCCGTAGAGCTGGGGCATTCCCAGCACCTGAGAACTGTTGTTTATGGCTGGTTTTGTCTACCAATACGAAGTCTCTAAGATTTATAAGGAAAGCATGTCTTTCATTCTTAAAAATCCCAGAGCTTTTGTATAATGGTGTTTTTAGGGTCATTTGGAAGATGGTCAGGCATATGAGGAATCACAAAGATAAGAAAAACTATTGGCATCATCCAATCCAGCCCTCTGATTTTACATAGGAATTTTCATAACAACATAATAATTTGTTCAGTAATTGTTTTTACGGCTTAAAGAGAGAAAATATCTACCTCAGGATTGTAAAGGCAGCTGTGAATAGAACTGACATAGTATTTAAGTATCTGAACTTGATGTATTTTTAATCTTATTTCCCTCCAAATCCTTTCCATTGATTCAAAGACTGCCTCCATGTGATGCTCCCAACCCACCCGAGCCGAGCCACACAGGTTAGATCTAGGGTGCCTGTGCATTGGAATACTGCCTCATGCACCCCATTGTTTTGTGATTACATGGATGAATGTCTGTCCTGTGAGTGCTACTTCCTCAGCTTTCTATTTCAGCACTCAGGACAGTGCCTGCCAGCCTGTCCCATTCTGGGCCATCAATAGACATTTCCTTTATTTAAATGTTTGTTTGTTTTCATTGTTGACAGTATTACATATGTCCCCATTTCCACCCCCAATGCTTTATCCCCTCCACCTAGCCTCCACCCACCCCAGGACTTCACCACACCATTGTCCATAGGTTATACATATATACATATAAGTTCTTTGGTTAATCTCTTTCCATCCCTCCACTCCCTTCCCCTCTGAGGTCTGTCAGTCTATTCCATGCATCCATGCCTCTGGACCATTTGTTTGAAAATATGTGGAGACCGATTCCCATGAGGAACGCACAGAAACCTATTTCACATATCTGAAAGGATGAGGAAGTATAGGAAACAACCCTCTTTAGCTATAAACATCTGAGTTTTGCAGATCCATGATTCTGATCCTGCTCCTCTCCTACAACTCCAGTAGCTTAAGAAAACACAGACTTTCAACAGATTTTTTAGAGACTCTAAATGGAAAGAAAATGAAAGGGGAAAGGAAATGTTTATATATTAGATATTATAGACCTGCCTTATTTTTTTAGTATACACTTGTTACACAGTTCTTGATGCTTGGTTTTCTGAGATAGTGCTGGGCCCTGTGCTAAGCATTACATGAGTTATCTCATTTAATTCTTGAGAGTCCCTGAGACATATATTGTTATCCTTATTTTCCATAAAACTGGGGCTGAACGAGCTTAATTAACTGTCTCAATGCCGTACAATGATCTGAGCTGTCCAACGTATTAATGACTATTTATTAGACACTTTTCTATGTGCTATACCAGCTGGGCCAAGTACACCACACCTCCTAACTGCAGAACTGTGCGTCTTCCTCCCCCACGTTGCTGTTCAAGGATGCTGTCGTGATGGGAACCTCAAACTTCTTGACAGGTTGATAAACTCCTGAGTCATCTTGGATCTAATTCAATGTCCCTAAAGGTAGAAGCAGAAAAGCAGTTGCTGTTATGACTCATCGCTTCTGTAATGAGATAAATTTTCTTCTCAGTCCTCTTTATTCAATTAATTTAAATGCAGCTGTACCTTGACCAGGACAGTTGCCTATATTCTGGTGTAACTTAGTATGTGTTTCCTCACTGAATCTGAAATTTATAACTGATGTATATAATTCACTGTGTATTTGGACCAGAGGAAAACTTATTATCACCAAGGCAGCAAACCAATTCAATCTAAGGTTGGGACCTCAGCTAAGTCTTGGTCATATTCCTTCAAGCAACATGGAAGGGAGAACAGGAGACCATCTGAATATCTCAAAATGAGTGCATGCTGTGTCTTTGATATCTAAAATTCAAATGAAAAAATAAGCAGTACAAAATAATGCATTTATATAAACAAAAATATCAGTACGGCTATAACTCTGTCATAAAAAGCGTTCTCTTCAAGGTTCTAAAATAAATCCTAGAATTCACGAGAATTGCAAAGTGATAGTGGAACTACTTTTTAAAAATTTATATTCTCTATTTCTAAGTCACACATGAATCATATCCCCCCAAATATAATAAATGCTCACATATCAACTTTGGTGATGGGAAGTATTGCTCAAGTAAAGGGAAATTATATACCCTAAGATACAAAGTTTAACAGTGAGTTTTACTCTTACTCTTGAAAATAGTGTTTAAGGAACTTAGGGTCAGGTTATACCACGTATTGTCCAGTTGGAGTTTAGCTTTGTCAGAGTGTCTTACTTGGGGTTTTGTAATTGTCTTAAACAATAGCTATTTGTTCTTTTCATTTGGGAGGCTTTTTTTTTTTTACTATTAAAAAAGTTTACCAAATTATCAGATACTATAATACTTTATTAACTTGACAGGAGTCTCTTAATTTGAAATGTAATGACAAGCCCCAGCAATGCCTGAAATTACTTGGAATATGTAATGTTAAGAGCAAAGTGTGCATTTTTAAGTTATATAGAGGAGAGGTAGAGTGAAGTATTAGTATGTCATTTTAAAAATGTAGAATCAGTTTTCTTGCTTTTTAAAGACATTTGCTAATTTTTAATTTTAGTAGGTTTCCTTTCTCTGTTTTTATACCATTGTCTTCTCAAAAACTGTATAAAATCTCATTTGTAATCTCTTCCTCCCCATCAAACCTGAATGTTAAACTCAACAGTCCTTGAGGCCCTACCTGTGCTGTCCACCTCTCAGAATATGCCGGCTTCTCATCCTTTCATTAGGCACCCTTCCCTGGTTGATCACCAGGTCCTCAAGAGTCTGTCTCCCCTGGACTTCAGCCTCAGGTGCCTGCCAGCTTGGCCTTAGTGTCCCCAGACCATCTGTGATCTTGACTCCTCCTCTCAGGCTATGTCAGTCCTGGAAGAAAAGACTGCATGCCGATGAGGTTGGCTGCATTACAAACATATTGGTTCCAACCTCAGCTGGACTTTCAATACTAGTCATTAGTCTTTGTCCTTGTCTCTAGCCACTCTTCCTTTCCCTCTGAAATTATTCCCAAATGCTGCCTCTCTTCTGATGTCCCAGCATGGTCCTCCCTTCCTAACCTCACTCTGGACTGAAGACATAGATGACTTCTGAGTTCTCTTGACTCTACTTTCCCATCTCTCCCTCCCCAAATACCTTTTACCAAACACACAGCTGTACTTGCCCATTTCCAAGGCACAAAGCATGTGCTCTTTTAATATTACACTGGAAAAGTGGAAACATATGGTGGAACAATGTTTCATGGCCCTTGGAATCCTCACTTGCAACTCCACCGAATTTGATCCAGCAAAGATCACAGGGGCCTCCTGAATGTGGCTTTTATTTCATTTACTTTAAAAAATAACTTTATTTTCATTGTTGACACTATTGCAGATTTCCCCATTAATGTGGCTTTTAAAACTTTCTTAACTTGTTGACACTATTACAGATTTTCCCATTCATGTGGCTTTTAAAACTTTCTTATCTTGGTTGATGTTCCTGTAACATTTGACAACTGGTCACCATTTTGGTCTTGGAGTCTTTGCTCTCTTGGTTCTATGACCCATCTTCTTCCTGGTTCTTCTCTTTTCCGATCATCCTTTCCTTCTGCTCCCCTTTAACTCTGGAATTCGTCAGAGCTTAGTCCTGGCTCTTTTGCCTTCTCCCTCTGTAACCTCTTCCTGGACACTCTCTTCCTTCCTCTCCTTTGTAGTTTAGATGTCACAAATGAGCTCCAGATCTATTCTGCCAGCTCTTGTCTGGGTGCTCCATCTCCTCAGAGTTCAACATTTCCTAAACTAAATTCATTCCTGTCATCCTTCCCGAATATGTTCCTTCCAGCTCTCTTCTCTGTTAAAGGAAACCTCCTCTAAAATTTTGCCCATACTAGGAAACTCAAGATCATTTCTCACCATACATTCTCTCTAAGTTTTTCAATTACATTTTATTTACTTCATCTACTTCTTACTTCATCTTTGTATTCCCTCTGCACTAGAGCTAGCCATAGTTAGAGCTTAATAAATGTTTTTATTTTATTTTACACCAAACTGTAGGTGACAAGAATAGTGGATTCCCAGGGACATATCTATCTTCGGCTTTGATGTATATATTAATATTTAGGCCAATTGGAAAGATACTTGGTAGTTTATGAGGCCTTGAGGCTAACATTGTCCTGAGGTAAAGTATTCTATTAGTGTCCTAGCATTTCAATTCATGATTTTGACCTTGTTCATTAAAAGGAAAGTGGGCAACTTAAGTCTTAAGAACCTGTGTAGCTGGAAATATTAGCTTGGAGTCTAAAATTCAATAACTATTGATTGCTCAGTCCAAAGCATTTTATTGTTGATATCTTTTCCCTAGAATGGAATCAATTATTCTTGCCTTTGCATTTTTATTAACGGACTTGCTCTTTGGATTAGAATAATGAATTTCAGTACAGTCACATATTGAAAATATGAGAAATAAAGTGTTTTTGGTGACCTCAAAGCATTGATCTAATTAAATCATGAAGTATATCAGAGGAAGCTTAGTGGAGAAAGGCAATAGAAATAATGAGAACATTTAATTGATTCTAAATGTTAACTCTAAATAGTATTTAAATTTAACAGCAAAGGAAGTGCCCTGGCTGGGTGGATCAGTTGATTGGAGCATCAAAAAGTTGTGGCTTCAATTCCCAGTCAGCTACATGCCTAGCTGGTGGGGTCAACCCTGGTTGGCACCTAAGGGTGGCTGCAACCTGTCAGTATTCCTCCCTCTCTCCTTCTCCTTTCTCCCTTCCTCTCTCCCTCCCTTCTCTCTCTAAAAATCAATGAAAATATATCCTTAGGTGAGGATTTTTTTTAAAAAAGAAAGCTTTTTATCTTTTTTATAGGAAACATTTTTGCTTATGAAAGTTATTAAGTAACCAAAATGACTAGAATTTTTATGTTCTTTGTGATTTTTAGTCAG
Organism: Vespertilio murinus; assembly: GCA_963924515.1. Classification (NCBI taxonomy): domain Eukaryota; kingdom Metazoa; phylum Chordata; class Mammalia; order Chiroptera; family Vespertilionidae; genus Vespertilio; species Vespertilio murinus. The sequence continues at coordinate 137,098,636 of OZ004707.1, forward strand.
TTCTTCTTTCAACAACATCTATAAAGTTTTTCTCACAGAGACTAAATTAAAATGAAAGTATGAGAGATCTAAATTCAGGGAGATACCTTTGGAATTTTCAATTTTGAAATTTCAAATGTAAAGATATGTTTAAATAGAACTATTACATGCCAGCAAATAACTTAATTATGAATAATTATTATCTATATCCATAGCAAAGCCTGTGCATTATAGTTGTGGTAATAAGCAATGCAATAATTATAGTTTTATTTCACTTTGTTTTAGAATTTTAAAATGCTTTTACATATATTTTCTCTGTGGTACTTCTAGCAATCTTATAAGTTAGTAAATCAGCTATAATTATTACTACTTCCCTATTTTATGCAGGAGGTGGAAAAAACACTGAAAATTAAATGGCTTGTCTAGTGTCACACAGATAGTGAATAGTGGCACTAGTCTTGATTATTTTGTTTCCATTATCCTGTGAGCTTTTCTTATTTCGTGAATGTACTTTGAAGTCTTTGAAACAGGACTGTCCTATTTATCCTCCTGTGCCTGGGATACAGCCAGTGCAAAAGTATATTTGTTGAATGGATTATTCCACAGTAGAATGAAATTTCAATTGTCAGTCTCTCAAAGAATCTTTCTACTCAAATATATCTTATCAACTTAATGGAATTATGCTGTGCACTTGAAAATATTGGAACTGCATTTGTAAAGTCCTGTAAATAATGTCCTTTACATAAATTGAGAGTTGTCATAGGGGACATAACAAAGAGCCAAAGGATGAGTATTTTATTGTTAATCTATTTGGGGTTAATTCATTCTATTTGTTATCCACTGCTGTGTGACAAATTACCACAAAATATGGCCTTCTAAAAAAACAAACATACAGATATTTTTATATCAATTATTTCTGTGGGTCGGAAATCTCGTTGCCGCTTAGCTGGGTCCTGGGATTCATTGTGTCACATAAGGCTTCCATCAAGGTGTGGACTGGGGCTGTGTAGGACTCTCTTTCACGGCCCCCATGGAAAGAGTTCCAATTCAGGGTTCAGGTTCTGGGGAAGGGCTGCACACAAATGAAGAGACTTGAAGAAATTCAACTTGGGGATATGGGGGCGAGGCGATGGTCCAACTCTAGTGAGAGAACTACTCACTGCTCTGACCCTGCCATCCCCTTTTATTGAGACTTTGGGGAAAACATCTTAAGCAGCACAAACAGAAATTTACATGTAGCCCTTAGGCAGGAAATAATAGAAAGTTACACGGGGATAAACAAGGTGGAGGCTGCTTCAGCTAACAATGTCTCAATTAAAGGTTAGAGCAATTAAGGTTGTTGACCAGCCTTCCTAGCTTCCTGTCAACATCTCTTTTTCAGTGAAATTGATTTGTTTTCCAGCAGGGGGCAGTCTCTCAAGGCTAGGTCAGGCAAGGATCTCATAAACTCACTGGATATTCCTAGTCTTTGCAGGTTGTCCTTTGGAGACATTGAGTTTCTCCTCACATGGGTCTCTCTCTCAATCTAAACGTTAATCACCTCAAAACCAAACCTTAGTGTCAATCATGAAACCCAGTTACCTTTAAACACACAACATGTGTGATCCACATTATTACTGGTGAAGTTTTTGTTTTGTTTTGCTTTTTGCTGTTTGTTTTTGCTTCTTAACCCCAATGTATCTTTAAGTGATGGGATTTCAGGCAAAAACTAAACAACATCACTTTTACTAAAAGATCACTGCTGAGCATATTCTATTTAGGTCTGAGGACACCTTAGGGGGAGTCTGCAGTCTGTCCTGTCAGAAAGGGCTTAATTTCCTCAACCTTCTTCCTCCCGCCAGTTTTTAACTCTTTCTGTTTTCCTTTCCTCCTCGCCAGCATTTTCTTCTTCAGAGTCTGAGGCCTATGCTGACTTAGTAGATTATTAAATAGTCAGCATGAGTCAATAGAACTATGAAATTGGTTTGAAAATAAGTCTTCAGATGTGATAATCAAGAGAGTGAGAACTTGGGGGCTGGGCTAGCACTACTGCGCTGCGGGCTGGGCAGACCTCACTAGAGCCATTCTGTTTGCATCAGGGAGTTGTGGACAAACTGAAACACAGCAAGAGAACAGTGACTGGACACGTGGACTGGCTGACTGGCTGAAAGACGGACGTTGTTTACCTTAGCAAAGAGGAGAAAAATAGCAGAGGGGGTTGGAGGTACAATAGTGCTACCAAGATTTTGTTTTGTGTGGCCTTTTTTTTTTTTAAAAAAAAAAAGCTGAAGCCAGTGGGTACTTTTCAGGAAACATTCCCACCCTCTTCCCCCTCCCCCAGGAAATGTAACCGAATCTTTTCTGTGCCCACTATTCGAAGTGCATTGGGAGGAATGCATGCATAGAGAACCAGGTTGCCAAACAGCTTATGTCTTATTGTGCTAGACTGTCAGCTGGTGGGAGCTGACAGTAAGTGTGGTCCTTTGAGTCTGGACATTGGAGTAAAATGAGCCTGACATTGAATGCTGGTTGAACCCCTTCCTACTGAGTAACTTACCTCTGATGCTCAGTGTCCACATCTCTAAAAGGGGAATATCTCATTAGAGATGGTGTGAGGCTCTGAAAGGAGGTAATCCACAAAAAGCAATTAGCTGAGTGCCTTATATGTCATAACGGATAACTGTTGGTGGTGAGGAAGATCGTGAGGTCAGAGAGAAAGATTATGAGATTGCGCTAGGTGGAGGAGCAAGCCCTGATCAGTTCATGGTGCTGCCACGGGAGTGGGAGAAAGTAGGCCATATATTTTTGTCATCTTTGGAGTGTAGGTGAATGAAGTAATCATTTATACTCATTCCTTGCATTTTATTTTTTCCATTGCATTTTTTTTTACCTACAATGTAATAAAATAAGTTAGAGGGACCACCTGCTTATATTATGAGCTTTCTCCCATGAAGAGTTCCTTTCTTTCCCTCCATCTTTACTTGTATATTATAAGTTTAAAATTACAATCATATGCAAGGAAAATACAATTTTTGTTCTACTGTTCTATTAACCTTTCGATGTGAATGAATTGGAAGGAAATTCACTTTGTAATGCATAATGAATGAGCCTGTGCTTCTTAGATGGCTTAGTTCTCCTACAAATTAGGCATTTAGAAAGAAGGTGAGGAAAGTCAAGTCATAAAGTCAGCCATCTTTTGCCAAATGAAATGTATTTTATCTGAATGTACTTCTTTTGTATTTGTATTACACTTGACATAGTGCTTTTCGGCACTTCAGGGTATGAATAGTTGCTTAGACTCTACTTGGAAGACCGTCTCTTAAATATCCATGGATACTTGAGAAGAAAACGATAAAATTGATGTGTTGACCATGTATCTTTAACGTTACTTAAGGAAATAAAATGTGTCGCTAAAGGAGGTCATATTGCAAGGTCATCTCTCTGGGTGTTGAAGAATAACTCTTAGGAAGTTAAGCAGAGCCTCTTCTCTCAGAGATGGGGCCTACTGGAGAGGTCCTTGGTCCAAAGGATGTATTTTCCGCAAATATGATAAAGTGAGGAGAACTGGGTTATAACACAGAAATAAATCACTCACTTATCTTGTTCTCCATGACACAAAACTCAAGAAACAACACATCTGGCCCTGGCCGGTTTGCTCAATGGTTAGAGCGTTGTACCGAAAGGTCTCAGGTTCTATTCCTAGTCAAGGGCACGTATCTGGGTTGCAGGCATGTACCTGGATTGCAGGTTCAACCCCTGCTCCCGCCTTGGGGTGTGTGTGGGAGGCAACCAATCTCACATGAATGGTTCACTCTCTTACTATTTTTCTCCCTCTCCCTTTCTCCCTTTTACTCTCTCTAAAAAAAATTAATAGGAAAATATCCTCCAGTGAGGATTAATATGAAGAAAGGAAGGAGAAGGGAAGGAGAAGAAGGAAGGGAGAGTGGGAGAGAGGAAGGAAGAACGCATCTGTATACTTACTCTTCAGCTTAGAAACATTGCAATGTGTACTATTAATTCAAAGAAGCAGTGTTGCTTCCTGGTTAAATCTCAGAGTTTAGTGTGAGAATAATTGAAATCCTGGCTTCTCTAAATAATTGATTTTTAACCTTGTCAAAGTATATAACTTTTTTTTTCTTACTCCTCACCCGAGGATATTTTTATTTTTCCATTGATTTTTAGAAAGAGTGGAAGAGAGAGGGAAAGACAGAGGAGTATTGATGTGAGAGAAACACATCAGTTGGTTGCCTCCTGCATGAGCCCTAACCAGGGCCCAGGCCGGGGAGGAGCCTGAAAATGAGAAACAAGCCCTTGACTGGAATTGAACCCTGGACCCTTAAGTCTGCAGGCTGATGCTCAATCCAGTGACCCAAACTGGCTAGGGCTATACACTTTTCTAAACATGTCCAGTTTTCCTTTCTGTAAAATGGGGGCCATTGGTATATGTCCTATCCCCTGTGGAGATTAAATAGATCAGTAGTAATGCTCTGCATGGGAAGCCGTAAAAGCAACTTCCAGTATTAATAGGAAAATAGTTACTGAGTCAAGAGTCCTGGGGTCTGGACTCAGTCTTAATGCTAACTAGCTGTGAATTTGGGGCAAATCCTATCAGTTCTCTGGGTCTTAGTTTCCTCAACTCTGAGGTGAAATACATTAATGAAATCATCTTGAATATTACTTCTACCTCTAAAACACTAGCCTGGTTAGCAGAAGCATTTAAAAGCTCTTTAAAAGCCTCCCCCATTCCTAAGTAGTAGTAAATGATTTCAGTCTTTACTTACACATTCCTTTAGGTGAGGGAAGGGCTGTGGGGCTTTCACCACCTCTATTTCCCTAGGCATTTTATTGCCTCCAGTTAAGGTGTTAAGGAGAAAATGAACACATTGTTATTACTGTGAGAACACTAACTGCGCTTAATTGCTCTCTTTAAGATAGCTTCTGTTAATGGGTTTGGGGATCCTGTCTCCATCCGGATTCTTAGAGTTCCTCTAGCAAACATAAACCCATCCATTTTAAAGTGAGCTTTTTATTGAAGCCTAACACTCCTGTAGAAAAGTGCACAAATCAAGAACATACAACTTGTTGAATAAGTATGAAGTGGACACAACCACGGAACCAGCAGCCAGGGTAAGGCCCGAATGTGACCAGCAGCCCCAAATCTCCCTCCTGCCCCTTTCCAGCCACTACCTCCTGCCCAAGGTTAGCCGCTATCTGGACCTGTACCATGACAGATTACTCTTGCATGTTTTTGAAATTAATGAGAGTGAAATCATATAGCAAGCAGTCATTTCTATTGACTATATAGCTTGGAGTCCAACTTCTGGGTCAGTTTTCAAAAATGGTTCCATCAATTTATAACCCGCCCCACACCACCCCCCCTTGCCCCAGCCAAGAATGAGAATTCAGTTTCTTATTATCTATATTTTATATTTACATTTTAAAATCCCTTCAGTTGATTTTTAGAGAGAGTGGAAGGGAAAGAGAGGAGAGAGAGAAGAGAGAGAAATATCCATGTGAGAGAGGCACATCGGAGACACATTGACTGGTTGCCTCCTTCATGAACCCCAGCCGAGACCTGGAATCAATTCTGAAACCCAGGTACGTTTCCTTGACCGAGAATTGAACCTGTGACGCTTTGGTGCATAAGCCTACACTCTAACCACTCAGCAACAGCAGCCAGGACTGCAGGCTACTGTTTTTTGATCTAGGTTTAACGATTTCTTCCCAATACCTGTACCCTCTCCTGCAGGGGGTGATACTGCCTGGGTTTCCCTAGAGAGACTTTGGACATACCAAGGGTATAGCTGATGTCCTTGTGTAATTATAACTTGTGTTTCTTTCACTTTCAAATTGTCCCAGGTTAGGCAGAATGGAACTGTTCTAAAATTAGATTATGCTGATGGTTGCAGAACTCCAACTATAATTCTTGAAAACATTGAATTGTATGCTTTATATGGGAAAATTTTATGGTATGTGAATTTTACCTCAATATAAGTTTTTTAAAAATTATCCTAGCTTGGATGATAAATTATGTGGTCATCTTACTTTACCCCATTTCTACCTTTTGCAAATGAGTTTTAAAATGGAGGGCAAGAAAAAAAAAATATCTGAATGAGTGTGGCTGCTTTATGTGAAAAGAAAAGCAAACCCATAAACTTCCTGGCATGGTGTCTGAAGCATTTTCTAGCAAGAGTTACCATCCAAAGCAGAGGAAAATTGATTATGCTACACCAATCCATTAAGCTACTCTTTTCCAAGGGGACCCCTTACACCCACATGGAGTTTATTTTATAATTTACTAAAAATAAAGAAGACTTTTAAAATAAGTGTGCCATATACATTTTGCCACCAGATAAAAGTTTTTAACTAAAACTATGGTATCTCTGTTATTGTTGCTGAGTAACAAACCACCTGAGACCTCAGTGGTGAAAACAGCTGCCTCATCATGCTCTTAAGTTCTGTGGGCCAGGGATTCAGATAGAGCACAGCGAAATTACTTGTCTCCTCCATAGTTTCTGGAGCCTTAGCTTGTTATTGGATGAGACCTCAGCTCAGCTATCAACTAGACTACCTCTGCCAGTGGGCTAGATTGGGCTTCCTCACAACATGGCAGCTAGGTTCCAAGAGGGAGAGTTCTAAGAGTGTCCCCAGAAGGCAAGGTGTGTGTGCATGGCATTGTCACATTCTAGCCTCCAAGTCACATGGTAATTTTTGCCTTAGACTCTTGAGTAACTCACAAAATTCTGCCCTGATTCAAGTGGCGGGAACATAGACTTGATCACCCAATGGGAGGGGTGTCAAGGTCGCCATCTATATATATAAAAGGCTAATATGCTAAGTGTTCCTCTGTCCATTCGATTGGTTGCTATGACGTGCACTGATCATCTGGGGGCAGACTCTCAACACAGGAACTGCTGTGACATGCACTGACCATTTATAAAGAAATGACACTGTGGGCCTGGTGCCAACAAAGCAATACTCGGCTTCCCCCAAGTGGGACACAGGCCCCGCCACCACTTGGAGCAACAGCTCACCAAATCACAACCAGTGCTGCCAAGATCCCATGGCAAAAAAATGCAGCCCACAGCCCAGCCCAGTCTGGAAACAGTCGCTGAGGGTGCCGGGTAATGATGTCATATAGCAACACTCAGCTTCCTCTCCTTAGCAACTAGCCTCCTTGGTGTTTCTTCAGCTCAGGAATAAAACTTGCTTTATAGCCAGGTGCAAACATTTTACCCTTTAACCAAATGTTTGTGAAGCATTTACCAGTGCCTCATCTCATTTGATCCTCACAGAAGTCCTGAAGTAGGTAGACTCAATGGAATAGGAGACTCAATGGAATCCCATTTTCTTTTCATTAGCTGAGATTTAGAAAGCTTAGAAACTTGACCCAACTGGAAAGAAGTAAGGAATGGTGGACCTTGTAAATTACTTCAGTTTTCTCACTGCACAGAATATAGTCAAACACTGCTACAATTAAATATTTTACTCTTTGTTCTCCCTGCATGATCTACAATAATAATCTGCTTCATGTTGATATTTATTGCTGTGTTTCTGGCAACTGCCTGAAAGAGAAGTTGGGATGCATCACTCGGATGGGAAAAAGTTTAGCTAAATCAGAAAGCAGATCTAATTAAGCAAGTTTGTTCTGTTTATAATAATAAAAGCATATTATGCAAATAGACCAAATGATTGAACAGCAAAACGACTGTCCGGATGACCTTCCAGACAACCACACTATGACACACACTGGCACCAGGCCAGCAAAGATGGGTGCTATGGAATTGGTCAGTGGGGCCCCACCATCGCCCTGTGATTTCCCCACAGAGGGAAGCCCAGGCCACTCTCTGCAGGACAATTGATGGGGGGCTCCATGATTGACCACTACCACCAGGCCACTGGCAGGTGGGGCAATTGAGGGGGGTGGAGGGGGGACTCTTCAATTGCAGAGCTCTGGCTGGGTGGGTAGGGCCTCCTTCTGCTGGGCAATCGATCATGGAGTCCCGTGATTAATTGCCTCAAAGAGGGAGGCCCAGGCTACCAGGCCAGTGGTGCTGCGGCAGGTGGGTGGGGCCTCCCTCTTCAGGGCACTCCGCTGGGGGTTCTGCAATCCATTGCCCTGCAGAGGGAGGTTCAGGCCAGCCAAGTGATCACACCCCATGCCTGTCACCCACACAGGGAGGCAACCAATGGTAGGGTGGGGGCAGTGCCGCACAAATGGCAAGCAGTGGCAGTGGCTGGCAGCCAGGGGAAGGAAAGCCCCAATAGGGCCTGCTCACCAGCCAGGCCTAGGGACCCTATCTGAGGGTTCGGGATTCCGAGAGGGTGAAGGCTGGGCTGAGGGACAACCCTCTCCCCTCCCCATGCATAGATTAAGTGCGCTGGGCTTCTAGTAGATATATGTAAAAGGCTAAGCATGTGCGATACATATAAAGCTCTCGCTGGCACCAATCGCACGCATGTGTTTCGATTTGTCATTGTCAACTGTGAATTTGGTTGACACTTCTATTATAGAGAAAGAGCAAATAGTGAGATTAAAATATTTCTTCTAATTAATTTCCTTTCAATTGCACGGATCCATGCACCATGCATTAGTGTAATAAGAGCATGTAGAATGGGAGATATTGTAAGGCACAGCTTTGGAAAATATGCCTCCCCTTTTATCTGTGTCTTCTCTTTCTTTCATCACTGTTGTTCACATCTGGTTCAGTTTTGATTCTACTCCCAGCGGTGGGGTCCTCAGGGTGGAGGGGGCCCTGGCTGGGTCACATGTGCACAGGTCTAGCCTGCTCCAGACCACCCAGGCCTTGCTGAGGGCCTCTTGCCTGCCTGGCTTCTGCATTAGGCAGTGTCAGGCACTCCTTAGAGAGCTTGACTGTTGGGCTTTCTCCTCTTCTCAGAGCTGCCATTCACCTCTTTGCTTCATCTTGCATAGACATTGACATTGTGCCTCGTGGTGGTTTGTGCTCACCAGTTTGGAATTTGGAGTTTGTGAGTTATACCATCTCCTACTTTTGTGTAAATGTTGTCCCTAGGGTTTTGACTATCTAGTCACTCTGTTTTTAGTGGGGGATTTGGAAAGATCCAACATTGTGCTGCCACTACCACCACCCTTTTACCAGAATTCTCTCAGGGGGATCTTTTAAAACCACACCACGGGTGATGAACACTCTCCAATGATGTGCATAGTATAATGCAAACCTTTTACCTTGAGGGTCCCACTCCCCTTCTGGCCTCCTCTGCCACTCCTCCGTTGCCTGTGCTCTGGCCACACAGTCTTCTTTCTGCTCCGCGACTAGTTTGCTCCAGGGCCTTCCAACTGGCCTGGCGTGTGCTTTCTGAACACAGTCAGTCACATGGCTGACTGCTTCTCACGGTGAAGTAGCTGTGGAAATGTCATCACCTCCAACAGACCTGACCTTCCAGTTTAGAGTTGTTTCCTAGCCATTCTGTACCACATTGTCCTACTTTCTTTTCTCGGTAGCACTTTCCATCACACGGCATTCTTTCTTTGTTTATCGGATGTCCCTCATGGCAGCCACTGTAATGTAAGGAATTCTGTCTTACTAAACACTGCATTCCCCATTCCTGGCACACAGTAGATGCTTAATAAATGTTCATTAATTGAAAAAGAGACGGGGAGGGTAGGATGGAGGAAGAGAGAGCGAACAAAGAAAGAAGGAAAGGAAGGAAGGAAGAAGGGAGGAAGGCGAATGGGAGGGAGAGATGTGAATGACACTCAGGTTCCCTGATTGTGTGATAACTATCATGATGGTCTCCGAGCTGCTTTATCTTGTTGTTCTCAGTTTACTAGAAAGCCTTCCCATCTCTAATAGTGCTTGATAACAGTAGACCTGTGACATCCATGAGGAATATGCCCAGGGGGTTCTTGTTTCCACCAATTCACAAATATTATCACGTAAAATTTCCTCTGTAAAATGCAGTAAAGTGTAACTGAAAAATTTCAGTGACCTCTTAATGTATCTTTGAATACAGAATGAAAATAATTTCTAAAGCTATTAAAATAAATTCAGCCACTAAAAAATACATATATATGCTCCACTACATTGCACAAGCTTTTTACTTCCAAGAGGTTCTTATTATCCCCCTTGATGCCCTCTGATTTGGCAGATTGTGAAGTCCAGTTTAATGGGAAAATCTGCCATATTGACCTGGAATAGGAAGACAAACTGTCCTTGAGCTCCTTAAATCTGATAACACGTTTTCTCCCTGAAATCATATGTTAACAAAGGCATTTTCTTTAAGCATAGTGCTTTGTCTTCATTGAACAGGTGTTCTGGCTTTTTCCTCGTCTTTGCATTCCTTTGTTTTGGGAGGCATGCTTCCTGGGCTATGTAGCAGCTGTGTCCTCTGTACCTCACATTCAATAGAGCACTATCCTTCCATCTGTTGTGGCTCACTGGTTGAGCATATGCCTATGAACTAGAAGGTCACGGTTCGATTCCTGGTCAGGGCACATTCCTGTGTTGCGGGCTGGATCCCCAGTATGGGACGTGCAAGAGGCAGCTGATCAATGATTTTCCTCATTGATGTTTCTATCTCTTTCTCCCTCTTCCTTCTTCTCTGAAATAATATATATATATATATATATATATATATATATATATATATATATATAATATATATAATTTTTTTTAAAAATAGAGTGCTGTCCCATGCTCCCAAACTGACACTTGCTGGAGATGAGGCCAGTTCAGACTTGCCCTCGTGTCTTGGACCGTGTCTGTACACAGTCCACAGCTCTCCATCATTTCTCATTTCCCTGGTCTTGACTGACATTTTCACTGTGGAGCAATTTGGTACCTACTGAATGCTATGAAATTATATGTAGAAACATGGCTCTAGCCTGGCAGTGAAAATGCAACCTCCTTCATGTATCTTTTGCTTACATTTTTCTGCTTCTGTTTTCCTTTCTTCATAGGGTCTTTCTTTTCTTTTTCCATAGGAAATACAATCTACACAAGCATGCATACAAATAATACTGCTCCACAGCTTAATGGTAGGGCTCATGGTTTCATATGAGCCTTGTGAACTATTTTTCTCTAGAAAAAGATTCCAGTACTGTAGTACTAGATGGTACATCTTCTTGTACCAAACACTTAGATACACTTACCTCATTTGATTTCCAGCATATTCCTGCTAGTAGGGGATCAGAGTCCCATTTCACTGGCAAAAAAAACTAAGGCTCAGAGAAGTTAAGTGAAAGCAAAGTAGTTTTTATCCTAAGTCTGTCTGCCTAATTTAGTCTTCACATTTCTGTTAATGATATGGGTGTGTAAGGATGTGTATTTTTTGTTTGTTTTTAGAGAGGACAGCACTGTCCAATAAGAATATAATAGCCACAAATAAAAGTCTCATGTCTATTTTTATATTTATTGTAGCCACATTTATAAAGGTAAAAAAAAATAGGTAAAATTAACTTTAATGATAGATTTTAGTAAACTAATCCTATCTAATAAAAGAGAAACATGTAAAATGACCATACCTCCCCTATGCCCACCAGCCAATCAGAGCAAGTATGCAAATTAACCCAACAAATATGGTGGCAGCCAAGGAGCTGGAGTAAGAAGGAGGTTTGGGTTGCTTCTGGTGATGGATGAAGTGAAGCTTCCCACCCGCCTTGGCCAGCCCTGGCTTCTGCTCAAGGAGGCGCTAAAAAGAAAAAAAGGAAGGAAGGAAGGAAGGAAGGAAGGAAGGAAGGAAGGAAGGAAGGAAGGAAGGAAGAGAGGGAGGGAGGGAGGGAGGGAGGGAGGGAGGAAGGAAGGAAGGGAGGGAGGGCTGGGAGCTTTGGTCGCTGAGGGGCTTGGCCAGCCTGCAAACAGCCATCAGCCCCTCACCCAGGCTGGCCACACCCCAATGAGGTGAGGGTTCCCCGCTGGGGGGCTGTGGTCAGACTGCAGACAGCCATCAGACCCTCACTCAGGCTGGCCAGGCACCCCAGCAGGGACCCCCACCATGAAGGGGGTGTGTCCAGCCTGAAAACAGCCATTAGCCCCTCACCCAGGCTGGCCATGGTCGGCCTGCAAATGACCACAGGCCCCTCACCCAGGCTGCCCCACAACCCAAGGGAACCCCTACCCTGATCCAGGACACCCTTCAGGGCAAACCAGCCAGCCCCCACCTGTGCACCAGGCCTCTATCTATACTAATAAAAGGATAATATGCTAATTAGACTGGGAGACCTTCCAGGAGATGTTCTGAACGTTCTTCTGGACAAAGCCATTGTGGCGGTAGAGGCTGAGGTAGAGGCAGTTAGAGGCCAAGAGGGGAGGGCAGTTGTGGGTGATCAGGCCAGGATTGGACAGTAGTTGTGGGTGATCAGGCTGGGCCATTGGAGGTAAAGAGATCAGCAGGGGGGCAGTTTGGATCAGCAGGCCATTGGTGGGGGTCATTTGGAGGTGATCAGGACTGTGGGGAGGCATTTTGGAGTGAGCAGGCCAGCAAGGGGCATTTGGGAGCGAGCAGGCCAGTGGGGAGGGGAAATGGGGACAAGCAGACCAGCAAGAGGAGGGGAGGCAGTTGGGGGTGATCAGGCTGGCTGGGAAGGGGGGTATTTGGAGCAAGCAAGCTGGCAGCAGGGGGTAGTTGGGGGCAAGCAGGCTGGCAGACAGAAAGGTTAGGGGCAATCAGGCAGGCAGGTGAGCGATTAGGAGCCAGCAGTCCCAGATTGTGAAAGGGATGTCTGACTCCTGGTTTAGGGCTGATCCCTGTAAATCCTTCAACGGGTCCCAGATTGGAGAGAGTGCAGGCTGGGCTGAGGAATCCATCCCCCCCCCCCTGCACGAATTTTGTGCACTGAGCCACTAGTATACTATATAAAATAGTATCATTTCAATATGCAAATATGCAATCATAAAAATTGTTAATGTTCTATTTCACATTTTATGTTGTGTATAGTTCTTCAAAATCCAATATATATATTTTACATTTACAATATGTTTTCATGTGGACTAGCCATATTTCAATGCTCATTAGCTAATAGTGACTAGTGTTTCCTATAGAACAGAAGGGAGGAAAGGAAAAAGAAAGTAATAAAGTACAAAAAAAGCATACAGTGTGGACTAGACTTCCTATACTAATCCTCAGTTCCTCCATCTTTATCCCCAAAGGCAAACACAATTTTCATGTAGTTTTCAGTTATTTTATGTATTAGCTATATTTTCCCTTATTTAAAAAATGCAAATAAAGGCACACTGAACACTTTTATGTTTTAGTGCTTTTTTTTTCCTCACGACTATATCTTGGAGGTCATTCTTTAGTGTGATATCAGTACGTGTGTGTGTGTGTGTGTGTGTGTGTGTGTTTGTATGTGTATATGTATGGATGTATTATGTGTGTTGCATGTGTATTTGTGTGATTTCAATTCAATGCAATAAACATTTATTAATAACCTACTATGTGCCACACACTTTGCTGGGCACTTGTCTTATATCTGTGAGCAAAACTGAGAAATGAGTCTACCTTTGGATTTTACATTTTAGAAGGGAGGGATAGTAACTGTCTAAGTTGGTAAGTTGTATAGTGTGTTGGAAGTACCAAGTACTACAAAAAGGAAAAAATGTGGGGAACAGGAGTTTCCATTCCAAATAGGGCGCTCAGGGTAGACCTCGAAAGAAGGTGAGACTTGCTCAATGCCTTGAGGGGCTAACTCCGGGGCGGAGGGTGTTATAAGCAGGGGAAGAGAAGTGCAGAAGCCCAAGGTGGACATACTTGGCTCTTCTGAGGAGCAATGGGGAGGTCAGTGTGTCTGGAATGAAGTGTGAGAGAGGAGCAGGGAAGAAGTGAGCTCGGAATGGAGAGGAGGGTGGGTCTTGTTGCTTTGTAGGCCAGCTACTGTGACCCGGACTATCGCCCTGAGCACAGGGAGTTCTGCCTCGTTCTCATTAGCAGCCACAAAGCCTTCCAATGTGGGCTGTACCATACTTCATTTACCGGTCTCCTACTCAGGGGGACACTTAGGTGCTTTTTGACCTGTTCTATATTCTGGACAACCACACATTATATATCCTTGAATCTACGTGTTTTTGCTCATGTGTGCAAATTTACATGCAGAATAAATTTCTAGCAATGAAATAGATGCAGGGATGGTCACTTTTCATTTTCCCAGATATTGCCCAGTTGCTCTCTCAAGAGATTGTTCAAATTTAAACTCCCCTCTTCAATATATGAGACTGCTTATGTTCCTATTGCTAGAGTAGTTGCACAATACTTTTATTTTTGGTAAATATATGATTAAAAGTGTTCTATTGGTATAATTTTGCTGCGATTCCCACTCCCCCTTCATTCTAAATCATATAATAAGGTAGATTTTATTCTACTCCTTTCTCCACCCCAACCCCCAGGCCTCCCAAACGTTTTTGCACTTTACATCTATTGTAACAAATATTTCTTTGTTTAATGTTTGTGTCCTGTGTCCCACTCTTTGCTATAAGCTTTCCAAACTCAGGGCTAATCTCTCATTTTTTTATACCTCCTCCAACGACTAAAATTTTCACTAAATACACAATAAGCAGTTATCATCTCTTTGTTGATTAGCAAATGAATGACTTAATTCTCTTTGAATTATGCTCCATAATCTTATACGTTTGTTTCCAATTTAACAATTAAAATGACAGCAAGACCTGTCAGTGGAACCCTTTGATTTATTGGATCACATGTTTCTGACTGCTAGCTGAGAACAATGATGTCTTCTAGCTGTAGTGCTCAGGATGGCCATAGCCAATGTGTTATCTTATTCCTAATCCCCAAAGTAAGCATTTCTTGAAATATACAAAGGCCTGAGCGGACTGAATTGGACACCTGTGTAGGTGGCAGTGATTACAGGTCAGCTAGACTCTGGCATCTTTGTCTGCTTCTGTCCGGTTCGTCATCTTGACACACTGAGCAGCAATTTCTGGTCCATAGCCCGGGGCATCTGGCTGCTGAGGTCCTTAGGCCAATGGGCATGCAGTCACTTAGCTTTGAGGATCTGGGAAATAGGGCTTGAAAACGGATTGGACAGAGGAGCGGAGTGCAGCCGGGCCAGGAAGATGAGCAGTTTCCTGGCTGGGTCTCCCTCCCACCAGGGTCCCTGGAGATTACCACAAATGTCCCATTTTGGAAACGTTATACCGACTCTCCCTCCTCCGTGCACATAAGCATATGAAGGGTTCTTGAGAAATCCTGTGGTAAAGAAAACTCTTTATCTCAATGCTTGTCAAATTGATTTGACCACACAAAACTATATTTTTCTTAGTAATAACGACCCATAGAGCATAGTATATTAGTTTTCCACAAAATAGATTTGGAGGAAAAACAAGATCAGGTTTTGTTTCTGTTTTTCATTTTCTAGCAAATAGAGGCACTTATTTAAATTTATATACATAATTATCACATATCTATTCCTAGCATGTGTTCATTAAATGAAGAGTTAGTATCTGGTATAGATTGGTTCGTAGCCAGTTGACTAAAGAAAGAGGCCATGAAAAAACAACATTTTAATTTAGTGACCTGTTTTTTTTAAATAGACTACATCCTAGGACTAATGACAAACATTGAAGCTAACCTGAGAATTTAACAAGTATAAGCCTGAAAATTGACATGGAGAAAGTGGTGATTTTAAAAAAAATAAGATACTAATTTCCCCTATCCATATAACATTTTCAAACACCTGAAACGTTGCCAGAGGAATGCTTCTAAAACTTCTATGTGTATTGTCCAAGTTGCTCTTGCATGGATTTTCAGTTACCGAGTTGTTCCTAGCAGGCCCTGAGAATGTGACTCTCTGCAGAGAAACCAAGTGCCCCTCCCGCCTTTTGTTACAGCTCGTGCTTTCAGCCTCTCTAATGCACTCACCTTGCTCTTCCCCTTCTCCCTTCTCTCCCTTCCCTCGCTGTGCTCCTTGAAACATCCACTAGGCTGGCAATTAGGGGCTGAGCACAGATGCATCCTTTAATTTAATTTCACATTCCATCATCTGAAACATGACCGAGTGTGTGCAGCATTTGGCCTTCAGAGTGCTGGGAAATCAATATGTTAATTTACCTCCATCTTCTGAAATCATCTCTGAGAGAGAGCAGGCACCTCCTGTGAAATGAGAGGCCCACACTGGGGGGAGGGTTGGGTGGTCTGTGCTTGAGACATGACCCCCAGTACTTGCACTCCCAAGTTCCACTTGCTTTGTTGAATCAGTTGTGTTCCAAAGAACATGAGTTAACTAACTGTTTGCAACTTTGAGCACTTCTTTCCCCTCCTGCTGAATAACGTTGTCTATAGTAATGATGATTCCAGATCAGCCCTGAAAGCCCATTAACCCCTACTGTATCCAAATCATGCTACAAATAGTTAATTCACGGAGGTTGCAGTGATGCAGATGTACTGCCAGCCGAAGAGAAATAACGGTCCTAATCTGTTCTCCTGGAGTGATATTTCCATTAGTTCAGCATATGGTTGCATTCCCTTTTTATATCCAAATCTTATTGGTGACTAATATTCAGCTTGTGGTAAAATGAAGCCTCCAATGTTGTTCCTGTGTCAGATGATCTAAGGGTAGGGCTTCAGCGCCCCACTTTTTAATACCTGTGCAGTTCAAACGTTTTATGTTAATGAAAGTATATCCCTGTTTCATCCCATCTCATTGTTTGTGAAGCAGAGTGCTTTCTCAATCTTCAGTTCCTCATTATTCCACACCTTGGCTCTCTCTCAGTCGTGTCACTCTCATATTGGTTTAATTTTATTTCCAGAATCATACAACTGTGGTTTAATTTTATTTCCAGAATCACACAGCTTCAGTTTGCACAGCAGTTTCATAAGACAACATGGGTTCATTTGAGCCTCCCACAAGCTGTGGGCTAAGAGCTTCATGATCCTCCATTTAGGTGGACGGCCAAATGGAGGCAACAGTGTTATGCCTTAACAGACTTTGAGCCATCCCCAACCCATTCAGCTTTCTCCTTTTCCTACTGCATGACAATATCTCACCGAATTTACTCTCAGATATACTGTTCTCTGTTTTTTTGAATGTTGATATAAATATCAAAGGGATTGCAGGACTTCCTTCTCCTCTGACATCTCCTCAACCGCCCGCTCTCCAACTGGTGTTAGGTAGAGTCGATGGTTCACTTGTTCTGAAAGCTGTTTTCCCAGCTGCATGTGTTGGGGAGGGTCTCACCTCCTGGGGCCTTGTGGGTCTCCTACGCCTAATACTCTGTGTGCCGGCCAGGGGCTGCGGAGAGTCTATCCACGTGGAAAAAGCTCTTTCCTTCCCATCTGTACTGCACTCTGTCACATGGACCTCCCAGTGGCTGGCTGTGCTCTCCAAAGCCTAAAGGTCTTTAAAGAGCAGCATTTTTTAAAATCTTCAGTCCCTGGAGCTCTGTCACTAGCCTAGGGGTAGAGTTGAGCCACACTAATGACTCAGATCGGGCTCCCCTCTAACCTGATGCCATTATCCTCACGTGGCAGCAGGCTTCCCTCTTAGGATGGAGTATTCCCTTGGTGGTTTCTCACTCCTCTCTTAAAGGAACACCCCATTAGCCCTTCAGGCTACCCAGCTGTGACTGAAGCTTGGAGCCAACAGGATTTATTCTCTCAGTCTTGAACCCCGTCAATAAAAGGTCCCTTGTGCCATTTTCCATCTGTTCCAAAGGGTTTGGCTTACTTGGGGATTTAGCTCCCTTCTCTGTACTTTGGGATCACCCTTTACTCTTTTTTCTTGATCGTGCTGTATTAATTTCTCATTTATTCTATGCCTCACTCATGGGTGTGAGTCCAGTTTTAATAAACAGAAGATTCTTCTGTCAATTGTGGCAATTGCAATATGCCTCCATATCTTTACCCTCCATAATAGATTTAAGACTTGGTTGTATGTGGCCCAAACCCTAAGGACTTCGGCTTTGGCCTGAACTGGTGAGGTAACATTTCTTGTTTACTTCAGGCTTAATGGACTGAATATCGCCCCAGTGCAGTAGGGGAATGTGCACAGTAGCCTCTTTAAACGCCTGGTCAGTTGTGTAACCTTCAAAACAAATTTGAGAGAGTCTTATAAATGACTTGTTCTTTGGGGCCACTCTGTCCTGGCATTGGCCGAATACAGATTGTATCCAAAATCATTTAGACCAAAATGAACTCAAATTTAATTCAGCCACAGATCTGTAGCAACAGATGTGTAGGCCTTATTTTATAATGTACTCTATGGTTTAGGTAGGAGTGCATCTATGTGTGTTATATGTGTGTGTGTGCGCAAGATCTTGTATGCTTGTGGCCCAATATACACATTTAAATATAGTTGAAACTTAATGATCCATTGTGTGACTGTATTACGTTTGAGTATCAGGTTGGAAAAATGTAATAATGAGAATAAAAGTATCATCATTAAGAATGAATTTTCTTTAAATAAGCCTTTTCTGAATTGAAGATTAGGTCTCCAGAAGATGAAATGGTCTGTGGTGTTGAGTCTTTGGCTTGTCTCGTATAATAAACCACAACACAGAGGCCAGTTGCCAACTGTTTATTGAAGGTTTGACTGATAAAGTAGGTTGGGGCTCCTGGTACCATGAGGTAGGGCATATGGCTTGTATATCTATCAATGTAAAGGGGAGAAAGTCCGTTATAAAGTTAAAGCAGATCCCTGACCCATCCAGCTCACCCTTTGGGGTTCCTTTGCCCATATATTCCTCAGCCCTTGCTTTTCTCTGGTCACCGGTGGCTCTCTTCCCTGGCTCTGCCTTTGCTTCCCTTGGGAAGAGTCAGTGGGTCAGCCTTGCTACTTGCCATTCTACTTTAATTAATTGTTTGCCTCATCAAATGCAAAGCCTGCCCAGCCACAGTGGCTCAGTGTTTGAGTATTGATCTATGAACCAGGAGGTCACGGGTTCAGTTCCCAGGCAGGGCACATTCCTGGGTTGCGGGTTTAATCCCCAGTAGAGGGCATGCAGGAGGCAGCCGATCAATGATTTTCTGTCATCATTGATGTTTCCATATCTCTCTCCTTCTCTGAAATCAATAAATATATATATATATATATATATTAAAAATGCAAGGTCTAAATTTTTTTTTTTTTACTTTTTCTTGGCAAACATAACTTTCACAGAATAAACTTGGGCCTGACCCAACTATAAAAACACATTGATAGCACTTCTGTTAATGAACTTCATACTGAATCAAACCCTCCATCCAGGAACTCTTACATTTTATATGCCCTGAGCAATAACTTCATCTGAATTTGACATTTGACAGACCTAACGGATTGCCTTTCTTATGGCTTATTGGATGGCCATTTGTTTATTCATTTATGCCATTCTTTGTTCAGCATTTGCTGAGTGTGCACTACGTTATAATAAAAACCAACGCTCACATTTATCAAACACATACCACGTGCTGGGCACTCTGCTAGGTGCTTGAGTTCATCTCCGTAATCCCATGCATCAGGCATTAGTATTTCCTCCATTGTATAGGCAAGGGAATGGAGGTATAGGGGTAAGCTGGTGAGTGGCATATTTGGGATATAATCCCATATTTGAATAGCTCCAACACCCATCTTTCAATTAAGTTACCAGAATCATTTCAATTATAAATAAACTATTATCCAGGTCCCTTATTCCTCATTAATTAAAACCAAGAGTGTCAGCAAAGTGGGCTGGGAAGGAATATTCTCCGTTCCTAATACTCTGTTATTTTATTATTATTATTATTATCATTATTATTTATTTATTTTGTGTGTGTGTGTGTGTGTGCGCGCACGCTCAGGAGTGGATGCAGAGGTAGGAATGGGTGCAGCCAAGAAGATTAAAAGAGACATTACAAAAATAATAATCATCATTGGTTGTTACAGTGCACTTTCTGGAAGTGTTCACTCCTACATTCAGAGTATTTGCAGCAATAAGACAGACAATGAGGGGTGCGAACTGAGCACATTGAAGCCTTTGCTCAGGGACGGAGCTGGTTTCTTAGACACTGTGTTCTGAACCGACACCTTGACCTACACCCCACTTGTGTCCTTAACCTCTGCCCTACTTCTCAGGTTGGGGCCTGGTGGCTTTCATGCCCCAGTCATTTTGGTCATTAAGGGTGAACTGTTTCATGTGCATACAGGAAGAGGAAGTAAAGAAGTGATTCTCACACTATATTGAGCATAATCACCAGGGAAAGGTTGTACAATGAACTTTGGGGGCCTCATCCATATTAATTCCAATCTAGCACATCTGCAGTAGGGGCTGGGAATCTGTATTTTCAGTAGGCACCTCGGGGATTGTGGTGGCAATGGGCTGAGCACCACGTTTGCAGAAAGGCTCAGGCAAAAGAATATCTCTAGCCAGAGAATCATTCATGGGGCTGAACACATTTCAATGCGGCGGTGATCCTCAGAGTGTGGTCCTTGGACAGCAGCTGCAGCACCTGGGAGCCAGTGAGGAATGCCAGGGACGTGGAGAGTCGGAAGTGCAGCCCAGCGATCTGCATTGGAACAAGGGCCCCCGGGGATGCTCAGACATGCTCAGGAGCAAGGTGGCTGGGTTAAGGGAAGCCAAGTGCTGTTGTCAAGTCCCACATTATTGGTTCCTTAGACCCGGACACACGTTGGAATTACCTGGAAGGTTTAGGAACTGGGTCCCATTCCCAGGGATTCTCAATGGGTTGGTCTGGATGTAGGCTGGGTGTCAGGATTTGTCCAAAGGACCCAGGCTACCCGAATGTGCAGTGGAGTTTAAGATCCACCGATCTCTCACTCTGGGTACCTGCAGGTTTGTGTGTGTGTGTGTGTGTGTTTTCTCACTCTATAACGTGAAAACTCTTAAATGCAAGCATTGCCTTTGTCTCCAGTCGCCAATAATAAAATGCCACTGATTCAAGAAAAATGGGGAGGCAAATGTTCATATGTGTCAATGGTATCTAACTGACATGTTCGTTTTCTGTAATATACCTTTACACTATGACCTGAGCATGGAAGAGACAAATAACTCCTTCCAAACATTGTGAGCCTCAGAGACGAGGGTGAACTGAGACCACACTGTGCCTGCCTTCCTTCCCTCGGCCTTTTGGGCAGTCCACTGGGCCACACCAACTATCATGTTCTTAACTTCCTCCGTTCCCTCTGGTGCATTATCCCCTGGGTTGGCAAATTCTCTCCTTTAGTACCGTGGAAGCAACAGGCAAGGTTGCAAGTCCCAAGGACCAGGCCTGTAGCATTCCCAGCTGCATGTGGCTGTATGTGAGTGCATTTGCAGACAAACGCTTCAATGGTTGGTGATGATAAAAACTGCAATTTGGCCAAGTGGGTACCTGCTACACAGAGGTTAGAGAAACTGCTCACTTCTGTGAAGTTCATCAGGAAGTGCCAGCAGTTTGCTGGTTTCCTCAGTGTGGCTCCTCCCAGCACGAGCGAGCCATCCTAATGTGCCGCCTCACCTCCACCTCCAATAACAGATATAGCAAATAGAGTATTTAATCAGTGTCAGCGGATGTGTAGCTCTGTGACTCCAGCATTTCTCAAAGTGTTCTTCAAGGACATAGAAGTTATTACTCATTGCCGAAGCCAGTTGATTCCACCTTTTATCAGCCAGTGGGATACACTCAGCAGGAATTGCGTTGATTCTTAACCCTCCCGTCTTCCCTTTACCGGGTCTGTGGTTGTCTCAGCAAAGCACGCCCCGCATGAGTTGTTGGCGCCTCAACATTGTTCCAAAGGAGAGAAACGCATGGCTCTCATCCAGTGGTAGGATGGCACCTCACCGTGGCACCAGAACATGTGTGTGATGGCACCAGAACATGTGTGTGATGGCACCAGGACATGTGTGTGATGGCACCAGAACATGTGTGTGATGTCTCCCTGCGGCTACGGCTGAGGAGAGGCAAGCCAGCATCCTGGCAGGGCCGCCCCCTCTCCGTTGCCTCATGTATGAATTATTTGCTTGTCCTAAGCCTCAGTGATTATATAATTTTCCCTCCTGTTAGTTGCAATTTTTCAGCCTTCTATGAGAAAGCATGCCCGGTATCCTATTAATCCTGCCAAAGGTCAGTGATAGCGATGAAAGCCATTTTTTAACATGAGACTGACACTTGCTGGGAAGGCAAGAATTATCATGTTGAGCATTCTTCTTCGCTCTACAGCTTGATTAGACAGATCAGAAAACCTAATGCCTTTAATCCCGCCGCAGACCTTTCCCGGGAAATACCTCTTTAAACATCTAAGCTTGGGTGAGATAAATAATGAAAATAGTTTTGTTTGCTTTTCTCCCCCCCCCCCCCTTCCTAAGTCTCTTATCTTTAGATGCTACTTCTGAGAATTCCTTCTCACTCTCCGTCCCCCAGAGGTGACTGGCTTCTGATTTGGAGTGTTTCCAGAGATATCTTGTTAGAGGGAAGCACTTTCAATGTACTTGCAATTTGGAATATGAAGGTGCTGCTTTGTCACGATAAGAGCATTTTAAATGGAATCTTTAAAGCAAATCAAATGAAATCTTTTATATTCAAAAGCTGTACAGTGGCTTCCGGAGATTCGAAGATGCCTAGATTGGCAGAAGATGCCTAGATCGGCAGTGGGATTCGGTTTGCAGCAAGCCTCATTCAAAGTGCTGAGAACGGGGGAAAAAGTGACTGAGATACAGTGTCTGCCCCCAAGGAGCTCACAGTCTGGTGCAGGAGACAGACGTGTGAACTCAGACGTAGGGTACCTTACGGTAAATGCTTTAATGCAGGGTATGTGCCCTGTGCTAATAAAGGTTCAAAGAAGTGCGAGACAGCTCTGCCCGGCATACCTCCGCCTTCTCCAAAGTGATGCCATGTGCAGAGAGAGGTCTGAGAAAGGCAGCCCCGGGGAGCCGGCTGGTCTTGGAAAGGCTCACTGCCCCTGGCCCCCGAGTGTCTCCTCCAGTTTCTGGTTGATACACCAGATTCCAGAGTTGCAGCGTTGGCCCTGTAATACAAGGTTTAATTCCTGTTAAAAATACACTTTTGATGGTGTGGATATTTCATGGATCATTTCCATCTCCGTGTGGAGTTCTTTCTGAGAAGGTTTTCATCGTTTAAGGGGAAAGGCAGAGCCTCGGTGTGATGGTGTGATGAGTCTTGGAGGAGGACAGAAGGGTTTGGGAAGATGGGTGGTGGTACCCTAAGAGCATTCCTGGGCCGTCTGCAGTTGTGAAGGGGGCTGCGCGTGGACTCTTCTCCTAAGGATGTCCTAAGTTTGCAGGCATTTTCTCCTCCTTGTGCATTTTTCTTCTCCACTTTGTCTTCCTGCTTCTTCTCTCAAATCCAATGTATAATTCTTTCTCTGAAATAGACTGTGGGTAAGTGAGTTTTCATACCATTTATAAAATTAAAAAAAACCCCACAGCTTCAGCTTCACTTATCAACAGCTTCCTACTCAGCATAAATCTTACATATGACTGGTTTCTTGTGTGTTTTCTCTAAGGCAATATGAGGGAATCTTAGTGCATTCGCAGAGGAGAGGCCAGATGAAGCTAGCAGTGTGACCACCAGGTCAGATCTCCCAGCCCATAGATGGCGAACAGCCTCCTGCTAACATCTGTAGTATCACACTCTTGATTTTACCTAATTTCTATTTTTTTAAATGAAAATGAACTATGATATTCCTCCTGACTATTTCACTTGCATAAAATAACTCTGCCAAGAAAGAAGTCCTTGGTTGACTGAAGAAGAGCCATTTTAAAGAATTGTTATGAGCCCGAATCAACATGAGGACCTGGCACCAGAGCTCTCCACCGACAAGGCGGGCCTGAGGGGTTGAGGTGATTGCCAGAAACCCAGTCAGAAAGGATGGTTCCTGCAGAGGGTGCATTGCAGGACTCACTCCATCAGTGACCCAAGGTTTTTTCCAACTTGTGGTGATCACATCTTAATAGTGATCACATGTAAATGTCAAATCAGCATAGTGATTTGCTGAAGCTAATACAATATTGCATGTCAGTTATACTTTAAGGAAGGAAGGGAAGGAGGGGAGTGTTTGAGTCTATGAAGTATTATTACCAGATCAGATGAATAGGCTCTGACTAAGGGCCTCCACATTGGAAAGGAAGACCAAATGAACCTTTGGTGAAGGGTATATATTTAGTAAGAGAAGGAACTCCATTTCCTTTCTAGTCATGTTCTCTATTGAAGTTGCAAGAGAGTAACTTATTTATGAGAATATATATATATATATATATATATATATATATATACTAAGTGACCAGATTATTATAATCTCTGAACGCATAATAATCTGGCCACTCGTTATGTGTATATAGATATATTAGAGGCCCGGTGCATGAATACGTGCATAGGTGGAGTCTGGCCAGCCTGGCACGGGGGAGGGGGAATGGGCAGTAGGCCAGCCTGCCTGCTGGTCGAACACCTGGTCTAGGGGACAATTTGCATATTAGCCTTTTATTATATAGGATATACACCGAGTGGCCAGATTATTATGTGTTCAGAGATCATCATAATCTGGCCACTCATTGTATATGTCAATTTGTTTATCTTTCAAATAAGGAGTATAATACATAAGGTTTTGTAAGGATTAGATGACGACCTCACCTAAGTCACTTAGAACACTGTCTGGAACCAAGGAAGCACTAAATAAGCACTAGCTGCTCTTAGTCATGTTGGTATGGTTACATTGTGCAGCCTGCTTCAGCTGTTCTCTTCCGCACAGGTGGGGGCAGAGGGCTCTGTAGGCCAGGGATGCAGGCTCTGCTCAAGGGCAAGTGATGTTCTCTGTGCTCAGCCACACTTTATCCCAACAGGGAAGAATATAAAGAAAAGAGGAAGAAGACACAGTCTCCTTTTCTACCCTTCATCCTCTTAAATGACCCTGAAAGATCATAAATACAAACTGTCAAGAACTCACCTATGAGTAGACGGGGTTGCCATAACTATGACCCATTCATTTGCTCTTGAGTATAGGTTAAGGTAGGGGTGGGCAAACTTTTTGACTCGAGGGCCACAATGGGTTCTTAAACTGGACCGGAGGGCCGGAACAAAAGCATGGATGGAGTGTTTGTGTGAACTAATATAAATTCAAAGTAAACATCATTACATAAAAGGGTACCGTCTTTGTTTTTATTTTTTTTTATTTCAATAGTTTAGAACAGCCATCCGGCCCGCGGGCCGTAGTTTGCCCACACTTGGGTTAAGGTGACCAGATCGTCCAAGTGTTGGTGGGACAACCCTGATTTCTAACCATTTTTCCCGTGTCACACGGCATTTTAAAAAGTCCGGATTTTTTTAAAGATTCTTTCCAAAAATCAGGACTTTTTAAAAATGCCTCGGGACGTGGGAAAAATTGTTAGAAATCAGGACTGTCCCCCCAACACCTGGACGATCTGGTCACCTTAGTAAAGGTGGACTGTTATAAAATAAAGCACAACCCTGAAAGGTTAAGCTTAGATTTTGCTCAAGGATCCCCGTGTAAATGAAGTAATAGCTCTTAGCAAACTTGTTGCCATTTATTGTTTTCCTGAGGCATACCTTGAGGTTACAAAGGCTGATGTAGTGTGATGCTCTAGCCAACCACACTGAGACTTCTAATTAGTAGTGAAATGACTGGAGGCAAGATGAAGGAATTCTGGGCCCTTTCATCTTTAACATTCGAACTAGATGCTGCACTTTTTATATCGGTCAGCTTGGCCCTTCGATTCTTTCCCATTTATTTTTTACTCTCTGCCCCATTTTTCTGCAGCCAGAAACTCAAATGGCACCTATTTTCCAAGTGTTTGTTTATATCCATTTTTTATTTGGACGCCCAAATGGCCTCTCCGCACAGCCCACAGCACTCTTGCCTGTTGTGTCCACAGCTGCACTGTCCTCCTGGCACGCTGAGCAGCAGGGGGAACTGGGGGCGGGAGGGCTGGTGTCCCCTCACTGTCCATGGCAGGCTGCGTGAGCCTTGTTAAGCCATGTGCGTGTTTGCTGCACCACTTTGTCTTTTGTGTCCCTGGAATCCAAGTGGGAAGACTTTTAGAGACATTTCAGAGAAAAACAGAAAACAAACTCTTTCAAACCGTGAGAACATAATGGGTGCCTAGCAGATAGCATTGTCGTTGGTGATTTGTCTGTAATTACTGCTCACTCGCAGGTGATGCTTAAGCCCTTTTGTCCGGGATGAGCAGGTTCATTTGTAGACATTGTTGCTCCCTCCCTCCCTCCCCGCGTTGGCTTTGGTGGCATGGATCTGTGTTTATTTCCTGCAGCAGTAATGACGGGGTTGCCTTCTGTGGCTTTATTATGTTGTCGTGTTTTTTCAGTGATTGTCCTCAGCACCAAAGAAATACCTCATGTGGGGATAAAAATCCAGAATAGCTGACATTTAACAGTCGTGCTGGCAAGCGTCTAGTTTTCTTCCTCCACTTCGTCTTTCTCCTTGTCAAGCCGAGTCCTGGGGAATTATCATGGACTGTGGTGAGACCGACGGTCGTGGTAATTTTATGTCAGCACACATTTCTGAGGTGGAGCTTGTTCCTACAGACCAGATAGCTTGCTCAGGGTGGGCTAGATGGGACTTCGTTCAAGCCTGCCCGTGATTAGCTGACTTGAGGGAAGCTTGGGGGGAAAAAAAGAGTGGATCACCCAGGCCAGTGACAGCTACTGCAACTATGGGAGGCTGATTTGGAGTGCCCACCCAATAGTTGTAGTTGGGATCACTGGCCTTTGGAATCCAGGGTCACTGTGGGAATCTGATGATGGAAGCACACACTCCAGGGCCTGTTTGGAAGACAGCAAGGATTAAGCTTAACAGTAGAGAACATATGATCCGGTTTTAAAGATACAGTGTTTTAAGTATTAGGTGCGTTGTGCAATAACTATGTGGGCAGCTTCTGTAAACATAATATTCAAGAATATGATAATGGGGCGATAAGGACACATATGTAATACCTTAATCAATAAAGAAAATTTTTAAAAAAATATATGATGATAGTGACTGTTTTCACTTCTTCAGCTCAATAGCCCCTGGTAACAGCCTCATAGGCAAACTTAAGTTAAACACAGGGAATGACGAGACGAAATCGACCAGTACTGTGTACTAATTTGTTAGATGTTTTAATAAAGCCAGTCCCCAGGGCAGCATCAATCTGTGTAACCGCCGCACATTGTCTGTTCTCCTGTGAAGGCATTTAGCACACGCCTCACAGGTGAGTGTTCTGTGTCTGTCTCCTGCGAAAGGGGCGGGAGGTCCTGGAGGGAGGGCGGGGCCTTGCCTCATTCCTCCGGGTTCCCCTGCTTAAGCACCCTGTCTGACACGGGAGAGGGACCGAAGTGAACCAACTATTGAACCGAAGACCGCATCTGTCTTCGGGAAGAGTTCAACAGGTGTTAGCTACACATTTCAAGGTGTACGGCATACACAGTGACATAAAAGTAAGGGGAAGATGGGAAGAGGTAATAACAACAGGCAATAGGAAAATGAGCCCGGGAAAGGAGCACATGCTCCCGGCCCCTTGTCCTTCAGTGTCACAGCTCTGACTGAGGGGTCGGGCTTCACCCTCACAGTCTCTTCGGACCAGAGGAAGGGAAACTTGACACAGGTGTGTGGTGGGAAGCTTCCTCTAGGCCAGGTAACTCGCCTGCAGACTACTAGCTCCTAGTTGACAATTATGCCCTGACATGTAATGTTAAGTAAAGCTCATACTAAGTAAATATAAACCGCCAGAGAGTTTCTCCAAGTTCACAAAGCCATTATCTCACGATGGGAGGTGATTAACATGGGAAGAATAAAAGCATGGATACTCGGTGTTAATACTATACTTATTATGTGTCAGGAACTGAGCTAAGTGCTGTACAAACATCAACTCATTTACTTTTCTTTTTTGTAAAAACATATTTTATTGATTTTTTGCAGAAAGTAAGAGAGAGGGATAGAGAGTTAGAAACATCGATGAGAGAGAAACATTGACCAGCTGCCTCCTGCACTCCCCCTACTGGGGATGTGCCTGCAACCAAGGTACATGCCCTTGATCGGAATCAAACCTGGGACCCTTCAGTCCGCAGGCCGACGCTCTATCCACTGAGCCAAACCGGTTTCGGCTCATTTACTTTTCTTAATAAGCCTCTTAAGTAGGCAAAGTAATTAATTATCCTTATTTTACAAATGAGGAAACTGAGGCAGAGAGAAATGAAGTAACCCTCTCAGTGTCACTCTATAGCTGGTGTGTGGTAGAGCCAGGATTCAGCCCCTGACAGTCTGGTTGCAGAACCCATGCTCTTCCCTGTTAGGCTGTGTTGTCTCTCTTGTTCAGTGTTTAGTGAAGCACAAAGAGCTGGAGAGGCTGGGGTCTGAATCTTCAAAATTCATCTTCTAAACACCATAAGCCCTTGGGACTGATGTCAAACTCCTATTTCCATTTAAAAACAAACAAACAAACAAACAACTTAGCCCTAGCAGGTTTGGCTCAGTGGATGGAGCGTCGGCCTGCAGACTCAAGGGTCCCGGGTTCCATTCCAGTCAAGGGCATGTACCTTGGTTGTGGGCACATCCCCAGAAAGGGGTGTGCAGCAGGCAGCTGATTGATGTTTCTCTCTCATCTATGTTTCTAACTCTCCCTCTCCCTTCCTCTCTGTAAAAAAAAACAATACAATATATTTAAAAAACCAACCAAACAAACAAAAAACACATGAGCCTTGCTGAGTACTAGACTCCAAAGGAAAAATGAGAAATATGATACACCCGTCCTTAGGAAACTTTCCATTGCATAGGGAGACAGCATGTGATAGCGTTTATGGGGTGTCAAAGGAGAGGTCCAGTGTGATGGGGATCATAGAAAAGCAGTGATCACATTTAGTTGAGGGGACATAGGCTTTGTGGAGCCTGGAATGTTGGAGGGAGACTGTAGGATTAGCAAAGGGTTGGGGGTGAGGGTGTGGCAGCTTCATTTTAGGTAGAGAGAATCACAGAGATGCAGAAACAGGCAGAGCAGAATGCAGAATGGACAACCAGAGACCAACCTTAGACTGCAGATCATGACCGGAGTGGCCTTGGGTGACAGAAGAAACTATAGGCAAAAACAAAACATAACACAAACAAACAAACAAACAAACAAAAACCCAACACATGAATTCATGATGAATTTATGGACATTTTGAATAGGGGAATGATTTATGCTTCAGAAAACTTTACCTCTAGTGATTCTTAGGATGAAGAAAATGCAGGTTATCAGTAAGGACCTATCCACAATGTCAGGGGATAAGGTGGGACAACTGGAAGGGGAAGGACGGGGTGAAATCATGGAGTTGCACTTACAAAGTATGAAGGCAGGAAGGAATGGCCTATTTTGCTAAGTCAGTTGAAAACTGTAGACTGATCTGAAGCAGCTGAAGTGGTGTGCCAGGGCATCATACACGGGATGGAAATTTGGAGGGTTTTGTCCAGCTCATGCTTTCCCTGAATTATGCAAACTACCTAGAATCCTGGATGGAATCAAGGTAACAAAGGCACCGCAGAATACTTTTGTGGTGCAAACAGGAATCTCGCTAACAAGGATAAGGCACTAACCTTGAAATAAGTTCCAGATCAAATTAAGGAAGTTTAAAATATTGATAGTGTATAGTCTTCATGGTGTATGCATTTTTAAAAAAATATATTTTATTGATTTTTTTTACAGAAAGGAAGAGAGAGGGATAGAGAGTTAGAAAATCGATGAGAGAGAAATATCGATCAGCTGCCTCCTGCACACCCCCCACTGGGGATGCGCCCGCAACCAAGGTACATGCCCTTGACCGGAATCGAACCTGGGACCCTTCAGTCCGCAGGCCGACGCTCTACCACTGAGCCAAACTGGTTTTTGCGGTGTATGCATTTTTATCCCAAATTAATTTTATAATACCTCCCATTTTATTTCTTCCTTTTCATTTTTCTAAACTACATTGTGTAAGAATATTTTTCTTCACATGTTTTATAAATTTTCTGTTTTATTCCTATAATAAAGTGCATGGGAAACCTTTATTTTCTTTCTAAATTTGTTTGGGGGAAATGAGAGGATTTTATGTATCAACTAGAGGCTCAGTGTATTAGATTCATGCACTCAGCTGGGTGGAGGGGGTCCTTCAGCCTGGCCTACGCTCTCTCACAGTCCAAGAACGCTTGGGGTAGAGGCTCCTGCCACCTCTGGCCTGCTCACCAGCCATGAGCCCAGCTTCTGGCTGAGAGAGCTTCCTCTATGGGAGCGCACTGACCACCAGGGGGCAGCTCCTGCATTGAGTGGGATTGGGCCAAAACCAGCTCTCAGACAATCCCCAAGGGGCCCCATATTAGAGGGCTCAGGGCAGGTCAAGAGACCCCAGTAGTGCATGATCAGGACAGGGGTGGGAGGAAGGGAGGGACGAGGGAAGTTGGCCAGCCAGGGAGGGACCACAGGAGGGCTCCAGGGCGTGACCAGCCCATCTCACTCAGTCCTGATCAACTGGACCCCAGCTGCAAGCTAACCTACCAGTCGGAGCATCTGCCCCATGGTGGTTTGTGCCTGCCATATCAAGTGGTTGAGCCCCCTTAGCATATCATTACCATATTATTAGGATATTACACTTTGATTGTTTGAACGGAAGACAGGACAATTTGTATACTAGGGTTTTATTATATAGTATGAGCTTTTCTGATTTTATAGACTCATTTGGGGGACTTAGCAAGAACAAAAAGGTGCATGAAGCATTGGTAAAGTTCCTGACACATAAGAGGACTCGGATTGATTTGACTGGAAGGGAGGCAGTATCTGTAGCACAAGTGGTTAAGCACAGGCTCTGAGGGCAGAAAGTCTTCAGTTCGTTC
Source organism: Vespertilio murinus (assembly GCA_963924515.1). Classification (NCBI taxonomy): domain Eukaryota; kingdom Metazoa; phylum Chordata; class Mammalia; order Chiroptera; family Vespertilionidae; genus Vespertilio; species Vespertilio murinus. Next base: position 137,129,345 of record OZ004707.1, read on the forward strand.
TGCTCCTACTGACTCTGTGGCCCAAGACAAGTTCTCAGTTCTCGATAATCTTAGTTCTTCACCTGTCATAGAGGGATGATGAGATGTACCATATTGCGGGTAGGATTAAACGAGATGATGCACAGTGCTCCATAGTGATTAACTGTCTCTTCTCTCATCCCACTGCTACCACCTCCACCATTGCTCACACCCTGCCACCTCCAGCGCTACAGCTCTTGTGGCTGGCTCCGTATTGTCAATAAAAAATGTATGATAAAAACCGGGTGCTTAACAAAAAAGGGTGCTTAGAAAATGCAACCATATTATATGGTTCAGGTTTTAGACTAGTTCTAATGTCCTTTTTTTGAAAGACAGGTTTAGGGCTCTAATGAGTTTTCTCTCAGTGTTGAGTTTTCTCTCCAATGAGTTTTCTTTGTTCTAGAAAGAATTTTCCAGACACTTTTACCTAAGGCAAGGATTGAAATGCTAAGACTTTATTTGGGATATACAAATCCAGGTCAGTGAGGTGAAGAAAAAAGGAAAGGAAGTGACATAGAGACAAGGGAGGTACCCAAAGCAGTCAGACTCATAGACACAGAAAGTGGAATGGTGATTGCCATGGGCTGGGTGGTGGGGGGGTGGGGGTATGCAGAGATGTACAATGCGTATAGAATTTCAGTTCTGCAAGATGAGAAAGTTCTACAGATCTGTTGCATACCAGTATGAATATACTTAACACTGCTGGGTTATACACCTAAAGACAGTTAAGGGGGAGCATTTTATGTCATGTGTTTTTTGTCATTTTTTTTAAAAAGGGGATAGGGAAAGGGAGAGAGAAGGAAAGAGGTAAAGCAAGGCAAAGCAACAGGCTCCAGGGCTAGTGACCGCTTCACAAGGCCACCTGTGGACACAGCCACTTGGCAGGTGCATCCGCTTGGCGGAGGGCACTTTTCTGGACCTGCTGGGAGAAAGAACCAGGCCTCAGAGCAGTACACAGGAGACAGAGGAGGGCCATTATACACCCAGCTCCCTTCCAGCTCCCACAGGTCAGAGAAATTAAGTTCCCCACATGTACACGTGGCGCTGAGCCTCTCCAGCTGTTGTAGTAGAGGAAGCCAGAAACTCCAGGTGGATGGCTGATGGGTCCAGCTGCCCAGCGGAACATTCAGCACTCCCAGGGCTAGGGGATGCTAGTGGTGAAAACTGAGCTACCTAAGCGGCAGGAAGTCAGCCAAGGGAAAACTGCCCAGCGGAACATTCAGCACTCCCAGGGCTAGGGGATGCTAGTGGGAAAACTGAGCTACCTAAGCGGCAGGAAGTCACTCTGACGACGGGCAGTGTGTCCCTTTTTATGGCGACGACATAATTGCTACTGCACTCTATCTTTCTTTTTATTTTTTTAAATAATAAGAAAGCCTTGCTGTTAGCCAGCGTGTCCTATATTAGAAGCCCATGCATCTTTATTACTTGGCTAGATCCAGAGTGTGGTTTTTCAGATGGCTCCCCACATTCTTTGCCCTCTTTGCTTTTGAAAATAAAGTGAGTCCTAGTTACTTATCTTAGTTACTTATTTATCACATTATGCAATGAGAGCATTTTTTTCAAAATAGTTCATATCCCCCCCCCCAAAAAAAAACAAAACAAAAACACAACCCGTTATAGTCCTGATTTTCACAGCCTTCTTAATATTCTAAGTATCCACACGCATCACTGTAGTGATTGTGTTCTCAATTCCTACTCTGGGCTTGTCTTCTCCTGGGGACATTTCCTGCTGCAGATCACATGTTCTCTCTGTTTTCTTTGGCTCAACTCTCTTTTGTTTTATTAGAATCAACACTGTTTACTATATCCTTGAGGAACTAGGGGGCAAGGAATTAAATGTAGTGGCATTTGAGAGGATGTAAAAAATATTTCAGGTTTTAAAGAATTTCACATGTAGGAAACGTGAAAATTATGCTTGTTTACCTCGAGGTAAAGGGTAGCATAGCTTTGTGTGTAGAGAAATTGATTTTAAAATTTTTCTTTTATATTTTAAAATATATTTTTTTATTGATTTAAGATAAAGAGGATGGGAGAGGAAGAGAGATAGAAACATCAAGAATGAGAGAGAATCCTCGATTGGCTGCCTGCTGCATGCCCCCTACTGGGGATCGAGTCCACAACCCAGGCATCTGCCCTGACTGGGAATTGAACCTTGACTTCCTGGTTCTGAGCCACACAGGCGGGATGGGAAATGGATTTTGACCTTAGCCCTTAGACCAAACTCATATGACTGCCAGTTAGATAGATGGATATTAAAATGAAGCAGGCGATGGGCTTCCCAACGTGCTGGAATGTGGAGTTCTTGTCAGGGTCACCTGTGCTTCCCACCATCCATACTCCCCGCCCTCCATGTCCAGAGTCCCCTGTAAGGAGAGGGGCTTCCCTCGGGCTGATGCTGGTTTGAGAGTCAGGAGAACTCCATGCGAGTCTTACGTCTTCTGGAATAAAGATCTAAGCCCTGAGCTTAGCAGGGCAAGGGTTTGGGAAGAATTGAGCCCTTAGAGCCTAGGAGACCCCACCGGAGTGGGCAGTGCAGGATCAGCCCTTGCTAAGAGTCCTCCCGTGCAATAAAATAATAATGGGAATGTAATATTTTTATTCTCTTTCATTAATAAACCCGGGATGTAACCCAATTGTATTCTGTGTGCGCATGAGTATGAGTGTGCATATGTGTTTCGCCTTCCCATCTGTCGTCCCCACGCATTCCTGCGGTGTGGAAGTGCACCTTGGGGAGAGAGGCAGGCACAGAGCACTTAGGAACCTGGAAATGTACGGGTTTGTTTCAAATTCTGATATTATGGGTACGAATTGAACCTTTGCCTATTTTCAGTTTTACGTTAACACTTGTTCTGCAGACCCTTTTAAATTACTTCTGGCTAGATTATTCTTGAGTGTACACCAGGGGTATCCTTCCACCAGTCTGTTTTCCTTTGTCAAAAAGAACAATAAAACTATTTTCAAAAATTGCAACAGACTGTAATTACGTACCAGCAGGTTGTGACTGAAACCCACTGGGGCTGTTAAGAGTCAGAGGAAGAGGAAATGCATTTGCGGTGCTTGCAGTTGATGATGCACATTTCTAAGCATCATAAAAGGGAAGAATAAATAAACCATGTTTATCCAAAGAAATCTTACTGTTTAGCATGGCATTCAAGTGTGAGTTGAATATATTGCTGGACCCAACAGTAGTATTTTCTCACCAGTTGGGAGGAGGGAGGGTGTTTTCTTGTGTGTTCTAAATCAAATTTATGTATAAGCATTCTTATAAATTAATGCAAGGGCCTCAGGTATCACTCAAGAACTTTCAGTAAGCATTCACTGAGTACCTACTATGGGCTGGTTAAGGATTCCCTGGTGAATAAACAGTAGCCACCCTCAGGGAGCTCTGAAGCTAGTTCATAGATTTGATAGCAGTAAATGGTAAATATGCATAATAAATGTTCTGGGAGCACAGTGAAGAAGGTGAGTAATTCTGTGGAGGGGTGTGGAAAAGACGGCAGAGGTGGAATCTTTGATCCGTGACTAAAGGATAAGTGGGTGTAATCGTTAAGATAAACAGTGCTAACTGTTATAACACAAACCCCCAAATATCAGTGGCTTCACACAATAGGAAGTTGTTTTTTTCTCACTTATGTGACAGGCCAACAGCCCAGAGTAGGTCAGCAGTGGTGGAAGGTGGCTCTGCTCCACAGAGTGATTGAGGGACCTGGGGTCCAAAACATGCTGTTTTACCTTCTTTCAGATCCTTGGAATAGAGGCCTGAAGAAGGGAGACTTTATGGGCCAGCCTGAGAAGTGGCCTGCAGCACTCCCATTCACGTTCTGTTTTCTAGGACTCGGACTTGTGGCCACATCTAACTGTAAGGGGATGAGAATGTATTTTAGCCGTATGTCCAAATAAAAGAAAAACACAAGTTATCTTGGTACAGTGAGATCCTGTTTTTTGTTGTTGTTGTTTGTTTGTTTGTGTGGTTTTGTGTGTGTGTTTTTTTAGGTTAAGAAGTAAGGTTGGATAGCTACATCACCAGCAGAGGAGAGCAGGAGACACACACACAGTGATATGACAGTTTCAGAAGGAGGGAGTATTCTATTTTGGCTCAGCCTGGTGGGCAGGTAGAGGATCAATGAGAAAAAATGCTATAAAGGAGATTCAGGGCCAGATTATAAGATATCATAATAGCTGGCTGAGAAGTTTAAGGAGTTACAGTTCTCCATTGTTGTTTTGACATTATAAGTAAATAATAACTAGCTTATTTACTAGACTGAAATTAATTTTTGAAGTAGATATTATATTTAGTACTTTAGATTCATGGAATTTAAAAAATATATATTTTACAGAGAGGAAGGGAGAGAGATAGAGAGCTAGAAACATCGATGAGAGAGAAACGTCGACCAGCTGCCTCTTGCACACCCCCTACTGGGGATGTGCCCGCAACCAATGTACATGCCCTTGATCGGAATTGAACCCAGGACCTTTCAGTCCGCAGACCGACCCTCTACCACTGAGCCAAACCGGTTTCGGCTAGATTCATGGCATTTTATTTTGATAATGCAATTATTAAAAATGTATACTTTATGTTTTTTTTCCAATCCTATATAATAAAAGGCTAATATGCAAATTGTCCCCTCAGGAGTTCCACTGACCGGAGTTTGAACGCCCACTAGGGAGCAGCGTGGAATGAAGGAAGACCCCTATCGGCCCTGATTGCAGGCCAGGCCTAGGGACCCTACCCATGCACAAACTTTGTGTACCGGGCCTCTAGTAAGATTATAATCTTCTTGAAGGGCTACATTTACACTTCATATTATTTCCCTGTAGTTTCCCTAGACAGCAGATGTACAAAAGTATTTAGTCAGAGTTTGTTAATTAGTGAGTGTTTAATAATAACATTATAGAAATTGGTCTTAACCAAGAGGTATATTAAAGTAATGTTACTAGGCCATGGTACTATGTCTAAATAATTCAGGAGTTCATACTGACTAGCAACTAAGGGGCATTTATATTGTATCATTCCATCAAATATGTTAATTGCCCATCGGCACAAGGCTTTGAGTTGCGGCATAAGAGTGAGAAAGATTCTTTCTTCTCCAGGTATTTAAGATTTCAAATTTTTAAAAAATGCACGACTGCCATTGGAATATCTTTATGGCATTTTCAAGAGTACTCTATGTACTCCTATATTAGATCCTTTGGTTTAATTTACTTTAAAACTAAATGTCATTTTGTTTCAAGTTAGAAAACATTTAAAAGCAGACATATGAAGCTCATCTTCCTGAAAATGGTGGACTAGTGGGACTCTCAGAGGAAGGACTAGCAGGTGTTTAATAAAAATGTCCCACACTCCAGCCAGTTCACTTTGTTCATTCCGTGCCATGTCCTTATAAGCATAGTCTCAGTTATCTTTTAAATGGAAGCTTCTAGCCATAATAAATTGATATGCCAAGCTCTGTTATAGTTTGTAATATGTACAAATATTCCCTCTATACAAGAAGCATTTTCATTAGTGACTTGAAAAATTGAGGGACTGCCAGGGAAACATGATAATGTAGAGCCCTCTCATGCCTATTGCATTGGACCCTTGGATTTGTGACACGCTTACCTTACTGATCGTTGTTCATTATGGCTCTGTGCTTTGCTTTTATTTGAAATTGCAGCAGGGTTATTTAAGTCATTTTAGATTCACTTCCCACCATTGGATCATAATGTAGACTTTAAGCTGGTGACACATGTTGTCAGCTCTTTCAAATTATATGTGAAATCAGAATCAAATTTGCCAAGTTTATAAGTGAGGTGAATTTGGTACTAAGTCTAAATCTATTCATTTTGACTAAACTAGCTGTGAATTGTTTCTCATTGGGGTTAATGGAAGCACCACTCTCACTCTATATTCTGATGTAATTTCATCTGTGGAGCATCTGCTTAAAAGCCAGTCAGGAAAATCAAGAAGTGTTAACTCCTGCCCCTGAGGTCCTCGCCTTGTGGGGATGGAAGACATCATGAAGGAGGTAACTTTTCAGTCAGGTTAGAATGGAAATAACTAAACCAAAGCACTCGGTAGTTGTGCCATGGGCTGCACATTGCCCAATGGAAGAAATTATCCTGAATATAACTTCACCTTTAATTTCTGAAGGGTGTGGACTAGGTTGGGGTTTGGTATGGGTACTGAAGGCAGCATATGGGAAGAAAGAATAGTTCCCCAGTTATGCTGATTAGTTCTGTCCATACACTGGTGTATCCCTGAATAGTCCCATCTCTCCTAGTTTCCCTACTCAACTTACTCCTCTAAGCCTTAGAGTCTAAGGGCTTTAGTTTTCTTGATCTCTTATTTTTCAGTTTTCCCTTCCCTCTTCATTATAGTTAGAGCTGCTAGAGGCAAATTGTTTTATCATTGATACTTAGTTCTGTGGGGGTAACCATTCCAATATCCCTACTTAATAAATGTCTCTATCTAATACAAGAGTAACATGCTAATTGGCCATACCTTCGTGAGGCCCACCAGACAATCAGGAGTGGGTATACAAATTAACCAAGAAAAGATGGCAGGCTAATTTGCATGCATGGGCACCCAGTGGCTGGGGGCAGGGCAGGACGCTTAGGTTGTCACCATTGTGACGACACAGGCTTTCTGCACCACCCCAGCCATTCCAGGCCTCTGGGCAGCATGGGAAGGCAGAAAGGCGGCTCTGGCCAGTGCAAAAAGGTGCCAGGAGCCAGGGGAAGGAAGCCAATTCCTGCATGAATCTTCATGCATCAGGCCTCTAGTCTAATAATAAGAGCTCTGGAGCAGCAGTCACCCACCTGTGGTCTGCGGGCCACTGATGTTCCATGATGTCCAAAAGGTTTGCGACAGCTGTTCTGGAGGATTCCTCAAGCTGCATCTATAATTCTTTCTCAGTTTCTCAAGTAGATAGTATCTTTGGTTTAACCTGAAATCTTCTTTAGGCTATCCCCCCAAAAGCAGACTACTATGATAAATATCTGAAGATGAAAGAGAATAAAGTTATAGCAGCCTTAGCATATTTTAGTCTTTATTGGTTTAAATCAGTCTTCCTAATACTTTAAGAACTGAATTGTAGTTCATTGCCCATGCGCTTTTAATGATCACATGTAAAGAATGTATCTTAAATTCTCTTTGATATCTGTAGTTTGGTGGTTTGACCCCCTTTTTACTAGTCTTTTGGTTATTCTAGGAAACTATTGCTATTAGTGCATATCATTTAAGACTGATTTTAAATTGTATTCCTTTGAATGTCTCTAGGTATTTTGGCACTCTGATCTGATTCAACAAACTTGTTTAAAGTTCTGTTCAAAAGCAGCTATATGTCTCAGAACTGGATGGGGAGTGTCAGCTCTGTTAACTCTGGATTGACTGGACAATAAGCTAGCCGTCTTATATATATTTTCCTAATAAAGCTTGCTCTTAAATTCATACTATGTGATGTAGAATTCTCTCCAAATCCTGGTGCTTGACAGGTGGAGTTCATCTGGCATAATAGTACTTGGCAGAAAAAAAGTAAGCTGATATAAACACCTATTAGGAGAGGAAAGAGGTGTGGGTGTACTCTGTGGTATAGACAATAGACACATACTTTGAATGCGCCGTCTGTGGTTAATTGGGGCTTCTTTGTGGAGGTGATGGAATCCCTAAAGGATACCTCTACTAATGCTTGGCTGTTTGCCTGAGAAATAAGAGGAATATGAGAAAGGTAACATGATGAGATAATCTGCTCTTATTATTAGTGAAGATATTAATTAAGGTAGAAATTTATTTCAATCCCATGTACCCATCTGGGCATAAGCAGCTCATGGTGACAGGACCCAGGATCCTTCCACCCTGCTGCTTCCTCATCCCTGGGGTATTGTCTTTATCCAAGATGTCTCACCACCACTATATCTGCATCTCAACCAGCAGGAAGGGAGAAAGAGGTGGAAGGGCCATCCAAAAGATGCATGCATGGATTTAGCTCACATCCAGTTGCTGCAGGGGAAGCTAGGAAACGAAGTCATCCCCACTTACCCAGTTGGCAAAACTGCCGAATTACCTCCACAGGAAGTCTGACTACTATATACTAGTCAGTAAAAAGGATCATACTTTTGTAAAATTGGCTTCTAGGTAGAGTCAGTAAAACACAGCAGAAAATATACTAATGGCTTACTGGAAACGCAGAGGACAGAAATAGTCTCATCGGTATTCCCATTGGAAAGCTGTTGTCTATGATTAGTATATAACTGAGAAAAGGCAAGTAATCTTGGCCGAATGGCAAGATAAGGACCACTGAGAAGTGGGTTTAAGTCTTTCATAAAGTCTACTGATAAAACAATGCAGAAAACAGGTGGACCAATAAATAGTGTTGCTCATCAGACATTTACTCTATACCTAGTAGGTGTCAGATATTTTATTAGGAATTATGAAATTAGATTGAAGAAGACATAGGTTTTGCTCTTGAGTAACTCATATTCTAATGAGGGAGACAAATGTGTCATTAAAACATTGTAATGGATATACTCAGGTAAAATCAGGGGGTTCTCTAAAAGAAAGGGAGAATGGGAAGAGTGGATACTGGTGGGCAACTCACGGTCTCTGGTTCAGTTGGTCTAGTGATTAATTTATGTAACAAGTGTGTATTAAGTGGCGGTTAGATGTTAGCTGTACTCTATGGTTATACTAGTAATCTACCTGTCTATCTGTGATGTATGCATAGCAATAATGTGGAGTTTATGCATAAAGAGTCTGCAAGAGTCATCACCTCTGGGATTGGATACACTTCTGTATAGTATAAATATTTTATAAACTTTAGGTCTATCCATATGATTTGTAAAAATTGCTTAAATATGGTAGTAGCAATCAAATTGGAACAAAAAATAGAAGACACAGGAGCACCTGAATGAAAAAAAAAAAAAACATGAAAAGTCCACACAGCCAAGACACAGCAGACCAGTGGGCTCAGCGACTGGATGCTGTGAAGCAAATAGATTTTTATTTTCTGCACAACACAGATGGAACTGGACCTCAAGTCTCTCTGGATCCTAAGGCTGCTGGGCATCATGCAATGTTTTCAACACAACTTTTGGTTGGTTACTGATGGAACTTTGGGAAATGTGTCAACAACGTGGCAGAGAAGGACTGTGCTGTGGCCAATTATGCAATGAGAGTTAAAAGGCAAACAGGCAAACAAATGCCCTAGAGACATCAGATGTAGGAATTACTGGTCCTCTCATTTTACAGATGAGGAGACTGAACCACAGAGAATTAAATATGCCTTCTAAGATTGTAAAATTATTAAAGGTGATACCAGGATTTGTACCCAAGTAATCTGGCTCTAGAGTCCTTAAATGAGTAATTAATATTGATAGCTTAGAGCTGTGAAGTTGTAAAATAAGAATGCAGGATTTATATACTATATCTATCTATCTATATGTGATATGTATATTATATATAGAGAGAAGAAATATATACATACATATATTTACATATAAATATATATCACTCTTTTTTATTTTAAAACTTTCATTGACTATGAATTAGCATATTATGTTAAAATATTATTGTAATCCATATTTCCTTCTTTTAGGAATTATACAAAAGTTTGAATATTTATTGACTGCTACAGAGTGAGACTACACTTTTCACCAAGTATTAATAACAACAGTAATATTCCCAAAGTAGTTAGTGTTAAACCCATTTTTCAAATTAAGAGATTAAGTCTTAGAAATGTTAATAACCTGGCTCTTGCAGTGTATAAGGGTTTGCTCAAATCTAAACTTTTACGTGTATAGCTTTTCTTATTTTGTTTGCTATCCCACACAATTTCCAGCCTTTATTGTTCAAATATGAAATTCCTTTTAAAACTTGTTTAATTTTTTCTTGAGCCTCACCCACTGAGAAAGCATAGGAAGAAATGCTTCTTTTGATTCAGGTTTACCATAGATAATTTAAATTTTGAGCCACTGCCAAGAACATATAACTTGCCTGATTTTAGAAGGTTTTAATGAAAAAAAAAACATTCTTTTCATGTGCAAAAATACCTCTTGAATCATGTGGGTGTAATGCTGTGGTTATTACTCAACTTAGAAATGCTTTCACTTGATATTGCCCCTTCCTTTTTTTTTTAGTTTCAATTTTGAAATAGCTTATACAGCCAAATAATTTGGGTATCACTATTTTTTATCCCTTATATTCTTTTTTTAATTTTCTAAAAAAATGTACTTTATTGATTTTTTACAGAGAGGAAGGAAGAGGGATAGTTAAAAACATTGATGAGAGAAAAACATCAATCAGCTGCCTCCTGCACATCCCCTACTGGGGATGTGCCTGTAACCAAGGTACATGCCCTTGACTGGAATCGAACCTGGGACCCTTCACTCCGCAGGCTGACCCTCTAACTATTTAGCCAAACCAGCTAGGACTATCCCTTTTATTCTTTCTAGTGATCATCTCAAAGGTTTTTGTTTTTGTAGGATAAAATATATAATTTGTTAATTTCCTCCTGAGTTCACTTCTTTTCAACATTCAACATCAGTTTTTCAAATCCTAAATCCAATTTACTGTTCTATCTATCCATGTTGTGTGTGTGTGTGTGTGTGTGTGTGTGTGTGTGTGTGTGTTGGGGGGTGGTCACAGTATGAATTGAATCTTAGCAAATCTGCTTAGCCTGTCATCACTATTACCTCCATACCTCAGATGAAGATGGTTTAATTTATTTGGCCCACAAGTGGATTATAATAATTTATTGTTCTGCTAGCAGTAGTGTTCAGTAGGCAGGGACAATACAAACCTTCCTAGTTCAAAAATAACTCTTTTCCGTAGGCTACCAATTAGAAATTTATTTGGATGAACAAGTACCCTTAAAATGTCAATCATTGTGAGAATGTTAATCCAATCAGCCTTTCACACCTTGGTGCTTGAGACATTATGTTAATGACATAATCATGTTCTTTTTCTCTTGGCATCTATCTTATTGAACTCAGTCACAGTGATGTAGGCATATATTTAATGCAGATATTTTGAGACTTTCCAGGGAAGTGTTTGGCAGACCTGCAGGATTTCAAATGGGGGTGCCACAAGAGGGCGCTGTGGACCAGAGGTAGTTTCCAATCCATCTTGCAGAAGCTTGGACACTTTCCTGGGTTCTCTAAAACAGTGCTGCTCAACTTCCCTGTGCATGTGATTCACATAACCTGCTCTTAGTGAGCCACAGATTCTGACTCGACACATCTGGGGTGCAGCCCAAATGCTGCATGTCCACCCAGCTTCCCGCCAGTGCTGGTGCTGCTGGCCCGAGAACCATGTTTTGAGTGGCAAGACTATGAAATAACCAACGTGTCCATGGAAAGTTACGGGAATAAGGACCTTTTTTGGATGTTCTTCCATTTCTAATTTCTTTTCTAGCTCCTCTTACGGAGATTCATTTCTCTTCTAAGTTCTCCGCAGCACTATCGTATTTTTCACGCAGCAAGGTTTCTGATGTATCCTTCCCTTTTCTCTCATTTTTCCAAAAATCAGTAGTCCTGACAGCCATCAAGAGCAAAATTTGCCTTTTCTGATGGTGGGACTGGTCCTTCGTTTGATGCTTATTTTGTGAAATAAGCCTAAGCTTATACATATGAGAACTAACTTCTAGTGAATAAATTCACCATTCTTAGATGTTAAGCTTTCGATATATTGCACAGCAGCCAAAGTCCCACATGCATCTGTTGGGTGTGATTGGCTGATGCCCGGCATCTCACTGGCCCAGCTTCACTGCTCCTGACCGTACTACCCACACTGTGATCACTGGACCCCTCTCTCCTCTCACGGCTTCTGGGAGGCCTCTGAGTCCTGCTCCTTCCTAATGGACCCTTTTCAGTAGACTTGCCTTCCCTTTCCTCCTTTGGCATTTTTCAACCTTTTCTTACCCGTTGAATTTTCTCGGTGCCTCTCTGTGCATGCCACGTCTTTCTCCTTTTTAAGATGATTCCAAAGGTACTTCCAAGTGCTCTGTCCCGTTAGCCACTTCTCTCTGCTCTGTAAAGGGCCTGACATGATTCTGCCATAGCCCTTGCCATCTATTACAGTGTTTTATCATGTGTTTGCCTTTGCCTGGGAGCGTGAGCTTCTGGAGAACAAGAACTTGACCTTGTTCATCTTTCTTTAACTCCTAGTGCAGTATCTTGGAGCTCCTGGGCACAGAATAAATGTTGACTGAATGAATACATTTCTTGATCAGCCTGTTTTTTTCTTTATCTGTATGATTCCCAATTTATCATTTACCCCCATGTAGCTTGCCTTTCCTCAGCGTTGATCTATCTGTAATCTTGGACAAACCAATGAGGTCTTTCTGTTCTCTCTATAAATTGCCTGTAAGCCATTTGTATATTTTTTGCTGGGCTTTACTGACTATTCCTGAATGCTGATCCTGTAAAACTGCAGTCCTTTTTACTGACTGCTTTATGTATGTTGTCAGACTTCCTGTAGAGGTAATTTGGCAGCTTTGCCACCTGGGAGCCATAGAAGACTTTGATGTTCCTCGCTACCTATGGACCTCCTGTGATGGAGCAATCCTTCCAGTGTCAGCTGTCAGGCGAGGCATGAAATACTTCATCCCTGGCATTCAAGTAGCCCCCGCAAGGCAATGCTTCCTACTTTTGCCTTTTACAGGACCAAAAAATGACTTTGTTAGAAATGGAAACCTAATTCATTAACCTTCTGCCGGTGATGTATAACATAGCCATACAGTACTGTGAATTTAGTAATTGTCAGCAGTAATAATAGAATTGTTTTAAATAGAATTGGGTGGAATTTCTTGTATGCAGCTCAAGGGAGGAGGGAATAACCTTTTGATAATATCAGAGTCTGGTTGGCCTGGGTTGTCTATGCAGAATGAGGTGCTGACACTGAGACACCAGTGTGTGGAATAGAGCGCAAAGATAGGAAATACATAGGGTGGTGGGCCAGGCCTCCAGAGGGGCCTGGGAGGGAAAGCTCAGCCCCGAGGTCTGCAGTGAGTGTGACAGTCCAGAGCAGACTGCTTCATCATCAGGACTCCCGTTCATACAAATCTTACAGGTCAAAATGCATAGTGGGGCCCAAGTCCAGGAAGACAGATAAGACAGCACGAATTCTCATGAGCAGTCTAGGACCAAGAAGAACTAGAAACTCAGGAAAAAGAAAATCTGTATAGGGACAATGAAAACCTCTGCTTTTTATTATCTCTTGGGCAACAGTCTTCAGAAAGGGGTAGTCTGTGTGTTGCAGACAGAATGAAATAATTAGAGAAGAAGTCAAGAGGAAGGGGAATCTATTCTTATAGGAATGGACTTTTATTGTTTTGAATAAAGGACCATCTTGCCAAGTGCTTTGGTGAGAAATGAATGGGGAGACATGAAGTAAGAACAGAATTAAGCAATATTCAATTTCTTCTATTTTCATGCTTTGATGTGTTTGTTCGTATATTAATTTGCTGTGACGTTTACTTTGGTAACGTCTCACCACCATCACCTGGGAGTGTAGGAGCGAGGTACAATCTCTAGCGATCATGCCCAGGGAATGAAGATAATGTTTTCATTATGACCCAGGAAGCAACGCAAAAGCCCTGAAAGGCACCTGAGAGAGAAACAACTATTAGCACAGGTGAGAACAAGGAAGTCTAGACAGTGGTAGTGTCTGTGTTCTTACTGGAAGGTAAAGAGGCTACTGGTATTGAGAAGTTGCCACCTCCCACTTACATATGTAATGGAGAGGAGAATAGGCCCTCCAGGAAGATTTCAGCCTTTCCTTACCCGAGGCCCTGTGGTAATCCTTTGGGAACTGGTGATTTGGAGTAGAAGATGGGTCAACTTGTTGGCACACTCATCTTAGCACCATTAACTTGGTCTGGTTTTACTATGGAATGTTAACATTCCCTTCCTTGTTATCCCACACTGAGTGGAGGGGGGTGACAGGGGTGGCGGGGCAGCGCGCTTGCACAACCTCCTGCACACTCCAGGACAGCCTCCTTCTGAGTCCTGTTAAAGGTCAAGCTCCTCGTTACCAAAAAGTCTACATACATTATGTTTTCCATTTATTTACTCCACTTGCTCCATGGAGGGCATGACCACTGTTCTGAGCCAGCTGATGTGCTGACTTCCCCAAGGTCCCAGGCTTCTGATCCACAGATCTGGTTGGATCGGTCACACCTTGGTTTCTGATAGGGTTCTTCCTCACGACCCCTACTCCGATTGGGGTTCATAATAAATTTCCTTATGGTCACTCCATGCGCTCAGATAATAGCAGGACTCCCCTTGCCACTCAGTCTTAACCCTTCTGCTTTGGGGGAGGGTGTCACTAGCCCAGTGGTTCCCAACATTTTTATACCCCAAAGTATTTGAAGATAGAAATATACTTCCTAGTAAGCTGAAGCTATAGCCATTGCCGCAAAGTATTTAATGAGCACCTGCCATGTGCCAGGCATTACCATAAGCCTTCCTCCTAGCGTCAGAAGAGTTCTTTCATTTCTTCTTCACATCTGTTGTCATTGCTTCAGTGGGTTTTCGAGGGCTGCTGCTTTGCCTTGAGGAGTTGACGACATCTCTTACTGGTTTATTTATTTGCAATTGACATCTCTTACTGGTCTATTTATTGGCAAACTCTGACTGTGAAAGGCGCTGGCACTGGGCTGTGTTGAGAAGGTTCACCTGAACATTAACTACCTGTAGTATGTTCACAGAAAGGTGTGCACTGCTCTTTTCAGAATGAACTTTATTCTTAAGCTGACTGTTTTACCTGCCACATTTGCTAGTCATTAACTGCCTTGGATTAACTATTGATTTTAATTGTCAAAATACAGATAATAAATTGGACTGACATTCTCTCTCTACTTTTTATTGCCTCATCCTGTTTCATTTGCCCTTTTCTTCTCTCAGCTTGTAGTCTCATATTGCCATCTGGGGGGAAAGCAGTCATTTGCTCGGATGTTATTGTTTTCTATTTCCTGTTCCATCTCTCACTGGAAGCAACTTTGCACTGTGATGCTTTCGACATTTATCTGTGTAGAGTGTGTCTGCCATGATACATCAGACATGAGTGCTGACCCATCTTATCCAAATAGTGCAAATCTGATTAATCACCTCATTTCCAGTTCCCCTTTCTTCAGGACAATCTTGGAAATGCCCTATTTATTTATTTATTTATTTATTTGTTACTTTCTAATTATCTTCCTGTAGTAATTTATTCTAATTTCAGTGCGAGGGGCTGGAGGTTTTGTCAGGACACTCTTTGGGCAGCGTACCTCCTGTAGGCACCCTCTTCCCAGTTCCATGATGATTATAAGCAAGCACTTCTGTCTGCGGTCAGATTTTTACTTTGGACTCTGTTCTCTCTGTCTCTGTCTTTCTGTCCGTGCCTCCCTCTCGCCCTGCTTCAGTTTTTTCCTAAGAAATCTATTTTATTGGTAGTTCATTGGTAACAAATATCCCAAGAAAGAAAGAAAAGATGTGTGGAGGTGGCTTCCAGTAAAAATACAAATGGATCAGGACAGTTAACATCAGAGAGAAAGATTAGACTTCTCAGAGGAAACTCTGTGGAGTTTTCAGTAGTAATCATGTGGAAAACTGGCAGCCCTTATAAATCAAAGGCCAGGTGTATGAGAATAAGATTATACAAGAGCGGGGAAATAACCTTGGCACCCTATAAACCAGAGGAAGATAGGTACCGCGGTGCCTGATTTCTTCTGTATTGTGGTTTGTTGACAGACAGTTGTTTTTATCTAGTCTGAATTGAGTAAAGAATTGGTAGGGAGGATGGGAAACAATGACAGGGAAAAGTGCTAGGAAAGAAAAGGGTGAGTAAAGGGCTGGCTGTTCTCTGAAGATAGGAAGCCCTGATACTCTAGAAACTTGAAATATATTCAGATTTGTACAGTCTACCTCTGCTGTCCCAATACTATAGCCTCTAGTCACATGTGTCCATAGAGCACTTGAAATGTGTTTAGTCCAAATTGAGAAATGCTGTAGGTGAAAACTACATATCAGATTCCAAGTTTAGCGTCTATGTCTATGTCTATGTCTATGTCTATGTCTATACCTATACCTATACCTATACCTATACCTACATCTACATCTATCTCTATATATCTATATCTATATCTATATCTATATCTATATCTATATCTATATCTATATCTATATCTATATCTATATCTATATCTATATCTATATCTATAGAAAAGCCTAAGTAACCTGCTGGTAGTTATGATGTACAATGACCACCAGGAGGCGGACACCTAACGCACAAACATGGAAACGTGGAACAGACTGATGAATTTCAGAGAGAAGGGGGTAGAGGGAAGGGCGGGAGGAGATATGCATACTAGAGGCCCTGTGCACGATTTCATGCACTGGTGGGGTCCCTCAGCCTGACCTGCGGGGATTGGCAGTCTGACATCCTCTGAGAGGTCCTGGATTATGAGAGGGCACAGGCCAGGCCAAGAGAACCCACTGCAGCACAAATCTGTGCACAGAGCCTCTAGTATATCTATACTAATAAAAGTGTAATATGCTAATTAGACTGGATGTCCTTTCGGATGACCTTTCAGACTGTGGGAAGCGGGGGGTGCAGAGGCAGCCACCCCGGCAGAGGAGGCCAAGCCATTTGCACAAATTTCATGCATCGGGCTTCTATTATATATATAGTTTTAATAATCTCTACTAAGATATGAAATATCTTAACTCCTAGATTTATTGTATGTTTAATTATAATTTTTGATAATTTTGTTAAATTAAAATTAAGCTTACCTGGCCAGGCTGGGTGTGGCTCAGTAGTTGAGGGGCAACCTATGTGCAAGGAGGTCACAGTTCGATTCTCAGTCAGGGCATATGCCTGGATTGTGGGCTTGATCTCCAATGTGAGGTGTGCAGGAGGCAGCTAATCAATGATTCTCTCTCATCATTGATGTTTCTATTTCTGTCTCTCTCTCTTCCTCACTGAAATCAGTAAAAATACATATTTTTTAAAAAAAAATATTAAGTCTCTTTGCCCTGGCCAACTTGCTCAGTTGGTTGGAGCATCATCCTGTACAGTAAATGGTTGCAGGTTCAATTCCTGATCAGAGCACATACTTAGGTTGTGGGTTCAATCCCTGGTTGAGTAGAGTACAAGAGACAACTAATTGATGTTCCTCTCTACATCCATGTTTTCTTTTTCTCTCTCTCCCTCCTTCTCTCAAATCAATAAAAACATACCCTCATATCCTTAATTGAAAAAATTAAGTTTACTGATTTTATTTGGCTCATGTTATATTTCCCTTGGACAGTGCTGGTCTAGCCACACAACACATCAGTATGACTATTTTCTGTCTTTGGTATTTTAACCATAGTTAACTTTCTTCTGTGGCTGATTTTACTTTCACCTCACATTTTCCTTGTGAATTTGTTAATTTTTTTATGTAGTTGTTTTATCTGTTTTTGAGCTTTATTGTTAAAGTAGGAAGTAGATATGAGTAAAGAGCATGAACAACATAAAATCGGAGAATTCTTTTTATGGACAGGTTTGCATATATTTAAAACATATGTGTTCATAGCCACATCTTCAGTGCATTCGCTGAGAGAAAATATGAACCCTTCTGTACAGGGTCTAGATGATGGCTTAAGCTTGGTCCTAACTCCACCATGTCCTAGCTCTTAATCTTAGGCAAGTTAATTAATCCCTCAAAGCCTAATTTTTCTCAAATGTAACATCAAGATAATTATAATAACTACTCATTGGATTGTTGTGAAAATTAAATGAGATAATTATCCAAAGCATTTAGCACGCTGTCTGGCACACTCAATAAATATTAACTGTTCTTCTGGATATAACTTTGAATGTGAAAATGTAATCTTCATTTACTGCCCCGAATTTTGGCCCTGTATTTTTCTAATGGGATGAATCAACAGTAGGCTAAGTGATTTATCCAACATCTTCTGTGAGTTAAAAGCACTCTTGGCATTGGAACTCAAGTTTCAACCCTTCTATGCCCTGGGCCAGAGTCCAGAAATCATTTCTGGCCACAGTTAAGATGCTAGGAGAGAAGCTGGGTGACCCTAGTCCTAACATCCCTTCATTCAAGTCAGGAACCTTACATCGATCCTGCCACCGCCATTTTTATCACTTATGCCTTTTAGGCACTGACAGGGCTGGGGATGGCCCAGCTAAACCCAGATGGCTGGAGCCAACTGAGAGAAACATGACTGTGGATTAGGCCTGCCCTATTTTAAAGAAAAAGTGGGGATAGGAATGGCAGGCAGGACACAAATCAGATCATGGCAACAGATAGACTTACATTCATCACTGGGGGTCCAATATATATGACATTGTAATAAGATCATCTGACCACCAGACCACGCCCAGCCACCAGGCTTCCTGACACTGGCTATATCTGAGGATCTACTAAATTCACACCTATTCTGTTAGAAGAGCGTAGGTAAAAATGCCAGGACTCATTATTGCAGAAGAGAATTAGAAAAGGTAGGATTGCAGTCCTAGGAATGCAGGCAGGCCTTGCTACCAAGATAGAGGCTCAAGGGGGAACCTGTTTTCTGGATTTTGTGTATAAAGATGAGGCCCCAGTAACAGGTAGAGACTGGTTCTGAGGACTGAGCCTCAACAGACTTGTGGCAAGATTTACTTGATGCTGATTTTCTTTAAAGGACAAAACTGATCCAATATGTCCCTTAAATTTCACTTGCCTGAGTTCCAGAACCTGACATGAGCCTGGATTTACAGATTGGAAATAGGGGATTGTGTAGAGGGCTGTTGAATGATCCCCCACCCAGGAAGAGAACTAAAACAGAGAAGTTGTGGAGTTATAATCATCCCAGGAGTCACTGTGACAAATACGGGTGTCACCAAGACTAGGAAGTCTCAGTAGTACCTTTCACTGTACAAGGGGCTGGGAGCCAAAGATTCCTTTACAAGACAAAGCCTCTTCTTGTGCAGTTAAAGAGTCACACTGCTGGCTCAGCCATTCACTCTCTGTGCCTTTGTGCAAATTGCTTTGCTTTTCTAAGCCTCAGTCTATTCATCTGTAAAATGGAGATAAATTATAGGACCCACCTTATAGGTGTTCTGAGGTTTAAATCCGATAATCACCCTAGAGTACCAGCCATATTTCTAAGTACGCAGTAGATGTTTAAAAATGATGATTATTATCTATTTTCTAATCTTAATTCCTCAGCTGGCAGGTGAAACAGTAGAAAATTGATTTGTTTGACAACTTCAGTATTAAGATCCTTTGAGCTCAACAGTTTATCATGATCCAAGCAGATTGTAAACCCAGTGTTTGGAGTCATTGGGGAAAATACTGACTTACTAAACATGTCAATTTATAAACAAATATCTAAGGCTCTCTTGGCTCTGACTATAATAAGGGGCAGAGGAACACTGAATGTGTAAAGGAGGGACTGGGCAGAATGGGTTTCTAGCAGGAGTGAAGAGGCAACATGAGAGAGTAGGCTTCAGTCCAGACCACAGTTTAACACCCTCATGTTATTGCAGTAAGAGAAATACCCAGGGCATTTATGAGCCATATTTATTCTCCAAAATTAATATCCCTTCCTCCCATCCATTCCCATTCAGTCTCAATGATAGCACCTATGATCTCTCCCTTGTATTACCACCATGGCCTTCTCGCTGGCCTCCTTGTCTCTTCTGGAAATCCCTCTTTTCCACATCACAGGGATGAGTGCTCTCCAAACATACAGAGCATCCTCTCCTTTCTGTGTAAAATCCTCCGTTGGCTTCACTTTGCTCTTATAATAAAAAATCAAATCTTTAACAAGGCTCTCACGTTCCGACCCTGCTTGCCTTGCCAGCTCTTCTGCCCTGCTTCCTCTCAGCCCATCTCTGCACTTCTTTCCAGTGCTCAAACATCTTTGCTTCTGTCTGTCCTCAAACATGTGCTTCTGTCTGTCCTCAAACATCTGTGCTTCTGTCTGTTCTCAAACATCTGTGCTTCTGTCTGTCCTTAAACATCTGTGCTTCTGTCTGTCCTCAAACATGTGCTTCTGTGTGTCCTCAAACATCTGTGCTTCTGTTTGTCCTCAAACATCTGTGCTTCTGTCTGTCCTCAAACATCTGTGCTTCTGTCTGTCCTCAAACATGTGCTTCTGTGTGTCCTCAAACATCTGTGCTTCTGTCTGTCCTCAGACATCTGTGCTTCTGACTGTCTTGAGATCTTCCAAGTCAAGGGGTCCCGGGCACCAGAAACCTAGAAATGGATGTTCTCGCACTCCTTCCTTCTGCTGTTCCGCCATCACCACAGTGACACTTCCCTTGACTGCTTTGCCCTGGTCAGCTCCCATGGTTCATGCTATCTTTGCACTCTGCCCTTCTTCCTTGTGATATGTTATTAAATAATTTAGTGGCTGCCTTCTCAACTAGAATTTAGACATCCTGAGGACATGAACTCAGTCTGCCTTGCTTCTTGTTGTATCCTGAAGGCCTAACATGGCACCTGGCACGTGGTGGATGACGATTAACTATTAGTTAAAGGGTGGATAAAAGAATGGGGGGGGGGGGAGAATAGGTCCAGGATGCAGCAAAGATAGGTGGCAATATTGTTAGCTTTTCAAAATAATCTCAAAAGGACACTAGGTTGAAGGGAGAGGAAGGGGGAGGTAGAAGTTATGCTGGAAAGACTACAGAGATAAGGAGTAATGAGGTGATTTTATGAGGTGAGAGTGTGTAAAAGAGACCAGAAGTACCTGGGAACCACTGGAGGTGAAATAGAGGATAATTCGCAGAATGTAGTGGTGGGGCGGGGTGGAGGGAAGGCAGTCGGTCACAGTGAACTGCAACCTAAGCAGATGCACACCCTGTGCAGCGGGGTAATGACTTAGCAACCTTCTGGTACAGAAGGAAGGCAACTGACCTTTGTTCAGCTCCGTGCTGTATTCCACTGACCGAGATGCACACATGATCACCATCACCTTTTCAAACATTAGTCTTCCTTGCCACTTTGCAGCTGTGCCTGAAAATTCTTGTGGCATAATTGTCAGTCTGCAAAGCGAATGTTTGGATGTGAGGGTTTTAACAGCAATAACAAAAAGGCTTGTGAGCCCACTGAGTGCCAAAGCAAGCACTGATGGGCGTCTGTTCCATTTGGAGACTTCTTTCCCAGAAAATGCCATCGTGGGTCTTGTCTAATTTCAAGGCATCTATATGGCAAAAATTCATCTCCTTAGCACACCTCTGTCTCAATATATCTTTAAATTAAATATAGCTTTTTCCCCTCAGGAATTTTTAGCAGCCGATGAAAACCGATATTTAGTATCAGTTCGAATATGTAGACTCTATGTTCATCTTCCCTGTCCTTTTCCTGGGTTCTGCATTACATGTCTGTGTGAAAATTCTTATTATTATTTAACTGTGTCACATCCTGAGGGCTGTCTTCGCTTATTGGTAAGGAGGGAGTGGAGGGAAGAGCCTGTAATTACTGTTGAATGCTGAAACATATTTTCTGGGGAATGAATTCATGCTGAAATTGATAAGAAACGGGATTATGAACAGATTTGTCTTGGCAATGGCAGCTTTTGTATCAGAAAGTCCTGCCACTGGTGATCAATGGCCTCTCTCTTCCCGCAGCCCTCCTTTCTCTGGCTGGTTTCCGAAGACAAATCTTGATGGTTGTTCCCTTCTTGACACCTTTGTTCTCAGGTTTTCTCCTCTCTTATCAACTCCATCCCCTCCCCACCCCCCTCAACCCCCATCCCCCTCGGCTGCTGCAGTTTAAACTTTTTATCTTCCTACCAAGTTTGATCAGATTTTCCTTTTTGTCCTAGAGGAGTCTTAGAGCGACTCCAGGCAATATGGAGTGAGCCAGGAATTTATGTCCGGGGCTGGGCTTGTTATCCTGCCGGGCTCCCCTGTCACCACTGCCATTGGGCCACTGAGAGCTTTTATGATCGACTCTGCCGTCTCTTTTAGTGACTTGAGTCCCTGTGACTTTTCTTTAGTCCAGAAGTCTTTCTCCTTCCTGATCTTTTCTCTGTGCCTCCCAGAATTATAGTTGTGTCAACATTGCAAACACACGGCTCTTAATGTCTATGTGAGTATCTTAAAAATCCCACCTGTCCTTCTCTTATGAAACCGTAGAAGTCTGTGATAGGAAAGCGTAACTCTCCAATAGATTTGTGCACATCCAGGGCAGTCCTGCTCCTTTAAATAGTGTCTGTTAAGAACAGAATGCAGGAGGCTCCTTTTGCTGCCCTTCACTGCCCGGAGGATAAGCAGTTCATTGCTTCAAGTCTCCACATCTATGAAATGGGAGTGATAACAGTATCTACCTTATAGGATTGCCATCCGTGTTAAAGGAGTTCATCCATGTAAAAAAATGTTATCAAAAGGCCTGTTGCCGAAGCCGGTTTGGCTCAGTGGTAGCCCAGGTTCGATTCTGGTCAAGGGCATGTACATAGGTTGTGGGCACATCCCCATTAGGGGGTGCGCAAGAGGCAGCTGGTCCATGTTTCTCTCTCATCGATATTTCTTGCTCTCTATCTCTCTTCCTAACTCTCTGTAAAAAATCAATAAAATATATTTTTTAAAAAGGCCTGTTATCCACAACTACTGCTCCATACATTTTACTTACTATACTAATTATACTTGGTATTATTATAATTGATTCTTGACATTAATGTGCAGAATATATTATCAGTCTTATAAAGAGATTTCACTCTCCTTTAAGCCTTGATCCTTCTAGTAATACTTCTTTCTAATAATGACTCTCCGAATACTGCCTTTTTTGCTGCTTTCATAATTCTTCCCACCATTCACAAAACGGAGGTGTTTATTTCCGTCCATCTGTGGGGAGTTCCGTTGCTGAAGTGATATTTTTCTTGCACTGCTTCGAGTCTCTTATTCTGTTCTGCACAAATCACTCCACCATGGATCCACGCACCCAGTTAACGCTCCTGTGGCACTGCTCCGGTGTCCTTCTTTGAAGTACAGTTCAGAGAGGAGACTTTAATTTTTAAGCACTAATCATTTTGAGCCTCTGTTACCACAGAAACCACAGTTGTCATCCTGAGCCCTGACAGCAGCAATCAGCCCTGGCGGTTCACAGACCCGACTTTCAGACAATCAAAGGCACAGTGCTCGGAGGTCTGCCGGTTAGAATTTTCTCTCCCACGATGTCAAGAAAGCAGAGGCCTGGCTCTCTTCTAATTTGTCAGAACCAAGAAAAGGCATGTGGATGGAGAGCCGAATGCCTCTCTAGGCCAAGGTGTCCGTCCCAAGCACTTTTATTATTCTCTGGAAAATGAGGTTGTAAAAAAGTAATTGCTGACACAACCTTAATGATAGCGCGTTAGGCGTGCTGCTGTAATTAAAACGGGGATTTTATTATCCTAGGCCTCTGAGAGCCTAGCACATACAACCATTCAGATCTCCAGATTGACAAAGTAAGCAACTTTGACTCCTGCTGTGTTGGCTGTGTGGGCCGCAGGCTTCCTTTGTGTCTCTCCTGGTTACCGCTTCTGTAGAAAACCGCCTCGCTCCTGGCAAACTGGCAACTGGCATCTGTGTTTGGAAGGGAGCCCCGGCGTGAAGGTGCCCTGGCTTTCAGCACACTTAACTCCGGCGTGTCATAAAAGGCACTACTGCTTCTCCTTTGATTTCCCTTGGAATAAAACGTTTCCATGTTGTACAGTGAGGTTCACGTTTTACTAGACACTGTGGTTAAACACTGGAGAGGGCTCTCTTTTTTTCAGTGGGGTAGCATATCTGTTTTACTTGTTTTAGCAGGTAGATTAGTAAGAAATGGTGGAAAGCTGCTAGTTATGAACACTCAAGAGACAGTGGCTTTTAAAAAATGGGCTGATTCTTTTACTCCTGCGCTGGGGGTTTTAGAGGATCGGGGTCCAGAGGAGGTATTTCCACAGCCTCCACTGACATCCAGGAGGCTTCCATTTCTCCAGCGCGGACAGCTCTGTTACCCGTATGTGGTTGTGGCCTGTGGGCCCCAAGACAGCTGCCAGAGTGTCAGCCACCTCATCCGAGTCCCGGAGAGAAACGGGAGAAGGGACATCCCCATTGGCTTTTTCTTAACTGTGACCTATTTTTTCTTGTCTACCATTGTATCTGGCACAGAGTAATGTTCCGTGAATGTTGGCTCATGCATGTGAAATTCCAGATAACAAGTAGTCATAGTCTCGTCAGTTTTATTTGGAATTCCAGTGATTAAGTAAGACAGATATTTGTAAATGGCCACAAGCAGTTCTGATTGGACGAGGTACTACTAAGCTGGGAACCTTCTTGTCTAAAACAGTGCCCAAGTGATTTTATGCAGTTACAGCATCACCACCCCACAGTCTCTAAAACTAAATTTAAGACCTAAAATTCCAGATGGCTAAGATAGTTTTTATGACATGAATAATTTAAAGTCTCTTTTGAGACTAAGTTGTTACCATACTAGCTTAATAATAATCCAAAACCACTTCTCACTTTTAATATTTTTAAAATAACAATTATAACAACAACTGACCTCTTATCTTTTTATATTCTACTAGAGGCCCAGTGTACAAATTCATGCACAGGTGGGATCCCTAGGCCTGGCTAGTGATCAGGGCCGATCAGGGCCCTCTCGCCCAGTCCCATTTGGAGCCACGCCGATCAGGGCTTGCCAGCCTTGGGGAGAGACAAGGGGAGGGACTGTGGGAGGTTGGCTGTGAGAGTGCACTGACCACCAGGTGAAACAGCTCTTGCATAGAGTGTCTGCCCCCTGGTGGTCAGTGCGCATCATAGCGATTGGTCAAACGGTCGTTCCCATCATTCGGTTGTAATGGATGCATATATATATATATATATATATATATATATATATATGCTTAGGCATACACACACACACACACACACACACACACACACACACACTAGAGGCCAGCTGCACGAAATTCATGCATGCGGGGGTATCCCTCAGCCCGGCCTGCATCCTCTCCAATCTGGGACCCCTCAAGGGATGTCTGACTGCCCATATAGGCCCAATCCCAGTCAGACATCCTCTCACAAGCCAGGACTGCTGGCTCCCAACTGCTCACCTGCTTGCCTACCTGATTGCATCTAACTGCTTCTGCCTGCCAGGCTGATCACCCCCTAACCACTCCCCTGCCAACCTGATTGATGCCTAACTGCTTCCCTACCAGACTGTTTGCCCCCAACTGCTGTTCCTTGCAAGCCTGTTCAACCCCAACTTCCCTCCTCTGCCAGCCTGGTCATGCCTAAGTTCCCTTCCCTGTAGGATTGATCGCCTCCAACTGCCCTCCCTTGCAGGCCTGGTCCCTCCCAACTCCCTCCCCTGCTAGCCATCTTGTGGTGGCCACCTTGTGTCTACATAGGAGCAGGATCTTTGACCACATGGGGGCAACCATCTTGTGTGTTGGAGTGATAGTCAATCTGCTTATTATTTTTTTATTAGATAGGATAAAGTCATGGTGCATGGGTAGGGGCCAGCTGGTTTGCTCAGAAGGATGTCCCAGATTAGGGTGGGAGTTCCCTTGGGGCATGGGATGGTCTGGGTGAGGGGCCTGTGATGGTTTACAGGCTGGCCATGCGCCCCAGTGACCCAAGTGGAGGCCCTGGTATCTGGGATTTATTTATCTTCTGCAATTGAAACTTTGTAGCCTGGAGTGGAGCCAAGCCTTCTGCTTGCTCCATCGTGGCAGCCATTTCTGTTGGTATTTATTTATCTTCTATAATTGAAACTTCGTGTCCTGGAGTGGTGGTCTTGGCAGGCCAGGGTTGCCGAAGCTTGGCTTCCTCCATTGCCGAGGAAACCCACACCTTCTTCCTGCTTTCCATGGGCACAGTCATATTGGTTGAGTTTATTTACATATTCACTCCTGATTGGCTGGTGGATGTGGCCAGTGGGTGTAGCAATGGTATGGTCAATTTGCATGTTACTATTTTACTAGATAAGATATATAGCTTTCATTCTGTGTTGCTTTAATCTATGGAATCTATTCTTTTCTTCCTTAGCTGGCAATCCAGTAGTTATCTTTAAAATAATGAAACCTAGGAGCAGAGGAAATATCTACCACAGGGGCACTTTATGAACCCAGAGCTAGAAGATGGGTTTATAGTCTCCCTTTGTTATTTATAACCAACAAGCTTAATAAGGACTTTAATTTTAATATTTATAAGTGTGCATTGCATGTTTCCTTAATGCCCTTACTTCCCAAGAGTAGAGAATATTCTATTTTTAAATAAAGTTGCAGTGATAGGTAGGGCAACCCATGGCATGGAAGTACCACATCCAGATCAGTCTCTTCTGATGGATGACTCTCTTGGCATCTTACTCTTGGGCTGGCATCCAGTTGTTGTTAAGGACAAGCATATCATAAGTCAACAGTTTGTGTCTTATTTGGATGACCTATTTTTTGAAAAAAGATGTATAGTTCACATATATATATTTTTATGTTGGACCCATTTTTTGGACAATTATGATTATAAAATTAGGAGAATGTTGTTGACCTTTAAGTTAGAAACAAAAATTGTAGATATGATTGTAAGCAATAAATAATACATTTTTCAATCACTGTCAATCATTCTACAACTATTGAGTAACTATAATATATGAGTCATTCTACTGGTTATTGGTTTTGTGATGGATTATGAATAGAATTTTCTGAATATTCATTTAATTAGAGCGCGATAAAACAAAGAGGAAGTATAAAGATAAGGGTAAATATGTAATTATCTAGCTTTATCCAAGCTGCTTACCATTTTCTTTAAGATATATACTGTAATAAAACACTGATTAAGCTTGAGTCTTATAGTCAGAGAACACTTAAATTTGTATTGAATAACATATGACCATGAGCTCATTACTCCCCATTTTGAGATTCTATGCTGTTATTTGGAAAAGTCTTTCCTTCTAGTTTTATTTTTGAGGAAAGGAATTTAACAAAATAAGAGTAGCAGGAGCATTGCCTGGTGCCTGGCACAGAGCAAGTGTTACCTAGACACTCAGTTTCAGTTGTTTGTATGGAAAATAATGCAATAATAAATATTTAATAATGCAGGGATATACTGTTCCACGTACTCACAACTGTAAACCTACTTTGCCCCACCCTGTACATAAAGAAAGAATTGTGCACATTCAAAATAAGTATTCTACATGCAGAAAAGATTAACACCAACATGGTCTGTCTCAATGTTAACCAAAAACCTTGGGGATCAGCTTAAATATCCTAAGACAAAAAATAATATGTGCCACTTTTTCATCAGGTTTAGGCCATTCCTGTTAGTGATCAAGAGTGATATGTTTTATGTGAACAAAGCTTACTTTTATTCAGCTTAATTGAGGTACAATTGACATGTAAAATTTTAAAATATTTGAAGCGTACATCAAGATGATTTTATATATGTATTCACTGTGAAAGGATTTTTTTCCATCTAGTTAATTAACAAGTTCATCACCTCACTCATTTATTTACTAGAGGCCCAGTGCACAGCACCTTGAAAGGAACTATGGGCCCAGAGGCTGTAGTGCCCCCCCCTCCGAGCCCCTGCCTAGCCCTTCCCACCGTGGTCCCTGGTCCCCTATCTGCCAGCTGCCCTGCTCCCACCACTGCCACTGATGGCACTGACCCCTCTCACACCTGATGGCGCAGAGTGATTGAGGCCAGCACCAGCAGTGGGTGTGAGCAGGGGCAGTTGCCCCAATCACCCCTCTGGAGCAGGGGGAAGTGGAGACGCCCTGAGGGGTGATCAGGGCTGGCAGCTGCCAGTTGCACCCACTGACAGTGCAGAACAATTGGGACCAATGCCAGGCACTGGCAGTAAGCGCAAGTGGTGGCTCTGGCGCCAGCTGTGGATATGAGCAGGGCTGGCTCCAGCGGTGGCTGTGAGCAGTGGCTCCAGTGCTGGCAGCAGGTGTGAGAGGCGGCTGACGGCCCCAATCACCCCTCAGGAGCAGGGGGAGGTGGAGAAGCCCTGACAGGTGATCGAGGCTAGCAGCCACCTCTCACACCCGCTGAGGGTGCTGAGATCGGGGCTGGCACTGGGCACTGGCAGCGGGTGCCAGTGGCGGCTCCAGCACTGGTAGAGGGTGAGAGCAGGGCTGGCACTGGCAGCAGGTGTGAGTTCTGGGCAGGACCTCGGCGCATGGGAGCAGAGAATTTTCAGTAACCACCTGAGGCTTGCCCTGATGACATCAACCAGCTCCCTGCCTTGGTCTGGCCCCCTGCTCACCTGCTCCACTATCCCACCACTTATGATACCTGCTATGTTCCACGTGTGCCTCCTGGTGGTCAGCGCGCGACATAGCGGCAGGTTGTTCGGTTGTCTGGTTGTTCTACTATTCAGTCTATTTGCATATTAGGGTTTTATGTGTAAGGATTTATTTAGTTAGTTACCTATAGGGAAAATGTTAAGTTCTACTCTTAGCAAATTTCAATTATACAATATATTGTTATCAACTATAGTCCCCATGTTTTACATTAATCCTCTGGAAGAAAGAAAACTTCTTTAATCCAACTAATCCAGCAATTCTTTTTTTGATCTGACTAGTAAAATGTTTTTGATAATGTTAAAAATTACTGGGTTTTATATTTTAATCAGCACCAAGGAATAGAAAGAAGGGAGGAAGGAAAGTTTATAGATGTCATATTTTTAAAGATGTTTTTATGTTTAGTATGCTGAGATTCTGTGAGTTAATGTCACTAGTGTTTTGCTTAAATTTTAAAATGAAATGCTATTGTTTTTTTCTGCACCCTTCTTGTCTTGTTTTGCAATAGTGATTTAGGGTGGGCTGTTGAAAGACTGCTTGCTTTTTGCCTATATGTTGCATTATTGACACAATAAAATTGTGGAATAGGCTACTCATTCCCTAATTCCATCCTACCGTCTTTAATAACAGTAACCCATTTTTAGAAATCTGAGTGCATTCCTTTAAGTTACCTGTGATTCTAAGCTCTGGCTAATAGCACATGAGCTAAAATGTGACGTGGAATATCTGTGAAGTGCCCTGCAGGGGAAAGCATGGTCTTCTCTATTTTGTCCCCTATTCTGCTTCCTGACTATGGATGTGATGGCTAGAGATCAGGGGGCCAACAGAGAGCTTAAAGGGGGAGCCGTGTGCTAAGAATTTTGGAGCCACAAAATAGAAAGATCCTGGGCCCGTGTGGCTTTGCAGTGAGCCATGGAGGCCCTATATTGAGGGCCTATGAACATTTTTTTTTTATGAGAGAAAAAAGCCCTACTATGTATGAGCCACTACGTATTTAGGTTATCTGTTATCCACAGCCGCACTAATTCTAAACATTAAAGTAATAGAAGGGTGTTTTTACTGGTATAGGTTGTAAAATATGAGCTATACTAAAATCTGAATTATCTCCCATTTCATTTTTATAACATGTCAGCCCTCAAGGTGGATCTTAATCTTGACAGTGAGTGGGTTGTCTTTTTCTCTTTGAAGTGCCCATCTGTTCTATAAAGTCATAACATCTGTAAGTAGTAGCCAGCCCTTCTGCATTCGAGGACTTAACCCAGATCAAGCTTTAGCATTACCAAGGACAGCGCTGTTAACAAGAAGTTGAGACTTTTCATGTCCACATTCTTAGGCAAGCAAAACCCCTTTTCTTTATACAGAATTTTCCCAGGCTTCTCTGAGTAGGTCAGAAGCTCCTCAGCGTTTATATGCGTATTTCTATACCCACATTATTTATTTCAGCATCTACATTTTACTTTATAGATCCTCATGAAGCAGCACCCTTAATTTCCATGCCATTTCTGTTCTTTTTCTGTCTTCTTTTAAGAGGCTAGGTGTTTAAAGAGTGGAAAATTTGTAGAACTAGTTTTAGAAATAGGTGAAAGAAAAATATTGTTTGTTTTCCTCATTTGTATCAGTTAGGTTTTTCTCCATTAACACAACATAGATGACATAATAGATAAACTGAAGGTTTCAGTGCTTACAACCTCCATTTAGATTTCTTTCTACTGGGTCTGAGTAGCTGGGAAGCTTGGCTCCTGATGAAAATTGGGTTCAGATCTGCTCCATTTGTCTCTCATTCTGCAACTGGAAGCTACCCAGTTCATCATCTACTGGCAGGTGGTGGAAGAGTACTGACTCTCTTCAGGCTTCACCTGGGAATGATCATTCTTTCACTTCTTCCATACCCACTGGCCAAAGTCAAGGAGGCAGGGATATCCATCCCATCTATTCTTCGAAGGGTGCAAATCTATAATCTATTATAAAAGTGGAAATATTTGAAGCCATACTTTATGGAACAGTGAATGTATGCTTTCTTTTGTTATTCATCACACACACACACACACACACACACACACACACACACACACACAGATTTATCTAATTCTAACTTTAAGATAGAAATGGAGTGGGCAGGGACAGGCTAGAAGGGGTCAATGGAAAAAAGGGGGACATACATAACACTTGGAACAATAACGATTTTTTAAAAAATATATAGATGGAGTAAAGGTCCAAAAAGGAGTGTATATGTACTTTGGGAGATTTTAGTTTTATGTTAGAGAATTATGTCTTTTATAATCTTTAGAGAGATTTTAGATTTATAGTCTTACATTGTAAATGCATGGTTGAGTTAACTGAACTATGTTCAGTGTGTGTTTAAATAATTCTGAAGGCCAAGCTCCCAGCTGGTGTCTTGCAGAGTCAGTGTCACACTGGGTCTCTTGAGGAAATTTGCTTTTGATTCTGATGACTGGTGCCACTGCATTTTATAATCCAGCTGATTTTACTTAATGGGCAAAATAAAGATAGTGGCTGACTTTACTGCCTGAAATTCCTTCAGCTCAGTGATGCTTTGGGAACTGTGCTGAAAATAGCCTGCTCCACAGGATATCATTTCTACGTATGATTGCAATATACGCTGGGGCCTCTGTGCACATACAATATAATAGCTCCGTGAGCGACTGCTTCATTGGTTATCAGAGGTCAAGGCAATTAGAAATAGGTGCTTCAGCTTTTAAAAAGGTATTATTCATGCCCTCAGATCATAGTTTGAAAAACAGAATCACTGAACATGACGGTACGTTGGGCACTACAGTTTTAGACTGGTGAAGCCAAGCCGTATGCACTAGTATAGCTCATTATAGTTAGCCGGATTCTAACAATGTTGACATTCCCCGAGGAGAGAGACATTTAATTGTTATAGTTTATTCCACTCCACATTTCTGGCTCCCTTGCATTGGGAAGGGCCAGTTACTGTATCTAGACATCGAGCAAGCGGTAAGTAGATGTTATTATGATGCTGCTGGACCAATGCACTTAGAGGAGTCAGCTGGCCACCCTCTGTCTCTTCTCCTGCTGGATTGACCTGGAAGCAGGTGGAGATGATGGCAGCCGGGGTCGTGGAGCTGCCACATAGACCACAGCCACTGGGTTATCACTCAGCTGCACTGGAATTGGCAAAACAAGAAACAAAATATTTTTTGTTTGTTTTAGTTATGTCCTACATTTCTTTTAGATATGTAGGGCAGTGATTTCCATTTTGTAGATGATATAGAAAATAACTGAACCTCAAAAAGTCAAGATATTTTGGCAAACCAAAGAGTGATAATCTCACACAGTCTATAATGCTGTGACTTAAAGCTATTCTAACTACTGGCACGCATACCAGCTTGATCTTTATTTGGTTGCAGAAATGTACTGGACCAGCTGCCCTAGAAAATTATAAAACAGTGTGAGAAATTTAACTCACTAGTCATAAATTAGATATTAATTTATTTTTCTTATGGAAAAATGTTGAGCACTTTCCTATATATTTTGGGATACCATGAGCTCCCCTGTCATCCCCTCCACCACACACACACACACACACACATCTATCTACTCCATAGGTAGTGATATAGACTGGCAGAGATAGTATAGGGTAGGAACAAGAAGATCTGATCCTGTTTGTGTCAATGACAATTCACAGTGTGATCTTAGGAAATCACTTAATTTCTTTGAACGTGTTTTCTTCTCGAAGGAAGCGGTTTAATTAGATGATTTTTCCAAAACTGTGGGTCACAATCCAGTAGTGACTTATAAATCTACAGAAAATCTCTACCAGCATTTTTAAGACTTTATTTTTTGAATATATTTTTATTGATTTCAGAGGGGGAGAAGGGGAGAGAAAAAGAAACATTCATGATGAGAGACAATCACCGATTGGCTGTTTCCTGTGTGGCAGAATTTTTATCATAAGTTCCGTCATTCACAGAGACAATCACTCCCCGTTGATCATCCTCCCAGCCAGAGTCATACATTTGTTACAAATGATGAATCTACATGAAAGCATCCTAATTGTCTAAGCCCATATTTTACATTAGGGTCCACTCTCAGGGTACTTTCTGTGGCTTTGGACAAATATATAATGATATCTACCCATCCTGATAGTATCACACCGAGTATTTTCCCTACCCTAAAATTCTGTGCTCCACCTTTTCATCCCTCCTCCCATCCCCCAGCAACCACTGATCTTTTTATCATCTCCCGAGTTTTGCCTCTCCCAGAATGTCCTATAATTGGAATCATACGTAACATAGCCCTTTCAAGTTGGCTTCTTTCACTTAGTAATATGCATAAGGTACCTCCATGTCTCTTCTTGGCTCCTCTCTCATGAAAGTATCACAGAAACAGTTTACTAAAAAAGTGCTGAAATGTGTAAAGAGGGCACAGCCTGTGTCCTGTTCATATATGTCAGGAACTTCTCATGGTGGGACAATCAAAACAAGCTTTCCAGGAAAGCTATTTCCCATTTAACAGAGTTCCATACAACTGGCGTCTCTTACTACTCAAGTGTGAACTCCCAGTTTCCTAGTTTCCTAAAAGGAACCGTGTACTAATTCAGCTCTCAATCTCTCACTTGGAACCAGAGAAATAGTAAGTGTTATGGACTGAGGGCTCCATACTTTCCTACCCTACCCTTTCTTTCTATAAGGCACCATTTCTGTGTTCTAATGTGTTTCTATTTCCTAACTCATATCTCCCCTACCACTTCACTGCTTAATCTATGGGGGAAACATTCACTTCACTGAACCACTCTATTTTATTCATCAGATGTGTTTGCAAAATGACTCCAAAATGGGTAGCTCTTCTTGAATTCTTTCTGTTGAAGCTATCTCAGATAATTCCTAGTTCTGTGTTTCCCCTACCCTTTCTTAGTCTGAAGCATCTCAGAGTGCTTTGCACATAAATCTCTTGCTGTGGTGTGGCTTCAGGAAATTCCATGGTGAAGCAGGATGTGTGTGCAGAACTCCCCGTTTCCATTCTGAAGCTTAAAGGAAAACGAGAAACTCTTACTTGATGGATGATTTCCATGTATAGATTATTCACCTACTTGCATTCTTTCATTTGTTTTCCAAAAGATGTCTATTGACTGCTTCCCAAGGACCCAACTCTGAGCCTGTGGCTCCAGTGGCTTGATGTAGGGTCATTGAAGGCCAGAGGACAAATGGATCCTACAAAATTTGGGTTTTCTTTGCTTTATTGATTTTATGAAAGTGCTTCTTCGATACAATGAAATTTTGGAAATAACCTCAAAATTATTATAAAGGACAGGCAAACATAATGAAAATACTACTAATTTTCAAGTGACATGATTCAGGTTAGAATTCTACTGCTTCCCCTTTTAGCTGTTTGGTGTTACCTTCTCACCTGCAAAATGTGAGATTTTGATCCTACATTACTATATAGCATCACGAAAGAACATTAAAGCTGATATCATTAGTTACTTCTGCTAATACCTTTATTTTGAATTTTCTTTTCTAGGCACTAGAAGAATGAGAGACTTATTCCAGAAGCCACATATTTTGATAAAATTAGAGAACTCAACACCTTAATTTGTTAATATATTCTATTTTCTTATGTGAAAATAGGTAAAATAATTTTAATCTTCTGTCCATGTCTTATTCACATTTGTATTTCAACTCTGCTCCTAAATTACTGTGTGATGTTGGTCAAGATGCTTTCTATGCGTAGGCCAGTGGCCTCATATGGAAATAAGCAAACTGAATTAGAATTACCTACGAAGTTCCTTCCACTTTGCATTTGGTTCATCTATAAATTGCACCTGAGTCTGAAGCTCCAAATTCTTTAATTTTAACATCAACATCCCTGGGAATTCTGATAGCATTATTATTATTATTATTATTATTATTATTACATAAATGCCATGACCTCTTTGAGAACAAAGCCTCATGGCAAAGTGCTCAGTGTGGTTTAACTTGTGTGAAACTCAGGTATGAAGATGTTTCATTTGTTCAGTAGTGTACTGATATTATGCCTTCTGGCAAATGGTTAACTGCAAAGTGTTAGATCATAAGATGTTTTGAATCCTTCCTTAAATGAGCATGTTTATCTGGATTGAATTGTAGTAATGTCTCAGGATTTTACAATAAGTTCCTATTTGGGAAATCGTAGAATCGTAAAAATATTAGTTGGTTCTTAGAAATCATGTCCTCCTAATCCATGTAGCAGCCCTCACTGGTTAAATCTCTTGGGAGGTAGGGAGGAGCTATATCTTCCTAACAGAATTAATTTCATTTTTGGATGGATATAATTGCTAGAAAGTTCCTTGTCTCATTATGTGAAAGCCTTCCTTCATGTAATTTTCTCTCCTCCTCCTATTATTGTTGTTGACCTTGCTATTGTTATTGTCATTATTGCTTTCTAGATCAGCACAGACTAGTACTCATTTTTCTTATATATTACCGTCTTCAAGTTGAGGATCAGAATTATGACTGCCTTTCCATTATGGTTAGCCCTCAAGATGTTTTGTTTTGTTTTGTTTTATGCCTCTGTGGGGTGACCGTGCCTCCCATCCAGGTCAGTCCCAATTGATGCCTATTTTCTCAGCACAATATTAATGGCATCTTCTTTCACCCTCAAAATTTTCTAATTGGATAATAAGTTACAGAGTCACTACCTGCCTCTGTAATAGCATCTGCCAAATTTATTCTGCAGATTTTTAGATCTCATAAGTGCTCTATAAGAAAAGAGAAAAGAATGTTGAGGAAACATTTTTTTTTATTTACCATCACCCTTCGCACAGATTCACCAAGAGAGTAATGTAAATTTCTGTAGGAAGGAAATCTGCTCTACTTTGTTTATCCTACTGTTTCTTAAATGTAATTATGTGAGTTCTTGTTTAATTTAGCATTCTCTCTTTTATAAAAATAGTGTAGGTGCTCTGGCCGGGTGGTTCAGTTGGTTGGAGCATGGTCCATACACTGAAAGGTTGTGGGTTTGATTCTTGGTCAAAGCACATACCTAGATTGCAGGTTTTATCCCTGTCACCACGTTTTCTTTCTGTAAAACAAGAGTTAGTGTGGGCTCTTGGGATCAACAAGTTGGGAAAAAATTGGCAGTCATCTTAGAAGAACCTCCCTCATTTAATTTCACCAAGGTTGGTAACTCATGGCAACTCAGCATCAGCAGGACACTGGGGTGGTGGAATCTTCTGCATTAATGAGGGATTTCACTGCAGCTGGAGGATGGACCAGCCAGCCTGAGAATGTCTACATCCCAGCAGAGCTGGGGGGGTCTGCAGCTGGAAACTAGTTACCAAAGTCTGATATTGGTGACAGATCTCCATAGGAACTGTTTCGTGGCGACTCGCACTGATGCGCCCAGTGCTCCTGTCTGTAGAACACGTCTTCCCTGGAAACAGGGTCCCGTCTAGACGTTGTCCCTGAACAAGTGAACTACAGGTGTGTTAGCCTCCAGTCCAAGAGCAGCTGTGTTAACCAGAACACAAAAATGGGAAAGAGACTCAGAACCCCAAATAAGGTTTAAAATCTGCATCTTTTAAAGCCCAACTTGTCCCTGGCCTGTGTGGCTTGGTTGGTTGAGTGTTGTCCCTTGAAGCAAGAGGTCACCATTCGATTCCTATCAGGGCACATGCCCAGGTTGTGGGCTCGATCCCCAGTAGTGGCCGTGCAGTAGATAACCAATTGATATTTCTATCTATCTCTGTCTTCCTCTCCCTCTCCTTTTCTCTCTCTGAAATCAATAAAAACATGTTTAAGAGTAAGTAAATAAATAAAGTCCGCTAATCTAATTTTGTTTGGCAGTTGGGTACGTTGGAGTTAAGTGCAATATCATTTCTGATAAAAGGCAGACCAACACAATTACTGTTCACATGCATCACCATTATAAGGCATGGGCAGCCAAAGAGGGTCATTGTAAAATGATCTGCTGAAGATTACATTTTTAATTGTCTTTCAACTGCACTAACATCAATCACTTTGGCACTGCATTTCTAGGATTTGCATAATGACAGCTCAGCAAGATCAGATACCATTTTTAATTACCGGGTTTTCTGGCATGCTTGTCTTTGCTCCTGGATATATGCCCTCTCCAAAGCCATGAGGCCATCACATGCATGAATTTTCCAAACCAAATAAATAAACACAGTTCTGGGCCATGTTATGGGTATTGGTGTTCTTTTTGAAATGAGCAGAATGCCAGCTTGCTCTAAATGACTGGACAGCATTTTGAAGTTCAAAAGGGCTGTTACACAAAGCTGTCTTAAAGAGAGCACCTTCTATAAAACTGGCACAGAGCCTTTTGCTTGTACGGTTGGCTTGTGCATGCTGCCCTCTGTCTACAAAATTCAAGAAAAAGAAAAATTTGTCCTAAGTTGTCTAGAAATAAAAACAGGCTTGTATAAATATGTGTGTTTTGTAACTCTCTAGACTTTTTTCCCTTGGATAACAGAGACAGTTTCTCATCTAAGAAGATGTGTTTCTAAAGAACACTCTTGAATAAGGTTTTTGGAACTTGAAACATACTGTGCCATGAAAACAGAGACAAATATAAATAGTAATCAGGTTCTCAGCACTTTTCCCAGTCTCTTGCCTGAGTTGTGTGTTTGGCTGTGAGAAGGGTCAGGAGCAGAGACAGTTAAACTAGCTGAATTGCAATGTGCAGGGCACGCTCAAATGTCCTGCCACAAGAGGTGGGGCGGTGGAGTTTACCAGGCTGTCACTTTTCCACTCGTGTGACATCACTCCCGTTAGCCGCCATAGTTACCGAGTCAAGAGAAATGGAGGAGGCATATTTAGATTTGAATTCATCTGTCCATGGCCCAGGTGTCTGTTTTTAACACATACTTCCACTTTGAAAAAACACCTTCTCTAAGGATAGAAACCTAAAATAGGAATTTTCAACCTAGCTGATGATGGGAGTGCTCCAGGGAGCTTTATTAACACGCCGATCCCCAGGCATCTCCAGGCCCCGGAATTCCCAGAGGAGAAATCTGCATGTCCTCTGGAGCCTCAAAGGAACAGCCAGACCGCTGACCCGATATCCAAAATATCTGAACCTCTTTTCTCCCAACCCAAACCCCAGTTTCATCCAATCAGCGAAACTCAGTTAAGAAATAAACAAGTAGAAAATAAGTGAATCCACATAAACTAATAATAATAATAATAATAAATTAAATGTATTTGATTTTTTATGGTTTTTCAAAGTAGTTTCACTTGACCACATTTAAACTTTATAACAGAGAAAAAAAGAAGGTAATTATAATTTTTTTAGATAAGGAAACTGACCCTTATACTAGGTGTATCAATTAGTAATGCGGACTTTTTTCAATAGATGGGGTTACACATGTTGATATTTATTCGATTTGATATGTATGTTATTTTGTTGTATTGACAGCAAGCTTCAAAACTTCATATGTCAAAATTGCTGAAGGTGTTAACATCATAGGTATTTTTACACTTAAAAATGTCCGATTTTGTGCCAAAAAAAAAGAAAGAAAGAACATTTGCGGGAAGTTTTAATTCATTACTTTATTTTGAAGAAAAGTGCTGCTGAATACTTTGGGAAGCTTATGATGAATATGCTCCATCTCAAGACACTTGTAAACACTGGTTTAAACACTTTAAAAGTGATGATTTCTATGTGAAAGACAAAAAAAGTCCAGGTCAATTTGAACCACACTTTGATCATGAAAGGACTAGAATGTGCCAGAAGACACAGCAATAAAGCACTTTTGATGTTTCATGATGATGCACCATCACACACTTCAAAACCAGTTTAAGACACATTAAAAGATCCTTCCTGGGAAGTATTATCCCACCCGCCATTTTCCCCAGACCTTGTTCCTTCAGATTACCACTTGTTCCAATCGATGGCACACGCACTTTCTGAGCAGCACTTCAAAACATAAAAGAAGTGGGAAATTAGGTTTCTGAATGGTTTGTCTCAAAACAAGGAAAGTTCTATTGGAACGGTATCACAAATTACCTGAAAGATGGGGGAAATGTAAACTAGCGATGGACATTACTTTGAATAAAGCACTTATGATTGTTTCTGTTAAAAATTACCCTGTTTTCTTTTATTACAAAATCTGCATTATTAACCGGTACATCTAGTGTATCAGCTACAGCAAATCCTCCATTGCACAGAATGGGTATCCTAGTAAGTAAATCTCAGAAGCACCATCAGAGGGAGGAGTTCTGGATGGGTGAGTGAAATATTCCTGCCAGGTGAGGTGGGCAGTGCTTCTTTTGGTCAGAGAGGTCCCCGGGGCCTCACGGGGCCTAATTGAATGTTCTGTGATAGGAAAACGTCGGTTATTCCAAACAGTCACTTTCTTCCCTTCTTCAACTCTTAGACCTAACGGGTCCTCCTCAAAGTTCCCACTGCAGAATCAGTGAGGACAGGACAGAAGGACAGAGACGCCTGGAGGTGGGGCGAAGGAGGCAGGAGCAATTCCTTTACCTTAATTAAGCTGTATAGAACTCTGTGGCTATTCCCACTTACTGCACAGGTTAATGTTTTTATAGTTTCTGGCACAGCTCTGAGCAGGACCAGTCTTAGGCATGCGCCAAGTAGACAATTATTCATTTATTCAGCCCACATTAATCTGTCCTCCTAATGCTAAGCACTTCTCTTGAAACGTGGGCAACAGAGATGAAAAGATGTGCTTCTGCCCAGGAGGTGAAACTAAATTGTAAATTGTGCATGAAAAGTACAGTGATTATTTAATAAGTATCTTTAAGTTTAAAACTATGAAAAGAAACTAT
The DNA here is from genome assembly GCA_963924515.1 of Vespertilio murinus. Lineage (NCBI taxonomy): Eukaryota > Metazoa > Chordata > Mammalia > Chiroptera > Vespertilionidae > Vespertilio > Vespertilio murinus. The sequence goes on from OZ004707.1 coordinate 137,168,355, forward strand.
TAAAGAGGTTATGTGGTACAATTACAGAATATTTATTTTAGATATATTCTGGCACACTTTTACAGTAATGAAAGAGAAAAGGAAAGGTACAGAGGACACAAACACCGCTGGCAATCAAACTGATAATTGAGCAAGTTCATTTTACTTTAAATTGTCACCTGATGACATGTTCACTGATCCGAGAGGGGGAGGGAAAGGGAGAGGAAGAGGAAATGGGAGAGGGAGAGCGAATGGGAAAAGGAGAGGGAGAGGGAGAGGGAGAGGGAGAGACATGGATGTGAAGACAGAAACATCTATTGTCTGCCTCCTGCCCTCACCCTGAACAGGGATCGAACCCACAACCCAGGCATGTGCCTTGGTCAGGAATCACCCAAAACATTCTGGTGCATACGATAGTGCTCCAACCAACTGAACCATCTGGCCAGCGCAGGCCCGCTGATATTCTTTACTGATCCTCTGTGCTTTTGCCTTTTCTTTAATTTTTATAGTCTCTTACACTCGTGTTTTAAGGAGTTAACTTATTTTCAATGAAATGTAGTGTGGACAGAAAATGTCTACTTGAAATATATCACACTGTGAATATACCAAATCCTTATTCTAAATTGGATTCTAGTTTTAGTTTCTTTAAAAAAATAAAATAAATAAAAGCCTTCATTAGACCTAAATCAAGCCGAACAGATCTGATGGGTAGATGTAAAGAGTCAAGATATTTTTTTACATTGGTTTAGAACTTATAAGTCACTACTGAAAACAACTTGTAGGAAACTTTAAAATAATATGGCTTGTCAAAACCCTGCAGTTGGGAGCATTTGACTGTGTTGGGTCTCTGTACTGGCAACAGGAAGAATTTAAATGGATTTTTTCACCCTTGCCTATCTCTGACTACAGACATTCCCAGCTTTATCAGGGAGCTTTACAATTTCCCCATGTATAATTCTGTACATGTTCCCTGACCATCCATTGCATACAAGTCCGATGCTAGGGACTGGGCTGCAGAGGGGACCTGGCTCAGTTTCTGTTGGCAGAGCCCCTAGACCAGGAAGGGAAGCAGATGTGTAAACCGATAGGAATGGGTACAAGGTAAGCAAATTGTCAGAGAAAGAAGGAATTAACTCTACGGGGAACACGGATGATTCGGAACAGTTGCTAGAGGAGGTAGCATTGGAGCAGAACTGTGAAGGGTGAGGGGGGAGGGTGATGGCGAGTGGAGGATGGATATCTTTTCAGACAAACAGCACAGAATAAACAAAGACCTGAAAGAGGGGGCTTAGGAGACAAACTGATAAACTCCTGGTACTGAGAGCTGGAAACTTTGGTTCCATTCTTCTGATGGGGAACCCAAGAATCTCCATTTTTAGTCAGTTCACCAGGTAACTCTCAGGCCCACTGCAGTCTAGCTTCCTGCATACATTCTTAAATGTTAAATTCCCAGAATAGAGATGGTTTCACTTATCACTGTACCAATACCTAGCCTACTACCTGGCATATGATAGGTGGTTGATGAATGTATTTTGAGGAACAAGACCACTTGCTAGAACAGTTGACTCATAAGAGATGATTCCTGCTCTATTTCTTAGGTATTTTCTGCTTTGCTATGAGTAGGTGAGTTTACTTTTGCCCAATGCATTTTAAGAAACTAGAAGGCTGACTGTCATAAAGACAAAAATTAGGGAAGAATATTATGAAGGGAAGGTTTTAGATTATTATAGTGGAAGAAAGAGTAGGCTGCTGGTTTATTTCCTGTCTTTTCTGCATCAAAAGCTTAAATACTTTCTCTACGAAAATACTTTGAACTTTTTAAACATGCTGTGTTCACCCTTCTTGCTTTAGCCACCATTTCTTGGACTTGATAATCTACAGATATAGTTCTAGGAATATGGAGATGAAAACACTGCCTTCAATTAGCACTCCACCTATAGGTGAAGACAAACAAGCAAAACTCAATGACTCCACAGTGATAAGTCTTGGTCTGCAGAATGGTGCCAAAGCGTAAATGGTACTTTCTACTTGCTGTTATGTTGTTTAATCTTTATAATTAATTATAGAACATTATATAACATTTATTTTACAGATGATGAAACTGTGTCTTAGGAATTAAGTGATTCACCCTAGCTCACATTATAGAAAAGCATGAAAACTGTAATTTGAACTCAATGTCTATAAAATACATTATTACTCCATGCATTTATACATCAGCATACTGTCCTTTTACTTACGTTTGCCTCTATTTGTTTACTAGAGGCCCAGTGCACGGATTCATGCACTGGTGGGGTCCCTCGGCCTGGCCTGTGGGGATCAGCTCAATCTGGCTCTCTGACATTCCCCAAGGGGTCCTGTATTGTGAGAGGGCAGTTAGGGCTCCCTCTTCTCTGGTTCCAGGTGAGTCATCTGAGAAATGCATCTGCCAAGTCACCACAGTCTGGCAGCACCTGCATTGAGCGTCTGCCCCCTGGTGGTTGATGTGCATCACAGCTACCAGTCGGAGCATCTGCTTCCTGGTGTTCAGTGTGCATCGTAGCTACCAGTCAAACAGTTGCATATATATATATAATCATGAAATATAATTGAGTTGTATAAATAAGATGCACTGAAATCTTAAGTTTCCTCAAAATTTATGTTCAAAATTGAAAGCTGCCGATACTGGTTTGACTCAGTGAATAGAGCGTTGGCCTGCGGACAGAAGGGTGTCCTGGGTTTGATTTCAGTCAAGGGCATGTACCTTGGTTGCAGGCACATCCCCAGTAGGGAGTGTGCAAGTAGCAGCTGATCGATGATTCTCTCTCATCGATGTTTCTAACTCTCTATCCCTCTCTTCCTCTCTGTAAAAAATCAATAAAATATATATATTTAAATTTGAAAGCTATCCTAAGAATATCTGTGTCATGTCAACAAGCTATCTGGCCTCATCAAGTCATTCAGTGTTCTATGTACAGCATCCTAATTGGTTTCCTGCCAATTTTAAAGTTCTGACATTTTCCTAAATCTTATCGGATCTTAAGAATGTTAGTAGGTTTTATCCATAAATAATATCCAATTTTAATCACTTCTCAGCCTTTTGGCTTAGACCAAGTGTAAAAACATCCAATACTTTTGACAAAAAGTATCATAATTCTGCATGATGATTTTATTAATATAAAATATTTTTTCCAACTGGGAAGTATCAAGGTTAACTTAAAATATGAAAGCATAAATAGTGGTAAGAAATCAGATTACTTGGAAACAGCACCTTTCATTGTTGAATAAATGCTGTAAATGATTGTATTAAATTTCAAGGATTAAAAGCACCCTCATTTAAAAAATACTTATTACTTTTTACTAAACTTGTCACTAACATAAAAGGCAAACTATGGTTCTTGGGTAGTTGAATTTAGTTAATTTTTCACTGGTGCGATAGGTTTACATGAATATCTATTTTTAAAAACAATATTGAACCATTTGGTATTCTTTCTGTTCTGTTCACACCAATTAATGGTCCAGATTCAATTTACCCATTTAGGATCTATGACTCAGTCTGTTCTGAGCAGCTTGGCAAACAACTGTTTGGGTGTCCTCAAACTCAGTCTGCTTTGTCATGTGTAGCTCACTGTGGCAGACCAAACAGGCCAATTCTGAGTTCCAAAAGGCGTTTGGGTAGGTGGATTTTTAATTTATCCATTACTTGTGTATTCATGCCCTTGGATTTATAGTTGTTCAGTTTATGAGACATAAATTTACTAAGGTTTGGATTAGTGTGAACTCAATTATTCTACTGAGAAAAACCTCAATGATGAATATAACTATATGTTATACTTTTCATAGTTCAAGCTTTTTGATAACTAAGAGCCCAGTGAATTTTGTTTCGTTTATTTATTTCAAGGCTTAAGCAAATTTAATTTTTGATGTCAAAACCATTTGTTGATCTATGTTGAGGTCAGTGCTTTATTTTTTAATTTACGGTGCTCAAGAAACGTTCTTGATGATTTAATTGTGCTCATAAATTTTTAGAAATCTCTCGCGTTTGGCATATATATTTACAAAATTTTATTTCTCAGGGACATGTATTTATTAATGACAACTGAGATGCATCAATTTTGAATCCATTTTTAAATGGAGGCTTTTAGGAATATCCTTTACTAAAATCCTGCACTTTTGTTACTTTCCTGTTAAATACAATTTTAACCAAACATTTTGAAAATACTTTTTCTTAAAGTAGAAATCAGACCAAAAAAGCTCTAAAGCAGTTTATTTATCTGAACTCCAAATCAATACCTAAAGCTGTTTCTATTCTGGTCTAGAAAATCGTGTCACCGTGTGTGAAGAATGAAGGAAAATACATTCTCTATAAAGTCACAACAAAATCCCTCAAGATATATCTACTGGTACTATATCTTAGGCAAGCACACCACATTATCTAGTATTTTCAGAATCTATGCTGAAGTGATCCCGAAAAAAACAGAAACCTGTAGAAGATTCTTCTGTAAATTAATTTCAGAGATACTTAGATGTGTGTGTGTGTGTGTGTGTGTGTGTGTGTGTGTGTGTATGTGTGTGCTTGTATGTGTGTGTTTATTGATTTTTAGAGAGAGAGGAATGGAAAGGGTTAAAGAAATAGAAACATGGATGAGAAACATCATCAATCAGCTGCCTCCTGCACGCCCCCTACTGGGGATCAAGCCCGAAACCCAGAGACCTCTTGGTTCCTGGGTGGATGCTCAACCACTGAGCCACAATGGGCAGGCCATTCATATATGGAATCCCTTCAGAAGCCTGTGTCTGAGTTGCAATCTGTAGTTTTATTTTTAAAAAGAATTCCATGAATATTTTAAATGCAATTTGGTATACTGTGTTATTGACCATGCATTATTTATGTTAAGATTCTCTTTCATCATAAGGCCTTGCAAAGTGCATGACAAGAGAGCGGGCTGCTTCTTCTCTGTATGTTGGGTCATTAACTCAGGGGTGATAGCAGCAGCAAACTCTCAAGTGGCCTTAGTTTATCTGCATTTTGTTTATAGATGTGAGAAAGTTCACATATAGGTTTGGAAACAAATTGATCAGTTTTTGAAAAAACACAGCCACGTGCTACATGTGTATGTTTTAATAAATAAATATCCACTTCCTTCAAGAATAAGGCAGATTTGCAAAAGGTGGGGGGAAAGCCCAATGGCCGAACAGCTTGTTTCCAACGAAGAGGAAGACCACAGAGTACTTCTCTGCTGGAAATGTCTTAGAGAGCAAAGCACCGATTATCAAGAGGCTGTTTATCATTCCGATGGTTCCCACAATTAGTGTGTGATCTTCCGAAGGGTGGCGTGTATTTTGTTTCTCCTGTCCAACTATTTCACCTCTCTCTTAAGACATGATTCTACCCCGCTCTACTTGTAAAAACACCCTGGAGCAGTGAAACATAATTCCCCCTTTTAAAGTGTGGTCTGTACCTAGTGACTTCCTTCCAAAGGTAGCAGTAAGTAAAGTGGAAAAAAAGAAAAACTTGACAGCAGAGAAACCCGACAAAGCCCCTCGGCCAGGTGATGATCAGCGGTGACAAGTCATGTTGCCAGCAGGGGTCTTTCAGAGGATGTGCTGAGAAGGGCACCTCACCTCTTTGTTCTAATTGTGAGGAAAAAATCAGACAAATTCCACTTTAAGGGGCATTCCATAAAACATATGACTAGTACTCCTCACAACCAAGGCAAGTCTGAGAAACTCTCAGCCATGAGGAACCGAAGAAGACATGACAACTAAATGCAGTGTGTGGTTTGTTTTGTTTTTGGAGGAGCTGCTAAAACATAAAAAGGACAGCAGGTAAAAACTAAGGAAATCTAAATAAAATATATACTTTAGTTAATAACTATTATCAATATTTGCTCATTAATTGTGACAAATGTACCACATTAATTTCCCCTTTTGTTAAAGGAACTTTCTGTAATATCTTTATTATTAATAGCAGAGGCCCAGCGCATGAATTCATGCATGGGTGGGGTCCCCAAGAGAGTTGGGGAGGAAGGACACGATCAGCCCTCCGGGCAGGTGGTGGGACTCCCTTGCCAGCTCGGGATCCAGATCCAGCCTGCTAACATTTGTACTGATTGTCAGGAGCCACCTGGAGGCTACTTTTGTATTATTTCCTCCTTGCGGAGAATCTAGGGAGGGGAAGCAGCCTCAGTGCCCGAGGCCAACTTCCAGGAGGCCTGCTGCACTGATCCATCAGTACCTGGCCCATTCTCTGGAGATTGGACCTACAGAACTACTGAGGGGGACGTGAGTGGCTGCTGCCAAGCTATGGGCCACTGGGACAGGTTAGTCAGCTGAGTGGCTCTCCCACTGTGGAAGAGCACTGTTCATCAGGGGGCAGGTCCTGCATTAAGCGTCTGCCCCCTGGTGGTCAGTGCATGTCACAGTAACCGGTTGTTCCAGTTGTTCTGGTCAATCGGTCATTCGGTCACTTAGGATTTTATATATATATATAGATAATGATTACTAGAAGCCTGGGGCTGGGCTGGTGGGGGAGGGAAGGGCAGCAAAGCAGTTGGCTGGCTGGCTCCACCCCCCGATTGGGGGTCTTTTGGGGGCTGGGCCGGTGGTGGGGGCCCAGTTGGGGCCAGGATTAGGCTGGTTGGCTGCCACAGTGTGTGTCATAGCCACGGGTTGTTCTGGTCATTCTGGTCATTCCGCCATTCTGGTAGCTGGGCTTTTATATAGAGAGATTTAGTCCTTACCTGAGAGTACTTTTTTCCATTAATTTTTTTTAAAGAGAGTGGAGGAGATGGATGGAGAGTGAGAGAAACATCAACATGAGAGAGACACAGTAACTGTTTGCTTCATGCACTTGGCCAGACTGAGGCCAGGGATTGAGCCCAAAACCGAGGTATGCTCCTGTGACTGGGAATCGAACCTGCAATCCTTCCTTAGGTCCACAGGCCGACATTCTAACCACTGAGCAACACTGGTCAGGGCCATTATTTTCTACCAACCTAAAACTATTCTAAAATTAAAATTTTATAGCAAAAAAAAAACCCTACAAAGTTCTGCACATGAATTATCTGCATTAGATACTCAGAGAACTCATATTTGCATGTTTTATTGGATCTTTCTCTCATTTTTTAGGGAGCCATGTCTAGCTCTAGCTACTGAGAATTAGTTCTCTATAATATGAATAGCATCGTCATTAGATGGTGCTGCTGTCATTTCTGAGCCCTGGATTATACACATTTACATTTCTAGACTAAGAGGTAAAATCTTAGGGATCAGCTCTCATTATAGTGTGGTCTCAGGTATTAGCCCTTCTGTTGAACATAAAGAAACAGGGTTATATAGATGTTTTAAGGTAAGATTTGTTTATTCAAATGGAATATGTTATATAGCAAGTTTGGGTAACCATTATTTGCTATTCATTTGCATAGTCATTAACTTAACCAGTGTTTATTGAACATCTTTTCTGTGCTAGGGTATGCTTAGGATAAAAGGATAAGAGCGTCCCTGACTGAAAGAGCTCACCTGATGGTGGGGAACAAAGTAAACAGTTGTACAATGAGTTCTAGAAGATAAGCGAGGTAATATGAGGAGCTATGGTTGCCCTGGGAGGGGCCACCACTGACAACAGACTCACATTTCTCATTTCTTGTCAGCTCATTCATTCATCACAGAAATATTTATTAGCTAACTGCTATCGCTCAGGCTGTGTTCTAGTCACAGTGAACACAGCAGACCAATACCCCTACCTTTGTGAAGCTTACAGTCTCTGAAAATTACAAAATGCCCCCATATCTTGAGCTGAAATCTGAGTCACTCTAGCTCCCCTTAGTGAATTCTGATACTTGAAGATAGCTATTGTGCCTCTAAATCCCAACCCACCCTCCACTCCAATCCCAGCAAATACTGTTTTCTGGCAACACTCTCCCAGTTCCTTTCAATATTCTTAACATTCCTGTTTTGGATGATGGCAGTGTAGAAAGGTACCACTGTGAGAGTCAGAAAAAATTGGGCTCAAGTCCTGGGTCTGCCATGGAATCACTGTGATCTCTGCATACATCACTTGGCTACACTGAGCCTCAGTTTTCTCATCTGTAAAATGAGAGGGATATCATTATTTCATACAATTATTGCAAGATTATATAAAATTACTTGCAAAAGGGCCGCTAGGCAAATAGGAGTTCTAAAAACAGCAGCTCAACGAAAACTAACCGACCTCCTCACATTAAATACTAGAGGCTCTGTGCACAAAATTCGTGCAGGGGTAGGGTTCCTAGGCCTGGCCAGTGATCAGGGCTGATCAGATTCTCTGCCTCCCCTACTCCCTCTTCCCTCACTCCCTCAGCACCCTGCCTTACCCACTGGTCACCCACCATGTCCTGTGCCGCCCCCTGGTGGTCAGTGAACATCATAGCAAGTGATCGAACTCTGGTCAATCAGTCAAACTCCTGAGGGGACACTTTGCCTATTAGTCTCTCTCCTTCTAAGTCTGTGCTGTTAGATTTTTGGCTCCAGGTTTGCACACTGACATATACCCCTTTTAGTTTACTTTTGTTGTGTATTCACAATCCCATATTGGGAATCCATGAGGCAGATGTCTTGAATTGTCAGCCTTTAGAAGTTGGCACGATATTACCTGCCATGTTATAGACTATGCCCCCTGCCCATGTAATCCTGGAACAGCTTCCTGTAACCAAACATATTAATACTTCTTCGATAGGGAAAACTATGGATAGTCACACTAAGTGAAATTAGTAAAGGCTTATAAACCTCTTGTTAGCTCAGGTCAGGTTTGGCCACCAAAGGGGTTAAAAACAACTTTCAGGTTTTGATGCTTTTGGTTTGGAAACTATGGATAAGGGATTAACTGGTCAATCATTGTGCCTCCCGGTTAAGATCAGTTTGAGTCCTTAGTCTGTTCACCAGTAGTACATGAGTGTTCCCATCTCCTTCTCAGTCATCAACAATTTTTATAAATACACTTTAAAAATATTTCAAGTCACTGATTAAAAAACAGTGAGTAGAAACATATTCTTCTCATAGATGTGACAGATCTCACAGATCCTGAGATGTTTCACTTCTTAATCATTTAAAAAATACATTTGTCCTAGAATATGATTACCAGATTCTTGGATTAGCTCTAAAATTTTGTTTCAAAATGCTTTTTTAAAAATGTTTTTTTCTTTGCTGTATGGTAAAATGCCCTGGGAACCTTTCATTCCCTTATTTTTTATTCTATTCTAATTCATGATGATAAGTTTCTTTTGTATTAATTTCTCTCTGGTTATGAAAATCATATTGCATAGTAATGATACTAATTTATCATGTTTTACAAATGGTGTTTATTTTTTATGTCAAATTGAGAAAAACATGTTCACACACAAAAAATATCATTTTTAGCCAGTAGATGGAGTCAACTACAACTAAATGTAGTTTGCAACATTCAAAGAAAAAGAATTTGTGGCTTTTAAAATACATAAACATACAGTTTTAAAGTATATCCTCAATGAAAATATATGTAACCTACCTTCATGCATTTTCATTGTGGGCCGACCACTAGCTTATTTGATTTACCATTTGCATAAAAATATTCAGCTATATTCTTCTACCTGACATACTGTTTTAATTATCTTTTCTTGTGAAGTATAAAAAGGGCATGAATATTACATGAGCAAACAAAACACATGTTTATGTGTGAGAGCTGCATTAAAACTAATTCCTCTTAATACTCTAAAGGAGTAAAAATACCATAGCCCTAAAATATAATTGTATCAAATCCTATCTTTGAAACTAGGACTTATCAGTATCAAAGGAACTTTTAAAACTGCTATAAAATCTTAAGGTGCAAGAGTATATATAATTGTCAGTTTCCCATAGAATCTGGCCATGGGTCGGACATAGCTCCTGTGTGGTAGCCACAGGCTGCCCCCAGAAGCACCTGCCTCCTCACCTCATCAGTGAGAAGAGCCAGCAGCTCTCCTGCATTTCCCCACTGCCCCTCTGATCCCCTCCACTCAGCCTGCCCCTTCCTACGTCACAGCGCTCCTGAAGGTTGTTAGTTGGTCTTCCTTTGCTTCATTCATTGGGAAGCATATGCAACAGTTTCACTGGCAATCCCGCTGCTCAGGAAGGTGTAGGGACACATTCTGCCTCAACATCAAATCTATCTGCCTTCATGGGACTGTGCAGTGTGAACACTGCTGATAAATACGTCCCAGTGCCCGCTCTTTCCGTCTCTCTATGTTTCAGTGTACTCAGCCACAGGCTGCTGTGCTACCCGACCGGCTGTTTGTTTGTTTTTATCGTAGCTGCTATGTTTGTTTGGTTTTGAAAAGAAAAAGAAGACTGGGAATTTTACTGAGAGAATCACTGAGAGGTTGGTTTTATTTTTTTATTCCAGCCTAGGAATAATTTATTTGATCATCACGTGGAAGGGCTGGATTGACACTGATCTACCTGAGTCTGAACTAAGAAAATAAGCATTGCTAATGCAAGCTTTCTAATAGAAATTTACCAGGAAACTAACAAAACATACGCTGGGATTGTAAAACTGTGGCATTGCCTTGAATGAATAATCTTAAGAGACACTTCTGGCAGTACAGATACCTAAAATTTAAACAAAAATTTAGGCAGGGGTTATATTTTTCCTTTTTAAAAAAATAAGCTTTAATTTGCCACCTTTGATCCTGCGGGAGCTGCGGTTAATTCTGTTACTGGAGCGTAGACGTATAAGCATTCTGAGCGCTGCCAGGCATCCTTCCTGCGGGGCGCGTGCTACGTGTGCTTCTGTCCCACATGGCCCAGTGCCGCCACGGGGCCTTCAGCGAGTCAGTGGGCCGGGTCACCTTAAATATTCAAAAGGCAATAACAGCGGATCCTGAAAATATGCCTTTTGAGACTCTTAATAGCATTCTGAGAATAGGGACTATTATACAAATACCCGTTGCTTCTCTGTGTTTCTTTTCAAAAATTTGTTAATAACCTCTCCCAGGCAAAATGGACTCTCAGTTAACATTCAGTATTACACAGTAATTAGAATAGACCCGTCTTGTTTTTTTAAAAACCTAGCATAGTATACTATTTCAAATGTATTTTTAATTACAGTTGTAATTTCTTTTTTATTCTGTAGTATAGCAGGAATATGGAACATGTAAAAACTAATGGAGGACTGTTTTAGTAAAAATTCATGGATCTTTCGAAACATAGCCTTTCAAGGCACTGAAAGAAATTTTCAGAGTGATTGAATTATGGGGACATTCACCAGGTTCCGACTTTGTAAGGGAGGAAGAGAAGGAAGGAGAATGCTACCATCTTTTTTCCTCTTTCACAAAAAACCAACACACAAAAACTCTACCTCTTTTTTTTTTTAATTTAGCACTTTTTTAAAATATGCTTTTATTGATTTCAGAGAGAGGAAGGGAGGAGAAAGAGAGAGAAACATCAACGATGAGATTGAATCATCAGTTGGCTGCTTCCTGCATGCCACTTACTAGGGATCAAGCCAGCAACCTGGGCATGTGCCCTGACCAGGAATCGAACCTTGGTCTCCTGGTTCATGGGTTGACACTCAACCACTGAACCACACTGGCCTAGCTCTACCTCTTTTTGAAAGAAGTATTACTTGAGGTGCTAAGAGAGGGTGATGAGAGACATCGTCAGTGCCTCTACATGGGCCAACCCAAGGTTTTCATACCATTGTTTCTCTTAAAACAGTGATTGGCTCCGGCAGCAAAACCACAAGGCCTAGTGCTGCTACTCAGAGAAGAAAGATTGTGTTTACCGTTTTTAACTAGACCTTAGAGGCTGAGTGTAAGCAGGTTTTTCTTCACCTTGCTTATTCACATGGTGTGATTTAACCTGTCATAATAAGTGCAGGTATCTGCAGCAGTAGTTAATATTTCTGGTATCTCACATCTGGGGAGCTCTCAGAACACAGCTACAGCACAGAGAGCAGGACAGGACGGCTGACGTTGGGCATGCCCAAGAACGTGTGAGCGTTGGGGACAGACAGGTGACAGGAGTGGGCATCATTTGAACAGCTTTGTGGCTGTTCAAATGCCGGCCTGCAAGTGCAAAGGCGGTTCACTTTGTTTGCATTTTTCTCCTCCTGAAAAATTAAAAGCAAGTCTGAAAGGGATGTTTTGATTAGTTTTAAATCCTACAAAGTAAGTATGTCCCAGTTTATGAAGTATTGAATTTTAGTGTAGAGGGTGAACTGTACGAAAGGATGTTGTTCTAATAGCTTCTGTGGTACTTATCCTGTAGAGCAAAGTCGCCTAAGATCAACTGTAAGGAATGGTAGGGAAAAAGGAAGAAGGAAAGTAAAAATGATTGCAGTTTTGTTTCTCAGCAGTCATGCATTCATCCATGCTTCCATCCAACAAGTACTTTGTATTAAGGGCTCTATTGGGAGATGGATATATAACAGAAAAGGAGATCTCGTGGTGGTTACTGTCCAGATGAGACATATACACAAGAGGAAGACAGCCAATATCGCACAATGACCGGCATAAGGGGGACTGCAGAATGCCATAGCTGTGCTGGCAGCCATAGCGATGTAGTCAGGGTTCAGAGGCTAGCTGAGGCCTGATGGAAAGAAGGAATTACCTAGAAGAATAGTGTGTGTGTGTGTGGGGGGAGGAGGTTGAGGGGAGAGATGTTATAGCAAAAAGATCTGAAAATCTTTTATTTTCAGGTAGGAAAAAAAGAGATTATGATAATATGCAAAAATCTTGGCTATATTTCTGAATATTTTCTTAGAATAGATCCCCACAGTGCAATTACTGGATCAAGGGAAGGGAACATTTTTAATGCTCTCGATACAAGTCATCAGGGAGCTCTCTGAAAAAGTGGTGCTCGATTGACCTCGGGGCTTTCGAGCTTTGGAGAACCCTTAATTTCACTCATGAATATCACATCTCATTGTTTTTGCTTTGCTGTTCTGTGATTATTGATGACACTGAGGAGTTTTTCAGACATTTGTTGTATATTTGTATTTGCCCTTGAATACACTGTTTCTTCACAGTTTGTCCATTTTTTTCCCCTGCGGGTCTTAGTGAACATTTTATTGATCCCCATGTACTCTTTATGGAATAATATTAACCTTTCTCATTTAGCATCAAATTCTTTACAATTTCTAATTTGCTTTCTAATTTTGAACAGTTTGTTTAAATATGAAAATATGTTGATAATTTTCTTTGTAATTTCTTCCATTGATTTTATGCCAATCCACAGATCAAATATTCACTATGTTTTTCTAGATATTTTCTTTGTTAACATGTTATGCTCACTGAACTGCAGTTTATTTTGATATTTGTGCAATGTATCTAAGTTGACTTTTTTGGAGGCCATTTTTTTACCCTCTGCCTCTTTGGTATTAATGTGGCCTTTCTTTGTCATCTACTGCATGCCTCTAAATCCTGGGATATGCTTTAGCTGTGTATGCCTCATACCTTTGTCAAATGACTTTTGCTTTATTTATCATTTTACCTATTATTACAATTTTTATTTTATTTTAACCATTATTAAAATGTACAATTCAGTGGCATTAAATACATTCACAGTTACCACTGTTTTTTCATCATCCCACAGAAACTCTCCAGATGAGACATATACCGTATTTGCCAGCGTATAAGACGATTTTTTGGCCCTGAAAAATATGCCTCCAAGTGGGGGGTAGTCTTATACGGCGAGTATATAACAAACTCTGTATTTTGAGTGGAAATGTTAGGGGGTCGTTTTATACGCCCAGTCATCTTATACGCCGGCAAATACGGTATTTTCAGGGCCAAAAAATTCGTCTTATACGCCGGCAAATACGGTACACAAGAGGAAGACATGAACCCCGTCATAGAGCTTTTGCTGTCACAAAATCAGGCCCCGGCCAGGTAGCTCAGTTCATTGGAACGTCATCCTGATTCACCAAGGTTTTGCATTCGATCCCTGGTCAGGGCACATATAAAAATCAACCAATGAATACATAAGTAGAACAACAAATCAATGTTTCTCCCTCTCATCAATAAATAAAAATTAAATGTATATGTTTATAAAAAACAAACCTATAATAAAATAATTTGGCAGTTGCTTTATATTTTATTTTTTTAAATACATTTTCATTGATTTCAGAGAGCAAAGGAGAAGGATAGAGAGATAGAAATATCAATAATGAGAGAAAATTGTTGATTGGCTGTCTCCTTCGTGGCCCCCCCACTGGGTATCAAACACACAACCCAAGTTTGACTAGGAATTGAACCATGACCTCCTGATTCATAGGTTGATGCTCAACCACTGAGCCATCCCAATCAGGCAGATTGCTCTATATTTTAGTTATAATTTCAGTTTGGTCCTGGGAGGAGGTGAGTGTAACATCTACCAACTTCGAGATAGTATAACATCTACCAACAATCACTGGGTCTGCTACCTCCCAGTGATTTCAGAAGAGACCCTTACCCTTTCCTATCCACCTCCGGCAAAGTGGAATGATTCATTAACCTGTATGTAAAAGAAATTTCCTTTTACCTACCACCCATTCCATATTTAGCTTCTGAGTAAGCTGTTAGTATGCATTGCATCTTGTTTCTTTTTTGCCTTGTTGCAATGACTTTTAATTGAGGTTGTTTTTATTATGCTGCCTCTTATGGCCACTTCATTATAACTCATTTCCTAGTAACGGAAAATATACCTTCTCTGAAATATAATTTTCTTTGGGCTTGTAAAATGCACAGAGCAAGCCATACACATGAACCCCGTCATAGAGCTTTTGCTGTCATTAAAAATAAGGATAAAAATGACTGCCTGAAAAGCAGAACTCCAGGTATTTAAACCATGAAAAAAGCTGTCAGGAGATCAAAAGTGAATTAGAACAAGAGATCCCAAATTAGAGGAGGAACACTACTCAATGAAAATATCATTGAATCACAGCGGAAAGAAGCATTTTGTCTCTTTCTGATAGATCATCTGAGATTCGTGCCTTTGAAGAGTAAATGTAATGACCTTGGTGATCTCCTTTTAATAGAATATCATGAATATAATAGAGCAAATATTTAAAGTTTAGCCCAGCTGAGTATATAGCCTAGTGCAAATAGGTAGAAATGGCAGAAATAATACCCGTGCTATGGGAACCTTTACTGCCTTTTGGCATCATTTACAACCCAGACTCTTCAAAACGGAATTGGAATTTGTGTTGCGTGACCAGTTCTATGATACTTGGATGTCTTGAGGTTTCTATTTTCGAATGACTACATTCACTGTAGTGTCAGCATTTATAAAGGCAATGTTTTTCAACTACTTGTACAGTTACAGTTCTAAAAAGAGATTGATGGCCAGTTAAGTAGGTGGATATTGCAAAAGTAACTATGTAAAATGCTATGTGATGGGTTCTGTAAGAGGTTTCCATGAAACACAGCATTTAAGAGAATGTCAAGTTAATTCAAGGATGTTTAATTAATCAGCAGGTATTTATTGAACACCTACTGTGTGTCTAATGCTGTGATGTGTCTGCAACAGCCATTGCCCTCAAGGAGACAAGGCTAATATTAAGTAAACAACTGGAAGTTAATTGTGTGCTAAACTCTGGGGCACTGCTCTGTGCATAATAGGAGGAACCCAGGGGAGGAAAGAGCAGTAAAGGCAGGAGTTGGAGAAACCCTCCTGTGGACAGCCCGAAGAATATTCTCTATTTATGCTTATGTATATCTTGTATATTTTTCCAGAAGTATTCTATCAAATGATAACTATAGTTGCTTATGGAGAAAGGATCTGGGGAGAACTTGCTTTTTACTGTATTCACAATTAGATTGTTGAGGTTTCTTACCTTGTGCAAATAGTGTAATTGATTGATTGATTTCAGAGAGAGAGAGAAACACTAATTTGTTGTTCCATTTATTTAGGCATTCATTGATTAATTCTTTTTTTGTGCCCTGACCCCTGACTGGAGATCGAGCCTGAAACCTCAATACATCAGGATGATGCTCTAACCAATAAATGTGTGTCCTTGTATAATTGAAGTTGTATAGCTCAAGTAGTTACTCAATTGAAATGTGCCAGAGTAAGCAAGGGTCAAGAGGCAGCTATACAAAGGAAGAAGGAGACCGGGGAGACCACGTGGGCACCTGGGTGGATCAGGGAGCAGCAGTAGAGGAGCAGGGTCCTGCAGGTGTGTGCAGAAAGGAGGAGAGTCTGTTTTGGTTAGCTGCACAGGTTTTGGAGTCAGATCGCTTAGATATCAGTTCCATCTCCATCATCTCCTCTCTGGTCTTCTTAGACTTACTCTCTCTGAACTTTAATTCCCTCTCTTGTCAAATAGGGCTTACTGGTACTCATGAGGTTAATCTGAAGATGAACATGAAAATCAAGCATGTTGCATGATGCCTGGCACATAGCAGGACCTCAGTGGAGGATTCAGAATGGGTTGGAGAAAGGACAGGTTGGAGGCCAGAAGACTCCTAAGTTCTGCCAATCAGACCCCCCAAAGTAGTTTTTGAGTCCATCCTCTCCTCTTGGTTCTTGACATCCTTTCCTCTCAGTTATTTGTTCAAGCTCTGGACCTACTCGAATACCCTCCTGACAGACCTGATGTCTCTCCCTCTCTTCCATCCTCAAACCCAGTCTGTCTAAAACCACGTCTGGCTATATCACCCTGAGGAATAGCCTTCAGTGGTTCCTGAAACCAGTGATGAACCCACTCCCCCGAACACTACACAAGGCTCTCCCCAGGCTTGACCTTTCCTGCCTACCTCCCCAGCCTTGGGCCTTGCAATTCCCAGAATGAACCTGCGACTCCAGCAACACCCAACTGTGTGTTATCCCAGCAAGCATCACACCCTTCTTCAGATCCCTGCTTCACTAATATTCTTCCCTCTACCAGGAATATCTCCCTCTTCGCTCTTCCTCTCTATGCCTGACTCCTACTTACTCTTTGGAACTCCTCCAGAAGTTTCTCTCTGGTTTTCTGCATGCCCCACCACAGCTGGGTGATGTCCTCCCTTCTGTTGCCACTACGATACTCTGTGCATATTTCTAATAATTCTTGGCAGGAAGAGGGAAGCTTCTGCCCCCTGGCAGCATGACTCTTGCCCCACCTGCTCCCTCCCAGCAGGTAGACTGATGGATGGAGGTAGTTTGGAAACAAAGCTGAACATAGTCTCCTCAGCTCCTCCCTCCCTTCTCTCTTTGGGAGCCAGTTCTCCTTGACACCTTCATGCCTTACACTCTGCAGACAAGGCCTCCTGCAGGGGCCATGGTTTACAGCATTGCTATGGACATTGACAGTGTAAGTCCCTTTGCACCCTCACACTAAGCCACATTCTCCAGGTCAGCTCTATCAGTTGTAAGGGAGATGGCTTTGCTTCATTCTACCTGCCTGGCTCCATTGCATATCTCTCTTGTTAGTTTTTTTAACTGCTCAAAGCTAACTAGTAGTAAGTTACTACATTTTTGCTTTGAAATCATCAGTATGTGTAAATATTTTAGAAACTATGATTCATATTCTTTTCTCTATTTAATTCTATACATTGGAGATTTTTTTCCCCTAGTTTTAGGATCCAAGTAAATCTAGATGTATGGTCCAGATCAATAATAAGCAGATCAATAAGCTTTTATTCTTATCCTACTTCCTTTTACTGAAGGGGTCTCAATTTGCATTTGCCGATTAGAGCAATTTGTCTGCAATGTTGACCTAAGAAATGAAGTTTGAGTAGGGTCAGTACTTCCTACAAAGAGAATAACCCACTTAAAATAACCTTCTGAATCATCGACTTTCAATTTCTTTCTACCTTTTCTCCTGGAACTTAGTTCAAAATTAGGCCTTTCAATGGACAGAGAAAGATGGATTTGTTTCACCTCTGACCCCACTCAGCCAATGAGGCTGACAGGACACTTCCCAGCCCCTTGCCATGCAACCTAAAGTAAGGTCTTGAGTTTGTGATTGCCCAGGACTGAGCCCTAAGTGAGTTTAAGGCTGAGGACCAGGTGGGTTGTTTTGTTGGCACTGTTCCCTCTTGAGCACAACCAATGTGCTGTTCTAGTTAAAGTATTTGAGATATTTTCAAAAAATGGTTTAAAGGTGTGACAGCTGTTTTCATAAGCAGCTTATAATAATGAAATTAATACCTGCAGTGGCTCTCCAAGGAACTCATTACCCTTCGCATATTCCTCGCAAATGAGGAAAAGGTTATTTTTCTGCTTCTTTTGATCCAAGAAAAGTAAGATATGGCCAAGGTAAAATTTGAAGTATGTTAGTAGAGAATGGAATTTAGTCTTTCTCTTCTTCCAGTTAGAGTTTACTTTCTTATTTCTTGGTTAGTAATGTTAAGACCATTCCAATCTTTTATTTATTAACTAGAGGCCTGGTGCATGGAATTCTTGCACTGGGAGGGGGGGGGTCCTCAGCCTGACCTGCCCCTTCTCATAGTCCAGGAGCTCTCAGGGGAAGTCCTACTGACAGCTTAGGCCCGCTCGATCCCCTGTAGGTTGCATACAAGAGGCAGTGATTCTTTCTCATCATTGATGTTCCTATCTCTCTCTCCCTCTCCCTTCCTCTCTGAAAATATATATATATATATATATATATATATATATATATATATATATATAAATTAAAAAGAATAAAATAAAAATTTTAACTTTATTTTTTATTTGGGTATAGTCTACCTTTTTCTAACTTATATTCTTTCTAGTCTCTGACCATTATGACAATTGGAATAAAGAACCTGTAGCATGTCATTTTTGTTACTCCATCCATAACAATGTTTAGATTAGCTTTCTACTTTAGGTTGGCATCTTCCTCACCAGAAAACAGGTTTCAACATGACAAGGAGTATATATGCAAAGTTAGTTTTCTGTAGATTGAGGAGCTGAATGGGTTGTGTGTCTTCTTTAGGTCCACTGGGTCAAGGGACAATCCTGAGACACAAAAGTAGCCAAAATTTGTAAAGAGGCCTATAGATGCAAAGTGTTGTGATGTGCTATCCTCGTAAGAAAATGAAGTTTTAAAATAAGAGTAATTTTGTTTATTAGCTTCCACAACATGCATTACGCTAAGACGTAATTTTATTTTCTCTTCACCTCTTCACTTAGTTCTTCCAGTTTCGTTAGAGCTTCTTTCCCATCTGCATGCAGTTTCTTTTGCCTGGAAGATTTGCCTCCTCCTCCATGGACACACTCCTACTTATTCTCCAAGACCCAGCTCCACTGCCTCCTGTTCTGTGAGCCTGACCCAGGGTTTCCTCACTCCCTCGCTTTTCTGTTCCCCTCACTAATTTGTGAGGGGAATCCTTTCTGCTTCTACAGTGTTCTGTTAACAGTACCAGTATAACAGGCATCCCATTCAATTATTGTTACTTGTTTAAAGTGATCCTGTGTGTGCAAATTACATCACAGAAAAGGCATTCAGTAAGTGATATTTTCATTTCATTCTAACTTCTTTAGTAATCATGTCCCCAAGAAAACCCTTAAGGCAAGGACCAATCATGCTCATTTTATACCTTTAGCACCCTACCCAGAGTTCCCAACATTTTGGTTAGACTAGTTACGGCACGGAGGGGCAATCTGGGGTACATCAGCCCACAGCCCTAGCAGAGTCTCTCACATTTATGCCATGGATCAGTCCTATTAGAAGTGGACATGGATGAGCGCCAAGAGGAGGAGGAGAGCCAGCAGCTGACAAGGAGATGGGATCTCCTCCCCATGTGTGGCCCCACGCCCGGGCTGTGTGTGCCAGCCGTGGGCTAATCAGCCCATTTTTAGAACAGGTGTTCTCTGTCCTGCACGAGGCTGCTGAGAGCAGAGGGGAAGAGTCTGCCACCTGGTCAGGGTTTGTACAAACAGATGCTGTAAAGAAAGAGCTTAGATTGCATGCGGTGTCAGCAGTCTAGGAGTGCTTTGAGCCAAGTGTCTTCCCTTCCAAGAGCAAGGCTTCTCTCCACAGATCCCTGACCCTGTCTCCACCCTGAGGAGTCAGAGCCTGTTCCAGGAGCCAGGTCGCCGCCGCTCCTGGGGAAAATCTCACACACCTGCGCTCGGAGCCCGATGGTCCTTACGACCTGGCAGGGACAGGTGATTTGAAAGCGGGGCGAAAAGGCCACTCCTTATTTTTTTTAAAAGTTGCCTTTCTTTGATGACATGAACACCACAGCAGCATCCGGAGAGGTGTCAGATAAGATACAAAGTAGAAGGTCCCTCTTAGTCAGGCCCTCAGCTTGGAGCTGGTTCTGCCCTCAGCTTCTGGGTCTCTCCCGGGCCGTCGGGAAGTGGTCACACAGGAGTTGGTCCCCATCTCCTAGGATGTGGAAGCATCTCATTCACAGCGATGACTTATGATGTTATACCTAGAAGCTGGGATGGCAGTACACTGTGGGTGAGGGAGAACAATGGAGCACAGAAATAATAACAGTTAATAGCATCACCTATATAACCAACAATTAATCTTACTGTACGTCAAGCACTGTGCTAAGTACTCTGCATACAATGTAATGTGATCCTCAACAATGCGTATCTTTATGGTCATCACTTACAGTTCAGGAAACAGATGCGAGTGGGTAGTGATAATACCCTGTAAGTTACCTTGTGTTGGCACCGGGCCCGTCTGCCAAGATCCTGTCAGAATTTTTATTTAAACCCTGATGTTTTTTTATGGCTGCAAAACCCACACTTCTTGGAGGAGCCTGAGTAAGGGGCATGTTCTGAGGGGGCCTGATGTGGCGGGATCTCCCTTTTCCGCGTCCCGCATGGAAAGAGAGATGAACGAACCGGTTCTAAGGGGAGGCGGCCAGGGATTGAGAAATATTAGAAATAAAGAGAGAAGACACAGAGATAGATTTTAAGCTGGGAGCTGGGAGGGCCGCTGCCCTCCTCTTCTGGAGAGGCAGACTGATGACCTCCTGAACCACGCAGCACATCTACTTATACTCCAATCCAACAAGGGGGTTTCACAGAAAAACAAGGAGCCTGGGAGGGCCCAGGGCCCACCCACTCCTTCCTCCTGGACAAACACAAGCCAGGAACTAAGAACATCTCCGCACTCCCAGGGCGGGAGTGCAACTGACATGATTCTGCCAAAACCCCTGGCCCAGTCAGCAACAATCTAAAGAATGTCCAGGTATCTTCCCATTTGGCCCTCTACAATGTTCTATTTTTTGCGACCTCTCATTAAGTTTAAAAGCAGTTCAATAGAGCAAGTTCTCTACAACCTTAAGCAACAAAGATGGTAGTAAGCAGTGCGCTGAGCGGCCTCGCCCAGTTAACGGCCTCCTGTGGCAAGGGCAGCGTGCCAGGGGCACAGCTCCCACTGCTGGACCCAGCCCTGCAGCCCCCGCTGAGCCAGGGCCGGCCTGGGGGCCCCAGTGTATTAAACATAAGGCAGATCTGTGGTTAGGTAGCACTTTTTGCCCAGCAGATGGCAGTAAAATGTTTCTTTTTCTTTCTTCCCTTTTTTATTTCCTTAAGTGAACTTAAAATTTTTATTTACATTTACCATTTATATTCAATGTTACGTAGTTTCAGGTGTGCAGCATCCTGGTTAGGCCATCATATACTTTACAAAGTGTTCCCCCTGATATTTCCAGTACCCACCTGGCACCCCACATAGTTATTACAATATCATTGACTATACTCCCTACGCTGTACTGTACACCCCCCGTGGCTGTTTTGTAACTACCAGTCTGTACTGTTCAAGCCCTTCACCTCTTTCATCCAGGCGCCGCCCCCTGCCCCTCTGGCAACCCTCAGACTGATGTTCTCGGGGTCTAATGGGATGCCTCTCCCAGTGGGGCCCTCCACAGCAACGGCCCCGGCAATGAGATGAGGAGGAAGGGGGATAGGGTGGAGGGGTGTTTAGGAGATGAAATGAGATAACAAGCCCATATAATATTTTTATTTTAAAGATGTAAAATTTGAAACAAAATAAACCGTAAAATTTATCATCATTTCAAAGCACGGCCTCATGCTAAGCACAGCCCTTCAGCGCCGGCCTCTGCAGAACCGACCTCATTTCAGTGGTGCTCTCCCTCGCAGTAGCGCGGCTGTGCTGGTAAGCTGGGGGAGACGAGGGTTCCTGGCACCGTCTTGTTCATGAATGAACCTTGAAGCTGGGAGTGTTTCCATAAGTGGGCTTTAGGGTCCACAATCCCCCGGAACTACCGTCATGTGCTGTGAACAAAAGCTTTTGTTTGCATTTTACTGGGGAGAGTCTCCAGCCATAAAAATACACGTTCTGTCTGAAGGCATCGGCCACGGAGGCGTAAAATAATTTGAAGGCAGAGCAGCAAGCACGTGCCTACAAAGGCCAGGCAGGTTACACAGTGCGAGAAATAAACCTGGTGGGGACGCGGGTGAGCTGCATAGTGTGTGCCCCAAATATCGGAAGGGGCAGATTTTGGTCGGCCGCCTGAGAGCTGCCAGGCAGGAGTGCAGGCCCCGTGGGGGGGGACCCCTGGAGTTTTTAAAGAGAAGCCACGCACCCATAATTATAAATGAGCTGCAGGAATTCCTGAGGTACAACCAATTCAGAACATTTATGAACCGCTCAGGCAAACGAACAAACCTACAGGTCCCGTGTGACCCAGGAGCTGCCGGGCTAAGACAGTGGCCTGCGACGAATACGCTGGAGACCTGGTCCCCTTGGGGTGGGGACCGCTTCCCCCCCCCCCCCCCCCCCCCGCCATGGAGGGAATACTGACACCACTATTATAACAACCTTCACGATAATAAGGGCTGGCACTCCAGTACCTACTGTGTACCAAGGGCTATTCTAAATACTTTCCTGACAAGAACTCCTTTAATCATCTCAGCAACCTAGGGAGGTAAGTTACTCCTGGTTTTGCAAACACGTATGTAGCATTTACTGTGTTTCAGGTTCTGTTCTAGAGGCTCGGGGCACCCGATTAACTCATTTAATCCTTGGAGCCGTCTTCCGAGTGGCCAGGGAAACCCAGGCGCCCAGGCGTTTGGTAACTTCCCCGACTCCATACCATAAACCCCTGGTTCCAGAGCCCGCACTCCTCACCGGGCTGCTGTTCTGAGTGCCTTTGGCCTGGGTACCGGCCACTCCGCAAATACCTCTCACCGGTCCAGGCTCACTCACTGGCATGTGGTGGCGCTTCCGACGGACTGCGGTCAGCCCCAGGTCGTCTGTGAACTCATCTCATTTTCATGCATCGCCAGGGAGGCTTTATTCAATCTTCAGGGTTGTTTTTTTTTTTTTTTCATCTCCTCTGAAATGAGCAGATCATAAATCCTCTGCCAGATACGATTTCCAAATAATGGTGATAGATGGCCTTCCCTTTTGTCTCTCGCAAACTTTGGCCCCGACTGTCATCACAGCAATCCAAGGAGGTGCATTAGAGTAAGACAGCTGCATGAGGAAGAAGAAAGCGCCAGCCTCCTGCTCCGCTCACATTCCTGTTTCACCCAACCCTCCTCCGAAGAGTGAGGCTGCCTAACGGTTTGCACAAATGAGCTCCTGACATAGGTGCGAAGCTACAGTTGTAATGACAGAGCGTGGAGGCAGGAGCGTGGAAACTACCTGTCTGACAAGTGGGGATGGGATCACAACATGAGGGCCTGCAGTGACTTCTGAAGCGCCTTGCTTACAGCTCTGTCTGTTGGTGCTGGTGCTGGAACCCAAGCCCCGCTGAGAGACTGATAATGGGAAACTGAAGGTGTGAGGGAGGGGGAACAGGGTGTGAATTTTCTGCAGAGCTGTCTCATGTCATGCATCATATCACACGGGTCTCTCACTTCCTACGTGGAAGATACTCCTTGATGGGGGAAAAAGGAAGGCTTGGCTGTTACTTTACAACTGTGCATGTCCCTCAGCTCACCAGTTATGCTGCTTCCTGGAAGCAGTGGGTCTTGGCAGTTGGTGTGCAGCCAGTAGCATAGGCTTCTGCAGATATTTCATCCTCCCGTGATGCCCCTTTGATTGATTAAGCTCTTGTCCCTCCGTCCCCAAACACAGAGAGATCCCTGGGAGACCTCTCTTCCTGGGGACTAGTTTTAATGTCAATCCTTAAAGCAGTAGATTGGAAGCTTAAAGGAAAATAGCTTAGGAATTTTAAACACACTAGTAAAGAAAACTCTTTTATTGACCACTGAGACTCACAACCAAAATATGGACGAATTGGTGAGCAAGGGCATGTTGAGGACATTGTGGAATTCCAGGCTGGATAACACCGCCAACCAGGGAAAACCATTCAGAGATCTATCTTATACAGCAGCAAAGGGAAATGTTGAGGGCTCCACCTACCTTTTGAAAGCCTACATCTTTTATTAGTATCATGTAAAAAAATTGAAAATAAACCTTTCTCCATTTTATTTTTAATTAAATGTTCTGGC
The DNA here is from genome assembly GCA_963924515.1 of Vespertilio murinus. Taxonomy (NCBI): domain Eukaryota; kingdom Metazoa; phylum Chordata; class Mammalia; order Chiroptera; family Vespertilionidae; genus Vespertilio; species Vespertilio murinus. Next base: position 137,192,637 of record OZ004707.1, read on the forward strand.
TTTTTTCTTGTTTTATGGAAGGAAAATATTCTCCCCATGTACCTCATTTGTGAAGCCGAATCTTTGTTGGCCCTCAGGATATTTTTAAGAGCTTTCTGTGGCCAAACTGGTCTGGCTATATTTGGAATCTGTTGGCTCTTGAAGTACTTTGGCTGCATTTTCTGAAGCCAGAGTATTTTCTGAAACTTTCTAAGGAAACCCTCGAGAGACTGGGATCAGCCAACTCAAGATGTGTGCTTGGGGAGAGGCAGAAGGAAGAAGGAAGCCACTAGGAGCATAGAGAGGACTCAGAAATGGGGAGACCAGCTCTAGAGTTGACCTTGCTCACATAGCCAACATCCTCCAGATGGTCCTGCAGCATCCTGACCTCCAGGTGACCTCACACCCGAGATCCCAAGCCTATTCCAGAATGCTACCTGCCAGATGCCTCAGCACCCACTCCCAGCTCTTGGTCAGTGTAATGCTTCCTAACATGTCCCTTTACTCAGCTTCTCTAGCACAGAAAAGGGACTAGGAAAGGAAAGGTCCAGAGGGAGTAGAGACCTCCTGCAAGAGAAAGCTGCTGCCAGGACTCCGAACCTGGGCCCCCATGTCTGAGAGCTGCAGCTCTTCTGGGATTCCTCCTCGGCCCTTGATACCCCAATGTTTATTGACTGTTCACTTTGAAATGGCACATTGTCCTGCCCGTCTTTTCCTCTATGCCCCAGTCTTTCATTCACGCAAGAAAAATATTGTTAAGAGCCTAGTGTTCTCCAAATTCTAGGCACTGAGACCTCAAAAATAGAGACTGTTCTCCAAAAGTTTACAGGCCTCTGGGGACTTGACCATCACTGCTCTAATGTGCAATGGGCAAATAGGGGAAGGGACTCCCTCCATCAAGTGCAAAAAATGGGATAATAATAGCCCCTCGTACCTAGGTTTATGTGAGGAGTCAATGAGGGTGAGGACAACACTCAGGTCCATGTAAGTACTAGCCATGTTGTTGTTGATGATGATGATGATGACGACAATGACTATAGCAATGATGGAAAGGTGACAACAGTTATCATGACCAATTGACCTAATGGGGCCCATGAATTTTAGCCAGAGCACAGGTTCTCCCAACCTTTTCTGGACTTTGGCTTGCCCTTCCCCTACACCCCTGGTTTCTTGGTGACTCTAGCCCGGTGTCTATTACTAGATACTCAAATAAGTCCATGCATTTCTGTCAACACAGGCTTTGTCATAATCTATATAAGAACTTCAATGGTCCCCTGCAAGCTCATCTTCCCTGTCCTGTGACGGGAAGCTGGACCAAGTCTTCTCCAGGCCATAGGTTTGGCCCCGGGTCAGTGCAGCCAGCCCTCCTGAGCCCTGCCCTCCCATTTCCCATACTTTGCTGCTCTCTAGTAGCTACTCGGCCCATTGAGCAGCCAGAACACAAAACCAGTGCTATTCTTACTGGATCTCAGGGGGCTCATGTAACTGGATCCTAAGAAGATGCCTGAGGAGAGAAAGAGACCCAATTTAGAATGCCCCTCTATACCGAGTTTTCTTTTGTCTCCTTGTTTCTGCACTCCCTTTATCATATAGAGCCCTTACCCCTTTAGGCATTAATAGAGGGAAATAAAAGGCACACTTAGACTTTTTTTCAGTCATCGATCAGTGAGTAAAAATGTTTGTTTTGCTAAACATCCCCAATGAGCCCTTTAATGTTATTTTTATGGAGAAAAATGAAAAATGATAGACACGATTTTTTCTTAAGTCAGAGAGAAGGGTCCTTCCGGGATGTGGTAATGAGCTTAGCAGGATATGGTTAGCAGAAACCTGTGAGATTTGATAAAATGAGAGAAGCACAGAAGGACCTTATTCTTTTTGTTTTCTGAGTTTTTACTGATATAATTGTATTATAGGTGCTGAACTATATGAACCTCCCAATATTTTTTCAGAACACACATGCACACCGTTGCACATATATGTGCATTTATATGCATATATACTTGCACACATACATATATACAAATGTATATGTGTGAATATTATTTTCATAAACGCCTGTACTCTTGTAGGGCACTTTAACATTGATGAAGTGCTGCCCTATTCATTATCTCACTTGCTCACCACAGCAACCCTGGAAGATAAAGTGAATTCAGTATTATAAGGTAATGGATGACCTGGGAAGGATTTTGGGGAGATACCTCCTTATTTTACAGATCAAGAATCTGAAGCTTTGCCCTTACCAGTTTGGCTCAGTGGGCAGAGCGTAGCACTGTTGACTGAAGGGTCCCAGGCTCGATTTCAGTCAAGGCCGTGTACCTTGGTTGTAGGTACATCCCCTGTAGGGGGTGTGCAGAAGGCAGCTGATTGATATTTCTCTCTCATTTCTAACTCTCTATCCCTCTCCCTTCCTCTCTGTAAAAAAATCAATAATATATATAAATCTGAAGCTTAATATCCTTGATGAACATAAATGCTAAAAACTTAAACAAAATTCTAGCAAATCAGATTCAGCATTACATTAGAAAGATCATACACCATGACCAAGTGGGATTTATTCCGGGAGGCAAGGATAGTACAATATCTGCATATCAATAAATGTGATACATCACATAAACAAACTGAGAAACAAAAATCACAATCATCTCAATTGATGCAAAAAAAAAGCATTTGACTAAATCCAACACCCTTTCTTAATAAAAACTCTCAGTAAAGTGGAAATAGAGGGATCATACTGCAACATAATAAAGGCCTTATATGACAAACCTACAGCCAACATCATACTCAATGGGCAAAAAAATAAGCTCATTTCTTCCAAGAACAGGAACAGGACAGGGATGCCTACTATCACCATTCCTGTTCAGTATAGTACTGGAAGTGCTAGCCATAGCTATCAGACAAGAAGAAGAAATAGAAGGCATCCAAATTGGAAAAGAAGAAGTAAAACTCTCCTTGTTCGAAGATGACATGACACTATACATAGAAAACCCCATAGACTCCATAAAAAAAACCAAACTACAATACCTAATTAATGAACTTGGCAATGTAACAGGATACAAAGTTAACACCCAGAAATCAGTGGCCTTTTTTATACATCAATAATGAACTCACAGAAAGAGAAATGGGGGGGGGGGGGAGATTCCATTTGCCATTGCACCAAAAAAATTAATACTTAGGAATAAACTTAATTAAGGATATAAAAGACCTGTACTCAGAAAACTTCAGGACATTGAAAAAAAAAGATAGAGGAAAACATAAATAAAGGAAGAACACACCATGTTCATGGATTGGTAGAGTCAACATCATTAAAATGCCCATACTACCCAAAGAAATCTACAGATTCAATGCAATCCCCATTAAAATACCAATGGCATATTTCAAAGATCTAGAACAAATTCTCCAAAAATTCATCTGGAGTGAAAAAAGACCCCGAGTAGGCACAGCAATCCTGAGAAAGAAGAACAAAGTCATAGGGATCACAATAACAGATATCAAGCTATATTACCAAGCCATGGTTCTCAAAACTGCCTGGTACTGGAACAAGAACAGACATATAGACCAATGGAACAGAACAGAGATACCAGAAAACAATCCAAGCCTTTGTGCTCAAGTAATATTTGACAAAAGAGGCAAGTGCATAAAATAGAGTCAGGACAGTCTCTTTAATAAATGATGCTGGGAAATTTGGACAGATACATGCAAACAAATGAAACTAGATCACCAACTTACAACATACACAAAAACAAATTCAAAATGGCTAAAGGGCTTGAATGTAAGATGGGAAACCATAAATCCTACAAGACTCCATACGCAGCAAAATAGCAGACAATATCTTTATAGACACAGCTCCTAGGGCAATGGAGACTAAGGAGAAAATAAACAAATGGGACTACATCAAAATTAAAAGCTTCTGCAGAGCAAAAGAAATCAACAAAACAAGAAAGCCCACTGCATGGGAGAACATATTTGCCAATGATATTTCTGATAAGGGCTTAACTTCCAAAATTTACAGAGAACTCATACAACTTAACAAAAGGAAAATAAATGATACAATAAAAAAAATGGTCAAAGGATGTAAGTAGACACTTTTGAAAGAGGACATATAGAAGGCCGAAAACATGCTCAGAGTCACTAAAAATCTGAGAGATGTAAATCAAAACAACAATGAAATACCATCTTACACCTGTCAGAATGGCTATCATCCACAAATCAACAAAGGTCAAGTGCTGGCGAGGATGTGGAGAAAAAGGAACCCTCCTGCATTGCTGGTGGGAATGCAGACTGGAGCAGCCACTGTGGAGAACATTAAGGAGTTTCCTCAAAAAGTTAAAAATGGAACTCCCATTTGACTAAGTGATCCCACTCCTAGGACTATATCCCAAGAAACCAGAAACACTGATCTGAAAGGATCTATGCACCCCTATGTTCATAGCAGCACAATTTACAATAGCTATGATTTGGGAACAGCCTATGTTAGCAGATGAGTGGACTAAAAAACTGTGGTACATCTACACAATGGAATATGATGCCGCTATAAAAAAAGAAGGAACTTTTAACATTTGCAACAACATGGATGCAACTGGAGAGCACTATGTTAAGCGAAATAAGCCTGTTGGAGAAAGATAAATATCACATGATCTCACTCATATGTGGGATATAATGACCAACATAGTTTGATGAATAAGAATAGATCGATCTAGAGACAATTGGTCTGGAGGGGGGAGGGCTAGAGAGAAACCAAAGGACTTGTATTAGCATATTAGCATAACCAATGGACACAGACACTGGGGAGGTGGGGACTTGCCCAGGATAGGAATGGCTGGGACCAGGGTGGGAGGGAAGGGGAGCGGGGGGAGGGGGCGTGAAGGAGACAATTGGATAAAAAGGAGACATATGTAAAACTATAGACAATTACGAAAAAAAGAATCTGAAGCTTAGAAAGAATATTAGTCAAAGCTCTTTTGAACCCAAGTGTCAGAAACCCAACTCAAAATGGATTAGCAAAAGGGAACAATGTTGATAATAAAACTGAAAAGTCCAGGGTTATAATGGTTTCAGGAATGGATGGATCCAAGTTCCAACATGTCTAGGAATCTGTCACTCTCCACCTCCTGGCTCTCTTTGTCTTAGCATGGCAGGGTCCAAAGGCAGCTTCTCCCAAAATGGTAACAGGATGGCAGGTCCAGGCTCCCAACCTACCATTTCTGGTGGAGCGAGTATCTGCTCTGCAGTAGTTCTAACAAAAACCCTGGGATTGCAGCTCATCAAGCCAGCTTGTATGACCGCCTGTGTCTGAACCAATCCATATGGCTACAGGGTTTATATGTTCCACCTGGTCAGACCTAATGCCCACCTGGAGGAGCACTGGAAGGGGCGCCCTCCCTACTGACACTCATGGACTGAGACTGTGTCCTCAAAAGAAAATCAAGGTGCTATTAGTCTTTCATTACTCTTTAAGGTGAGGGGGGTGTGATACTGTGTAGGCAGAAGCAACTTGTAAAGTTAGATGGCGTTTTGTGTAAAGCAGTTCTGTGGTTGGTTGAATGGAGTTCTGAGTTATGTGTGTCGTGTTCTGAGATGGAGCTTCCCCCACTAATACACTTTTCCCACAAGGAGACTGGGTCTTTTCCACCTGTGCACCTGCAGGGCCCATTGTGGTTAATGGCATAAAGGAGGTCGCAGCTAGTCTGTAACTAACTGCATCTGAACTTCAACCTGAGGCTTCTGTCCCCTTAGGACAGCCATGGGCAAACCCGCCCATTCGGCTGAACAAGCCCGTTCAGCTGTTCTATAGGGCCCCGAGGAGCCGAAAGAGCAGAGGGTTCTCTTGCTCTCCCCTCCGCTCCAAGATGAGAGTGCCAGCATGGTCAGGTTGCTTTTGTTCCGGCCCTCCCGTCCAGTTTAAGAATCCATTGTGACCCTTGAGTCAAAAAGTTTGCCCACTCCTGCCTTAGGATGTCTTTCAATTCTGCCATCCTATATCCCACGTGCAGTTTTCCTTTATTGTGTTTTCTACCATCATATCAGTGTTATTTGATTAAAAAATTCTGAGGGTTGGTGGCATTTGCCACTCAATTGTATGTGTTTTTCTGCATTGCTTGAAGAAGTGCAGTTTGTCCATTTCATTGTATTACGTAAAACAATTATATCAAGACTTAATTTTTACTCATTTTAATTAAATTATTTAGGTTTTGATGTGTCTATAGAATAATTTAAAATATTGTCAATTCAATTTTATTTGAATGAGTAAGGTGTCTTATAATGGAGGAAGCTGTGTTATTATAGTTGTTTGTTTTTTTAATATATTTTTATAGATTTAAGAATGGAAGGGAGGCAGTGGGTGGGCATAGAAACATCAGTGATGAGAGAGAATCATTGATTGGCTGCTCCCTGTATTCCCCACACTGGGGATGAAACCCACAATCCGGGCATATGCCCTGACTAGGAATCAAACCTCTTGGTTCATAGGTCGATGCATAACTACTGAGCCATGCCAGCTGGGCTAGTTGCTTGTTTTTATTGAATGTGTTCTTGCTATGGAAAACTTGACTCCTATGTCCACAAAACAAAAGCTGTCAACGTAGCAGCTGGAATGGCAACAAGGTCAGGTTGGAGGTTAACTGTTGTAGTACAAAACCCTGTTGAAGATGGAGTTAGTTTTTTTTGCTGGTGGGTTAAAGGATATAGTATGTTTAAAAGCAGACCCATCGGCTCTGTAGAAATACCTTAAATCCTTGAAGGGCTATAACCATGCATGATAGATCAGTATGTGTGTATGAGCTATCAGGATCAGTGTGTAATTGGCTACTTTCGTCAAGGGCCAAGCCAAAGAGAGAATTTCTTTTAATTTTTGCATCTTTTCCTTTTCTTTTGTTGCTCTTGCTGCCTTTGACTTCCGTGAAGAACTAGCTGGGCTGTGCCTTTCTTCATATTATTTGGAGAACAACAGGGTCCCTATGAATCATCTTGTCAGAAGCACCAGGAATAAATCTGAGGTGTGCTCTGGAGATGAGGTCACATGGCACACCTCTCTCTCTCTCTCTCTCTCTCTCTCTCTCTCTCTCTCTATTTCTCTCCCACCCACCCCCCCACCTCCCTCCCTTAGACAGGCAGTCTTTAAGAAACATATTATTTGGAAGAATTTGCTCTTAAAGTGGCAGAGCTTCATTTTTAAAATAGTAATTTGCTAACTTCATTTTTTGCAGAAGATCTTTAGAAACAGTATTGCTTATGAAGGTAGTCCACTGGAAGGAAAACCCCCAAAATGTATTTAGTCAACAACAACAAAAATATCGTACGAGGTGTAGTCCTAGGCAGTGAAAAAATAGTCAAAGGATCTTGCCCTCATTAAATGAAACATGTTCCAGGCATTGGGGGAAGACAAAAAAATAAACAATTGAAACAGAGAATGCGGTGAGTGAGCCAGGGAAAAGTAAAGCAGAAAAAGGCAATGGGGTGGGGGGGTGGGAGGGGTGGGGAGAGAATGAGGAAATGGCCACCTATCCAGCACTTTCTAGAAACCTCATTTCTCCCCTGGATCTAACCTGCTTTCTGCGCACTCACCACCTCTCCTTACGGCAGGTCTCGGGATGAGTTTGCTTTTTGCCTTCTCAGTGGCACAGACCCCCGGACGCACCCTGGGGTGTGGAAAATGAACATCCTCTTAAACTCATCTTTAGTCTGTGCTTCTACAGGTAGTCTTTTTAGTTTCATTTCAGTAACCATAGAATCTTTCCTATTGGATTGCTTACTTTTCTTAATTCTTCAAATAGCATACTTACCTGCAAATTGTTCGTCGTGAGTATTTGACATAACTTGGGGTTGAATGTTGTACTAATCATGATATTATTTGTATGAAAATACCCTTTCATGTAGCCCTAAAAAGAACCAAATTTGACTTACACTAAAATTTGAAGAATAATGCTGCTCCCATAGAACTACTCAGATATGGATAAGAACATATTTTTTTAAGTATTTTCCACCAATTCTGAAATGAGTTAGCCAGGGTACCCAGCATGGCGCCCCGTGCCCCAGTGCCTCCAGCAAATCAACAAATGTTTGCAAGACAAAACCCCTGCATGCAATGACCAGGCAGGTTTACACTAGGATGCTGAGGGTCAGAATGGGAGTATTGACAGGGATTTTAAGTGTGGACCTGAAAGGAATGAACTGCCTGAACTGCCGAGGAAGAGAGTGATGTCAGCGGGTTCATGCAGGCGGAGCAGGCATCCTGTTGGGCGTGAAATGAGGAGCTGTACTAAAGAGATTTGGTTTGAGGCTAGTGTGAGAAGGCCAGGAGGGGTGCCAACAAATATGGGCATCGAGGATCAGCGGAGGTGCTTTGGAACGAGAGCAAAAGTTGGGCTGAAGGTCGAGATTTGGGAGACAGAGCGGGGAGGTCGTTGCTAGAGCCCTGGGAGCAGATAAAGTGCTGTGGAAGGAGGCCAAGCTGCGGGGACAGGGCTTGGGGTATTCCGCCATTGAGGAGCGGGAGAAAAGAGAGGCATGAGAGCAGGCACAAGTCTCAGGAGGTGTGGGGGTGGGGTTGGGGGGTGGGGGGGGGGGGAAGCCACCACTTCATGCCATTGCAATCATGGAAGGCTTTATAGAAAGTGATGATTTCCATTGTTAATCCCAGCTCCCTCCTTCAGAGTCTAGGCTCTGCACTCAAATGCCAGATGATAGGATTTTGTTCCATACCAATCACATAGTGGCTAATGAAACCTTTTGCAATTCACTGTTGTAGGCATGTTACTCAAATTACTCAGTTTAATTGTTAAAAACAAGCCTGGAAATGGTTTTCATCATTTTGTGAGAGAACAGAGATGTTGACAAACTTGCTCGAGGTCACACAGCCATTTAACAATACACACGGGATTCAAAGGCAGTCCATCTGATGCTGAAGCCTGGACTTTCGGCCATGACACCATCTTTTCTCCACATAATGCTTCAGTGCATAGCTGGATTGCACTGGGCCTCTTAAGGGGATGGTTTCCGCTTCCTCCTGCACTGCATTTCTCCTTTTCTACGTTCGTTTACCTTTCCCATCGGCTGCTCTTACCTGGGAAATGTCCAAGGCCCTTACCTGTGGGAGCATTTCTGGCTTTCTCATGTCTAGTGAAGGCCACCTCCTTCCCTTGGCACCCTGAGGCCCATTAGGGCCCCTGATGGAGAAGCCAGGGTCACGTGGTGTGTGCACCCCTTTCAGCCACGGCACACCGGAGGCCCCGAGCCACTAAGTGCTTTTTAATCACCCTAGATTTGCAAGAGTATGTCCTAATGACACTTCCTATAGGGCATCATTACATCTACAAAAATGTTTTCTCATAAAATATTTGTAGAAAATGCCTAATAAATCCTGTCTTGGGCAATTACACCCAATCCCCACACCCCGAGAGCCTCTGTTAGCAAATTAGGTCTTGCTTTCCCTGCTTCTCATAGGAGTCCTCAGCTGCAGCTTGGCGGCGGCAGGTTCTGTTGGGAGTCTGATCCTTATGTGTGTGCTCACATTGACACACTCCCACATTAAAAAATCTCTTAAGTTGACTCCCCAGAAACCTTTAAGGGGCATACGGATTGTAGTATCTGAGGCTCATAGTTGCTTTCAGCATCTTTGAAAAGGAAACTAAACACAGCTGATTCTTATAAGCTAAAAATTAAGTCGATGAAATTGTCCATAGAAAGTTGTAAAGGGGTGCTGGGCACATTTTTAAGACCTCTACGAACATTATACTCTAAAATACCCCAAAGCCCCAGCTGGTATTGCCGGGATGTGGTTGGAGCCACATCTGTACACCAAAGGTATCCGGTTTGATGCCCAGTCAGGGCACATACCTAAATGGCATCTTCTATCCCCATGGGGGCACATATGGTAGGCAGCCAATCCATGTTTCTCTCACATCAATGGTTCTCTTTCTCGCTTCTTCTCCCTCTCTCTCTCCTTTTCCCTCTCCTTCTGTGTTGATTTCTCTCTAAAATCAATGGAAATATGTCTTCAAGGGGTAAGGATTAAAAATAAATAAATACAGCTGAAACTAGTTTGGCTCAGTTGATAGAGGGTCAACCTGCGGACTGAAAGGTCCCGGGTTCAATTCTGGTCAAAGGCATATACCTTGGTTGCGGGCACATCCCCAATAGGGGGTGAACAAGAGGCAGCTGGTCGATGTTTCTCTCTCATCGACATTTCTAACTCTCTATCCTTCTCAATTCCTCTCTGTGTAAAATCAATAAAATATATATTTTTTAAAAATAATAAATAAATAAATACAATACCCCAAAGATGTGGGTTGTGCCTAACAGGTATTAACTATGACCCATTGTGTGTGAAGGTGCTTTGTAACTCACTGAGTTCTCTATAGACATTAGTATACTTGCATTGTATCTTAGGAAAACTAATATTTTGAAGAAACCCTGAAATAAGGAGGATCATTTTAACAGAAGAATTAGCCCTGAATTCAGCAAGTTATGTTTTCATATATTGTTGTTGTTGTTGTTTTCAAGAGGAACAAACCTCATAAACTAGCTTTTCTCCAGATCACTTTGGAGCTTAACCAGACCAATACTTTGTACCATGTTGACGGCTTGATATCTCCCTCGCCTCCACTCGGTGACTCTCACAGAGCATGCTGGAAAGCTGAGTTATCCGCATAGCGGAGCCACCATACTTAATACGGTTGATGACAGGATCCCTGACACACCTGCTTACAGCAACCTGGTGGCTGAGAAATGAAGGTCGCTCTGCCCGCTGATGGCTTATGTCAGGCTGTGCTCCAGGAGCCTTGGCCACGGGGACCTTTGTCCTGCAGGTGAGTAATTTCTGAGCTAGAAAACCATGCACATCTGGAAGGCATTGTGCCAGCACTGGAGTTCAGGATGTGAGGCCAGGCTCCAATTAGGTGGGGGGTGGAGGAAGGTCTGAGGGCAAGAACTCAGCTGGGAATTGCTCCCAGGGAAATCTGTGAGGACTAGCGAAGTAATAAAAAAAGGAAGATGGTGGGAACGCAGGGCAGATTCCTCTGTTTCCTGGAAAAGGGTTACTTCAGGACGGCTCTATTTCTATAACTCCTGGAGCTGAGCCGGAGCTGGCTAATAGGATAGATATGGATTGGCAGCCACATTATCCAAAGAGGGGAAAAAAAATCCCTTAAGTTGACTCCCCAGGAACCTCTCAAAGGGCTCCAGGAAGAGGTTTTCCCCTTGCCAGTAAAATAGGACATTTTAGTCATTCTGAAGATCTTTCTTAGGACCAGCGGACAATCCTTACAAAAATTGAGCCTGAGTGTGTCTAGTCAGATGGGAAATATGTGATCATTTTAGCCTAAAGGAAGAAGCAAATTAGATCTGAGTAGGCATAATAGCAGAGGGGCAAGAGATTCCTGCATGATTTTGAGTTTTATTTGAAAAGACGTTATTATAATGGGCTGGAGTGGTGATGTTCCATGGGCAAGATTTTACTAATGCTCTTTGACAGCTGCATATTCTGAGTGCCTGGTTGTAAAGCAAGATGTTAAATTGGGGGAAGGATCTTTTAAAGAGCTAACTATAAATATTTATCTCACTCTAGCTAATAACCCAATGCTCTAGCACTAAAGTACATTTTCTTTTAGAGCAAAAAATATATATATATATATATATATCAAGGGGGCTAAAGTATTGCCAGGGATGAAAATAACCTGGATTGAAATTCAAAACAGATTAAGGCTAATTGGAACAATTATAAAAATTTGATTCTGCAGTACAATCAATTTAATTTACTTTCCTATTGAGCAGTGGTGGCTGCCTGCTTTAGCTAGACCATCTTGGTGAGGGGATTCTGTTCTTTCCAAAAACCTTTGAAGTAGATGAGCATGATACTCAGCTTACCCCCTCCCCCAACCCCCTCCATACACATAGGAGGTGTTTTTGTGGGGGTTTTTGGACCCAAATTAGAATGCATGTGCATTTCAATGTCATTGGATTGAAATTGTTTGCCTTAGTGTGGAATTTATGAATGGAAAGGAGAACGAGCTATCACTAAATTTGGAACATTGGGCATTATTTTAGAAACCAGCTTGAAAGATTTTTGTGCAGTCTCAGAGTAGAGGATAAGACTGTGTGAATAATTCATCTAGTCCTAGAAATATTAATCAAATAATTTGGACAATGATAAATAGCTTTTCATTTGGACTAATTGATTTTTTTAAAAGTTCCTGACCAACTGTATTTTTTGTTTGTTTGCTTGCGTGTTTTCTGAATGTTTGTGTTAACTCCTGCGGGAGATCCTTGGGTTGTGATGAAAATTCCACGCCAAATGCTCGTTCGCTGGTATTAACTGTGGAGTGAGTGAGTCGGCTGGTGCTGGCCGAAGGAGAAATGAGCTCCGCCTTCTTGTCAGTCTGTGAATGGACTGCGAAGGGTTTGCTAATTTGCTCTTTACTCCACTGGAGCAGATACTCACCGATATTTGCTGTGTCACCAGGCTTTTATTTGCATCATGCGAAGAAGAACGGCTTGTCGGGGGTGTTATTTGGGAAATAGAATCATACGGTACATTAAAAATAGAAATACTTGGCCTTGGTTGCTTGTTAGAAACAGTCTCGACTGTGTGGCTTTCCAGCCAAGTCCTGTTTTGGAAAGGGTGATCAAAGGGGCGGGGACTCCTTTTGCCCCCTGGTCTGCCTGCCGCCGGAGCCCCTTCCCTCACCCCTTCTTGCATTTCACCTCTACACCTAGCCGGCCTTGACCCTAACATGCCTGCCTTTCTGACACTATCATAAGGCTGCTTCCCCGAGAGATGTAAAACTAGTATTCTCCACTGCATCCCCAAACCCAAAGATAATCTGCATCCTTCCTTTGCCATTCTTTCTTTCTTTCTTTTTCTTTATTCTTTTTGTTTGTTTGTTATTAAAAGAGCATGGTATAGGATACACACATTTGTCCCTAAAGTCAGAGGGCAAGCGTTTCACTTGCATTTCCAGCTGAGTGAGACACATGAAGCCTGGGGACGGAAGGGGGTGGGGACGGCTGAACTGCCTGGAATGCACGGCCCTTTGCTTAAAACGGGAGGCGTCTCGCGGTGGTGGTGCTTAGTGCTAGATTTATGGAATGGCTCCTCTCCCGGCGTCGTCCCTGCTTCCTACAATTCGGTGCTTTGTTGCTATCGAAACAGCCTTACTTTCCGAGCCATCGTGATGGTGCAGGGGGAGGGGGCCGTGGCGGGCAGGGGTGGCGGTAGTAGTGAATGACACAGCTCTGCCAGATGACAGCGGACCTCTGCATCAGCCGGGAGGAATTAAGTTCTGTCCCTCCCCACGGGGACTACCTTTCTCCTGCTATGTGCGGGAGGCACTGGTAGGCTGCCGCTGCAGCCCGCGGAGCAGAGCCCCGAGTGCACTTGGCCACAGGCAGCGGGGAGCAAGAATGATAGCTGTCTCTTTCAAATGCCGCTGTCAGATTCTGAGGCGACTCGCTAAAGGTACCGTGATTCTCTCTTCCTCTCCCCTCCCCGGGTCTGGTGCGGTGGCCTATAAGCACAGTTTAAGGGTTTTTTACTTTCAGATATGACCGTCTTCTCAGTTTACTGTCAGGCAACAAAGAACTCAGGGAAATATGTATAGATGTATATGTGCAGGTGACTCTGCGTGGCTTCCCCCCTCGCAGCCTGGTTGTGTGCATGCTGAAATCATGAACCGGCTTGTATGTTGTTGTTTTGTTTTTTTTCCCCCTTAATGACTTTATTCTTTCCTGAAAAGAAAATGTGTCTGGGTCCGGGACTGAAGTTATGATGGGGAAACCATCGTTTTGCTTTCCGATTCACCTGTCACAGAGGCATCCAGCGTGTGTTTCTGCCCTCTCCCTGACACGCTGACTGAAATGCCATCGGCAGCCTGGGGACCCGCACAGCCGGGGAAGCCACAGAATTATTGTTTATCCGGTTAATGTCCAACATCTCGTGAGCTTTTTTCCAGGACAGCATTAATTAATTAATTTACTTTTTTAATTTTAGAATTGCATGTTCATAAATTTAGGTAATTTTGAAATGCTTTCGGTCCTGGGTGGGATTCGAACTTTATTCGAAAGTAAAAATTGTTGCTCTGTGTCTCATCATCAAGTAGGATTGGCTTGAGATTGTCTCTCTCATAACTCTGAAATATTAATTCGGTCTCTAATATGGAAAATGTGTTTTTCTTTGAAATCACTCCATGCCACCTCATTTACTCTGCAGGCATTCCATCCCAAAGTTAGTGAATGGTGGCTTTGAAAAGCTAGCCTTAGGTATGTGTAGATATGTGAGCCCTCTTGTTTTATTATTATTTTTTTAGATAGAATTTTCTTTAGAGAGAATTATTTTTAAAAAACACACAACTTTACTCTGGGTAAAAGTGTGTAGCTGAAAATGCCCCCTCCCCCCCCCTTTTTTTTAACCTGTAACATACGGCACTGTCGAGTAATTAATGGATGTAATTATGCTCTAGAAGCTCTGAACCTATAAATATGTTAATGGATGCTATGTCTACCAGTTTAGCTCGACATATCAGAATTCTTTGATCACCAGCAGTGCAGCTAAAAATGCAATTAATATTTTATTTGGCAGAAGAACGAGCACAAAGCAAATAGTGAGAAACACAGATCAGTAACAGGAAAGAGAACAGATACTAAGAGCCCCGCTGACCTAATGCATTTGCAGGTTGTGTGGACAGCAGAGCAAGTCCTGAATACAGGAAAAACAATCCATTTTAAACTTAGCTGTTAGTGTGAGGTAGTAGATACTGTTTTGACTTTATCCTCTGCAAAGGACACAAACGTGTAATTTCTGTTTATGAATTGCTATTCAAAGTCTATTCTTCATGTGGTGGTTTTGGCTAAGACCTATAAAGCTCTCTTATTCAAAAAAAGTTCTTTCCTTATCTGATTTTAGCATTTACTTAGCTTGAGGCTGAGAAGTTGATGCTTGTCTTACATTGTAATCATGAAACGATCAATATTTTCTATTTGTGTATATCTGGAATTCTTTTCTAAATCCTATATACTAGATCACAAGTGAAACCAAGCAGTTTTTAGTTCTTACAAATATTTTAAAGCTTTTTCCAGTTTTCTGAGTCTTATGGAAGCATCTATCTCATGCTGCGAATAGAGATTTAAGTGTTTACTGAGATAGTTGTTAAAGATCTAGATCAGCCCTGGCTCTTGTGGCTCCATTGGTTGTAGCATACTTCTGTGCACCAGAAGTTGTGGGTTCAATTCCCAGTCAGGGCACATGCTCGGGTTGCAGACCCCATCCCCGATTGGGGCACATATGGGAGGCAACTGATCCCTGTCTCTCTCTCTCTCTCCCCCTCCCTCCATCCTTTCCTCCCTCTCTCCCTCTCTAAAATCAATTTCAAAATTTTAAAAATATTTACATCAATGAAGAAAGTATTGATACCGTCTTCATAATTGGTATTTCACTTTTCCCCCCAATATTTTTATATCTGCTCTTTTTTATTTGGTATTTAGCTGAAGACTTCCAGTTGATGACTAAAATAAAATCTCTCTCCCTGGCCAGCATGCCTCAGTGGTCTCCATCAAGGGCATGTACCTGGATTGGGGGTTCAATCTCTGGCCTGGTGTGACACTGGGGGCAATTGGGAGATGACCATTAGAGTGTCTCACTCACATCGATATATTTCCCTCCCTCCCTCCCTCCCTCCCTCCCTCCCTCCCTCCCTCCCTCCCTCCCTCCCTCTCTCCCTTCCCTTTTCTCTGAAAATCAATGGAACAAATATCTTTTAGTGAGAATTAACAACAACAAAAAACATCTCTATGAATCAATTTGCTATCATTTGGCTCTTCTGCATGCTTGGCTAGATGTTTAAAATGTTGGCCAGGAATGTGCCTGAGTAATGGAACACCAACCTTGCCATCCCCTGTTCAACAAAGTTCAAGTCCCACCAGTGCTTCCTGTTGTTCTGAAATGGACGTATGAGTTCCAGCACCTCACCCCTATCTGGGGTGCTTTTCTTAGGCTGTAATACTGAAACCAAAAATTGTATGCAATTACAACCTTAAATGCCCGGTCTTTTTCAGGGTAGTATAGTGTGGCTGTGCACTTGGATGAAATTTCTGTCCCATCCTTCCCACCTATACAACTCGCATATCCTCACCCTCAACCCCCAAGTGCACATATTTCTTTATATTCATGAAGGCTGCACCTAGTATACTTCCTCCAGCTATTTACCTGAGTGCCCTGCACATAGTAGGTGCTTAGTAACTGTTTGTGGAAATGAATTGGGTTGGCATTCGTTGAAAGTAGTAGGACTTGAATTTTGTGTGAGCTCTTAGAAGGGGGAAAGATTTGCTTCATGTTTCTGAGACGACCTTGGTATTTGTGGTTGATGTCACCCATACGAAAAAGCAATATGGCAATTACAATATCTTTTGAATTTCTCTTAAGGAGAAAAGGATGTATGCAATTACAGGGAAACTATTTTCTATATGCACTCACATTATTAGTATTTTACTTAGGTTTTTTGTTTGTTTGTTTTTTTAGATTTCTTTACTCATCTATTGTCCAATTGACAAATATCTATTGAATACTAGAATCTGGGACATTTTATGGGATAATCAGCATTTTTAAACCTGGAGAATATTATGCTACGTGAAATAAGTCAGAGAAAGATGAATACCATATGATTTCACTTACATATGGAATTTCATGAACAAAAATAAACAAACAAAATGGAAACATACATAGGATACAGAGAACAGACTAATAGCTGTCAGAGGGCAGGGAGCATGGGGGACTGGGTAAAATAGGTGAAGGTATTTTTTGTAAAAATCATAGACATAGACAACAGTATGGTGATTACTAGAGGAAACAGAGGCAGAGGGTACAAGAGAGTAAAGGGGGAAATAATTGGTGATAAAAAGAGACTTAACTAAACATACAACATACAGATGATGTATTATATAATTGTATACCTGAAACCTATATTTTTATTAACCAACTAGAGGCCTGATGCACGAAATCCATGCAAGGGTAGTCCTTCCTTCCCCGGGCTGCCAGCACCGGCTTCCCTCTCGCACCCAGGACCCCGGCTTCCCTCACAGCCCTGGCTTCGTCTGGAAGGTCATGCAGAAGGATGCCCCGTCTAATTAGCATATTACCCTTTTATTAATATTATAGATGTCATCTCAATAACTTCAATTAAAATAATAAATAAATTATTATTTTGGGAAGTGGTTTTAAAAGGTCTATAAAATTTATATTTTTTAGGCAAATCCTCTGGTCATCCCACATAGAAGCATGGCCCATGATAATATGGCAGGACATATTTTAGGTGAACTTATTAGCACTTCTCCGACTTAGGAATCGAGTCTTTTTTCTTATTAAGACTTCAAGGCAGCATCTGTTTGCCTTATGGACCCCCTACCAAGGTAAAACAAGAACAAGAAAATAACCTTGACTCCCAGGGCCCATCCCTGCCCTTAAGACAGGAGCTCTGGGCCACCAGCAAACCCAGACTGTCAAACGGATTCTCCTACTTCTCATGCCAACATCCAGAGAAGAGATAGTCTTCTGTCTCAGCTCTTCCTGCCTCCAGAATAAGACTGTCTACTGATTATCTAACCTTGAAGACCAATCCAAAAATAACATTTTTTTTTCAGCTTCCCAGCCACATCGGACAAAGGAGTTTTCCTGAGCAAGGAAAGGCAGGCTTCTTGGCACCTACCTTCCAGCTGCCTGCCTCTGAGAGCCCTGCTTCTTCTGCCAGGGGCTGCGGGACCTCCGGAGACGTGAACGGGATCTTTGAGAAGGGAATACCTTTTCATGCTTTTACGGGCTTTGTTCTCTTTCTCTTGTCATGATGGTGTCGTCTCTTGCCCCTTGAGATTGGTTGGCTCCATATGCAAAGAATCATTTTCTGTCATGATAACTGGTATTCCTCTACTTCTTTTTTTAAAAATATATATTTTATTGATTTTTTACAGAGAGGAAGAGAGAGGGATAGAGAGTTAGAAACATCGATGAGAGAGTAGCATCGATCAGCTGCCTCTTGCACACCCCCTACTGGGGATGTGCCCGCAACCAATGTGCATGCCCTTGACCAGAATCAAACCTGGGACCTTCCAGTCCGCAGGCCGACGCTCTGTTCACTGAGCCAAACCGGTTTTGGCAATATTCCTCTACTTCTTTCTCACTGTTTTTAACTCAGTGATCTGAACCTCCATGCACCACGGGCAATGGAGCTTCTATTCTGTCTGCCAAACTCAACATCAGCCAATACATACTTACTCACATTCCGCAGGGGCCAGGGCTCTGGTAACCTTGTGGGTTTTGTCACCATCCACTTTATCTCCCTGTCTTCTTTCTACCTGCTCGAAACTCGTGTCCAAAAATGTGTCTTCATTTTAGTCTAGACTTCAAAATTGTTCATTAGAACTGGCCCTACTGTCATTTTATTTTCTACTTGCTTTCTCTTCTGCTTCTTTCCAAACACACATATGGCCTAGAATAGAATTAACCCTCCCTGCCCCTTTCCATCAGCTTACTACTGGCAGCCCACTGCCCTGCGTCCCAGTGGGGGGTCTTAGCTAGATGTCTGTGGCTGGCATCCAGCCGCTTCCTGCTGTGTGTGCCTTCTTTCTCTCTGCCTCTCTCTCTCTCTCTCCTGGATTTCTCCTCCCAACCTCGATATCCTTCCTTCTGTCCTGCTTCCTGGACATTCAGGAGCATCACTTAACCACTGGCGCTGAACAGGTTTAAAGGGCTTTGTTCTGATCGCAGGCGCATGCTCTTCCTTGAAGTCTTTGCTCCTTACACTTCCCCCAATCTTGGAATCATCATGCTTGAAAGGGAAGGTCAGACATTAATCTAGGATTTGTCTCCTGAGAGAACTGAAACTCCACCATCTTAGACAGCCAGCAATCTTCATCTTAATTCTCTCCAACACGGACAGTCTCACAGGTTGTCTGATAACCTTTCAAAGGATTGTTCACGTGACCTCTGAATCCCTTTGTGCTCCTTGATGCTCGTCTAATGTGTTAAAAGTTTTCTCTTCAGAAATTCATTTTCTGTGTGCAACTGCAATCAACTTCAGCAATGCATTTACATTTTTTTTGTCTTAGTGGAAGAGAAAAGGAAGGTATTTCCTATCTCTTCCCTTCTGCAACATTCTTTTAATCCAGAGAACTTTGCATCAGTCATTGAGTTCAGTGCCATTGTTCTGAACACGATTGCTCCTCTCCGGATAACCTCACATTTTCTGCTTAGATCCCCCTGCACTTCGCCATCCATCTGTGTCCAGTTGCGTGGCTCCTCCAGCATTCTGTCCTAATGGCTTTCGTCCACTCCGTGGTGTGATTCAGAACTGATTATCATCTAGGTGGCGAACACTCTCTCTCTCTCTGCTGGGCCTCATGTCTCCCGTCTCCCCATCCTCATTTCTTCTGCTGACCCGCGCTGGCCTCCTCTGCCAGACCCTGCCATCTGGAACAGCTCGACTGTGTCTCTCCACCTCATTAACTTTCTGTCCCTTTTCAAATTTTACCTTTCTCCTTTGTCTGTACCTCTTAATTTCATCCCATCAAAGCTAGTTTACTTATCATTCCAGCCTGTGAACTTAAAAAATACTGTGCACTTAAAAGTTAGTTCCCAGAATAAGTCTGCCTTCTTGTGTTGGGGTTTGATTTATTGCGTGGGTGTGGGGCATATGTCTCTCGCAAATAGACCCCCCTGGAATAGGAGAATTCCATAACCGGGTCCCAGGTGGTTCTCAGGGTTCTCCAACAGCTGCTGCTGGTAGTGATGACTGGGATGGATTTCTGGCTGAGCTCCTCATCCAGCACTCTCAGGGGGTTGACATTGGACAGTGGTTTGGACCATGTTACTCCTAGTGGTCCAAAGCTTTTCACATGTGAAACTGGCTGTACTTATAGTCACATTTTTATTCTGCCTCTTCCCTCCACTGCCCCCTGCTCCCCCCCCACACACACATACACACGCACATCTTCTGGATGGGAATTGCGTGTTAGAAATACTTTACCTCCTTCCAGGAGGCACCCATTCTTCTGATGGAGCGTTTGGCTATCCCCCATATAACCTTCTATGAACAAGAAGCCATACCCTTCTGAAATGACAGTGGCCGATCAGGAAGGAAGGAAAAACTGATTTATTACTGGGAAAAGAGAGGTCAATTTAGGACAGGCATTCTAATATATTAATCTCTATGCTTTGGAAAAATGAGAACCAATGTTAATTCTAATATTCTAGGTGGCAACTATGGACCTGCCCACCTAGAATATTAAGAGAACTCAACCAAGGCAATTCATCATGAGTCCTTCACATTTCAGATGGTATCCTATATAATAAAGAGGTAATATGAAAATTGACTGTTATACCTTCATAAAGATGGTTGCCCACGACCAGGCCAGCAGGGGGGTTAGTGTGGGACGACCAAACAACTGAACAGCAGGCTGTGTGGGGTGACTAGGCCGGCAGGAAGGTTAGTTAGGGATGGATGACCAAATGACTGAACAGCAGGCTATGTGTGTGTTGGGGAGAGTGGGGTTGGCGTGAGGGGTGACCAGGCCAGCAGGCAGGGTAGTGAGGGGCCATCAGGCTGGCAGCGGGGGGGCAGTTAGGAGTGACCAGGCAGGAAGGCAGGCGAGCAATTAGGAGCCAGCAGTCCCAGATTGTTAGAGGGATGTATGACTGCTGGTTTAGACTGGGCAGTTGGAATCCCCCAAGGGGTCCCGTATTGAAGAGGCTGCAGGCTGGGCTGAGGGGACACCCCTCCCATGCATGAATTTCATGCACCAGGCCTCTAGTTGGGGCAATAGAACTGCCTTGGAAGTGAGATGTCTGATCCTGTCTCAGCTCTTCTGCTTTTACCTGTGTGGCAGAAAAAAATAACTGAGCCTCCTCACTGAATCTCAGGTTTCACATTGATAAATAAAATCACTTGTGAAAAGTTTCATATGGTTTTATGCTCATGTTAGCTATAAGAAGATAGTTTGATTTAAATTTCTACTGTGATTGATGTATTTGTTTTTTTTTTTAAATCTAAGTAAAGTCACTTTATTCTGGCAGGAACATATTTTTGGTAATTTCCCACTATTGTAGAGAAGATGAAATATGGTATTCTGGTAATTTCTAAGAATATGAGGATGCAGTCAATGTTTAGATTCCTCTTTCTCTTTTTTCTCTCAAGTTTATGTAGTCTCTTGGCATTATTTTGCTCATATACCTGATAATTACATGTAAAACTAAAGTTTAATAATCTAGCTCTTATTAAATCTACAGAAGAAAATATTTTGTGCAAAATTTCTTTTGTAATTGCTTTATTACAGTCTCAATACCATATATAATTTTTTTAAAAACATGTCTCAGAAGTTTATTACATTTATCTTCTTGAAGGATATTACTTCATCCTTCAGATGTAAAGGGAACTTTGACCTTGCCTTTACAAAAGCAATGAAAACAAAATGCTTTCATATTTCTTAATCATTGATAACCGCCTACATTCAGACAAGGCCTCTTAGGCTTTTAGAACATGGGGAAAAGACTTCTTATTACTAATTCATATTAGGTTATTAAATAGCTGAATATATGACAACGCACTATAATTAAAATTTATAAAATTTAGAAAAGTTTCTGTGCAATTTTAAAACAAAGACGAATTAGGATTAAAGGTAAAACCTAATCCCGATAAAGATCTGTTGCCAGGGTTATAATGGGAACAGCACTGTGTGGAGGAGGAGGAAGGAGACAAGTTGACGTATAGTTTATTCTGTGTGCTGTTTATTGAGATTTGAAATTATACTATGTGTAGGATATATTTGCCCTACATTTTCTTCTTAATATTATGCCCACGTGTGCATGTCAGGGCACACTTGCCACAGGAAAATGTTACTGTCTCCATTGCTGGATCACCATACTTAACAGAGCGGCCCATCCCAAATCTTCACTCTAATGAAGGATGGTTTTGAATATCTTAAAGAAATTATTTTGTGTTTTAAATTGTTACCGTAGTGTATCTACTGATATACTATATTTCCTGAGAATTGTGTTTTGGATGCATACCCAACAAATTTTCTCAAAGGCTTTTCTAAATCAATAAAATGGGTAGAATTTTTAGTGAGGGAAGCAGCTTTTGGATGCCATTAATAAAAAATAAATAAAAATAAAATAAAAAACACAGCCGAAACCGGTTTGGCTCAGTGTATAGAGCATCGGTCTGCGGACTGAAGGTCCCAGGTTCAATTCCGGTCAAGGGCATGTACCTTGGTTGCGGGCATATCTCCAGTAGGGGGTGTGCAAGAGGCGGCTGATAGATGTTTCTCTCTCATCAATGTTTCTGACTTTCTGTCTCTCTTCCTTCCTCTCTGTAATAAAATCAATAAAATATATTTTAAAAAACATAAACAACATGATATTTCAAACTGGAGAAAGAGTGCAGCCTTCAGTAACTAAGAGAATGAGACAGAAACGGCCACTTGGATGTGGAAGGGGGTCATGCTGACCATTGAGAGGACAGTGTCAGCAGTGTAGATAGCGATGTCCACAACCAGATTAGGAGGGTTTTCAGTGTACCTGGGGGCCGGGAGTGCAGCTCACTCTTCTACAGTAGACAGTGAAGACCAGGCTAACACTGAGCAGTAGCCTCACGGGGTAGGGGGTGGGGCTGCAGGGAATAGGGGAGGGTATTACAGGATAGATGAGATCTGAGCATTTTTTTAGGAGAAGAAGAAACCAGCAAAGAGGTAGAACCTTAAGATGTGCACCCCTAGAGCCATGTGGGGCTGGGTGGATGGAATGAGGACCATGCTGATGCGGGATGCAGATGGATGCCAGCCTGGCCAGCGAGAGGAACACTTCTGTCACACAGGTGGGAAAGCACAGGAAGAAAGATTTAAAATAGACATTAAGGAAATTAGCCTGACTTGACTTTGTTAAAAAATTAGAAGAAGATTCTAAAACTCATATATATTTTTTTAATATATGTCTTCCTTTTTCCTCATTGACCCTTTCTAGTCTGCACCCTTCCCCCTCTCCAGGCCTTCACTGCACTATTGTCTGTCCATGCCGGCGTATAAGAGACTGGGCGTATAAGACGACCCCCTAACATTTCCATTCAAAATACAGAGTTTGTTATATACTCGCCGTATAAGACTACCCCCCACTTGGAGGCATATTTTTCAGGGCCAAAAAATCGTCTTATACGCCGGCAAATACGGTATATAAATTCTTTGGCTAATCTCTTCCCACCTCCCCACCCCATTCCCTCTGAAATTCTTCAGTCTGTTGTATGCTTCAATGTCTCTGGATCTATTTTTTTTGTCAGTTCACTTTGTTCACGAGATTCCACATATAAGTGAGATCATTTGATACTTGTCTTTCTCTGACTGGCTTATTTCACTTAACACAATGCTCTCCACATCCCTCCATTCTATCTCAAAGGGTAAGAGATCCTTCTTTGTTATATCTGCATAGTATTCCATTGTGTAAGTGTAACACATCTTTTTTACCCACTCATCTACTGATGGGCACTTGGGCTGTTTCCACATCTTAATGCAGCTGAGAATATAAGGGTGCACATATTCTTTCTCATTAGTGTTTCGGGATTCTTAGGATATAAACCTAGATGTGGATCACTAGGTCAAATGGCAGTTCCATTTTTAATTTTTTTGAGGACACTCCATAGTGATTTCCATAGTGGCTGCACCAGTCTGAATTCCCATCAACAGTGCAGTAGTGTTCCCTTTACTGCACATCCTTGCCAGCACTTGTCATTTATTGATTTGTTGATGATAGTCATTCTGGCAGGTGTGAGGTAACACCTCATTGGCGTTTGAATTTGCATCTCTCTGATGATCAGTGACTTTGAGCACTTTTTCATATGGTGGCCATCTGTATGTCCTCTTTGGAGAAGTGTCTACTTATGTCCTTTGCCCATTTTTTAATTGGATTATTTGTCTTCATATTCTTATGAGCTCCTAAACCAGTGATTTCTAAATTGTCTCCGTATTGGATCACCTGAAGAGCTTAAAAATATCTTGGCACCTGTGTCAACCCAGAGATTGTGATTAAATTGACTGGGAATGTGGTCTGTGTTTTGGAGTTTTAAAAAATTCTTCAGGTAATTCTGTGCAGAAGGATTTGGAAGCTTCATTAGAAGCAACACTGGACCGTTGGACGTGTTTCAACCAGAGACAAATCCAAGAATTTGATTCCCTTGCTGGGGGTGGGGGTGGGAGAATATTAGCCTTCCTGTGACTTTGAAGGCAGAGCCCTATATGAAAATGGAAATGGAGCCAAAAGAAAGAGACACCAGGTCCCAGTGTCAGAGTCCCTGGACAAAAACTATCTTAAGTGAGCTCTCAGCTCTACCCATGATTTCTTCAGTTACATTAGCGAATAATGATCCTCAACACCTAAGCTAATTAAAGCCAGGTGTTTCTGCCAGTTGCAATCAAAAGAAGCCAGAAATGGTTACTAATATAACACATCTTACTGCATACGTTTTTATGAGTTTTTAAGATATAGTTTAAAAATCACAACTGGCTCAACCCTGGTGAACTCGTGAATCCCTCACTTTGCACCAGGACAACCTCAAC
Source organism: Vespertilio murinus (assembly GCA_963924515.1). Taxonomy (NCBI): domain Eukaryota; kingdom Metazoa; phylum Chordata; class Mammalia; order Chiroptera; family Vespertilionidae; genus Vespertilio; species Vespertilio murinus. The sequence goes on from OZ004707.1 coordinate 137,217,189, forward strand.
TAATCTCAGTCCCCCAACTCCATGTTGGGTGATGAACACCAAGGCTAATTCAGAATTTCCATTGGATCTCTTTGTTTAGTGGATCATTGATCTACTGCCCACTTGACCGTCTATATCAGCATAAACTAGAAGGCATGTTGAGATGGAATGGGATGTTTTGTTTCCATGTGATTTTCCTGTCCTTACTATTCCAGGAGCCAAGGGCTCCTCGCTTTCCCTCCTGCCTAAGCAGAAGGTGCTGTGTAAAGAGCACAGCCACAGAGAGGGTCATGAACTTGTGCTGCTGGCTAGATGGAGTGCTCTGTTTCTAGGGCATCATCAGCTCCTCCCCTTACTCTTTCTTACCTTTTTTCGGTGCCTTCCCCCTTCCAATTCCAACTGGTGTAGACACTAACTTAGGGTGAGCGATTGCACCCGCATTTGTGTCCTGCAGGAAGTCTGTCGTCCCAGCATGACGAGTTGCATGCTGGAGCCAGCTTGTACTGGCCTAAAAGAGCCAAGAGTTAGATTTTCAAGGGTTTTGTGAGCCAGTTGTTAAACACATCCATTATTAAACTTTATTACCTATAAACTTACAATTAAATGAATTACATTAAAAACAAAGGTAGTAAGTACTCAACATTCCTTTCTTCCTAATTATTACTTAATATTATTTTTCTCCATTTAATTATGTATGCTGCTGAGGTCTGTGTATCGGTATTGCACAAATACTATATCACAATGTGCTACTGCACATCTCTCACCAATTCCCCATCCAGTGACATCATGTTAATGGTTTGAAATTGGCTATAGTGTATTTACACCATGAAAATTGGCAAATGCTGTAAATCAGGGCTTCTCCCTAAGCCTCTGAAAGTCAGTTGTTAATCATTTATCAACATACTACGGAATAAGTATCGCCACTCTATTTATTGGTAAAACCTGTGCAGATTCTTTCTTTTCGTATCTGCTTATCTGTATACAACCAAGAGACTATGAATTCCTTGACATTAGTGTGCATCTTTACTTACGTGCCAGAATTTGGTACAAAGAAAATGCCATGTTGAATGGATAGTGTTCATCTCTACAGATCCCTTGCATTAATCAGTCTCACATGTTCCCTGTGGATTTGGAAAGTTTCAGACAACTCCTTCCCGTCTACCAGAGCTCTTGATTTTAGAAAACATTCTTTCAGGTTTTCACATCACACGAGGAAGCCCTGGGATTTTTTCCAAGGTGCTTCAGCATCACCTAACACCTGCTCACTCTGCCCTCCTTTCCCCCCTCCTCCCAAGCCTGCTCCGGGCCATCTGGGGGAAGAAGCTGGCAGGAGGCCAGGAACTGCATCCTGGAGCTCGGAGGCTGAAGGGCAAACTGTGGTTAGATTTTGCATGACCAGATTCCCAGTGGAATTCAATCTGGGGAATATCTAGGACCCACCAAGTTTCTGACTGAATTGAGTCTTTCCCATGCTAAGTGACTAAATACAGATAAAAAATGAATTATTTTATTGCCTTTAGTTTATAAACGGTTTGTTGGTCAATTTGGTTCCTGTGCTGTGAGGGTTCATTTGTAATGTCTCACTCAGATCAAGACAGTTTCTGAAGAGTATTACTTCCTAATGATGTTTTTATGTAGATGATATTTGTTTTAAGTGTACGCCTCCAAAATTTTGAAAATCTGTATATGAATTAGGGGATCAAAGCATATTGTCCCCACCAAAAAACAAAACAAAACACAAAACTTGACCTCTGCTACATCCCAAATGTCAACATGAATGTAAAAAATGGCAATCCTACAAATTGGAGGAGTGGATTTGTGGATTTCAAGAGACCAGAGATTTCCAGAAACTTCTGAGTGATGGATAGTGGATAAACCAACACAGGCATTACAGTCCAGAGCAAATACAAGGGACGTGGAGGGAAGAGTGGTGCTTTCTCACATTGGAGCCTCACAGACTTCAAACATGTGTGTGTTTGGGAGATCAGGAAGAAGAAGAGGGTAGAAAATAAGGTAAAATATTTTGAAGGCTGCAACAGCTGGAAAAGTCAACCTGCCTCCCTTTTAATCACCTGCATTATACTATTGTTCCCTAATCTAAAACCAGAAAATCAATCTTTGAAGAAACTCAAGGATTTGCAGAAACGATGACCCCCCAGAGCAAAGCCCCGCCCTTTTTGACATGGAGTTAGTGAGGAATAGGCAGGTATGATGTGCCTGCCTGCTTTGCTGTCTGTCCTCAGCCAAGGTTCTCACATAAATCCTGCCTGGGATCATGCCCTGTCATTCTGAGGAGAGGCTGGTTAAGAAACCATATCTCTGTGACTCATAATAACTACTTGTATCAAGCAACCCAGTTCTTTATTAATAAGTATAAGGTGATGGTCACTGACATTTGAGGACTAACAACTGACCTAAAGAAAGAAGAAGCAATTCGGGAACAAATACAGTCTATATAAGTCTCAGTAGTAGCATCAGAAACATTGAAAAAGGTGTTACATATATAGACCAAGGCCAGCTGTAATGATAAGGGGGAAAAGAGAAATACACAGAATTCTGAAAATATGAAAATACGACTGCTAAAGTAAATATTCATAAAAAGAAAATGTTGACAAAATAAAGGCACATATTTGCAGAAAGTAGGTATCTAGAAGGTGAATTGGAAAGACAACCACCTAAAAAGACATGGAGAGAGCAGAAGGAAGAAAGGAGAAGAAATAATAATGGAAATTGTATGTAAATTCCTGAAATTAAAGGACATTTTCAGATTGAAGGAGCCCACTGAGCCCTAATCTATGTGACTGAAGAAATACCTGGACAAATCCTCTTGAAATGCCAGTCATGAAAAAGAGAAGATCCTAAGATCTTCTCAAGATAAATAAAAATAAATTTCCTGTAAGGGAATAAGAATCAGCATAAATTGGACTTTTTATCAACACTAGATCTTAGAAAAATGTTTTCAATGCTTGCAAAATTCTGAGAAGGTATGCTTTTAAACCTGGGACTATCACTCAAGGATGCACATAAAATAAAGACATTTTTAGGCATGCAATAACTCAGACAATTCATATTCAACATACACCTTTAGAAATAACTACCTGATAATATACTAAGCAAAACACACACACACCCTGAAATTGAGAGAGAGAGGAACATGTAAAAGTTGAGGAACCATGGATCTAACATAAAAGTGCAGTGGAAAGATGCCCCAGAATGGCAACTGTGTAGTAGGGAGCAGTTCATCCAAGTCAGGAGAAGAGCATCTTCCCAAGAATGTGGATTTCTTATAACAATTAAAGAATAATCTGGGTAAAATTAATGATGAAGTTGAGATGTAAGTATTCTTTTGGCAACCAGATAAAGTACGGCAGTTAGAAACCCTAAAGAGTACAAAAGCTAGAAGTAAAAATCAATGTAAAAGGGTCATATTTTTGAGCCATGATTGGAGAATGAACTTGACCTTTATACTTGAAATATTCTCCATTGAGTAGCACAGATTTGGTAATAGAGAATTGCATTTCCTGCTTTAGAGATTTCATCACGTTATTTTACTTTGTAATGAATAATAATTATTGAATCAGTTTGATATTGTCATTTATTAGATTTTCATTTTTACAGTCTGTATGAGGAAGCACAAAATTAAATTATAATTGCAGAAAAGAATGTAAATATTATAAACTTGTAGAACATAAAGATGACTATATTCTCAATAAACTTAGAGATTTATGGAGGAAAGTACAGGACTATGAATCACCTCAATTTATGTAGAATATATTTAATTTACTATGTGAAGTTTATACCTTAAGAAAAAAAAAAGACTACGATTAAAAAAGACTGACCCTATCAAATACTGGCCTGGATATGAGGCAAGTGGAATTTTCATTGTCTTCTTATGGAAGTATAATTTGGTACTACCATTTTTTGGAAAACTGTTTAGTAATATCTAAATATAACATAGCAGTTCTAGTCTTCATTTTATACACAACAACAATTCATAAAATATGACTCAAAGCACTTGCACAAGGATGGTCATCGCAGCACTATTTACACTGACACAAGCGTGGAAACAACCCAGATAGCCCTTCATAGTAGAATGGATAAGTGCATGATGGTATCTACTAGCACACAGTATGTAATTTAAAAGAATGCACTGTTGCAACATGCAATTAAATGGGCAAATCTCGCAAGCATAATGTTAAGTGAAAGAAGCTAAACACAGAGTATATGATTCATTTATTAAAAAGTTTCATGGTACATCTACACCATGGAATACTATGCTGCCATAAAAAGGAAGGAATTCTCATCATTTGCAGTAACCTGGATGGAATTGGAGAGCATCATGCTGAGTGAAATAAGCCAGTCAATGAAAGAGAAACACTACATGACCTCACTCATTTATGGATATTAAAGAACATTATAAACGAATGAACAGAAAGATAGATATAGTGACAGTAAAACAACAGGCAGACTGCCAAATGACAGCGGGGGGGGGGGAGGGTAGGGAGATCTGGGGGAGATAAGAGATCAACCGAAGGACTGGTATGCTTGCATATAGGAACAACCAATGGACACAAAACTCTGGGGAGGGAGGGCATCTATGGGGGGGGGGCAATGATAAGCTATGTACACAGATAATACCTTAATAAAAAATATTAAAAAAAAAGTTTCAGAACACTGAAAACCGATATATGGTGGTAGACATAAAAACAATGGTGGAGACAGGGATTCGGTGCTGGTCTCTATCTTAAACTGAGCTGTGATTGCATGGGTGTGTTTGCTCTGTGAAAATTATCTCCCTGTTCACTTTTGATCTGTGCACTTTCAGTGAGTATACTGTATTTCATGAAAAGGTTTATTTTTAAAGACCAAAGTTTAAAGTGTATTACATTTCATAAATATAACTAAATGAAAATCTAATGCTCATTGTCAAAATAAAGAGGAAGAGGACAAAAGAGAGGACTATGCACACGAAATAACTTTATTTTCCCCCAATGTTGATAAATATTGTTTAAAATTGATAAATGAAGAAATGGTTATAATTATTTTGGAATTTTCGGAAGTTTGGCAACTGAAACAGTAAGAAAATGTTTCCTATTGAGGAATGGGAGTGAGTACAAGAAACAATGGAAGAAGGAAACTACTTTTTATGTTTTACACTTCTCTACTATTAAGATTAAAAAGAGAAAAACAGAACAATTAAAAGTAACTTTAATATTAATAGCAGTTACAGTTTATTTCATGCTGCTATTTCTGAAATACTGAAGTAGATATTCCATGTAACTTATCTCAATTAAAGCTTCACACTATATTTTTTACCACATTTATTAGGGTGGAATTTATTAACCCAGTTATAGTGATAAAAACTAAACATCAAAATACCCAATTATAGTACAAAAACATAAAACATTGTTTTTTAAAAATCTCAATAATCCAGAATATGTTATTATATTAAATCACATTTGAGCTTGAGTTCCTTAGCAGTCAAGGGGGGGGGGGGGAATAAGCTTTTATCGTGCTTATAAATCTCAAAACTTATTTAAAAAAATAACAAACTAACAAAACCCTATTTATCTAATGTATGTTAGATGCTATGATTGTGTTATGGCAAAAATAAAAGTTATTTTTAAAACTTTCTTACTGACTCACTATAAAAAGCCAAGGGCATAGTGCTATATCATAATGCAGGGAAGAAATTTCTTCAGGAAATGCAGGTAGTTGAGTCTGGACATAGTGACATCTGGAGCTTTTCCCAGGCTTTGTTTTTTTTAGAAAACTAGTTGCATCAGATGTTAATAGTTACTCCATCAAAATGAGTTCAAGTTAAATTATATAGGAAAATGCATCAAACTGTAATCTCTCATCTATAGATTAAAAAGCTATATTGGAATATTAAAGACCCGTAGCAATAAAATAGGGCATAAAGCTACTTAATTTGAATTAGTATTTTTTCAAGATATATATATTTTAGTAACCCTAACACTGTAGAAACCAAATTTAGTTTACCTCAATCCAGGTTGGAGTGTAGCAAACATTGAAGTACCAGTCAGCCCTCGCTGGTTTGGCTCAATGGATAGAGCATCGGTCTGTGGACTGAAGAGTCCTGAATTCGATTCCAGTCAAGGGCACATACCCAGGTTGCAGGCTCAATCCACAGGAGGGGGCGTGCAGGAGGCAGCAGATCAATAATTCTCATCATCGATGTTTCTCTCTCTCTCCTTCTCCCTTCCTCTCTGAAATCAATTAAAAAAAAAAACTTTTTTTTTTTTTAAAGAAGCACCAGTCATTAGCAGATCCTTGGACAGGAGCTTTCAAAAACAATTGTTTCAAATGCACTTTGGCAAGCACTGGAAAATGAAAAATTAGCAGTTGACTCTTCAAGTTGAACAAGTTCTTTTCTAGACATACACCTCTCGCTTTCCTATAGAAATAAGCCACAGGCTTGTCTGCAGCTGGATTAGACCCCTCCAAGCTCCACCCCCGAAAAGGGCAGAATTGTCCACATTTTGAATCTGTCAAATCATTTCAAGTCAATTCCATGAAACCACTAAGTTCTGTGCCGTAACACATGGAAGAGATTATTTGAATTCATAACATTTAAAAGGCAGCTATTACCAATCAGCCAACCAGATGATGAGAGAGGCAGGTGACCCTCCAGCAAGGTCTAGTTTTTCTCGCAGCCACTTCCTGGGGAGTCTGGCAATAAAGATTTCTGAAATAACTAGACTTCTCTGGGGGAGGTTCAGTTTGTCATTTGTCAATTATATTTGTCAGGATGTCTGCCAAGTATAAACATTATACCGTAAGCATGTCTTACACTAAATTCTTTACGGCAATAATCGATACACCCTAATAATCAGACAGTGGCATATCTTTCAATTTGGTAGAACCTGTGGGCATAATTCCAACTGAGCAAAACATTATCAAGTTATCTTGATAAAGGTTAACAGGAAGGGGGACGCTATACCACGTAGACTTGGAATTTGATCTGGCAAACAGGCACCCTTAATATACTACCGCCGGGCACCCGGATTCTGGCAGTGGTATGATGGCATACCCTTTGAAAAAGCGCTAATAGCCTGGGCTTTAATCCAAGACTGCACGCCTTGACTCGTTGTTAGTTCCTGTTTGTGGAATCAAAGGCAAAGAAGATCAATGACTACGACAAAAAGTCTTACCTCATCTCAACGTGATGAAGCAAGGATAGAGCAGTGATCAGCAGTGAAACACTGTCTCCTTAATGCAAAATAATAGACTGAAGGATGAAGGCTTGCCATTTATTGTTTTTATGGAGAAAATGAGTCATAGTTATGTGCTGGTACCTGATTGAGGGGAGGGAGGATAAGAAAAAGACAGATAAGAACAGATGGGGTCGGAAGGACTGAGACCGAGGTCTACAGTCCAGAGTTTATTTCTCAAAGCCTTTTTATACAATTCTGTAAGAGGAATTGTTTACTTCAGGCAAGCACAATGAGTTTCGAAATCTATCCGATTCCTAATCTTTTCACCCAGCCAACTTTCTTACACAAACACGCTATCTTCCTCTTGTTTCTAGGTCCTTCTAAGTCAACATTCTCCTGACTAATCTTTGACCTTCTGAATAAGCAAGGCTGTCTGCAGTTAAGTACATACTAGCATTCCAAAAAGTAGCAGTAATTTCTCTTAGATTAATATGAAGGGCACATGGAGAGCTGTGTCCTACACTTATGCCTGCATTCAGGCACGTAGGACCCCTGCATTCAGGGCAGCTCCCCACAGTTTTGAAATGTAAGGTGGCTTCCCACTTGGACAAGAGAGCCCACCATGAAGGGATTGTTCCCAAAAAAGCCATTGTAGTAAGTGGCCTGGTAGAAATGGTGGTCACACAGGACAGAGTCATTATAATTCTGGGAGGAAGAGGGTTTTTGTTTTTTCCTCCCCTAAGATCTTTTTCACCATTTAGGTAAGTGATAGAGAAATATTTCAAAGAGGTGATTTGTTTCATTTGGTTTTAACAAAATCCTAGGAAGAGGCAGGTCTGTAATCCATAATATGTGGGGAAAGCAACCTAAGATAATTCCCCTGGACATCTAAAGAAACTCACTTCCACTTTTCCCCCCTGGGGACAGCATTTCTCAGATGACAGTGCACAAGAATCTCAGCTTTTTCAGCCAAAATTTCTTCTCAGAAATTTCTTAGAACGCTCTCCCTCCCAAAGGAATTACCTTGAAAAGATTTGAAGTTAAACAATTTATGCACATTTTCCTCTTTGTTATGTTGAACTTGTACAGACATTTGGGGGGGGGTGGAGTGGGGAAATGGAGAATCTGGAGGGGACCATGTGGAGGGAGGAAGCAGGATTCCTGACCACAGCAGACAGTGGGCTTGAAAAACAGCAAAAGGGCCGCCAAGAAGAACAGAGATGAGCCACGGCTAGAAATGGTTAGAAGAAAACCTCTGCAGGACATTTCCACTGGACGAAATCTGGATCTTTCAGTTTGGTGCCTCACTTCAAACACAGAACCCTATGGATGTTCTTCAGTGACTATTTCCTTAATTCTTCCAAGGGTGACACACTGTAATTCTGCAGGCACAGGAGTATAGACAGCTTGTAAGCCTTTGAAGGTCAGGGCTTAATCCGCTCACTGAACCTGAGAAAGGCTGCAGCATTGCTGATGGGGAGGAAGAGAGCCTTGCTTTAGCTACATCTCACCTGGCTGAAATTTCACTGTTCGACTGAGACACATGGTGAAATATTAAGTGCTAAAGGCTGTTTAAGGGTGAATTATTTTATTTAAAATGTCTTAAGGGCAGAAATGGAAAGAAAAATAGGGTTGCTTATTGCATACATAGGCCAGTAGTCATTATAGAGGCTTGAGAAAGAACTTCAATAAAACTTAAAGTAAAACTAAATAGGGACTCAGAAAAAATATTAATTTGGGGAAAAGAAAATGTATAAACTATTCCATCACTTCGGTGAAATTTTAGACAAAACTGAATGTAAAATGTATGTTATATAGAGTCTAATATTCAGATGAAGTCTCCCTACGATCTTCTATAATAATAAAAGCATAATATGCTAATGAGACCAGCCGTCCTTCCAGAGGAAGCCAGGGTTGCGAGAGAAGCCCGGGTCCCAGGTGCCAGAGGGAAGCCAGTGCTGGCAGCCAGGGGAAGGAAGACCTACTCTTGCACAGATTTTGTGCATCAGGCCTCTAGTATTTTAATAAAGATTATAATACATTTTCTAGGCAGTCCGATTGAAAGTAGTAATAGATGTTTGTTTTGGTTTCTTTACATCTTCCCAGGTTTTCCAGAATCTAATCAAGGTTTCATTTCCAAAGACCCTTCTTCTCAGAGCAAGTTTTGTTTTTGGTTTTAGAGAGAAATATATATATTAGAATTCAACTTCTATGACTTTGAATTCATAGGGAATTCTAGATGAGCAAAATCTCCTCAAGACTCAAATCTCCAGCCCTTGTCAGGTGGCTCAGTTGGTTAGAGCTTCCATCCCATGCACCAACAGGTTGGGGTTTGATTCCTGTCAGGGCATATAAGGGAGGCAACTGATTGATAACTGAAGGATGTCTCTCTCTCTCTCTCTCTCTCTCTCTCTCTCTCTCTCTCACACACACACACACACACACACACACACACACACATCATTTTAAAAAATATATCCTAGGGTGATGATAAAAAAGGAATAAAGCCTCAAATCTCTAGAGGCAGAACTTAACTCTCTAGATGGCTCCTATTTGGCACAAGGAGTTCAAATCAGCTGCAGAGGTTGCTTCCTGCACTTAAGGGCAACTTTGCTTCCAGAAATGACTTGTAGAAGTCATTTTTCTTCCCAATATTGCTCAATTTCTATAAGGTCTTGGATCCTGAATCACATCTGGAAACTTGAGTATATTTCTGATATTTCTAGGAAAGCCACCATTTATCTGCATATTAAGTTTTTATTTCCTTAAAACGTATACCCCCCTTCCAATTTGTGCATTCATGTATGCATAATTTATCATATATATTTATATATGTAATATACATATATATCATTTGTATGTTGTGTGTAATATATATATATATATATATATATATATATATATATATATTATACATACACAAAAATGCACACACAAATTTATTGGTTGCTCTGCAAAAATACATTTCTTGCGCTAGCTAGCCAGTTTGGCTCAGTGGATAGAGCATTGGCCCATTGAAGTATCCTGGGTTCGATTCTTATCAAGGACATGTACCTCAGTTGCAGGCTCAATCCCCTTGTGGAAGGCAACCAATCATTGTGTGTCATTCACATTGACATTTCTCTCTGTGTGTCTCTCCCCCTCCATTCTCTTTAAAAATCAATGGGAAAATATTCTTGGTTGAGGATTAACACAAAAATAAATTTCTTTTCCTCATACCTAAATAGCCACTAATGTAATGGGCATGGTCCATATCATACCCCTCTCAGCATTCCCATCACTTAGTGAAATGCCTAAAACATATCAGGCAATCAATAAATATAAATATATAAATAAATAAAATTGAATTTATAAAAAAATTAATAACTTAGCCATCTCTTCACAAATCCCCCCCCCCCAAATAGAAATGTGCTAGTATATGTTACCCTAAGAAATAGTGGACTGGAAATGATGGATGACAAATTATGTGAAACTGTTTTGTAAAATTTTATAAATTTAGGGTTTTATGTTCCCCTAAAATATGAACATTTGAAATGTTATAATTATATAATCTAAGCATAGTTTATTAGCAGACCCTGGACTGATAATAAGCAATTAATACTATGTCATTAGCTGAGGAGTAGATTCATTACTTGAAATATTGATGTGAATAATTCATAACTGAAATCATTTTCCTCTTTGCCTCAAACAGCATTAAATGTTTAGTTGTGACACAGGAACAATGTGATAAGTATTCTAACACTAAGATGCTGCCATTCATTTGAATATGTAGGCATCTCATTATAACACATTATGTTATGATACTGATTTTAATATTTTATTTTTAGCTATTATTTTAGGATATGAATGCTAGAGATTATTTTAATCAAAAATAAAGGTTTTAAGATAAATGAGGAAATTTCTAATGAGGGCACAGTATGGATTCCTTAACCTCAATGATTGCCAACCATTTACCGTAGAATAGTAGGGCTGAATCTGGTGAATCTTATACAGTTTAGGCACCAACAGGAGGATCATAGAAAACAATAGGCAGTTTATAGTTCTTCTCTCTAGAGAAGCATGAACACAGATTTATTTTGATGGCCATCTTTGTACAGCAAACAGAATTATTTTAATAGATAAACAGTCCTTTGTTTATTTTGTGTGTAGTAACTGTGTGTTAACTTGAGACATGTTTGTACTATTTAAGATCATTTTTCTGGTCTAAAAGCAAGGCAGAATTTCTCTTCTTTTCCACTAGAGAGAGTTTACAGGAGAATCGCAATGCAACAATTCACCAAGAGTTAACAGTTATTGAGCCTGAAGTAGGTATATGGTACAACACTGGGTCCTTCAAGAAGTATATCTTTTAAATGTCCATGTTTAGAGGACATACCGGATACACTGTCAGAATGAACAACCATTTGAAAGGAAAAAGAATTGTTCTGCTAGACAGAGTTCAGTGTACCTATATGGTGTGTGTTAAATTGGAACCTACACAGAGACTGCTGCCTTATGTTCCTTTTTAGGAGCCTATAAAATGGAAATAGTACATTAACATCCACAAGGATCGTGTGACGCTGTACTATGTGTAGAAATGTAGCTTTTAAATGTTTTATTTTGAAGAATAAATTGCTTTAGCAGCATCACACAAACAAAGTCCTGTCTTGAAGGAAATAAAGCCAAGTTACTTTCAAAAGAGGAATGTAAAATGGTAGCTTCATTCATTAATTTGTTCATAAGTGATACCGAGCACTTACTAAGTGTGAGGTAAAGCTCCGGTCCACACTGGTATGAACAAAACAAATGTTTTTGCATCCGTGGAGCTTGACTTTTAGTGATGAAGTCAGAAAATAAACAAATATACAAATATACAAATAAATGCACACACTCAGTGTTATGCAGGAAGTTACAGGAGGATGTGGGTGAGAGGGTGCGAGGGAAAGCATTATTTGAGATGGGTTAGTCAAGGACAGCCGCACTGATGAGAGGACATTGAGCCATGACGTGGAAACCACATCTGAGTGTATCTGAAGGAAGAGTGTCCTACACAAAGGGAGCAACAAGGACAAAGGCCCTGAGATAGGAATGAACTTCAACAAGGGGCCAATATTGTCAGAGCAGGGCTTGCTTTTTAAAGGTGGAGTTTTGAGTTGATTGCTTATCCATTTGCAGCCACACCCCAGAGATGCTCCATAAAGGTGTGGATTACAAGAAAACACGACTTCAAGTTGGTTAGTATCAGACTTTACTTACTAGGGCTTTCTGCACATTCACAAGGATCTTCCCTAGTTGTTGAGCGAGCCCTCAACCAGATCTAAAGTCAGCATCAGCTGCATTAAGCTCTCAAAGGAATTAGCTAATTAATAGTAGCAATAATATTGTGCACCGCTTCCATTGTTATTAATGACTTCTTTTGTCTTTACTTCTCTGTGTGTGTTTTTTATGCATTAATATGTCAATTGAGTAAAAATTTTTCATCAAATACATTGTTTATTAACAATTGAGACAGTTGTTTACCATTGATTGTATTGACAAGTACATTTGAAACCTGAGAATTTGCCCTCCTTAGGGTGAGAGAAGACTGTAAACTTACACAATGTTAAATACCTTTTACATTTCTGTAAGAACCCAAATTTAGTTAAATCCTCAGAACAAATGACCTTGTCAAACATCTAAGCGTTAACTTCAAAATCACCTAAAATATCACTATAAACAAATTATATATATTATAATAATAATATATAATAATAAATATATAATAAAAAATAATAAAAAATACACACACACAAAGTGGCCCTCATGCTTTGTGTACTGTCGTTCTCTTAGCCATCTATGAATATTTTATTAATTTTTATGACAGTGTGGAGCATGCTAAATGTGGGGCTATCTTTAAAATGCAGTGGAGCCCAAACCGGTTTGGCTCAGTGGATAGAGCGTCGGTCTGCGGACTGAAAGGTCCCCGGTTTGATGGTTTGATTCTGGTCAAGGGCATATACATTAGTTCCGGGCACATCCCCGGTAGGGGGTGTGCAGGAGGCAGCTGGTCTATGTTTCTCTTTCATCGATGTTTCTAGCTCTCTATCTCTTTCCCTTCCTCTCTGTAAAAAAATCAATAAAGTATATTAAAATTAAAAAATAAAATAAAATGCAGTGGAAAGGGAACCTGCCTTTGCTGGAAATAACCAAGCTCAACCCCGTAGAAATACAAGATGAGGGATGGCGCAGCCTTCAGGTTCTGCTTTTCTAACCAGAGTTGCATTCTCTTACTTGTAGGGCTTGGAAACATTGACTTTCTAATCAAAGACCATTTTTCTCAAGAAAAAATAATCTTCTATTGATGTAAAGGAACTGAAAGGACTGTTGTATTGGAACAGAGGTCGCAGTAAAACTCAAGTAGGGAAGCCTTTGGTCCACTGGGTCACCCCCCATCAAGGCATGAAGCCTGCCTTTGCCCATCACCCTTTCTGATGCTCCCTTCTGTCCTGCTGTGAAGACTGGGCCCTGACATGACTCCCCAATACAGACATGGTTTAGAAGCCAGGCATTTAATATTAATTTAATAACAAATAGGCACCATTCCCCTGACCTAGACTGTCTGACTGGGACACAGTCAGCATTTCAACACCTAGGGACACAGTTTCCATTTTTTGCAAAGAAATACGTCCTCTTCCACTTCGCATCACACACTGGGGGCCCTCTCAGTCCATATGTACGTGTCCCATCTTTCTTAAAGGATAGAGTACAATGAAATATTTCTACCACAGGAAACACGACAGGCAGAAATGACCCATGGCACTGACCATCAGCCTCGGTGGGTATTGACCTCGGTGTCGGGCAGCAGTGGGAGTGAAGGTGTCACACCAGAAACACGCGGCCTCAGGAAAGGTGGCTGCAGCGCCCTGCCTTGGTTGTCGCCAGGCAAGAAGCACGAGGCAGTACAGACCAGGTTGTGACGGACATTTAGATTTTGGAATAAAAGCCAGGAACCTGGCCTCTAAGTGGGAAATCTCCCAATTATAAAATGTTGATTCTATTTTAGAAAATACTGTGTTGGCTAACAAACTTCACTTATAGTTCAAATTTTGCCTGTGGTTGCCCATTTCTTAGCTGCTCCTTGCAAATCCCACAGGAGAACAAAAAGTTGTTTATTCATCCATTTATTTTTCATTTATCAACCCACATTTATTGAGTATCAATCTCGATTGGAGCTGTGGGGCTTTCAACAATAAGGGCTATTGAATTTTTTTTAAAAAACTCAGTCTAGCAATGCCTCACCCTCACTTAAAAAACAGATCCATACTCACAGGGCAGTCATTCCCTGTATGCTTAGAGGCTTCATATCAACATGTACAGTTCTAATCTCTCACCTGACCTTCAGTATGTCTAATTTTCTTCAAATATGATCCTATGTAATAAAAGTGTAATGTGAAAATTGGCCCAACAGTGGAATGACCGTCACTATGACACACACCGGCCACCAGGGGGCAGATGCTCAGTGCAGGAGCTGCCCCCTGTGTCGGTGCACTCCCACAAGGGTTGCCCTGCTCAGCCAAGAAGCCCTGAGCCGGGCTCAAGGCTAGTGAGCCCAGCGGTGGTGGCAGGACCCTCCCCCGCCTCTGCTGCAGGAAGGCAATAAGGAGCAAGGGGTCCTGGACTACAAGAGCCCTGGACTGCAAGAGGGATGTCTGACTGCAGGCGTGGGGATCGGCCTAAGCTGGCAGGCGGACATCCCCAGAGGGGTCCCAGACTGGGACTGCAAGAGTTCACAGGCCAGGCTGAGGGACTCCCCCATCCCCACACCCATTCATCCCTCCCTCTCCCCCTGCACAAATCTTGTGCACTGGGCCTTTAGTATATCAATAAATCAGGTCTTCTTGAATCAACATGAATACATCTCCAAAGCATAATAATGAGAAAAAAAAGTTTAAAAGTTGCAAAAATAGGCAGAATGGTTTTATGTGAATTTTTAAGGCAACTGAAACAATGCTATATATTGTAGGAACATGCATCCACGGGAAAAGCATAAAAAAGTCTACAGACACCCATTTGAGGACCATGAGTGCCTCTGGGGGAAGAAGAAGGGAAATGAGATGGAGATATTGGTCTGTAATTGTATGCACAACACTTTATTTCTTTAAAAATATCTGATGTAATTTTGACAAAATGTAAACATTTGTTAAATCTTGATGACAGGTACTTAGGCAGCCCGTGTTTTCTCCCTCTTCCTGCTTACAATATTTAAAATAGGTAATAAAAATAGAATAGGAATGTGAAAACCAGCATGACTAAATTAAATTTTTTTTTCTTTATTCCTAAGGGAATGCCTTTTCTAATGTTCGCCATTGCTTTAATGGCACCAGCCTCCCAGACTTGAGATATTTAAATTCTCCTGTTTGTTTGTCCCCAGTGGCTAACCCAGTCTGTTACTTATGAAATCGACCTTCAGAGCGTCTCTTCCCATTTTTACTGTATCATTACGATACAGACATCATCATTGAACACCTTATCCACTGTCATCACCTCCAGATGTGTGACAGCCTGCATTTCCTCCTCCCCTTTGCCCTGTGCAATGCTCTTAGCGCGTGTATCACATCTCTTCCTGGCACTTGGGCATCACCATAGTTTGGCCCCATCTCAGTTTATAAAGCATATATCTCCTCTCCCACCATCCCTAACCTCCTCAGCATCCCTCCAGTGCCTTCCAGAACACAAGGACCATTCCACTTTCAACACTCATGATTTCTCACAAGATGTTTCTCCTTCACAAAACCCCCTTCCTTTCCTCCCTTTCCAAAACTCCTCCCTACAAGTCTGCTCCAAGTTCTGCCTCCTCTGTAGGACTTGACCTATATTTATTGTCATTATATTTTTGGCACTTGTATTCACCTTGGTGCTGTATTAAGCTTTTGGTTTGCAAGGTTATCCTAGGTAGAAGTGTTGGTTTGGTTGTTTTTGTTGTTGCTTTTTTTTATTGTTTTGACTTTTGAATTTTTTTTTTCTTCTCTTAAGATCACCTCCCCATGTTCAACATTTTTTGTAGTTGTCTCGTGTCCTCAGGGAATCAAACGTTGACAAGCAGATCTTCGGATGACTCTGTCTCAGGGAGTTTAGTTTGGTGCCTGGTGGCTCTGCTCATTCCTCTATATCAAAAGCTGGGGTTAGGGACCCTGCTCGGTACTAGTGCATAGAAACAACAATTTTTGAAAATGGATTTTGTATCTTACAACATTATTAAATTCATGTATTGTTTCTAATGGTGTTTTGATTCTTTAGGGTTTTCTATACTATAATAGTATATCATCTGTAAATAGTGACAGTTTCACTTCTCTCTGATTTGGATATTTTGTGTGTTTTTTTGTTGTTGTTGTTTTGTTTGTTTTTTTGTTTGGTCCAATTGCACTGTCTAGGACTTCCAGTACTATGTTGAATAAAAGTGGTGAGACTGGGCATTCTTTTCTTGTTTCTGATCTTAGAACAACAGCTTCTAGCTTATTGCTGTTGGGTATGATGGTAATTGTGGGTTTGTTATAATGGCCTTTATTATGTTGGGGTTCATTTCCTCCATACTCACTTCGTTAAGAGTTTCTGTCTGTCATCAGTGGATGTTGAACTTTGTCAAATGCTTTCTCTACGATTGAGATGATCAGATTATTTTTACCCTTCATATTGTTAATGCGGTTTTATCACTTGTCAATTTTGTGGATGTTGAACCAGCTTTGCATTCCTGGAGTAAATCCCACTTGATCGTGTATGTGATCTTTTTAATATATTGTTATATCTGGTTTGCTAGTATTTTGTTGAGGATTTTTGCATCTATGTTCATCAATGATATTGACCCATAATTGTCTTTTTTGGTGTGTGTGTCTGTGTGTCCTTGGCTGGTTTTAATATCAGGGTAATGCTGGCCTTGAAATAGTTTCCTCCTCTTCCATTTTTTTGAGGGGTAGGGAAAATTTTGAGAAGGATTGCTATTAATTATTCTTGACTATTTGGTAGAATTTACCAGTGAAGCCATTTGGTCCTGGACTTTTGTTTGTTAGGAGGTTTTTGATTACTGAATCAATCTCCTTACTAGTAATTGTTTTGTTCAGATTTTCTATTTCTCATGATTCAGTATTGGTAGATAGTATGTTTTTAGGGATTTATCCATTTGTTCTAAGTTTTCCAATTTGTTGGCAATCTTGTTTATATTTCCAAAGAGCCAGCTCTTTCTATGTTAAAGTTTTATAGCAAATGGTTTATTTCTTCAGGTCTAGTGCGGATCAACAGTTTCCTGGTTCAATGTGCTCTGTGGCATAAATGCTGACTTGGCAGATTGAGGCTTGTAAGAAGCTAAAGGAAAGGTACCAGAGATTAACACATGGATGCATCGCTGATCCAGGGAAATTAGACGGCTTCCTGAGTGTATTTCCAAATCAGTACTCACTCGAAGTGATATTTTCAGGAGAAAGGTGGGCTAGTGCAAAATTGCTAAGTATCCTGTGAAAAGGGGCACTGCTCAGCATATAGGGGCACCTGAAGTTTGTAAGTGTCCAGTTTTAGTTACTTGGTGTTTTCCCCCTAAAACCGATGTATTTAAAATTATAGTAAGGGAATAATATGATTGATTGCATATTAATACTTGTAGGAAAGAGATGGGTGTTTTTAATCCCTTTAAAATTTCGAAACTCAGTGAAAATTGTAGAAAATGAAAGCCTGTGAGCTAGAAACCAGTATCAAGGAGCCCAAGGATGCAGCTCTTCCCAAGCATGGCAGTGCCATCACCCGCTCACCAGCCACCCCTTTTCGGCCGCAGTATTATAATAGTGCATTCAATAGAATTTATCCCGGAGCAGCCAAACTAAAACACTTTGGTGTTGGACTTTTCTTTCATTCTTTACCTCTGGAATCTTTCAAGAAAAGCAGCTGGCAGGTCAGATGCACTAGGAATGAACAGCTGCAGCCTGTTGCAGCATCCCACCTGTGCCTTTCTCCTTGGTGTCTCCCCCCCCCCCCCCCCGGCCCTGCAGAGGACTATGAGTGCTAAGCAAGAGTCCCTGGAGTGACAGTCCGTCATCAGGTTCTCAGAGGAAAGGCTAGACTTCTCATTAGTCACATCAGTTTTGGTCACAGGGGGGAGGAGCGCCTGGAGAGGTAATGGCAGGACACATCCGCTCACCAGTGAGACAGCTTCCTCAGCGCCCTCGACGTGGCCTGCGCTTGTGGCCTCCCTAACACTAACCGCCCTGGTGCCAATAAGGGTCAAACACATTTTCTCTCCAAATAAGTAAACCACTGTCTCCTCTGTTTCCTCGATTTCCTACGTAGCTCCCACGATGGGATCTGCATATGGGAGTACAAGCAGTAGCCTAAGAAGTTGTTTCACATCATTCCGTTTTTCATCAAGAAAAATCTTCACCTTTTCCTAAAGGTGGAATACTTCCCTTTCACTAAATGTGAACATACTACTCAAATCTCTTTTGCTTCCTGGGATTTTAATTTTTCTCACAATAATTTCCAGATGACACAACCTCCGTGGAGAAAATTCCTGAAAGATCGTATGCATTACAGTAGGAAATGGATCTGATGCTAACTTTTTCCCCCCTAATAAAAACAGTGTATTCAGAAGTGATGGATGATATTATTTGGTTTAGAAAGAATGAGTAAAAGCTCCCCTTCTTCCTCCTTAAAATTATGCCCATCCAGAGTTCTACCAAGCAAAAGAATATTTTTCCTCATTATCCAATATTGTCAAATCCTACTTAACGTGTTGCCAGTGTGCCAGTGAATGTTACAGCCTGCAGATAGGATCCTAATGTGCTTGTTTGCTGTTTTCCCTCAATGAGTCATGGTGTATTAAAGTGAGTAACATCTTTTAAAGTCTTTTGCCAGCTATTTTTTGCTGAAGTGCTTATATCCACATTTTTTTAAAAGAGACACAATAATTATGAGTATTCTAATTTGGAAATAAAGAGAAATTGAAAATGTTGAAGGGAAAAGAGCTGAGTGGCATGGGGAGAAAGGCAGTCCCTAGAGCAGAGCACAATGGCTCTTAAAGCTTAAGACTTAGGAAATGATTTAAATTTTGCTGACACCTTTCCTCAAGCCTCAGGCTTTCCTGGACTGTAGAGAAGATTCTAGGATGTGAAACAAACCAAGTATCGATCCTACTTTAAGAGAATCTTTACATCCATGGAATGCAAATTTAAGGAGATTAGTGGATACAATAAATGGAATTAATAGGTTTCTTATTTTGATGCCTCCTATTCCAGAATTGCTGCACAGTGTTTGAATGGGCATAGTAGACTCCCTACAACCAGAGTATATTCATGCTGATGGAAAATGATGTTCTAGCAAGAAGGCATGTAGGTAATAAATACTAACATGCACAAGGCAGTACTAATAACATGTACTAGGGAATAAATAATAACAACTACTCAATACATTTATTGAGCACTTTCCATGTAGATTAGCCATTGTTCTTAGTGTTATCCATAATATCTCATTGAATCCATAAGGTAGTGCCACGAGTTGGGTCTTATTATCATGCCATTTTAGAGATGAGGACGTTTAGGGGCAGAGAAGTTAAGTAGTTCGCCCAAAGTCATGCAGCTGGATTTGAAGCTGGTCAGGGTGGTACCAGAGCCAGACTCCTGACCTCTGTTCTGCATGACCTTTCTACATTCATAATAAATGCTCCTTGAGTAAAAGAGGGATCATAGCTTGAGTGAAGTGTTTCATCTTCAAGTCTATAGGGTTGGCCAGTTGAGTTTATTGCACTACAAACACTGCAATATTCTACTCATAGTTACAAACCCAAAACTACAAAACACAAGGGAAGTGCCTGTATGTGTTTGTGCTTATAGTATACCATGTACCAAATTGCTAGCAGACAAATCTCAAAAGACTGTGTGTGGTCTGTAATATCCTATGTATTTCAAACACTGGTTTCTTCTCTGGTTCTTTGTTGATAATGAAGATCTGCCTGTGGTTTAAACTCTGAATAGATATGTATAAGCTCTTTTTCAAAGAGGTTATTGTTTATCATAGTGCCTGGTGATTGATTGAGCTGGTGTGTGAAGTATTTTCCATTAGATCCTATCTACTGATAAAAAGTAAGTTGCATCTCACTGACTATATGCTACTAAAATTCAAATTCCAAAGCATAGCAAGTTCATATCTTGATGTTCAATAGCTCAAAATCCCCCGAGAGTCAGAGTAACAACAGATAGGATAATATCTTGCTAATAAAATGCGCTTTATTTTCTTACTAAGTGTCTTGAACAAAGCCCCTAAGATTAAGAAACAACCCTGTCCTGCTGCCCCATGTCTCCCTCAAGCATTCTGAGATGGGGAGAGCTGGCAGAGGTGGAGGTATCTCATTGCCCAGATGGCCCAAGTAGCCTTTTTCTGTTTGGTTGGTATTGTTTTGTTTTTCCATTTTATGAAATCACTGGGGTAACACTGGTTAACAAAATTATACAGGTTTCAGTATTCCACTTCTGGGAATATGTCTCAAGAAACCTGAAATGCTAATATGAAAGAATATATGCACCTCTATGTTCATTGTAGCATTATATGCAAGAGCCAATATTGGGAAGTAGTCCATCAGTACAGGAATGGATAAAAGAGCTGTGGAATAGTACTCAGTGGGGGGAGAAGGAAATTTTAACCAATTGCCTTTTAAAATATAGTTTATTGTGTTTTTTTTTACAGAGAGGAAGAGAGAGGGATAGAGAGTTAGAAACATTGATGAGAGAGAATCATCGATCAGCTGCCTCTTGCACACCCCCTACTGGGGATGTGCCTGCAATCAAAGTACATGCCCTTGACCGGAATCAAACCTGGGACCCTTCAGTCTGCAGGCTGACGCTCTATCCACTGAGCCAAACCGGTTTTGGCTCAATTGCCTTTTAAAAGCATTGTTATGTGGGTGGTTTAACTTGGTGTATGGAGCTCTTGGAGCTGCACAGGTGGGTGGGATACTCTTACTCTTGCATCCATGCTATATGCAGAAGGAGTTGCATGGCTTCCTTCACTCGGCTGTCATTGGGGGAAGATGGCAGAGTGGACACTGGTGTGGTGGAAAAACATATGTGCTTTCAAGCTTTAAGTCTCAAATCTATCACTTACTGGTATATCCTCTTAGAGCATTCTAAAAGCTTTCTGAGGCTCAGTTTTCCTTTTCTGTAAAATAAATAATACCTAGTCCCAAAAATTATACTTTGATCTATATAGGATGGAATACAGTATGTCCAGCCTCTTTTCTCTCTACCTGACAACCCAAGCAAATCAGATTTATTCCTCCATCCATATATGTACATGGTTTATCTATTTCAATGTTTTTGAGTAGGTTGTTCTTTCTTCCTAGCATTTCCATTTTCCTCATGTCTATGTGTCTGAAACTTGCTTCTTTTGCAAGTCCTAGTTTAAATACCCTACTAAAGTCAAACTTTCCCCAGTTCCACTGAACAGAAGTACTTTCTCTTCTCTCTGTGTTCCAGCCCCCCTTGGGGGTGCTCGATGGCATTTAGCATGCCTTTCCTTGGGTTATAGTCATTTATATGCTGCTTTTATTTTTCCTACTGGACTACAACATCTTTGGGAGGGAAATGATGCCTTGTCCATCACTGCATCCCTATAGAGTGCTTAGCATGGTTCCTTGCACACTGGCAGTCAATAATTGTGTGTCTAATTGAATTGAATGAGAGAAGGAAACCGAACTCTGTGCAGATTGCTGAACCTTTCTCTCGGCTCAGGCTTGAGGAACTCAGCTTCTGTGACTGAGCCTGGTTTAACCTAAGGTGATAACGGAAGCAGAGCTGATGTCTTTTCCTAGTCTTCCTACTTGTAGTCATCTGTATTCTTCGGGAATTGTTTGCCTCCTGGAAGATGTTTGCACTCTGAGAAGTCTATAGATTGAATACATTTTTTTAAAAATACTATCAAAGAGAATTGAGCGAGACCAACTTCAAACATGGAATTGCCAGGGGAAATATCCAAACTATCTGCATTTTATTTGATATACGATTAGGCATTGTATTGATCCTGTTTTTCTTTCTTAGCGATTGCATATGGTCTTCTTGCTTTTTAAATGTCACAAGTGTAATTTCTTTCTTTGCTTAGCCCCTATAAGTCCACATGGTGAAAAATCAAGAGAATGAATTTTCACATTGCTATGTATGTGATAAAATGAAAGTCACAAAATAGATTTGTTTTATTAGGATTATCAACATATATCTTACGCATTGATTTTTCCCACTGTGTTGTTTTAGAAATAGTAATGATTAAGTTTCCTTTATAGTGGTGTTCATGCAGTTAGGTGGTACAGAAAATGCCTTTAAATATTCACTTAAAACTAGATGTTCAGCTGTGGATACATGTTGAACATTGGGTAATAAAAGTTTTCCTTAAGTGAACCTCAAAAATATTCTAACATAGATGGTAATTTCACCAATTCTCTCATCAGCTTCTTGCTCTCTTTACATTCAGCCTTTCTCTCATTAAATCCTGGACTTGAGCATATTATCCTACTCTCCTGTTTTGTTGCTTCTCAGCATCTACTAGTAAACCAAAAGGATTTGATCTTTCAGAACAGTTTCATGACTGCAGTCATCACACTGCTTTATACTGAAAGGAACATGTTGGCTGACATTCAACAAACATTTATTGAGCAACTACCATGGACTGGGAAACCGGGGCAGGAGGAGGGATACCCATCCATTCCTTATTTTGTTAGAGCTTTTAGAGGGAAGAAGACATATACCCAGCTCTTCGATAGGGATCACATTCTAAACACTTAACAATCTGTACAGTCCGATACTGACCAGCCAGAGTGGGCATTGGCCATGGCCTGGAGAAGAGTCCTGCAAAGGCAGACACTATCTATCAAGTTGCCAGATGGTGGGAAGGCCCAAGGATTTCTGGGTGAAGTGGGTCAGGGCTGGGGTGGCAAGAAGACACTGGTGTGTTGGGTCTGGGGGTGAGGATGGATGCATATGATGGGCAAGAGCTTTTTCCAGCTGTTTTTAAAGTATTTCACTGTCTTTGCCCAGATGTGGCCATCCTGGTGCAAATGAGCAGAAGGTTAAACACAGCCACCCAGTGAGCTCAGTATCACTGAACAGAATTAAAAGTGAGGAAATCTAATATGATTGGTGATGAGCCCACATCTCCCTCACTCTGAAGCCCATTGTCTGTAATAGTAACTAATTCATACTGACAAATCCAGAGAAGGAAGACAAGGAGGAAGAGGATCATGCTCGTGATTTATAAAGAAAAGTGCCTTTTGAGCTGGGTCTTTAAAGTCAAAAGAGATTTTATCATAAAACCTCCCAGAATTTGTGGTATTGGGTTAGTTTGTTCCATCTGTAGTAAGGATCTCTTTTGATTCTTTTCCTAGCTAGCATTTCTCTCCCTTCCCTTCTTCCCACATCTGCCACAAAAATTCCAAATCTAGGGTTCAGATGCAGAAGGGCCATGAACTTCCGGAACCCTAGAACCCATTGCATTTGTGTCTGCCAGTGTACATTTTTGTGGGAAGATGATCCATAGTCCCCTTCTGGTTCTCAAAGGCCTCAGTATAACTCCCATACATTAGAGGACACTCACAATATCCCACAGAGGGGAATGGTAGGGATTATGATGTCATATAATGCAGCATTCTGAAACAGCAACATGCCCATTTGAATTTCAAAGGCCTGGAAAAGTGAGTACTCTCTTTGGAACTTACATATAGATTCTTATCAAATAAAAGGCATTTCTCCTGCAAGTCCCAATGAATACTCTTGAAGAAATGAGACACCACAGAACATAGGCACCCAACCCTGGCAGACACTGGTGGCTCACCAGCAGTGACCAGCATTTAGAGATCACGGTGCATAGGGCAATGCCAGCTCACAAGAGACCATGGTCTGATGCAAAGCTCTGGATCTGACTACTGGGGCCCAACCATGGCTGTTGCTTCCCTGTGCTATAGCTTCAGACAAATTAGTTAATCTCCATGTGCCACTGTGTTCTCATCTTGGAAACTAGGAAACTGGTTCTACTTAATTTTTACAGTTATTGCTGAGAGTAAGTGGTGGGGCCAGATGGGACTAACAAGGTCTGCAGCAGCTGAATTCTTCCACCAAGGTCAGAGTGGCAGAAGGTCCAGGACCCAACGTCCCCCTCTGAGTCTTTTGCCACTCACCTCGTCTTGCTCCCTGGTCTCCGTTTGCCATCTCTTTTGAGCCTGGGCCCCCTGTTGCTTCCTTGTCTTCATCCTTGACTTCCCCCTGTCCCATGAATGAGAGGAGAACAGGTGTGGGAATGAAAAACCGTGACATGATTCTGGAGGCCTGCCTTATTTTATTTTATTTTTAAAAATATTTTTATTGATTTTTTACAGAGAGGAAGGGAGATAAATAGAGAGTTAGAAACATAGATGAGAGGGAATCCTCAATCAGCTGCCTCTTGCACACCCCCTACTGGGGATGTGCCTGCAACCAATGCCCTTGACTGAAATCGAACCTGGGACCTTTCAGTCTGCAGGCCGACGTTCTATCTACTGAGCCAAACGGGTTTCGGCATGGCCTGCCTTATTTTAAACATAGCAAATAAAAGTATCTCACGATTCCAGAACTACTCGTTCAGCTGAGTAAAGCTAAAATCCTCTATTTGATGCCTTACCTGGCAGAGCTTATATTGTTAGCTTCCTAAGATGTGGCTAAACTGCAGTTTCCATTGTGGTTATGTCAGTGAATCAACAAGTATTGCTTGAGACCTCAATATAAACAGTGCAGAAAATCGGGGGGGGGGGGTGTAAATACACAGGATTCAAGGATCACCCAACGAAGACCATTCCTATTTAACGGAAATCCTGTACACCTTTTTCTGTGTTTAGAGTGTATTAAAAGATGGACATTGCAGCCCATTTTGAGAAAGCCATGGCAAAGTCACTTAAGAAACATCACTTGAGCACTTCTGAGCCTTCCCTCCCCACCCTCAGCAGCATCTCCTTCAATACAGACGGGTCCATCCACTACAAAGAGAAGCCGTACCCCTCCGCCTCCGAAGCCTTGGACGCTTACATTGACGATTTCCATTTAAGCTGCGAGCTTCCTGAGGTTAATGATACAAAGGTTGGCTTGGATCCGAGCCCCCTGGCATTTCTTGCTAAACCCAACTGTGGTAAGCTTTCATTATTTGCGGAGTTCAATTTTTAAGGATCCGTAGGCAGCTAATGCTTTGAGAAGAGATATGATCTAAAAGGTATTTTTTTTTTTGGTAAAATAATGGTCACACAATTCGTGAATCTTTCCCTAAGATTGACATATCATTTTAAGTTTCCAAAACTTTCTCAGCGATGGGTGCCCTGGAATTGAGAGGGAATTACGGAAAATGCGTCCCAGGCTGGATTTCAGAGTGGGAAAGCAGTGGCCTCCAGTATAAAAGCCTTGAGCTTTGAGACTGAAAGTATTAAAAAAGTCACTTCAACTCTCCAAGGAACAGTGACCCTTTTATAAAATAAGGATAAATAATAAGGCCTCGCAGGGTAATTGTGGGGACAGGATGTATGAGAGGATGCTCTCTAAGTCGTTATGGCTGTGGGATCCCTGGCTCGCCTGTCGCACAGCGAACATTAGAGCAGAACATTAGAACGGGGTCTCGCTCCGTTCTGCTAGTCACAGCTGAGATGTGATAAGAGCCACTTACTCTCCCAGGCTTTAGTTTCTCTGCCAGTAAGTCAAGGAGACTGGACTTTATGAGTTTCGTAATTTTAAAAGTCTATATTATGGCAAAAATTAAAATCAGTCAACTCCAGTGTTTAAAACAGTGTCCATTGCCCTAGCCAGTTCAGCTCAATAGGTAGAGCATCAGCCTGAGGATTGAAAGGTCCCAGGTTCAGTCCAGTCAAGGACATGAACCTCAGTTGCAGGCTTGAGTCCCAGTCCTGGTTTGGGTGAGTGCGAGAGGCAACCAGTTCTTACATGGGTGTTTCTTTCTGTGTGTCTCTTTCACTCTCTCTAAAAATCCACGGAAATCTATCCTTGGGTGAGGATTAACAAAACCAAAAAACAAAAAAATAGTGTCCTTTGTAGAAGCTGAAAAAAATACCATCATGAAAGCAAAACATGCATCTGAATTGGTGGCTGATTGACCATGAAATCCTTGAGGCAATAAAGTCCTCTGATTGTGACTTCTCTACTCTATATTAAAAAAATAAAAAATAATAATAGTAGTAGTAGTAATAATAATAATAATGATGATGATGAATGTCTGCTCCTGTACTACACATGGACTTTTAAAGACTATATGTTAGTGTGCACAAAAGAATAT
This sequence comes from Vespertilio murinus, assembly GCA_963924515.1. Lineage (NCBI taxonomy): Eukaryota > Metazoa > Chordata > Mammalia > Chiroptera > Vespertilionidae > Vespertilio > Vespertilio murinus. The sequence continues at coordinate 137,243,627 of OZ004707.1, forward strand.
TAGAAAGCTATACATTATAACATCAAGGTGTCATTTATTATTATTGAATTTAGGTTATTATGAAAACAACATTTGCCATATTATTGCATGCTGTATTTGATATGCAAGGTTAGATCCTTGAAACATCTCCTCACTCTTTTATAAGTGAAAAAGCGAGAAGATTCGTGCAAATGTACGTTAACCCTGCACAAGAGAACAACCTGGTTTCTTTAAGCTACCGTTGTACTGGTTGTAATGCTTGCTGTGGTTTGATAAATGGGCAGGCATGATGTGAGGCTGAGTGTGAAAGTGTGGTTTAAGTATCTATATTACCTATGCAATTGAAGTGCAAAATGTATTGTAATTTATGCAGTAATACTGCTGGTTTTCCTGACAAGGATTTTCATTCCTTTTTTTTCTTTTTCTTTTTGAGGTAAGGTGGTAGAGGTCTTTCTGTGTCAGTTTTTGTCTTGAAGTTTTTGCACTATTATCACTTCTCTTTACTGAGAAGAGACAGCAGAGTTGGCACTTGTTAGTGACGGGGAATGTGATACAGGCACTTGCTCTTTCCCACGTTCTCCTGAGTTATTAACTCCACCATCACTGTTATTCTTAACATTTCTTTGTAAAGGGATAAGAGTCTTTACTTTTGTATGATTATAAAAGCAATATGCACTTATGGCAAGAAATGTTCAGAAAGCAGGAAGAAAACAGAAACCAACCCCAAAGAAAATGACTGTTAATAATTCTATATCAATTTCTCTGTACATTATATAGTAGAGGTTTTTCTCTGTACATTATATAGTAGAGTTGTAATATCCATAGTTTCATAACCTTGTTGATTCACTTACCACTATATTGTGAATATCTTTTCATGCCTTTAAAAAGTTCTGTATCTTTACATTGAATGTCTCTTTACTATTTCATTGTCTCTGCCAGGACAGTTTGGGTTGTTACTGAAATCTTTGTTATTCAAAGTGTTGCAGTTGCCACCACTGTATACACATGTTTGGGGAATTTTCCAGTTACATCCTTAGGATAAAATCCTAAGGGTATAGTTTCTGGGTCAAACTCCATGCACATTTCCTAGGTTTGATTCATATTGTTAAGCTGTTAAGGACATACCAATTTTATACATTTTTATCAATGCATTAGAAGGAACCTGATGTCCCTCTAATCTCACTGCCCACAAATATTATGAACTATTTTTCATTCTTGCCAATCTTCTGGGTAAAAATTGGTATCTGTGTTTACTAAGCATTCGCTTTTCTTCTTTTGTAATTACCTTTTCTTCTTTTGTAATGATTTTTTTTTGCTGGCTTTTAACATTTAAATCTTTATCTAGAGTTAATTTTTTTGTTAGGTACAGTGAAAGCCTAATTATTTTTTAGAACAGTTCCACTTGCCACCTTTATCGTAGCCTGAATTCCCATCTATACTTAGGCTTATTTCTTGGCTTTGTTCCACTTATCTGCCTGTCCCATTTTTGTGCTATTATCACTCTATTTAATTGCTGTAATTTTAAAATAATTTTTTTCTTTTAATTTAATTTTATTGTTTAAAGTATTACATATAGTAGTGCATATATCTCCTTTTTCCCCCATAGACCTTCCCCCAGCCTCCCCTACCCCCTGTCACATACCCTCATCCCCCCCCCCCCGCCAGTGTCTTGTGTCCATTGGTGTGTTTATATGCATGCACACAAGTCCTTTGGCTGATCTTTCCCTCCCTCCCCAACACTCCCCAGCCTTCCCGCTGAATTTGACAGTTTGGTGCTTTACTCCCTCTGTGTCTTATCTTTTTGTTCATCAGGTTATAATGTTCTTTATTTTCCATAAATAAGTGAGATCAGGTGGTATTTTTCTTTCATTGCCTGGCTTACTTCACTTAATGCCTTGGCTAAGACAGAAGGTGGAGAACTTAGAAGGAGTCATGTCTATTCGCGTTCATTCCTTCTTCCAAATGGACTTTAGAAAGCCTTCTTCACGATTTCAAAATGCTGGTCTTTGGATCACTTGGATTGGACTTTCACCGTTTGCCTGGGTCCTGCCTGATCCCCTCCCGGCTGTTGTCCTCCCTACACTAAGGAGGTCTCCCTGAAGCACAGGGATGTGTGCTGTCTACGTGTCACAAGTACTGCAGTGGCTCCCCACTCTCCTGGAAATAAGCTTCAAACTGCTTAAAACCGTCTCGAGGCCATGGGTGATCTGACTCTTACTACTAAGAAATGTAGCTTCAGTGTCTCATCTCCACCACCACCCCTACACACACTGAACTTCTGGTCCCAATCTTCCCGAGCTGCCTCCAGCCGATGGCATGCAAATGTTTCCTCTAACGCCTCTCTCCTCCTCTTCTTCTGGCAAATTCTTCTTCCTGGTCTCAATGTAGATGTCACTGTCCTCCGTTTCCCTACAAAATTCAGTTTAGTTGTTCCTACTGTGTCTTCCCTAGCATCTTGTCAGGTTTCCCCAGGACGGTGTTAAACACTGTATAGTAAGAACCTGTTCACTGGCTTATCACTCCCACGAGCTTGATAAGACCGTCTAAGCTCTAGGTCTTCTTTACCATTATAATTCCCCTGTAACTTGGCACTGAGGGTGTACAGTTAGTTATTGTTGATAAATGTAGCTGTGAGCGAAACATTGCTGCTATGACTGTGTTGTGTATATCTACAATACCAGGATATGTCGTTTTCCTATTCTCTTTCTATTGATGATATGGCTGTTCTAGAAACTATTGCCCTCCCCCACATTTTTTTGCATTGTCAATATAATTCACTAGAGGCCCGATGTATGGAATTCATGCAAGAGTAGGCCTTCCTTCCCTCTGCTGCCAGCACTGGCTTCCCTCTGGCACCCGGGACTCTGGTTTCCCTCTGGCCGCCCGCAGGCACTGGGGCCCCAGGGTTTGTTCCCTCGCAGCCCTGGCTTCATGTGGAAAGTCATTTGGAAGTACGCCTGGAAGGACATTCGGTCAAGCATATTATGCTTTCATTATTATAGATGATTTACTAACTCGGGATAAAGAGTGATAATATTTATTTCTCCTTCTTGTCAGATCAACGTGAACGTGATCTGCACAGTGCTGGGAACCTTATACGTCTAAGGGCGCAAGGGAGAAAGATGACCCATAATATAACACCCATGAGAATCCTTTAGGTTCTTTACAAAATTCTCCGCCGATGATGTCTTTGATTCAGAGAGCCACACCCATTGTTACTTAAGTACTTAAGTTAGGCTCATCCTGGAAGACTCACCTCACGTGTTACGCAGTTTCCTCAGAGCCCGCTGGCTGTGCTCTTCAGCTGTGGTGGCCCCTGTGCAGAGCTTTGCACTCCGTGCTCTTGACTGCATATGTCTGTCTCCGTTATTAGTGTTTCCACAGAGTGTGGCATAGTCAGTCAGTTGAACAAACTGACAAGTAATCCTAAAGGATTATTACCTCCATGTGTCAGATAAAAGTGTATTTACAATGAAAACATATGGGCCTCTATCTACTAGGCCTGCTACTACACTCAGATGACTCTAACTTATTTTAGGTTTGTAGAAATTGGGGGGCGGGGGGGGGAGGAGAGGGAGAAGGGGATTGACACTCTTTACATTGGACTTTTGTTGTCTCCTTCACTGTAATATTTTTCTGTTCTTATTGTATAAAGAACTTTTTGCCCCAATGGGGTGTAGAAACTATTTCCAGGCAGTATTTTGTCTGTCTTTGCCTTGAAAGTCAAGTGACTTTCCTTGATGTGATAATGTGCTTTGGGAGAACCAGAGAGCCGATTCTCTTGAAAGATAATGGCAAACCCTGCATGGGTTTTACTTGAAACATTAATCCCTTGAAAATTCATCTTTTAGTTTTTATGCTCATATATGGAGAAAATGACCCAGCAATGCTGTAACAGCCTATTTTGTGGATGAGAGAGTTGTTCTTTCACAATAATGAAAAATTGTAACTATTGATTTGAAGGTAGACTGATCTGGAAATCAAATGAGAGTCTCAGTGGACGTAAGAAAGAAACCAATTCTCATACCACTCCTTAAAACAACTGGGTGAGACATTGTCTGACATCTCTGTAGTTGTGAGGTCGAGAAAGAAGGAATCTGTTTTAAAGTCATCTTGTTACTTTAAGGATAGATTTATTTTCCAGTTTATACTTTTCTGATGTTGGATCAACAAACTACATGCATTTAATTAGTGCCCAACATGTGCTAATTACAAGCATATTCGATGGAATTAAGAGTAGAGGACTAAGCATGGTCTCTGTTCTGAAGAACTGTGATCCCTGCCTTCAAGGACCTCATCGTTTACTGGTATTCAAATCAGTATAACACCAACCATTACACTGCAATGCTGTCAGTGCTAAGGTGGAAGCATGCATGAGGTTTGGGAACAAGCGAACATGCACCTAAAGCATGTTGGGAGATTGGGGAAGGCCCCCAAAGGAAATGGCCCCCAACTTAATTTTGAAGGTCAAAAAGAGAGGAAAGGTGCGGGTATGCAGACAGGCAATGGAGATTACTGGTAGCTCAGGGTGGATAGAAAAAAGAAGGATGTTCTTGAATTTTATCTCCTTAGGGCTTGTCTGAACTTCAATTTTAATTCTACTGGTATATTTGTGCTTATACTAAATTCATCCAGTTCCTCATATGGGCCATGAAAGAAAAAAGCAGATTTCGCTTATTCTCATGTGTGGCAACTTTTAAACCTATATATTTTTAATTAATTAATTAATTTATTTATTTATTTATTTATTTTAGAGAAAGGGGAAAGGAGAGGGAGAGAGAGAGAAACATTGATGTGAACATTAAATATCTATCAGCTGCCTCCTGCATGGCCCCTACCAGGGATTGAATCTAAAACCCAGGGATGTGCCCTCCTGGGAATCAAACCAGCAACTTTCAGTGCATGTGTCAGTGCCCAACCGACTGAGCCACACCTGCCAGGGCTGTGGCAATTTTTAATAGAAGATACTTGATGCAGATGTTTTCTATAACTTTTATCTCTGAAATTTCAGACTGTTTTTTTAGACTAAAAATTTTAGACTAACTTTTTTCATACTAGAAAATATAAAAACTAAATAAGAATTGGATCATGGTTCCAGTGGCCACACTTTGCTTGACTACTTTCCAGTCTTTTCTATGTTTCTTTCTTAGAACAATGACTTCATCTTTTCCCAGTGTGCCTCTCCGAAAGAGGCATTGCTACTTGCTAACCAGTCCCCTATGGACCCACCTCAATTTGATCTCCGTGCCAACTACTTCACTGTAATTGGTCCCTTGATGCTGATGTCCTGCCCCACCAATCTACCCTATACATCATGCCATTTCATGCTGTGAGATTTCATTAATGCTGTTTCTTCCTGCCTGAACTCTCCTTGCTCTCCCATCCTCCCTGCCGCAACACATACACCTTCTTCATATATCCAACTCCTTCTCACCTTTCAAAACCCAGGTCAAGATTCACCTTTTCTATTTCATTCTAATCCTTGTTTGCTGTGATGCCTTGCTTCTGTGCTTCTGTCCCCTCCCCCCAACCCCACTGCATGGCACCTGAGTATACTAATGCTAGAATATTCCACTCTAATAGTAATACCTATAACTTATTGGTATATATAAGATACATACATATGGTATGTATATTTGCTACTAAGAGTAATGCCTAACACTTACTAGGCTCTTATTATGTATCAAGAGAACTATTGAATGCTTTGTGTATGCTATATCATTTAATCCTGACAACCACACTATGAGATATTATCCCTATCTGACAAACTAAGACACAGACAGGTCTATGAAATTCCCAAGGACACAGAGCTCTAAGCATTGCCTCTGGATTTGTATGCACTCCAAAGCCCCCACTCTGGGCAGCACTGTACCATGTGCACTTTATGTATGTTACAGGACGTAGGCTAAGAACAAAAGAAAAAAAAAAAGAAATCCTAAGACCTCTTAGACATGATTATCAGAATTTCTAAGGAGAACCTAAATTGACAGACCCGATTCCATAGTTTATTTTCTTGGTTCATCTTACAAAGAAAAAAACAACGAGCAGGAATATAGCCAAAGAGAGAGGAAAAGCCCTTACATTGGGGGGGAGGGGGGGAGAAGAGAAACAAAGAGCCTGGCCGATTAACTCTTGATTTGGTAATGACTTTTGCTGTCATTTACAGAGAACTGTTTTTAAGGCAGTCACAAAGAGACTGTGTAAGAGCCAAAGTGCTGGACTTTGGGTGAGAACTCGGTTTGAATTCCAGCACTCTCACCTGCACTGAAGTGCCAGTCAGGTTATTTCATCGCGCTCGCTTTCCCTATATAAAATGGGGAAAGTAATACCCATCAAGGATGATGTATTGAAGATTAAATAAAATGATATATGTGAATGCACCTAAAACAGTTATATGTCACATTGTCAGTGCCCCAGAATAATCTGTTTACCCTGGAGGAATAAAATGTAAAATACGGCATTGCTTAGTGGTTTCGATGTTCTTTTTTTTTAACTCTTTGCTCTCACTCTGACATCTCATCACCCACCTCTGGCCATACAAAATAAACTATATATTTTCATGTGGGTCATTCCATTCTCACCCTGAGGGGAGAACATTGCCCTTGATGGTAATATGTATAAACTAGTGCACAAAAATTTGTGCACTTGGTCTCTCAGCTCGGCCCACACCCCCTCACAGTCCGGGAGCCCTTGGGGGATGTCCACCTCCTGGCTTAGGCCCACTCCCTGGGGGATCAGGCCTAAACTGGCAGTCAGACCTCCTTCTGGCAGCCTGGGAGACCTCGGAGGATGTCGACTAATGGGGAGCAGGCTTCAGCCGTTAGTCAGGCATCCTTAGCGCCGCCGCAGAGGCAAGAGAGGCTCCCACCACTGCCGCTGTGTTGGCCAGCCATGAACCTGCTTCTGGCTGAGCATTGCACCCCCTGTGGAAGTGCACTGACTACGAGGGGGCAGCTCCTGCATTGAGCATCTGCCCCCTGGTGGTCAGTGTGCGTCATAGCGACGGCTGTTCCTGGTTGTTCTGCCATTAGGATTGTTAAGGAGAGAAGCCCAGAGAAGCCCACCAAGACGCCAGATCAAAATTTATGCCTTTATTAACGAAGTCAAATCTGGGCTCTCCCCGCACTGTCACAGCAGTGAGAAAAGAAAAAAAGAGAGAGAGCACCGAGCACACAGGAAAGCCTGCTTTTATCCTTTTTTTTTTTTTTTTGAGGCTTGTCTATTTGGCAAATTCTAATTGGTTAATCTTTAAAAACACTAGTCTATGAGCTAAAGTTTACATATCAGGAAAGCTGAAGGCTATTCCTCTACCATTATAGTTTGTTTTGAGACCTTGGCTTATTGTGATTTAGGGTAGCTGGCAGTTGTTTTGCAATGGTGGGGGGAGGTATAGCTGACTAGGCAGAGTTCTTTGTCTGTCCTAGGGTCATGGTGACCCATCACACTATGAGCTATGAAAAATTACACTAGTACAGTAACATTGTTAAGAGTTTGCACACCTGGTGCAGGGGGTTTATTTTCAGTTTAAGCAGTTTCTGTTTTACCTGGTCTGTTCTGTTTTTGCTGCCTTGCGATTACTTGGAATAGGACATGCCTGGGGGTTGGGGATTGCAAACAGAGTCAGCTTATGACTAACATAAAGCGCACCATGCTACATTCTTTGTTGCGGGTCTGGTTGTTCATTCCTCCCCTGGGCTGGAGCCCTGCCTCAAAAGGGTCCTGCTGGCTATAACAGGGTCAATTTGAAAATTTGCATATTACCTTTTTATTATATAGGACAAATGGCTTTCAGACTTAACATACATGATGTGGGGTCTGCATTGATAGCATACCAAAGATTGTTTACTGTTCATAGAGTATTAAGTAGCCAGGATGTATTTTGCAATGTTCTGGTAACATTGTGGTTTACGTAGCCAACTCTTTTAAAGCAGTTGAGATAATCATTATATCGTAATTTTGCTTGTTTTGTTATCTATCCCGATTATGCCTTACAACTTGAAGTTTTATACTCTTAGTTATTTACTAGTTGCCCTGTGCACAAATTCATGTGCAAGTAGCTGGCTGCCACTTGCCTCAGCTGCCCACCTGCCCACAGTGCCACTCATAGCTCGCTGCCCCGCCCTCCCGTAGCTCTCCAGGGCTTGTAGATCAGTCATGATGTTACATCATGCTGACTAATTTGCATATTCGTCTATTATTATAGTAGATGCTTTGGGTATTGAAGATTGTCATTTGTTTCATTTATTTAATTGTTAATACGCATTCTACATGTGTGAAATAAGAATATGCAGAATGGATATGCATGTTTTAAGTAATAATAATAACAAGATGCCTACATGCCCACCATCCATCTTAGAATATAGAGTATTGATGACCACATGAAGCCCATGTACTCTTCTCAAGCATTGTTCCTGGAAACAACAGAAATCTATTTTCTCACTCTTCTGGAGACCGGAAAGTCCAAAATCAAGTTGTCAGCAGGGTTCAGTTTCTGGTGAGGGCTCGCTTCCTGGCTTGCAGACAGCTGCCTTCCCACTATGTTCTCGGTGGAGAGGAGTGCTCTTTCTCTTTTATAAGGACACCAGTTCTATGGGGTCAGGGCTCCATACTTATGGCCTCATTTAACTTTAATTGTCTCCTAAAGGCCTTGTCTCCAACACAGTCAGGTGGAGGGTAGGGAAGTTGTCAGGCTTCAACATACAAAATTTTGGGGGAGGGAGGGAGAGACACACTCAGTCCACAGCAATGATAAATACTTGCTGTTATCAGAAGTTTTATTTTTGTCAAGCTAGTGGATATAAATTGATACCTCGTTGTGACTTTTTCTTTATTATGATAAAACATACACAACAAAATTTACCATTTCCAACATTTTAAGTGTACCATTCAGTGTCATTAAGCACATTCCTATTATTGTGCAACCATCAATCACATAATCCATTTCTGTAAGTCTTTTCATCTTCTCACATTGAAATTCCATACTTATTAAACAAAAACTCCCACTTCCCTCCTGCAAGCCCGTGGCAATCATCTTTCTACTCTTTTTTTAAGCAGTAGAATTTCACAACTCTATATAACTAGCATAAATAACACCATTCAGTATTTGCCCTTTTCTGACTGGCTTATTTCACTTAGCATAATGTCTTCAAGGTCCTTCCATATTGTAGCATGACAGAATTTCCTTTCTTTTGTGTATCCACTCATCTATTAATAAACACTTGGGTTGCTGCCAGTTTTTGGCTGCCAAATTATGTCGCTATGAACATGAGTATGCAAATAAGTACATAAAAATGAGTGTACTATTTGAGTCTTGCTTTCAGTTCTTTTGAGTGTATATCATAGTGGTTTTGAATTTTTGTGTCCCTCATTACTAAAAAAATGGAATATCTTATTTTTATTGGTTATTGTGGGCCATTATTAGCCATCTGTGTTTGCTCTTTAAAATATCTGTTCATATATTTTATCTTTTTTTTTCCTAATGGATTACATGTTTTTATTTATCCTTTGTTGCTTATCTGTGTGGCAGTTTTCTCTTGATTTGTGACTTGTATTTATGATCAGAAACCCTTAAATTTAATATAACAATTTATTTTTATGACTTTTTATCTTGTTTAAGAAGTCTTCTACATTAAGTACATGAAGATTTTCAATTTTTTTCCAAGCCAGCATGGCTCAGTGGTTGAGCATCAGTCTATGGACCAAGAAGAATTCCCGGGAAGGACATATGCCCGGGTTGCAGGCTCATTCCTTAGTATGGAGTGTGCAGGAAGCAGCCAATCAATAATTCTCTCTCATCATCAATGTTTTATTTCTTTCTCCTTCTCCCTTCCTCTCTGAAATTAATATATATATATATATATTTTTTCAAAATCCTAATTAAAGAAAACATGGGATACAGGTGAATGTTAAATTTGAAACTTTATTTATAAAGTATTTATTGAGTCCTGCTATATGCTCCGATGCTATTAGAAGCTACTGACTTTTTTGCCCTCTTGGACCTTAACATTCTTTGAGGAGAAAGACAATAAACAAATTAATATATAATATAATGCCAGCTTTTCATCGTGCTATGAAGGAATAAAAGAAAAAGGAGCCAAAACCTGTTTGGCTCAGTGGAGAGAGCCACTGAAAGGTCCCAGGTCGATTCTGGTCAAGGGCAGGTACCTTGGTTGTGGGCACATCCCCAGTAGGGGGTGTGCAAGAGGCAGCTGACCCATGATTCTTTCTCATCGATGTTTCTCTCTATCCCTCTCTCTTTCTCTCTGTAAAAAATCAATAAAAAATATATTTTTTTAAAAAAACTTTAAAGAAAGAAAGAAAGAAAGAAAGAAAGAAAGAAAGAAAGAAAGAAAGAAGCCGAAACCAGTTTGGCTCAGTGGTAGAGCATCAATCTGTGGACTGAAAGGTCCCGGGTTCGATTCCAGTCAAGGGCATGTACATTGGTTGCGGACACATCCCAGTACGGGATGTGCAAAAGGCGGCTGGTCGATGTTTCTCTCTCATCGACGTTTCTAGCTCTCTATCTCTCTTCCTTCCTCTCTATAAAATGTCAATAAAATATATTTTAAAAAAATAAAGAAGAAGAAGAAGGGTACATTGGGACCAAAGCTTGACTCAAAGTGTGGTGATAGTCCATGCAGCTCCCAGCGCCAGCTCTATCACTATTCCTGCAATTGGGTGAAACTCATCTTACTTGCCCATTAAATGTGCAGATGGAATCAAATAATATGTATGACTTCTTTCACCTTGAAAAAATGTCTAGGATTCTGAGAAATCTAAAAGGTGTTTTTTTAAAAAAATTTTTTGCTCCTTGGGATAAAGTTTCAAAGAAAATAATATGCAAGTTTGAATTTTACCAGAGCTGAAAAATGTAGTTCACTTCCAATCCTGATTCTTAACTCTGTATCCTAGGAAGAGTAACTGTTCATCATTTCCAATGAAGCCGGCGTTAGCTTCCAGTAGAATCACTGTAAATGGGAAGCCATCTGTAACGGGATTTCCCTCTAATTAAGATGACTCTGCAGAGAAAGTTGTAAAAGCCAGTCTTCCATGATTGGCTGCAAAAAGTAAAGCACTAAAGTTGCTAAGTAATACTATAGATTTCAAAATTTATATGTATCTTTAGAGCTAGTCTCATAAAGAGAATGATTATTTAACATTCTAAATTTCTGAAAATGGTTTTCATAGTGGGGAGAAAATGTAACACATACTGCTTTCCTTTTTTTATCTATGGACATTAAAATGTAAATTTCACCTTGGAGAGAGTGGAAAATCTTTCCATGGAATGAATGCTAAATTGAGCGTGACAGGTGGTCGTGATTAGTCACTATTTATTACCAGGAGAGGAAGAAGAGAAGCCTTTGTTGTCTAATGAAATATAACACAACACAAAAGGAAAATGCAAAGATAGATAATTTTTGAACTAAAACATAAGCCATCTCTTTTTATTTTCTTATTTTTACTGAACGGAAGCATATGAATCTTATTCTTCCCACCTATCTGAGGGGTTACCCTCGACTCTGACTGCCTTGAATTTGAACAATCATTGTTCCAATTCTAATTCTGTCCCTTAAAGCTAAGAAAAATTGAGCAAGTTATTTAGCCTCAGGTAATTTCTTCCCTTTGGTAAAATGGGGAAAGTGGTAACTTAAGTCACATCTTTGCTGATTAAAAGAAAAAATTTGTGGCCATCTTTAAAAATTCAGAAGTCATAAAACATCCATTTCCTTCTTCCTCCACTTGTTCGTTTTTTATTTTTATTTTAAATTTGGGATGAAATTCTTAGGAGTCATCTTAAAAATTACAGACATTTTTATATCTGCTATAGAAACTAGTAGACTGTCAAACCTCAGAGGGAAGGTAGGGGAGGGTGGGGGGGAGGGAGAGAGATCAACCAAAGGACTTGTATGCATGCATATAAGTCTAACCAGTGATCATGGACAATAGAGGGGTGGGGGCAACTGTGGGGAGGGGTTTGGAATGGGAATGGGGAGATGAGGACAAATATGTGATACCTTAGTCAATAAAGAAATTTAAAAAAATAAAACAGACAAGAATATACCACCAAAAATAAACAAACAAAAGGAAACTAATAGATTCCTTATTCTGGCCCTTGAGAAAGTTACTTATTCTCCCTGAGCCTCACTTTTCTTATTTACCAAATCAAAATGATACCAATTCATAAAGATCATAGGTTTTCCCATGGACTCTATGTGTTTCACTTTATGAATATATGTTTATCTTAAGCAGTGGCTTAAAATATTGGATTCAAGTATGAGCTTCTAGAATTCCGGAAATAACGTGTTTTTATATTTGTGTACCTTTTCCTGGAGAGAAATTCCTTACCTTTTAAAACATTCTTTAAAAAGTTTATGACTCAAAATGTTTAAAAACCACTTTCTCAACATGAGACCAAACAACTCTCTAACCATAACCTGACCAGATGTGTTAACATAAGACCATAAGGAAAGTGTTCATGTGAATAGGGTTTGGTCCTCACTGGAAGTAGACTAAAAAGGAGGTCACAGCAGAAAATACTAAGGAAATCTTAGTCTTAAGAAGTTCCAATGCCAACATATAGATCACCCCTAACACAAAGACAGAGGAGTTGTCCATTTGTTCTTGTTGGAAAGGGTTCCTATTACAAGGGCATTGCCATCCCTTTATTAATGATATATTTACTTATTTTTAAATTAAGTTTTATTGGGGTGACATTAGTCAACATGAACATACAGGTTTCATGTGTGGATTACTAAGTTACAAAATCTATGTATTGTGCCCACCACCCTAAGTCAAATCTCCTGTCACCTCATATTAGAACCCCTTTCTCCCCCCACCCTCCCCTCCCTCTGGCAACCACCACACTGCTGCTTGTGTTCATAGGTTTCAGTTTTATATCACACACATGAGTGGAACCATATAGTTCTTAGCTTTTTCTGTCTGACATATTTCACTTCCCATAATGTTCTCAAGGTCCATCCATGTTGTTGTAAATGACGTTATGTCATCCTTTCTTATGGCCGTGTAGTACTCCAGTGTGTGTATGCACCACAACTTCTTTATCCAGTCCTCTATCGCAGGGCACTTTGGCTGTTTCCAAAACTTGGCCACCGTGAGTAATGCTGCAATGAACATAGGGGTGCATATATCTTTGCATATAAATGATTTAGAATTTTCCGGGTATATACTCAGGAGTGGGGCTGTTGGGTCATAATGATAGCTCTATTTTTAATTTTTTTGAAGAATCGCCAGACTACTTTCCATAGTGGGTGTACCAGTCTATATTCCCACACACAGTGATTGAGGGTTCCCTTTTTTTCCACAACCTCCCCAACATTTGTTATTGCATGTCTTCTTGATAATGGCCACTCTTACTGGTGGAAGGTGGTACCTTAGTGTAGTTTTAATTTTCATTTCTCTGATTGTTAATGAGGTTGAACATCTTTTCATATGTCTTTTGGCTGTTCATATGTCTTCTTGAGAGAGGTGTATTTTCAGGTCCTCTGACCATTTTTGATTGGATTGTTTATTTGTTTGGTGTTGAGTTTTACAAGTTGTTTATATATTTTGGAAACTAAACCTTTTCAGAGCTGCTGTTTGCAAATATCATCTCCCATCTGGTTGGCTGCCTGTTTGTTTTGTTGTCCATTTCTTTTGCTGCTGTGCAGAAGCTCTTCAGTTTAATATAATCTCGTTCATTTATTTTTGCCTTTACTTCTCTTTCTTTTGGGGTCAAGTCCATAAAATGTTTTCTATCACCCAGGTCCATAAATTTGCTACCAATATTTTTTTCTATGTGACTTACAGTTTCAGGTCTTATGTTTAAGTCTTTGATCCATTTTGAATTAATTTTTATACATGGGGACAAAAACTGCAATCCAGTTGCCTTCATTTGCATGTGACTTTCCAGTTTTCCCACTTATTGCAGATACTATCTTTACTCCAATGTGCATTTTGTCTCCTTTGTCAAAAATTACCTCTCCATATACGTGTTGTTTTATAGCTGGGCTCTCTATTCAGTTCCATTGATCTGTGTATCTGTTTCCCTGCCAATTCCATGCTGTTTTGATTATCGTAGCTCTGTAGTATATTTTTAAGTCAGGTAGTGTGATACCTCCAATTTTGTTCTTTTTTCTCGGGATTGCTTTGCCTATTCTGGGTCTTTTGTGGTTCTATAATCTGATTATTTCTTTTGTGGTTTCATAAATCTGATGATTTCTCCTTTTATTTTATTTTTTTAATGACATTGGGATTTTGATGGGAATTGCATTAAATCTGTATATTGTTTTGGGTAAAATGGCCATTTTAACTATGTTGATTCTTCCAATCTGTGAGCATGGGATATTTTTTCATTTTCTTGTATCTTTTTCAATCTCCTTTAATAATGTTTTATAATTTTCAGTATATAGTTCTTTCACATTCTTTGTTAAATGTATTACAAGGTGTTTTATTCTTTTGGTCTTACTGCAAAAGGAATTGTTTTTTCCATTCCTTTTTAAAGGGATGGCCTCGACATAATAAAGGCCATCCTTTTAGATATAGCACTTTTCCTTTTCATTCTGTACTCACCCATTAAACTTCTGATTATATCTTGTCTCTCACATAGTTCTGTTTACAGTGAGTATTCTTGTTTGTGGGACAATAAATTTCTCATCAGGCATCCATCTCAGTATACACCAGTCTCCTCTGTTTGGTAATACATTTCTCACCTCTGAGAAATGGGATACTCTGGGTGTGCAGTTTTGAGTCCTGCAAGGCTAAGGGCTCAGATGAGATTCACCAGGAAGTTAACTGTGCTCACTGAGATTTTCTCAGTATACTCACCTACCATTCACGGTACTTCCTAATCATTTCCATGTTGAACCTCTGTCGGAAAGAATGCCTATCTCACCCTGGCCAGTGTGATTCAGTTGGTTGAGCATCATCCCATGTTTCCACTTCAGTTCCCAGTCAGGGCACATGCGTGGTTTACCAGCTCGATTCCCAGTAGGGGCCATACAGGAGGCAGCCGATCAATGTTGTGCTCTCTCATAGATATTTCTCTCTCTCCCTTTCCTTTTTTATCTCTCTAAAAAATGAATAAAAATATCTTTTTTTAAAAAATGCCTACTCCATAAGGTTATACAAGAATTAAATAGAAAAATATATGTTGATACTATTGAGCCAGGCCTTGTCATAATGTTAATAAATGTTCATTTCATTTCTGCTCTAGTTCTGTCCCTTCAATATTAACCCTCTGCAATTTGTCACCAGTCTCCCATAATAGTCACAAGAATATTTATCACTTATACTTTTCCTTGGTTGCATAAAAGTCATATGTCACCCTAGCTGGTTTGGCTCAGTGGATAGAGCGTTAGCCTGTGACTGAAGGGTCAATTTCGGTCAAGGGCACATGCCTGGGTTGCAGGCTCAATCTCCAGTAGGGGGCATCCAGGAGGCAGCCAATCAATGATTCCCTCTCATCATTGATGTTTCTATTTCTCCCTCTCTGAAATCAATATATATATTAAAGTCAGATGTCCACATTGGATGGCATTCTATTAAGAGAGAGGAGAAGGGAAAAATCTTATCTCTTTCTAAATGCTTACTAAAGTTGAGTACAACAACAAAAATCT
The DNA here is from genome assembly GCA_963924515.1 of Vespertilio murinus. Lineage (NCBI taxonomy): Eukaryota > Metazoa > Chordata > Mammalia > Chiroptera > Vespertilionidae > Vespertilio > Vespertilio murinus. Next base: position 137,259,220 of record OZ004707.1, read on the forward strand.
ATGCATTATATATGTCTTTAGTATTGCTGTTATAGTGGTTTTAAAAAAAAGATTGGGGAAAGATAGTGTTTATTTTTCTTGTTAATAAATTTTCATGTCCTAGTTAAATAACACCTTTAGTAACCCTTTTATCTGAGTAGTAAACAAACTCAATGAACAAATACTTAAATACCTTAAATACCTATAATGTGCAAGTTACTGTGTAAGGAAGAAATATGAATGAGAAAGAGTCCCAGCTCCAGTGATTTTCTAATCAAGCCTATGCCTGCAGAAATACTAGCTTTCCCAGTTATCTTACTAGCCTGATAGTAAGAGAAAGTTTTACCTTCCTCATCTCCTACTCCCAACATTATCACATTAAAGTCAGCCAACATGTGGAAAGTTGGCTTGGCAGGAGTATTTTTGGCCTTTTTCTTTCTAGGGAGGGTATTCATAATAAAAATCCTAAGAATTGGCATTTATTCTTCAACAGCGATTTTCATCTACTGGAGAACATCTTTTCCACACTAAAAGTACAATGAGATAAAAGACTGACTGCTCTGTGATTCATGGGAGGGTAACCAGACCATTCCAAGAGTCTCTCTGCATATATATAAATGTGTGTGTGTGTGTGTGTGTGTGTGTGTGTGTGTGTGTGTGTGTGTGTGTGTATTTGCAAGAATTGATCCCTAAAGTCTGTGTTTTCCGTGCCCCCCCCCGCCCCCACCAAGAGTTTAAGTATCTTGAGTCCAGAAAACAAAGAGGGGGGAAGTCTAGGGAGATTCTGAGTTGGAATTTGAGAACAAGGATTCCAAATTTTCTTTCTTTAATTTTAACTACCCAACAGTAAGGGCCTTACAAATTGTAACACACACACACACACACACACACACACACACACACACAGGAATGAGAGCCAGAAGGATTTTAGGGGGTGGGGGGCGTTGAGGAAGAAGCAAACCTTTTTTTTTTTTTTTAACCAAAATTAAGCTTGTATCATTTGAAACTAGGATCTTGAGACATCTTTCATACAAAATTTCACCAGGGAATGTAAAAGATGAATGTTTAGCATGCTTTCAAGTGAAGGCCTTCTGTATATTTAAATGTCACTGCCTCCTGCCAGAGATAAGCATCTCTTGGTGGAAACAGGTCCAGTGTGCACTTGTAACGCGCTTTTAAGGATGGCCTCTTCCATAAGCTCATTGCTTTATTTGTATAAAGTACTGTAGCACATTTTAGTGCCTCGTTTTAGATGCGGCTTAATAATTGGCCACATCCTTTCTCCAGTGTTTTTATATCACAGCTCTTCCAGAAATTGACTTCCATATAGAGATCACACTTGAATTACACTTGAGGTAAAGCTTAAAAGCAAATATTATGACTCAGGGTTATAATTAGAGGCTTTAGAATGACTGGTCATTGAAGACACTGCTAAATGGAATCCAAGCTGATTGCTATTCAGGAGCAGATGCGAAGTATAGGAGCCTCTATTATTGTTGACTTCAGGGATATTTTTATGGTGCCTTCTAACAACTCTGTGTTATGCCAGCCATCACACTCGTCAGGACACCTCTTATGTGTGTAGTGAGGCTTGGAATTCTGAGGGATTACTGCACCAGGGCTATGTTTTCGTGGATTCCGTCAGCTTTGCCCAGAATTTCTTAATGTTAATACTTATATTTTCGTATGGAATAAAGCCTCCTCGATTAAGCTAAAATGGAACCATGCAGCCAACAACTTTTGTTTCTAGAAAAATGATCAGCTGAAACCGGTTTGGCTCAGTGGTAGAGCGTCGGTCTGCGGACTGAAAGGTCCTGGGTTCAATTCCGGTCAAGGGCATGTACATTGGTTGCGGGCACATCCCCGGTAGGGGGTGTGCAGGAGGCTGCTGGTCGATGTTTCTCTCTCATCGACGTTTCTAGCTCTCTATCTCTATCCCTTCCTCTCTGTGAAATATCAATAAAATATATTTTTTAAAAAGAAAAAAAAAGAAAAATGATCAATGAGGACAGAGAACTAAATTTTGCCTGCTAATCTAACACTTGCAAGAAAGAAGCAGGAGCGATTCAAATACTGCATTTGTTTCGGAGAGCAGATTTCACATTTCTTTGAAGGCAACGTTCAGCAAAGGAGCATTGAGGCCCTTCTCTGAGTCTCCTTGGGGAAATAATGGTGCAAAAACAGACTTAGTCTCTGCCCTTTTGGAACTTACGGTTTAGTGGGGGAAAATACATTCATCAAATATTGACAAACCTTGATCAGTAGTTCTAAACTGTGTTGATTTATATAAGGCTTTCTCAACCTCACCATTACTGACATTTGGAGCGAGATCATTCTTTGTGGTGGTGGTGGTGGTGGTGGTGGTGGTGGTGGTGGTGGGGTGCCCTGAACATTGTAGAATAGTTAGCAGCATCTCTATTCTTTACCCACTGTAGCCAATAGCAACCCTCTCCAAGTGTGACCATCAAAATGTCTTTCATGTTCTTACCCCTGCTTGAAAAGCACTGATTATAGAAAGGAGAAATACAAGGCATTTGGAGAACATCTAACAGGGAAATTGGACCTAAATTGGCAAAACTCTGAGAAGTGACATGGGAATGTGTGTGTTAGGCTCTGATAGGATTGACTAGACAAGAGGGCTGGGAGAGGTGGAAAGGACATGGGGAGAAGGAGAGGAAAATGAGGGGGAAACACGTTACTTAAGGTTAAAATGGTAACATGTGAGTTACCCTGGTGAATTCCTCAAGGGCAGGCCATGTCCTGCTCCTGTTTGGTCCCTTTGCAGTCACTGCAGGGCTGGGTATGTGAAGGCATTCCTGGGGTTTTCATCAAAGACATAATACATCCAACCTAACAAGGACAGTGCGGAGCACTGGGGGGTATAACTATGGCCAGGCCATGCTCTGGTACCTGTGAACTCACTATCTGTTGGGAACGTGATAGAGAAAACTTGCACTGCTCTGGAGGCTGAGGGGAGAGAGAAAGTTTGCCCTGGAAAGGTGGCATTTGAAGAATGATGAAGAATAGGCAGGTGCCAGCTAGATGTATGTTTCCCTCCCTGGCACTCGTTTTCCAGTTTGTCAGTACTTCCATCATCGCTCTGAGAGCTTTGGCCCACAATTAAATCTAAACACTCAAATGTTGGATTAGCACTTCTCATATAGGTAAACAATAGATAGGTAGATAGGTAGATAGATAGATAGATAGATAGATAGATAGACAGACAATAGGTAGGTAGATAGATAGTTGATAGATTGATAATATAGATAGAAAATATACATCTATATAGTTATATATCTATACATGTATATATCAATATATGTATGTATGTATGTATATCTGTATGTATGTATGTATGTATGTATATATGTGTGTGTGTGTGTGTGTGTCTATCTAGTCCATATATCTCTCTATATATATGTGCTCCTCGCTCCCTCTTCTCTGTCTCTCCAGCCTACCCTCAGGCCCCCTCCCTCCTTCCCTCCCATCCTCATTCCCAGACAGGCAAGTTTCTTTCTGTAATGGCCTTACACCCTCAGCTCCACCCTCAGCAGCAGATGCTATTTCTTCCTAACAGTTCCAACCAAAGCACCAGGGATCCTGAACTTCACTGTACCCTGGAGGAAAAGGTGCTCTGATTGGCTATCAGTAGGTCTCGGCAACCCCTTCCCCAGACCTGCAGGTAGACATAGCTTCACCCAAATGGCATCAGAATGAGAGAAAGATGTTTCCACAGGTAAATCCAAGTACTGTTGAGAGAAAGGGAAACAGGGCTGCTAATTAGTCAAAAGCATCCCTTGCCACTGCAGCAGCCTACCTGACTGCACCGTGAGCCCTGCTACAGTCACTTTGACATCTGTCAGGCAGGTGCTTGATGCATGGACAGTATCCAGTAAATATTGTGAATATTTGTTGAGTTACCGAGTGAATGAGCCAATAAACTGGTATTATCGTTTTGTTTAACCTTTAGAGCTCTGATCATTGAGGGAGAATAGTCAGGGAAAGCAGCTGGGAGTCTGGGAGTCTGATGAAGAGATTTGGTCGACTTTGTCGTTGCGTTGAATTTCAGGGTTGCAGTCTCCTTCCTAGTACAGGAGCATAGCATCCCAAGGTTAGACACCGATCTCTCCCACAAAGAAACCATCTGATGAAAAGCCAGGAGTAATACAGTCTTGCGAAGGCGAGTGCCGCACCGTCTTGAGCGATAAGGTGGAACACCTGAGTATCCTCCATCAAAGGAGAGAGTGCAGCTGTCCTCATCCTCTGCAGGACAGATAATGGCCCGGCAGCCAGTGGCAGGCTGAGCAAGACACTGATCCGTAAGCACCTGTAGTTAGAAAATGGAAAGGCACAGCGTGCAATCACATTGGGAGCTTAACATCCATGCAAATAAATTTGCCTGGACCAGGCAGAGATGGTCAGAGAGCACAAGAGCGTGAATCCTGACAAAATAGCAGCCATGCCAAGGCCCTGGGTGGCCCAGCTCAGCGCCCTTTCTTTTATCCACCCGCAGCGCCGCCTCTGTAGGAAGAAGCAGGCCTCTCTCTCGTCAGGATACTATGCTCATTTCTCTGTGATGCTGACCATACTTCTTTTTAATTGAGACAGTAAGGCCTTCTCCCTTCCGCAGCTTGCAGGAGAGGAGAACAGAATATGAGATCCTGGCAGAAGGAGAGGCCAAGAGAAATAAGGACGGAGCAGATTTATTAGGACAGACTGCAAGCAGATGCTTTTAGTGTATAAGCTCTCCAGCTACTCCTTGCTTCTGATGCTGATATTCAAAACATTTAAGAAATGTATCCTCCATTTTCTCTGTAGAAATACATATGAGTGTAAATTACATAATAAATATATACACATATGCATACATATGTATACATATAGATTATTAGAGTAGCCTATATAATAAAAGGCTAACATGCAAATCAACCAAAGGGTGGAACTTCCGGTCGCTATGATGCACACTGACCACCAGGGGGGCAGATGCTTAATGTAGGAGCTGCTCACTGGTGGTCATTGTGCTCCCACAGGGGGAGTGACACTCAGCCAGAAGCTGGGTTCATGGCTGATGAGTACAGTGGCGGTGTTCCCACCTCCACAGCAGCAGTAATGATGTCTGACTGACCAGGGAGTAGACTTAAGCCATCAGTTGGACATCCTCTGAAACCTCCCAGACTGCGAGAGGACGCAGGTTGAGCTGAGGAATCTCCCTTCTCTCCCCCAACCCCCGCCCCAATGCACCAATCTCATGCACTGGGTCTCTAGTAATATATATACCTTAGTTATTCATAAATATATTAATTTTTCATTGAACATTTATTTGACTCTAAGTGTTTGCTTTTTTAAATATGCTATTAATGTGCTTTTGAGACTCATGTGCTTGTTCTTACCTTATCTGGAACTCTCCTCTCCGGAGGCGGGCATGGGATCCTTTTCCTCACTGAATTCCACAGTGAGGCATTCCCTACCCGATGGTGCCTTCTTCCTCCCACTCAGGAGTCTCAGTATCTAGGCATGGAATTAGCATTTGTGGAATCCTAGAAGGAAGATGCATCTATATACTTTCTTTATGCAAATGTCTTTATACACTCTTTATGCTATTTATATTTTTGGCAGAGTTCTTAATAATCCCCGACTCCTTAAATTCCTTAGATTACCTTAAAACTATTCCTTTTAAATTTTAAGCTCCATGTAAAACTTATGTTTGCAAAATTTTTCCATCTCAGTGACAGTCTCCCTTAAATTCTGATGCTTAAAAAGCTACTTATATTAGCTCAAGCTTTCAGGTTAATTTCATCATCTTGAATTCCCTCGTTTTATGGATATAGTCAGAGGGTAATTATATTAAAAATGACTAGTAGTAACTATGGTTTTTCTTGTTTTATAGTATAAATGACTTCATTTCAATCTAAGTTTGTAAATATTTTATTACTTTATTGAGTCCCTTTGAAAATTAATGTAGTAATTTGTAACATGGTAAGTACTCAGAAAATCATATTACAAGACCTACTTAGGTCATCAATTCATATGGGAAAGTATACATGTGAAAATCTGTCCATTTGCAAGTAAGATTCATGGGCCAAATCAGGGAATCAGTTCAGTTTGGGCAAAGCAGAATGGAAGCCATCCAAGATGAAAAGCTTATAGAACATAAAAGACAAAACAAGCTATATTGGTTAACAGAAAATGAAGCTAACGTAAGTGGCTTAGAGAACACGGACACGCATCTGGTCATTTGAAGGCCTGGCTTCAGATGGCAGATTTCTAAGAAGAGGCTCATGGCAGATGTTAATGTGTGCCCTCTCCCCTCTGTGACCTTCTGCCTTGTGTTTTAAACACAGAATGACATTACAGGCTTACCACCTACACCAAACTTATTTTCCTGGAAAAGCAACTGAAATACATGTTTTAAAAGTAAAATATAGTCTTGCCTTGCTTTTCATTTGCATTTGGCTTTTAAACATGGCAAAAACCAATAATGGGTTTTCACTTTGAGCTATTTCTAAATGTTATATTGGAAATTAGTTGCAAATGTTACATTCTCTGGAACAAGTTAAATTGGAAATGTTGTCCATGCTAAATGAAATATGCCCATAAGCATTCTTAACTCTGAATGAGAATCCTGAAAGAAAAATGTACTTTTCAAATAACTTTTAAGATTTACTGCATCATATGAGAAATTTCACATGGGGAATACCAACTAATAACCACTGTCTTCCTTTGAAATATATTAAAAAGGGAAAGCAGTGTGAAAATGAATGCATGTGCTATTAGCCATTGGCCTAGTGCGTGCTACAGAGAATAATTTTGATTCTTCACTGTATGTCCTTAGTATAAAATGATTAGTTTGCATGCTTTAATTCTTTAATATATCCAGAGAGAATCAATAAAGTATTTCTATTATCCATATGCAAGAGATGTTTTGTAATCTAGCCAATGGTAAATTTCTAATATATCCATCCTTAAAATTTTACTTCAAATTTTTTCTCTCTTTGGGGGGAATTAACTCACAGCTACATATTATACACTTTGACTTAAGTTTTAAATCATCTTGTTACATATTTTTGTATTTAAGGGTAATGAGAAGCTAATATGAAGTCACTCACGCATCTTTTGCTCTTAAGTCTATCACATTACATTTGAGATTTACCGTATTTGGGGCTAAGGTGACTTGTAGAATAACCCAAGACTACTGCTTAATGATGATTACTCAAAGTGGAATCACAATAGTGAGGTCTTGGGTATGACATCAAAAGAAAATAATAATTTGGACTTTATAAAAATTAAATATTTTTGTGCATCAAAGTATACTATAAAGTGAAAAGGCAACCCACAAAATGGTGGAGAACATCTGCAAATTATATATTTGATAAGGGATTAACATATTCCAAAATACATAAAGAGCTCTTATAACTCAACAACAAAAAATAACCCTATTAAAAAACGAGCAAAGGACTTGAATACACATTTCTCCAAAGAGGACACCTCCAAAGGAAAGGCCTATAACCACAAGGGAAGGTACTCAGCATCACTAGTCACCAGGGAAATGAAATTATAACCACAGTGAGATATCACTGTATGCCCACTAAAATGGCTGATTTTGAAAACAAAGACAATGGAAAATAACAAGTATCAAATATTAGCAAGGATGTGGAGAAATTGGAAACTTTGTGTATCACTAGAGAGAATATAAAATGGGTGGTCACTGTGGAAAACAGTTAGAGGGTTCCTCATAAAATTAAACATAGAACTGCCATATGATCCAGCAGCCCTACTCCTACGTATGTAACCAAAAGAGTTGAAAACAGGGCTGGGAATGATACTTGAACACCAGTGTTTACAGCAGCGTTATTCACAGTCACCAAAAGGTAGGTCCAAACCAGATGTCCATTAACAGAGGAGTGGATTAACAAAATGTGGTATATACATGAAATGAAATATTATTCAGCCATGAAAAAGAATAAAATTCTGATATGCTACAACATGGATGAACCTTGAGGACATTATGCTAAGTGAAATAAGCCAGACACAAAGGTACAAATATCACATGACTTCACTTACCTAGAATAGCCAAACTTACAGGCAGAAAGTAGACTAGCGGTTAACAGGGACTGCAGGGAAGGGTAGAACGGAAGAGTATTATTTAATGGGTATAGAGTTTTTGTTTTACAAGATGATAAGAATTATGCAGATGGATAGTGGTGTTAATTGTACAGCATTGTGAATGCATTTAACACCACTAAACGTTACAATTAAAAGTGGTAAAGATGGTGAATTTTACATTATATGTATTATAACACAGTGCAAAAATATATATATAATGTCCAGTCATGGAATCACAATGCCCTGAAATTTATAAAATATTTTCCTAAAATTAACCAAACCTTTTCTAAATATAAACATCTCGTTGAAATTTAAATGTACTTGTTATCTGTCTGCTGCCTTCGTAATTTTGTGAGTGTGTGAACTTGAGCTAATTAGAGAGGTTTGGGCAGGAAGAGATGTTCTGAGTGAATAATATCACCCTCTAGCTCCCAGACTTCAAAAGAATGCCTACAGCCCAACCCTGCGTGTGTGAGGAGGAGGAAGACCCTTCTACCACTCTTCCCACTTGAGTAAAAGAAGCTTTTGGGTGGGTGGTGGGCGGGAGTGAGGTAGGAGCTGGTGCAGATCGGGGAAAGACCAAAATTTTTTAAAAGCACTGGTCTGAAGAAAGGCACAGTAGCCCCACGGCTATTACCTGGAGTATAAGATCAATCCTGCTGGCTTCTAACTGGTTTATTGTTCTTCGAGCATCTCTAATTGTCAGCATCTGCCTCATGTTGAAGTGGGATGTCCAGCAGGTGAGAGCAAAGCTTCCCCCGGTTTCCAGAGTAACCTACCTAGGAATTTGAATCAAGGGAAAATCAATTCCTTGCTCAGCCGATGGCTCAAAATTGCATTGCCTTTTTGTGTGCAGGGAATCGAGAGTCCCGGATGGTGACAATGCACCAGTGTGTCTTTGTAACTGACGTGGAACCTATTTTGGAGAGCCCCCTCAGCACACCACGGGCACAGACTTGGCACAGTGCCGGTGGTCCCAAGCTGGTTCCTATAGAGGGGATCTGAATGCCTCATTTTTTAAAGAGAGCTGGGTACCATTACTGACACATATGCTTGGGTATCTTTGGAATCATGAACTAGGTTTCAATCTCTGCTTCAGTCCTCTCTAAACTGTGCAGGTAGTTTCATGCCTCTGAGCTTTGGTCTCTATATGTTACCTGTGCTGCAGGGATGATACTGTTCACTCATCAGATGAAGGGAATTGATGTAAGGTTGCTCTAAAATTGTAAAGTGCCTTCTGAATAAGATGTGTTTCTGCTTGGCTGGTGTGGCTCAGTGGCTGAGCATCAACCGATTAACCAAAAGGTCAGGGTTCAATTCCCAGTCAGAGCACATGCCTGAGTTGCATGCTCGATCCCCAGTAGGGGGCATGCAGAAGGCAACCAATCAATGATTCTCTCATCGTTGATGTTTCTATCTCCCACACTTCCTCTATGGTATCAATAAAAATATATTATTTTAAAAATAAATACATAAATAGGAGTGTTTCTATTAGAAGTTTGTAAGAGGCAGTGATTTCAACCTCCCCAAAATTAATTACTTTACTCCCCTTTTAACAATCAAAACCATATAATAGTCAACCTGTATTTTTCAAATCTTATTCATCTTTATCCTCTTTATTCATCTTTCTCATCTTTATTCATCTTTATCCATGGAGAATTAGATGTTTGCTCTTTCACTGGAAGATAAATATAGATGGACAATATCTAGTCACCTGTTTTTTGTAACTGTTTGGAGGGTATTGTTACTTTATAATTACCCTTAAGTCATTTTTTTCTTTCTTTCTTTCTTTCTTCTGGTGTTCGTGTACAAGGCATATAAAAAAGGAACAGTTTAATATCCTGGCCATTTTATAGTCTTCATTGATTTCACCTTCAGGTCACGTATTGCTCTCCTTTCTTTTACTCGATACTAGGCAAATGCTAGAAGCTCACCGATCTGTTATTCTTGAAATGGACCTGGAGTACAGATACTGGGAGCCATTTTTATCAAAGCTGCCACCAGGAATAAAGCAAAAATTCCCTAATGGGTGCCGCTCATCCAGAGAGACCAAGGAAAGCCACCCATTCTGGCTCTCTCTACTTAATGGCCCACGTTTTCCTCCTCTACCTTGGCCCCTGAAGCCCTGTGATGTAGTGTTCCGCTCTCAACGTGTCCTTTTGAAATTGTGAATTGTAAACATTATATGTCCACCTACACTTATTTTATCTAAGTTTTTGGTTGCCTTTTAAAGCAGAAGTGTAACTCATTTGTAGTCCTGCTTGCTCCGCGGCTCCCAAGGTATTTCTCTCCTCGTTGCTCCCTTTGAATTTAACATGCACACTCTGCTTGGTCTTATTTTGTCTTCTATCTTGCTATTGATACCTTGGGTTCTTTTGCCCTTTTAATTACCCAGGCAAGATCTCAAAGAACTGCAACAACAATGCGCTGTGAGAAAATGCCCTTTATATTTTTATCTCAGTATTGTAATGTGAGGTTCATAGCTGCCTGAACGTCATATTTCAGGGTAATCAGGGCTTTAACGTCCCGATATTAGGAACCTGTAAAGAAATCAGATAAACAGGTCCTTTATTTATCTTGCCAAGATGATATATGATAGCTGGTGAACATCTCAGTTTTTGTCTGTTATTATAGATGGTGGTGTCGCTTGCCCTTTTCTGTAGCCATTGTCTAATATCGCCAGATTGCCCTTTATGAAGGTTAAATCCCGCCTCCTCCCTCCACCCTGCCTCGCAATGTGTGACAGCTACTTTGCTTCCCCACAGCCTTACTACTTCTAATCTGAAAAGTTAAAAAAAAAAACTTTAAAAAAAATATTGTGGCTCTAATTTGCATTTCTAATGAGTAAGTTTAAACAGCTTTTTTACTTTTATGAGTCATTGGTATTTCCTTTTCTTTGACTTTTAATTAATATCACAGGCCATTGTTTCTACTGGGTTTTTTGTTATGGTGTGTTAAAATCAAGTATATGTAAATATCCCAGATTTGGGCAAATCTTAGAAACTGATCTTTAACCAAAGCAAGTCTTTCTGTGGCCTGTCAGACTCTCAGAATTGCCCACTGTGGGCGGAAAAATGAGATAGCTGGGTCATCCCTGGGACTTCCCACTATTTGGGGGAAATGATCTAATTAATATTGACGGAAATAAAAAGGGAATGTGATGAAGCATTTATAATGCTAAATTAATTCCTGTGGTGATTCAAGTACCCTGATATCATTAGCTTCGATTAAGCATCTTTCTTGTAAGAACAATTAAGAACTAAGACTTATTAGATGGATAATGTCACTTAAAAAAGATGAATAGGACCCCCAATGCAGTAATTTACAAGTGTCTCTTTTTTCTTTGGCTGTGTGGGGGAAGAGGCAGACCTGAGATGGGTCTCTTTGCATAATTAAAGCTGAGTTTTTCTCATTCCCACTGGAGAGCTGATTTTCTGAAAATAAAAAGGACTTAGGACTGTACATAATTTCTCTCTCTCTCTCTCTCTCTCTCTCTCTCTCTCTCTCTCTCACACACACACACACACACACACACACACACACACACAAGTATTGCTTCAATTGCACCCTAGCTCTTTTTTAAAAAATATATTTTTATTGATATTTTACAGAGAGGAAGGGAGAGAGAGAGAGAGAGCCAGAAACGTCGATGAGAGAGAAACATCGACCAGCTGCCTCCTGCACACCCCCTACCGGGGATGTGCCAGCAACCAATGTACATGCCTTTGGCCGGAATCGAACCCGGGACCTTTCAGTCCGCAGACCACGCTCTACCACTGAGCTAAACCGACCTCGGCAGCTCCCTAGCTCTTGAGGAAATGAATTCGGTTTCATTTTTCCTATGAGTTACTTTACGTCTCCAGACCCACCTTTCTGAGCACACACCTGCAACTCCAATAATGCCTTTTGGGATTTCATCTAATGAATGGGTATTTTGCTTTCATTTCAAGCCATGCCTGGGATGTGCATGGCGGGATGTGGCCATGGTCAGAACAGATTGTCTTCACTGGGGATGTGGTCATAGTAACTCTAAATCCCAAGCAGCTATTCAATTTTCCCCGAGAATCAGGCAGGCAGTGGGTTGAGAGGGATGAAGAGAGTTACATCAGTTAATTTAACTTGTTTGGTTGATGGTTTCTAAGTTCTGAAACAAGAAAGATTCTGTCCCTCCCTCACTCTGTGTACATGTGGTTCCTATTGCCTTTTGAGGCTATTGTCTCTCCCATCCCTCCCATCCTCTCCCCACACTACTTGCTCCCACTTGTAGAAGATGGAAAGCAAAGCAAATCAGATGGCCTGGCTGGGTGTCAGGAGGCCCACTTGGGCCCAGTCTCACCTTCATAAAGAGCCTCAGACTTAGGCTTTTACCATTATTTCCATATTCATGTCCCAGAGATGCATGGACAGCAGGACAGCATTGCAAGGAGAAGGTGTGCCTCTTACAGTTTCACAACGCGTGTTTCTGCAGATCAAAGTACCTCTAGAACACGAAAAATAGACTTTTAAAAAATAAATCCTATAACTCTAAGGCACTCTTTTTTTTGTGTGGGGGGGGGGGAATAAATTGATTTGTTCAATGCAAATATTTAAAATATTCCATAATTGGAGGGCATGTGCTGGGGGGTAGGGAAGACTGAGGGAAGGTCAATTGGAAAAAAACGGAGTCATATGTATTAATATTTGTAATACTTTAAACAATAAAAAAATTAAAAGAGAAAATTTTTTGAGTTATTAAAATAAATAAATAAATTAAATATTCTATAATTGTGATAATCCCACTTCAATATGTCTTTATTTTTAAAAATACCAATTGACTCAAAAATTTAAAGTGGCCTAGGCTCTCTTGACTTGGGTACTCAAGAGGGCCGCGTTACTAGTACATGCATCATTGTGTCTCTTAGCTAATGCCACCCAGATATTAAGATGTAGCTGTGCAGATATTTGCAGGTGATGTTTGTGGACATTTGTGGAGAGAAACCGTGTCAGTTAAAACTATTCTGTTCATACTTTTAAGAGACATGTGTCACTTATTGTATCTCAAGACGTTCTTAGATTCCAGTGCAACCCTAGATGGTCTGGCTCAGTGGATAGAGCATCGGACTGTGGAGCAGAGGGTCCTGGGTTCGATTCCAGTCAAAGGCACGTACTTTGGTTTCGGGCTCCTCCCCATCCCGTGGTCAGGGCTTCTGCAGGTGGTAACCAATCATTGTGTTGCTCTCACATTGATGTTTCTCTCTGTCTTTCCCTCTCTCTTCCACTCTCCTTAAAAATCAATGGGGAAAAAAATACCCTCAGGTGAGATTAACAAAAAATTAAATTAAATTTAAAAAATAATAATAAATTCCAATGCAAGCACACTGCTCATTAGAAGCTACAATGTAGTATGAGCACTAGCATATGCACTGAAGATAAATCAAATTTATGAAGCAAGATCATATTTTTGCTTGCTATACGTAGTAGGTGTGCACTTTGCTGCTGAATTTGGATTTCTTTGGGTAGTCAGTGATGCACACAGTCTCCCTTGTGTAATGTATAAGAAGCAGCAGCGGTGGTTGATGCCATGATGGGGACCTGATCAGGCCTAGGTCTGCCTCTCTCGTGTTGTGAACTTTTAGTGCTCTCTGCCCCTCTCTGAGAGAAAGCACTATACTTTCTAAGGCCTTCCCAGTCCTTGAACTATATTGCCAGGAGCATGAGTTTATTATTTTTAATTATTATAAAGGAATCAAGTTGTTGTGTTTGACTTTGTTATATGATGTGTCTATACATCTTTACATAGATATGTTGTTCAGGAATGCATCCAAAATATTCACTCAACAAATACTTATTGAATACCTACTGTGGGCTAAGACACATGGACAATACATGCCAAGCTCCTGATTCAATGGAGTTCTAATGGGAGAGACAGACACCAGGCAAGTACATGTATAGACATTTCAGCTTGTTTTAGGTATTGTAAAGGAAATGAAGTAAATTAATGGATAGAGAAAGTGACTTGGGAAGAGAGGGCCAAATTGGAAAGGATGCTCAAGATGAAAAGATGACATTTTAACAAGATCAGAATAATAAGAGGTTGGTTGTGAAAAGACCTGCAGAATAATGTTCCGTGTAGAAGGAAGAGCAAGGGTAAAATCTCTAAGGTGGGCATGACTGTAACATGGTGCAGGAGCAGAAGGAAGAAAGTGTCACTGGAGTGGAGTGAATGGAAAGGAGAAAGATCCAAGACAAGGGGAGAAAGGCAGGTTGGGGCCACATTATATCTGACACCATGATCAGCTGTATGGATATTACTCTAGTATAATTCGAAGCCTCTGGAGAACTTTAAGCCAAAGAGTAATGTGATTTGTTGTTGTTGTTGTTGTTGTTTTGTTTTAAATTTTAACTCTGGTGGTTAACTTTGGTAGTCATGTGGGCAGTAGGTCGGCAAGTTCTGGAATCTGTTTCAGTAGTGCAGGAAGGTGATAGTGGCTTAGATTAGGGTGGTGGTTCTGTAGGTGGCGAAAAGTGGATGGATTGGGGTTATAGTCTAAGAGCAAGCCAGCAGAACTTGCTTACTGAGTCAACATAGACTATAAGGGCAAGAGAGGATCCAAGATAACTCGGAGGTTTTGGGCCTGAATAACTTGTTGAATGAGGATGCCATTGGGTTAAGGTGATGAAGGAATCCATCATTCTATTTTGGGATTGTGAAGATTGAAATACCTTTTTGACATTCAACCGGAGATGCCCAGTATACAGCTTACTAGTATAATCTGAGTCTAGAACTGTGGGAGAGGTCATGTACAGATATCAATATGCAGAATCATCAGCGCTGAAAGGCATGGAAATGAATGAGAAAAGGGGGGAATATAGATAAGAGGGGGACATAGTCACAGGTCTGAAAGAAGGAGGAAGAATGGAAGGATGGCAACAACAGGGGCTGCAAAGGTGTGGGTGGTGAGGTGGGTGGGAAGCAGGATCTTCTGAATTATCCAGAGCCAAGGGGACTGAGAGGTTGACTCCTGTAATGCCACCAAAAAAGTCTTTTAAAAAAAATAAGACACATTTTAAAAATTACACTTAGGTGATATGTCTGAAGACATATCAGAAGTGGGGGCTGCCTATACTGCATTGTAAGTGTGCACTGTTTCTAGAATTTTAAACTCCAGGATGTAGAAGTGTATTTTCAATGCTGGCACAGAAGAAACCTAACACAAGGAAAAGTAAGTATATCCTAATAGTGACTTAGGAAAGGACAAATCGGCATGGCCTGCGCAGATTTCCAACAGATCTCTCCTCCTAGCTCGGAGAAGAGTTACAATACACAAGAGGACTCACCTTTGGCCATATTTCACTTTTTAAAATAAAAGTTTATAGAAAGAAATTTAAAACTTCTTCTTTTTCATAGTTGTTGCCAAATCGGGTAATGCTACTCCCCTGTCCTTTGTCATCACTTACCACGTAAAGCAAGGAGAATCGTGCATACTCATTATTTAAAAGAGCTGGCTGCCTTGTTATTCATTTGTTTCTCAATTTGTTTCTTAATTAAAACCCTGAACCTAACCGGAACGTGTAGGAAATGTTCTGTGTGCAGACAGAGTGTGCATCTCAGAGTTGGGCTGTGTACACAACAATGTCGCTGGAGATACTCAATGGAACAAATACAAGCCAGATTTGTGCTACTTTTGCAGAAGACATCAGGGGGCAGATCATCTCCCGCATTTTAACTTAAACCTTTACGAGGAGAGTTAGTTCCAGGGCCACCAGGGCACTGTAAACGTGGTAATTTCATAAAAGAGATCCTAGTGCCATAAAAGAACAGGCATTTGCCCACCTTATGTGTCTAGTTTAGGGGACTAAGTTATGCCTCTGGGAGGATTTAGTTTAAAGATATATTTTATACTTATTCATGTGTATTTTGGGGATTAGCTACTCTTTTAAGGAGTCATATTTAGCCCTATCAGAACACACCTCTAATTTCAGTTATGTGGAAACAGCAGTTTTTGTTCTCTGATGTTTGGATCCTATCTTTCCCTTATCCTATCTACCATGCTTCCCCGAAAATAAGACATCCTCCGAAAATAAGACCTACTTCATGGAAACATAACACATTCCCTGAAAATAAGACCTAGCACATCTTTGGGAGCAAAAATTAATATAAGACACTGTCTTATTTTTGGGGAAACAGGGTAATGAAGGAGTAATATGCAAATTGACCATCACTCCAATACACAAGATGGCTGCCCCCCATGTGGATACAAGATGGTCTGCAGGGGAGGACAGTTGTGGGCAGTTAGGGGTGACCAGGCCTGCAGGGGAGGGCAGTGAGGGGATCAGTTCTGCAGGGGAGGGCAGTTGTGGGCAATCAGGCCAGCAGAGAGGGCAGTTAGGGGTGACTGGGCCAGCAGAGGATGGCATTTGGGGGAGACCAGGCCTGCAGGGGAGGGCAGTTGTGGGGGACCAGGACTGCAGGGGAGGTCAGTTGGGGCAGGGACCAGGCCCTCAGCAGAGGACAGTTGAGGCGGGGACCAGTCCCCAGGGGAGGGCAGTTAAGGGGCACCAGGCCTTCAGTGAGGACAGTTGTGGGGGGCAAGGCTTGCAGGGGAGGGCAGTTGGGGGCAACCAGGTCTGCAGAGGAGGATAGTTAGAGGCAACCAGACTGGCAGGGGAGGGCAGTTAGAAGTGACCAGGTCAGCAGGGGAGGGCAGTTAGGGGCAATCGAACTGGCTGGGGAGCAGTTAGGCTTTGATCAGGCTGGCAGGGGAATGGTTAAGGGGTGATCAGGCTGTCAGGCAGAAGTGGTTAGGGGAAATCAGGCAGAGGTAGGTGAGCGGTTTGGAGCCAGCAGTCCTGGATTGTGAGAGGGATGTCCAACCGCCAATGGGATCGGTCTAAATGGGCGATTGGACATTCCTCAAGGGGTCCCAGATTGGAGAGGGACAACCCCTACCCCCACCCCCATGCACAAACTTTGTGCACTGGGCCTCTCATAAAAAAAAATAAATTAAAAAATGAAGAATAGACATATTATATCCTTTTAAAAATCTCCATTTGCATTATTTTTATTTTTACTAAGTATGATCAGTTAACATGTATCAAAGACCCGAGTGTTGCATGAAATCATACCTGGCCAGAGTGGCATGAGGAAGTGAGTGCTGTTGAGCTTATGCTAATAGCTAACCAGGGTCTTTCCATGCATTTTCCCAATTGATTCTCACAAGTTGAAAAATAAATATTGTTGTCCACCTTTCGTGAGATGAAAAAAATCAAGGCTTAGAGCATTTCTGTATCTTGCCTGAAGTAAACAGAGAAACCAGGGTTCACACATTTTATGAATATAAAGCCTGTGTGCTTTCCACATTGCCATGCCAACTCTCCGCAAGAGCCCACGTCCCTGGGTTCACGCTGTTCGCATTCTTATTAGCCAAGTAGGCATCGCATGAATGTGATATTACACATGAATGTGATAGCATACACATGCACTCTGTGGCTATAACCCTTAAGAAGAAAAGTTCTATAAGAAAAATAAAGAATTCTTCAGCATTTATTTCCAATTGGCTTATCTTTGCTGATTACAGAAAAAAACAAATGCAGTCAATATCTGCTTTCCTTTCTCCCTTCCTTCCTTCCTTCCTTCCTTCCTTCCTTCATATATATATATATATATATATATATATATATATATATATATGATTTCAGAATTTCAGAGAGAAAGGGAGAGGGGGAGATAGAAACATATATATATATATATAATATATATATATATATATATATATATATATATATATATATATGATTTCAGGATTTCAGAGAGAAAGGGAGAGGGGGAGATAGAAACATTAATGATGAGAGAGAATCATCGATTGGCTGCCTCCTGCACGCCCCCTACAGGGGATCAAGCCCACAATCCAAGCATGTGCCCTGACTGGGAATGAAACCATGACGTCTTGGTTCCTAGGTCACTGCTGAACCACTAAGCAACACTGGCCAGACTGCCTCCTTTATATTTTTAAAATTTGTAATAGTCCCACAGGATTCACCATCCAAATGAGATGAGACAATTTAGTGGATGTACATTTAATCCTTAAATTTGATAGACATTACTCACTGAGCAGCTCAGCTCACCCACCAGTGATTCCAAGTGCTCGTAGGATGAGAGTTCAGCTTTTCCATTATACTGCCATCATAGTTACACACAAACATGCAATGCCAGAAAAAGCTCTGGAGTCTAAAGGGGGGAGAAATGATCAAAGGAAATTAAAAAAGGTGGTCTAATTATGTAAGCTGCTTGAGGCTTTCTGATACTTCTCTACCAAATGTAACATTTTTTCTTCCAATTAACTTTGTAGATATTTAACAAAGGTGGCAACGCTATTTGGTTTCGCACAGAATTTTTTGACCTAATGGGTTTTAGCTAAAATGTCTCATAATTGGAATAAAGACAATATCCCTTGAAATCGTTTCCTAGAGGGGAGATGCTGACAGGAGTTGTACCAGTGATGCCGACATATTTCAGTTTTATGGTCTCTGTTTACATAAATGTGACATTTTTCAGATAAGCAGGAATGCTCTTACTTATTTCAAGCAATACATCCCTAATTGTCAAAGAAGCACATATCTCAGCTTTATTGTACCCAGAATAACCATCATGTGTTGTTTACTCTTTCTAACACAATAAATATCGAGTGTTTTGTTAAGCCTGTCTTAAACAAAAGAGAAGTCAATAAAGGCTGCAGTTGTACTGCAGCGGAGAAGAGTGAAGGCAGGCTGTCCTCACAGTCAGCACCCGCATGGTTCAGTAGGTCTACGACACACACACACCACATGTCCAAGCTACTACTTTATGTGTGGAATATGTAGACAGCACTTGTCACGTGGTAATCATGCCCACCTCAGCAATGCTGGCTGTGCTGTGCTTGAATCATTCACTTTGGGCCGCCGAGATGAACGAATGTCTCCCATAGCTGTGAGCTTCTTCTACCAGCTGTGAACCTGCGTTCCAATTGGTAGGCTGCCTCCAGGCTAAATGACAATTTCTCTTAAAGCAACTTTTGATAGGACGTGGCAATTCCAAATGTCGAATTCCCAAGTCTAGGAACTATGTAAGTGAATGCACAGATTTGCCTATATTTTTCTAAAAGTTGAAGTTTCTGGATTATTACAGAAGCTTTTTACCATCATGGGTCTTACCAGTACCCCTAAGCTCTTGGTCATCCTACTGCAGGGCTCAATAAGAAGTCACTGGGATATGCCTGGCCGGTGTGGCTCAGTGGTTGAGCACCAGTCGATGAACCAGGAGGTCACAGTTCGATTTCTAGTCAGGGCAGATGCCACGGTTGTGGGTTTGATCACCAGTAGGGAGCATGCAGGAGATAGACGATCAATGATTTTCTCGTTGATCATTGATGTTTTTATCTCTCTCTTGGTCTCCGTTACTCTGAAATCAATAAAAAATATTTTTTTAAAAGAAAGCATTGGGATAAAGCTTTCACCCATGTATTTTGCCCTGCAGGATAGGAGAGAAAGGATTTCTTAGGATGAAGGGGTCCTTGGAATTCCTCTCTTCATATGTGTACATTTTTCTAAAAATGCTCATAAATAGATACATATATATGGATGACTACAACTATGAAATATGTAAGTATATGTGCATGTATGCATGTATTTGTGGTTATATACCTTTTTTATTGTCTCATATGGCATTGATAGACACTTATCTAGAAATTTTAAATATTGTTTACATTGAAAAATACTGTTTCCTGTCACTCAGTCATTATTAAATTTCATAAAAATCTATTTTAAAACATACTGCAGCTCAAAGTTAAATGCTTAGGAGTACTCTTCTAAAGCTTTGATGATGTAATTTTAAAATACCTTAAGGCAATTACATGGCAGATGAGAGTGGATCTGAGAAAGTTTCAGTTATCACAATTGAAACCTCTCTAAGGTATCAGTGCTAATAGAATCCAGTAGTTTTACATGGTTACTTTCATGATTGAAGTGTCTCAAAAGCAGACCCAAAATTCAGTAATGAAACTAACAAACAGAGATGGAAGGAAGAGATTTCTTTTATGCGAGGTTTCCAATGCTAGTCACTTTTTCATTGGAAAATCAGAAGAGTCTTATTGAGTATAATGCTACAAGATAGCTCAAAGTTAAACATTCACATTTTGTGAAGTTTAATTGCATTTTCCTTGTTCATCCTAATTAACTATAAAAGCTGAAGCTTTGTACAGGCAAAATTTATGGGGAAAAGTAGTAAAGTTGATGAAGTAGACATAACCCAAGAAGAGTTAGACAAGCAAGTAATTCTGGAGGGAATTATACGTCTGAATAATTTGTCTCAGAAGCAAATGAAGATAATTTGATAATCTTTGGACTATTAAATGTAGGAACCTGGGCTTTAATTTTTCTTTTGCCACTGACAAATTGAGTCATAATAGACCATTTAATATCAATGAATTTCTCCAACTAATAGCTCACCAAATGGCAGCCCCTACATAGCCTTTAAAAAAAAGTGTCCAGTGTCTATCTCTTTATTACAATAGAAAGTGGGAGACATGTTTAGACAACACTCAGGTCGCTTTACAAGGTCGGATAACAGACTCTCCTTCCACTGAGGGTTGTTTTGCTGTGCAAACTCTTTGTTCAGGCAGAGCGGCCATGCTGGGGAAAGAATGGCCCTTGGTCAGAATCATGTGCCGGCCACTCGTTAGCTGCTTAGCCTTAGACAGATGTTTAACTTCCCTGAGATTCCATTTTCTCATCTGTAAAAATGGGGATAATAATATCTATGCCTATAAGAGTAAATATTCTCTCAAAGGAATTCATACCATTGAGATATACAGGTTGGTGATTACAAGTTAGTATGGTTGTCACTGTGGGATCCCTTCCTGCCCTTGTCTCCCACCTATCCGCCAGCTTCCTCACCCACCAGATGAAGGGACAGAGCCACCTCTTGGAGTCTGATGCTTTATTTATTGTCAGTCTTCACAGAAACCTTGTGAGGTAGGCACTATTCCATTTTATAGGGGAGAAACCAAAGCTCAGGAAGAACGTGTAACTTGCCCAAGGTCACACAGCTGGTGATTGGTAGAGAAGGATGAATTATGAAAGTTACATGACAGTAAAATTTTAGTGCTTAAAAATGGATTTAGTGTTTTCCATTAAAAAAAAAATGACTTCTGGTCTAACACCCTTGTAGTGCTTTGTTTGTCTAATCAATGCCTCTTGCTGTAAAACCAGAGTATTCAAAGGACAGCTTTAAATAACAATAATGACAAAGTCCCTGGATTCTGACAGCCACAGTAAACCCAGCTTTAATCATGCATTAAAAACATATGTCATCTGTTTGATAAGCAGTCATCTGCTATTGCTTGACCGGGCAATGAATTAATAAAGCTGAATATCTGACAGCTCAAGGCATATGTATGAAATATTCCCAAGGGATCCACATGTGATTCTCAGCTCTGGCCCTCCTGACAAGAAAATTTGGTTTCACCCTAGCCGATTTGGCTCAGTGAGTAGAGCGTCAGCCTGTGGAGTAAAGGGTCCCAGGTTTGATTCCAGTCACGGGCATGTGCCTTAGTTGCAGGCAGATCTCCAGTAGGAGGCGTACAGGAGGCAGCTGATCAATGTTTCTCTCTCATCAATGTTTCTAACTCTCTCCCTCTCCCTTCCTCTCTGTAAAAAAAAAATCAGTAAAATATAAAAAGGAAAGAAAGAAAATTTGGTTTTTAAAATTGTATATAAGAAGACTGGCTCACACTTAGAAATCTGATAATTTTCAAAACTATATAAAAAAAAGTGAGTTCAGAAACAGGTCCTGATATGAGCCAAGGCCAGAAGAGATGACAGTCTTAAAAAGAATGGCTAATGGGTGTATTATCACCTGGGTTTCAGAGGCTCCTTGTGAAGTTCCAAAGTCTTCCCAGCAACCTGCTACATCCCTGTCCGCCCAGTAACCTGCTGCACACCTGTCTGCCCAGTAACCTGCTACATCCCTGTCCGCCCAGTAACCTGCTGCATCCCTGTCCGCCCAGTAACCTGCTGCATCCCTGTCTGCCCAGTAACCCTGCTGCATCCCTGTCCGCCCAGTAACCTGCTACATCCCTGTCCGCCCAGTAACCTGCTACATCCCTGTCCGCCCAGTAACCTGCTGCATCCCTGTCCGCCCAGTAACCCTGCTACATCCCTGTCCGCCCAGTAACCTGCTACATCCCTGTCCGCCCAGTAACCTGCTACATCCCTGTCCGCCCAGTAACCTGCTACATCCCTGTCCGCCCAGTAACCTGCTACATCCCTGTCCGCCCAGTAACCTGCTACATCCCTGTCCGCCCAGTAACCTGCTACATCCCTGTCCGCCCTGTAACCCTGCTACATCCCTGTCCGCCCTGTAACCTGCTACACATCTGTCCGCCCAGTAACCCTGCTACATCCCTGTCCCCCCAGTAACCTGCTACATCCCGTCTGCCCAGCAACCCTGCTGCACACCTGTCCGCCCAGTAACCTGATGCACACCTGTCCGCCCTGTAACCCTGCTGCACAGAAGGTACTCCTGAGTTGAGAGCTGAGGTCGCAGCAGCCCTTCTTTGGAGCCTGGCTATTTGTAGACTCGGACTCGGAGAGCCAGAGGGAGAGGAAAGACAGACTGGGTGATCTCTTCAGCCAGCTGCACAAGTCACACCACCATTTTCTTCATTGCATTTCTGGATGTCGCCTGGCCCAAGATTTATTTCCTCCCTCCAGCTGCATGACGCTAATGAAAGGTTTGAAATATTGTAAGCAGCAGGCTATGAGTATGCGGTCTGGAATACTAAAGGGGAAAAGAGAGTGCCCCACCACTTACTCATTTTCTGATGATAAACCACTTGTGGGAGCCAGTTCATAAATGCCCTATCAGTAGAGAATGGTTGGCATGGAGTGCAGCCGTTAGAGAGATAAATTCAGCCAGATTTCATCCCCTAAAATCCTCGGAGCTTCTTGACTAAAAGGCATTCTTTCAAGTGGTTGGTTTATGTGCCAGAAAAACCTTGTGTCATAAATTAAACCAAGAATTCATGACAAAGAAGGGAGATCTGAAAACTGAGAGAGATATTCTCTCTTCTAACCTGAAATTCTAGAGAATCTTCAAATGCAGCCTCCGGTCCCTATATCAAGGATAGGTATAGTCACCCAGAGTTGACCCGGTAGTGAGTACTATGTGAAGGAGTGCCTCTCTTTACACACACACACACACACACACACACACACACACACTCAAAAAAATATGTGAATCAAATTTTGATAAACAGTATGTCCCTGGTGGTGAAAAGCAGACTCTATAAAGACTTCTCTGCACTTTTCTCCTTGGGAACATTTAGGAGCATCATTTCATCTCTATAAGCCTCTGCATCCTTGTATTTCAAGCAGTCTAATTGTACCTGTGCAATTACACTGTTGTGATTACTGACAATGTGTGTCTGTGAGGTGCTAAGCACAGCGCTGGGCATGTCACACGCCCACACTGCTCTAGTCTTCATTCTAGCATAATAGCGGTTTCATTAAAATTCACTTAGGATCTGTGATTTAGGATGAACAATGGCAAGTTCTTTAAAACCAGGACTCCTTTCATAAAGTGAATTTATAGTTCCCTGTTATTTTTAAATGTTGTTGTTGTGAGAAGAAATCAGATTTCATGCTGACATTTAATGAGTGCTCAGTAAGTATTAGCTCTAATTGGTATAGCATTATTAGTATTGTTGACATTTTTAACAGTCTCTGGTTGACTCAAGTATGCTTGAACTACTTATCAAGCCATGTGCAACTCGGAAGTAAAGAAAGGGTCTGTGAGAAATTATTTGGATTACTTGTAGAGGAAACCAACGGCATTGCCATATAATGAAAGAAGCATCTAAAAATGTTATAAGATTAGAATCAAGCCCTACTATTTCTTCACATAACTTACATCTCTTATACACAACCGGGGGCTTCAGCATGAACATAAAGACATGTAAGCTGGAGAGCTCTCTCTTTGCACTCTGATAACTTCTGGCTGAGTCCGTTTTCTCCGTTACAACAAAGTCTCATCTGTAGCTTCACTGTTTTAATTATTAATTAAAATAGGCTCCGAGGAACATCTTAGTTTTTCTCAACATAGTGCAAATATCTTTGGGGTCATTATTTCCAAGGCCACCACACAGGTCTACAAGAAGAGGGTGTTGGGAGTCCAAGCAGATCTTGGCACATATAGGCCGTCACATATGGTCCTCATGTCTCAGTCCCACCAGGGACCCTGAGGAACACAGTCTGTTCTCCTAGCTCCAGAATGTTACTCAAGGATGTACATGCGCACTATTCATTTCCCCTTCTATTACTCCGAGATGCTAGGGCTAGAAAGAGACTTTCAGCCTGTATATTGGAAACTGAGTCTGAACAGTGGTGCTACTGCTTTTTTTTTTCTTTTCAGTTTCATTTATAAATTTATCAGCACTATCTGATCATTGATTTGTATAAACTAACTTACCATCAGTTGACATTTGTTTCAGTTCACTCAAACTTGGTTGACAGGGAAAATAAAAGAAAATACTGAGCCACGGCCGAAACCGGTTTGGCTCAGTGGTAGAGCATCAGTCTGCGGACTGAAAGGTCCCAGGTTCGATTCCGGTCAAGGGCATGTACCTTGGTTGCGGGCACATTCCCCAGAAGGGGGTGTGCAAGAGGCAGCTGGTCGATGTTTCTCTCTCATCGACGTTTCTAGTGCTCTCTCTCTCTCTCTCTCTCTCTCTCTCTCTCTCTCTCTCTCTCTCTTCCTCTCTGTAAAATATCAATAAAACATATTTTTTTAAAAAAGAAAAAAAAGAAAACACTGAGCCATGGAACCATGGCAGAAAGTGGCCTAAATTATAAAATCTCCTCAATGTCACTGTCAGAGCAACGGGTGAGGGCTTTAAAGACAATTTTCTCCATAGTCAAACCTAGACCCAGATGGTCCTCCCCACAGATATATGTGAATCATTACTTTCCTAATGGCGTCCGTGGTCATTCAGACACCATAAAGTGTAGGCCTCTTAGAGTCATCTGGTTGCATTTGGCTTCCTCTTATTTTCCCCATCAATCTTGGCTTCCTTTTAGCAACTCTTAGGCTGAAATTTTCTAACTAGAGAAATCTTTGCAGGAATATCATGTAAAAGGAAAGTTCTAGGAGAGCCCTGACTTTACAAAAAGTTATATGTTTTTCTCTCCAACTTATATTAGAAATTAAATAAATAAATAAATAAATATCCCAAACAAGGGATAAGAAATTATTTAAGAGATATTATTATTTAAATCATCCAGTTGTAAAGCTGTGACCATTGTTATTAGAATGGGTTTGTTTGTTTAAATAACACTCTCAGTATTTTCAGCATTTTATTTCATTAGTTGTCTCAAAAAAATCTGTTTGCTATTTTAAATTTCCCCCCCTCAAATTTAATCTAGTCTCAGTTGTGATCAATATGTATCATAGTAACTTCTTAACTACATATCACCCATTGGTTTAGAAAACTGCAGAACCTTAATTTCTCCAAATGTCTTATTTATTTCTATTAATCCTACTATGCAGCTCTTGTTGCTGTTACATAAAATCATTGATTCTTATCTTCCAAGAATACTTAAATATGATCTTCAGGGATGGGCAAACTTTTTGACTGAAGGGCCACAATGGGTTCTTAAACTGGACCAGAGGGCCGGAACAAAAAGATGGATAGAGTGTTTGTGTGAACTAGTATAAATTCAAAGTAAACATCATTACATAAAAGGGTACGGTCTTTTGGGGGGTTTTTAATTCAATAATTTTATTCACTGGATCCGGCCCTCGGGCCATAGTTTACCCAGCCCTGATTCTAACCCAACAATTTTCAACCAGTGTTCCCCAAGACTTTTTAAAGCATGCATTACCTGACTATTTAGTCAGGGGCACTGACCTCTTCCTTTACATTGTCAAATATAAATTGACAACAGTGTGAATGAGTCAAAATTATAGCTATTTTTGTCAGAGCAGGAAATATATATATATATATATATATATCCCGGAGAAATGTAGTAATTAATTTATGTGTGCCATGAGATACAAAGGTTGAAAAAATTGCTGGTGTAGCCTGTTAATGCCCACATAAATGCATACTTTTTCCTGAAGTATTGTGCACTTTTTAAATAAGGATTATCAAATGTGGTTTTTAATAGCCAATACTTACTACCCCGAAGTAATTCATATTTTTCACCGGAATATTACTCTAATGCCAAGACCTTGTTGAACCTATGCATATTTCATAGCCTTGAGATACTGAGAACGACTCAGATTATGCCCTCTGACACTGAAAATGTAAAAGCTGTACTGAATTTAATAATGTAAAGCCTTAAACTGGGATTTGATATATAATGAAAACAAGCTTTATGTTATTGGTTCTTGGGTGAGAGAGCCAGTCTGGGATGACTCCTGCTCATCAGTCCTCCCTGGAAACAATCCCCAGGAGGAAGCATAGGAGTTATCATCACAATTCAGGCACATGAGTAGTAGGAATACTGGAGGCAGAAAATGTGCGATTTCATGCTCATTCATTTCACAGAGGATTTACGAATTGACCTGACTCCAGAGCCACTCCTCCAAAGGCCTGCAGGCGTCACTGAGCACCGTGCCCACCACCGCCACAAGGTTGGCCAGAGGCTTCGCCACAGCACCTTTCCTTCTCCCTGTGTGAAGATTTGTAACTAAATCTTTGAGTTTGCATTTCGTGTGTGTGTGTGTGTGTGTGTGTGTGTGTGTGTGTGTGTTATTTCTTTTTTATTGTTTGAAATATTACAAATAGCGGTACATATATCTCCTTTTCCCCCCCTCATTGACCTCCCCCCAGCGTCTCCTACCCACCCCCCAGGACATGCCCTCACCTGCCCTCCCCCCAGTGTCTTGTATCCATTGGTTATGTTTATATACATGCGTACAAGTCCTTCGGTTGATCTCTTACAGCCCACCCCCCCCCCCAACCTCCTCTGCCTTCCCGCTGTAGTTTGGCAGTCTGTTCAATGCTTCTTTGTCTCTGTATCTATTTTTCCCCATTTCTTTCCTTAAAAAATCTTGCCTCTACAGACTAGAAATAAATATATGATAACAAAAAATGTTTGAGTCCTAATTTCAATGTCCAACAGTTATGAGTCCCCATCTCAATGTCAAACAGTTCCTTATGTGTACATGTCAACAATATCTGGATGGTGGGCACATGGTGGCAATGCAGGTCCGACCCTCTCTGGTTTGGTCCTAGGCAACCTTTAGCGACACACAGCTGCTGACTGCTAGCATGGCAAGTTGTCGTCAGTGTTATTGATTTCAGAGCAGAAGGGAGAGGGAGAAACAGATGGAAACATCAGTGATGAGAGAGAATCATTGATCAGCTGCCTCCTGCATGCCCTACACAGATCAAGTCTGTAACCCAGGCATGTGCCTTGACCAGAAATCAAACTGTGACCTCCTGGTTCATAAGTGGACGCTCAACCACTGAGCAACACCGGCTGGTCTTCTGGGGGTTTAGTTAAACGTGGGCTCTGTTTCCATGGGTCTGGGGTGGGGCCTTAGTGTCTGTATTTCTGACAAGCTCCAAGGTGATGCCCGTGAGCCACAGTTTGAGTTGTAATAACCTAGATAATGGGCCAATGATGGAGAACATGGGTTGTAAGACAGGCCTTCAGCATTCTGAGCTGTATAGTTGGCATTTTTTAGCTGTAATACTTAATCCCTAGAATAGTTGTGTGGTTGTGACTTATATAATTTTTGGGACATTCTATCATTGTGAAGAAACCATTGTACATTTACCTTAACAATGAATTTGTGCTCTTTTGGATATGTTGGGTTTTTTTCACATTCAAAAGCAAAAGACATGGTCCCCTTTAAGAATATAAAGCACATCTGTGTCTAGAATTCCAATGAGATCAGTTGTGAGCAGCTATCCCTCAGAGCTTCAATATGCCAGTGTCATAGAGCTGAGACTATGTAAGATCCAGAACCCTCTGACTCGAGGAAGGACTGAGGGTACACTGTATGACACTAGAGAAACAGCATTGTTTTAACCTTGGGTCAAGAACTACTTATGATGGAAGAAGACTCTTTGGACAAATTTTTGAGTCTGGATTTCTTTAAATTATGTGGGGGTCCAGTAGTTGAGAGTAGACTTATGTATGAACCAGGAGGTCACGGTTCAATTCCCAATCAGGGCATATCCCTGGGTTGTAGGCTGGATCCCCAGTGTGGGGTATGCAAGAGACAGCCAATCAATGATTCCCTTTCATCATTGGCGTTTCTATCTCTCCCTCTCAGAAATCAATAAAAATTCTGCAGTGCACTGAGCTTGTAGTTGTGCATTATTTTAACAAGAAGAGAAAGATATACTTGCATACATCCTATTATCAACACCCTTTGACAGTCCCCCGTCAGGAAGCCTTGCTTAAATGGTATTGTGCCATCAAACCCCCAAGGCAGCACACTGAACTGAGAGCTGGTGTCTGCAAGAGACAGCCAACGTGCAAGAATTTCCTGCTGGGCTGGGAGGAAATGTCCCCGGGCTCCCAAAGACTGGAAAGTTCACGGTCCAGCACCACCCAAAACTTCCACGTTGGCTGAAAATTAAGATGCCCTGTTTCTTCATTTTTTTCTGATAGTGAAGTTCTGGATCAATTCATTGCCATGAAGCATCCTTTCGCCTCCTACCTCCCCCCCCCACACACACGCACACGCACACCCTACACCAGCATCCCAAGCCCCTGCTCTGCTCCCCCTCAGCTAATGAAGCACATGTTCTTGCCTCAAACCTATGGCATAATAAGGACTCCTCCATCACCATTCTACTTAGAGTGTTATTATCTTTTATCCAACTGGTTCTTCGTTTGCACATAGTAGGCACTAGCATTGGTGGAGTGTAATTGACTTCAAGGGACAAATTATTTCCTTCACAGTGGATTTCATTTGGTTCATTCATGAAAAACAGGGTTTTCTTCTGAGTTTTGTAATGATGCGCATGAACGTTGTGGCCTGAGCTGCCTGTCTCCCCGCTGCTAGGAAATGGCCATAATGTTTAATTGCACCAAGTGCCTTTTATTTTATTTTTCCTAATCAAGAAGTTACGGGATCTGCTGGCTTAGCAGGTGACTCAATTCTGCATAATTAGTTGCTAGGAATTGTTGAGCCTAGGCTGATTAGTCTCAGCCAAAGGAAATTAAATTTTTTTCCTTCAACAAAGCCCTGAACACAGCTAGAGATTCTTGAAACCACAGTCATATCCTGTTCATCTGCAAAGCCCAGGCCCGGGGGATGGAAGAGGCAAGAGGTGGGAGGTAAGACCCAGCCTCACTACGCGTGGGAGCAGTTTGATGCCAGGCAGCATTCAAGGTTATGACATGAGGGGACCCGAGTCCCTTCCACAGGATGCGGTTCAGCTCCGATGGGGGCTTTGTTGTGATGCAGAATGAAGCATTGCTCCCTAGATGCCTGCTGTTTGCTTCCCAAGTTTATAACAACACCAGCCTCACTTGGAAAGTGGAATCAAAACAAATGATCTGTGTTTGCCCCTCCTGTGTTTGGCACACGAGGAGATTGGCCGAAATGGATGGAATGGCAGGGACAGATGCCTCCCCGCCCCCATTGTTTCACTCTGTTTTAAGTATAAGCTTAGCTAAGCCCTCTCCGTGCCTCTGTCATGGTGTTGACTTTCCACTTAATGGAGGGGATTTTCTCTGGCCGCGTGGGATGAGATTGTAAAGCGGACCCAGTGCTCTTCTTCGTTATGACCGACATGCAGCCCTTTGGACAGTGGGGGGCCATCATGTGTGACAGTGATTATCTGTCTACTAAGATGTCACTGGAAAAGGCTGACAGTTCTGAGTCCCTGAGATGCACGCAATGATTACTCGCAACATTCACTTCGCTGAGCATTAGCGCGCCAGCTGCATGTCTGCTTTGCTCTTATAGTGAATGTCAATAATATGACCCACCGTCAAACTCAAGGCTGGGAGGCTGGTATGGAAATCAGAATTATTTTTGCTTAAAGGCGTTATTTTAAAGGTTGTTCAATGAATCCTTCTGTAGTCTAAATGAAAATTAAAGGAAATATTTTAATATCCATTTTACAAAGAGTCGCAGATTGTTAACATGCCATAGGTCAATATTCAATAGCTATTGGGTGATGCTGTGACTTTAAATGGAATAGGCTACAAAACTAGAGGAAAAATCAGAGGGAGGAAGGAAGAGAGAGGAAAGCTCCTAGAATATATTTGACTTCCTCCAGGTTGCTTATCCTATATAATAAAAGCCTAATATGCAAATTGACCAAATGGCAGAACAACTGAGAAACGACCGGTCACTATGACATGCACTAACCACCAGGGGGCAGACACTCAATGCAGGAGCTGCCCCCAGCCTGCAGGCCCCAGTCCAGCCAAGGTGGGTGCCAGCGGAAACCCCCAGATCACACCGCTGGTCGCCCTGCAGAGGGAGGTGATCAGCAGTGGTAGGGGCCCCAGATTGCCCCACTGATCTACTCTGATTGCCAACCAGGCCTAGGGACCCTATTTGTGCACAAATTTTGTGCACTGGGCCTCTAGTTTATTAAAAAATGCTTTAGTTTGAAAAGTTGAATATAATTCATTCATCTATTAGCACACATTTGATGGATGCATACTATGAGTTGGGTACCATTTTAGAGATCTTATCTACTAATTGATTCCTTTCTTTGTTATTTGGCTGATTTTTTTAACTCTCTTATGTAATTTGGATGGAACCTGAAAGTCTAGTTAGTGTCTCCCTGATAAAGGAGGAGTATTAACACAGATTTTATAATTCAGTGAACCTTTGAGGCCTTTACAAAGAAACAATGAATTGTATTAGCATTTATTTTAAAATGTTGTCTGCAAAAAAAAATGAAATAAAAAGTATAAATTGGCTTCGTAGAACAATTTATATGTACTTAACTTTAAACAAACAAATATTTGGAGGAGAGAGAAATGAAGTTTATATACACACCTGTATCTATATTCACACATAAGCTTCTCCATAAGGATTAACTTATGGTGCCATCTGCCACTGAAACATTCAGTGTCTTCCATCCATTACTGTTTTCAAAGTTTGAATCAAGAATGGACATTGAGTAACTTACATCATGGGAGTTGATGTGTTTGTTCTGTAATGGGTTGCTTTTTTTATGAAAAGTCCATAGTGCCTCTTGGTTATTTAAAATAAAGCTATGTTCCTAGAAATTTTTCTTTAAAAATAAATGCTAAATAGTGCTCTGTTACTATGCTCTCCTTTTACTCTTATGATAAATATTGCCAAGATTCTCCTCACTTCCATTAGGAGTAATTATTGCCGATTTACTTTGGCAAGTTATGTTTAGACAATATGGAACTTATTTCAGTCAGATCCATGGACCAATACAACCTTTGGCTTCTAGATAATTGTCTATTTCCACCTTTCTCAGAAGGACACTGAATACTGAGAATGAGGGTAGCAGCCGGGGAATGCAAATGTATAGGCTGGCCAGGAAGCCATCTATAATTCAGTTTCAACCTTTTAAGGATGTGCATAACTAAACTATCTCAGGTCTACTTTCAAATTCACTATAAATAAGAAAACAATTTTAACAGGGTTGACTACTTCTGGAATGCAAACTGGGTAAACGTCTAAAGAAATGGCTCCTTAAAATATAGAGTATCAAGTGCAAAAAAATATCTAGTGTCTCCTGTGCAAATCTCTTTCTTCTCTTTAAGATATCCAACACTGGGTTCAACCAAGATTTAATTGGCTGGACTTTTGACAAGTTGAAAACTGAAGAAAACCTTTAGGCTTCTGAGATGCTGTGCCTGTGGTATAAAACTGGTTGTTATTATCTCTATCCCCTCGTTCATTGCTCTGTACCCATAAATACAAGTACGCTGTTTCAAAGTTTTTGGATATTAAAAAAAATGTATTTTTAATTGGCTTTGTTAAGAATTCAGATTTAAACATATAGTAAATTTGTTTCAGTAGGTGCTATATATATCACATTGCCTGGTTATCAAATCAACACTGTGAGAAAAGCACTCAAACATTCAGGTGGGAATGGTGGGGCAAATGAAGACTTTTGTGCTGTGATGCTTATCTTTTGTGGTTTGGTATTATACTCAAAAATATTATGCTAAGTGAAATAAGTCAATCTAAGAAAGACAAATATCACATGATCTCATTTATTTGTGGGCTCTAATGACAAAAATGAATTGACCAATAAAATAAGATTCAAAGCAAGGAGACATGGAACAGACTGACACACCTTGATGTAGGGTTAGGAGGGCTAGAAGAGATAAACCAATGAACTTATATACCTACTAGTGACCCGGTGCACGAAATTCATGCACATTAAAAGGGGATTAATTATTTTTTAAAATATATTTTATTGATTTTTTACAGAGAGGAAGGGAGAGAGATAGAGAATTAGAAACATCAATGAGAGAGTCATCGATCAGCTGCCTCTTGCACGCCTCCCACTGGGGATATGCCCGCAACCAAGGTACATGCCCTTGACCGGAATGTTACCCGGGACCCTTCAATCCACAGGCTGACACTCTATCCACTGAGCCAAACTGGTTTCTGCAAAAGAGGATTATTTAGAATAAATAATTTAATATTGCTATTTGCCCTTACTCTATAATAGAAGTGTCAGAGATGAAAAAAATTAGTAAAATATATACGAAAACCTTCCTGCTGTCAGAGTATGGGGTTCACTATGGGACTCAGAATCAAGTCCCCACCCACCCACATGCACCTCAAAATCACATGAGACCCAGACCTGGCCAATCCTCCTCCTCACATTGGGCTAGATCCAGACCCAGCCAGCCCCACCCATGTCAAGCCCCACTGGGCAGGGGGCATAGCCTCAGGTCCCCTGGCCCGGTGCCAAGATGAGGTGTGTGGTCTGAGGTCCCCCAGACTGGGTTGGAAGTCATGCTTTGAGGTCTCCTGT
Source organism: Vespertilio murinus (assembly GCA_963924515.1). Classification (NCBI taxonomy): domain Eukaryota; kingdom Metazoa; phylum Chordata; class Mammalia; order Chiroptera; family Vespertilionidae; genus Vespertilio; species Vespertilio murinus. Next base: position 137,292,273 of record OZ004707.1, read on the forward strand.
CAAGCTCCACCGGGCTGGAGGTGCGGTCTGAGGTCCTCCAGCCTGTTGCCAGGTTGGGGGAGCACAGCTATAGTCCCCTGTCAAGCCTGGTGGGGGGCACAGACTGAGGTCCCCGGCCTGGCGCTGGGGCAGGGGGAGCAACCTGAGGTCCCCTAGCCCAGCACCAGGCAGGAAGTGCACCTGTTGATGACTGGTTAAGGCTCCTATGGGAACTTGGCCTCAGCTGTGGGTGCAGTTATCTTTGTGACTGAGTGATGGTCAATTTGCATATTCCCTCTTTATTATATAGCACTAGAGGCCCGATGCATGAAATTCGTGCAAGAGTAGGCCTTCTTTCCCCAGGCTGCTGGCACTGGCTTCCCTCCGGCACCCAGGACCCGGGACCAGGCTTAGGTTGCAGCCCCAGCTTTGTCCAGAAGGACATCCAGTCTCATTAGCATATTATACTTTTATTATTATAGATATGCATAGCCCATGAACACAGGCAATAGGGTAGAGAAGATCTGGGTGAAGGGAAGTAAAACGGTGGGGGGGGGGATGGGAGATATCTGTAATACTATCAATAATAAAAATATATATATATATATGTTTTTAAACATTGCATTTGCAAAGTGAACAGTCACAGACCTGGGATACTGCTTCATAAGCAAAAGGGATGCTATTGATTGTATTGGTGTCTGAAGGTTGGTAGTGTATGGTTGGGAGAATATAAAGAATTGTGTGACAAATGGAATATACACATGAAGCAGTGTGACTTCATCTTTTAAGTTAATTGCAGCTTACAGCAGCGTTCATCGTTCCTTTTTGTCATTCCTTATAAAGACCTTGTTAGTTTTATGAAGAAATCGTGAATCCTTTCAACCAGAAGTACGTTCCGGAGAGAAATCAAGTTCCTCGATTTTAAAGCACAAACCACTTAGTTGGGAGAATTAACATTTTCAGATGACAAAGCCTTGTTGTTTAATTAAATCCTTGTTACACTTAGTAGTTTGCCAAGCACAATATCGTTCTTTTTAATCCATTAACAATTTCCTATTATGACTACACAAAACCAACTGTATGGTATGTCCAGAAGTAACATTTGGGTCATCGAGCTTGCCTAGATTTACTGGTTAATTATCTTACATTAGGTTTGCTCAGGCCATGTTCTTGCTGATCTTTACTCAGACATCTCTTCTACTTTACACAAATGTCTGCATGCAAACCAAGAAGAAATCTCCCTTTCTGTTTTAACCCTGATATTTGCCATCCTAGATCATTACTCCTATATTCCAAACCATATTAACTTCTTTTCTAGATTTAACAAAATCATTTTACTCAGAATCCGATGAATCCGTCACCTCTTAAGACCTTGTCATCTCTTCAGCTTCTTGCCTAACTCTCACAGATAGACTGAGCTTCTGTGCTTTCGGTTGCTTGTTTATGGTTCTTCAGATTATTTTCATCTCTTTCTAAAAGAAGGCCAATGAGCTCATTGCTGTATGCCTCTTCTTTTGCCAAACCATCATTCCTTTCTTGTTCTCAACCTCCCTTCTCTGGCCTAACTCTGACTGCCCCTGTTCCCTCCTTTTGGCTCTAGCTGCCACTTCACATTCTCAAGAACCCCCTAATTCTGTGTGTCTTCATTTCCCTGCAGTACTAATGATCTGCCATCTGCTTATCTGAAATATAACATTTCTCTCATTTCCTTTGTTCTTCTACCTGATTATTCTTAGAGCCCATCGAGCCGTTTTATTCCCTTTGTCTTCCTGTTACTGATATTCACTGATACTTATTTATCAATGAATGAAGCTGACAGGCAAATAATTTGCATACTCTGATTTGCATATTTCTTACCATTTGATGCCTTCATGTGCACTCTAGTTCCATCCTGACAATCCTAAGATGTGGGTGAGAAAGTATACCCCTCTTTCAGAGAAGAAGAAACCCATGTCCAGGGCATTTTAAATAACTTGCCCCACAGCTAAACCCAGGTTAGGACCGAGGTCTACTGACTCTTTCTCTGTACCATGCCCTATCACCTCTCTCTGGCAGAAGGACTGAAATCCACTAAAAATCTTCACTGCATTCGAAGCTGGATGGAAATTAACCAAACCCTTCATTGTACCTTTGCAGATGAGAGCCCCTACACTAAGTCCGCCAGCCAGACAAAGCCGCCCGATGGAGCATTGGCTGTGAGGAGACAGAGCATCCCAGGTTAGACCGGATTGTTGGATTTTTCAGCTGTTTGACGTTTGAACCCTGTTATTCGGTGATCCCAAATAATCCCACCGTGGTAATAAACATGATGCTGTTCCATAGGGTATAGACTGCATTCTCTACAACTTGTTCACACAATGTTCATGAGAGCTAGACTTTGGGAAAGCTTGCAAACTTGTGAGAATTCACTTTGTGTGCAAATTCCTTGTGAAATGGCCTGAATTTATATGGGCTCTCACTCATTTTCCTGCTCTCACCTCTGTTTTCAGGGGATGACTTTCACAGAAGCATCTTTTTCTTTACTGAGATATAACCAGCAGAACAAAGAGGCTCAAAATTGCAGTAGCAGATTGTGTATGTGCTGAATAAAAATCATTCCTTTCTTCTTTGCTCTTTGAACCTTACTTCCATTGGACAACTCTTGGGGGAAATCTGGGATTTCATTTCCTTAGGAAGCTGTGATGAGGATTCTTGTAATTTTTAAGCGACACCTATCAACAAAAACATTTGAGAGCTATCTTCAAATGTCTTTACCCCTGAACGTCAATATTTTAAAGCTTTGACTTGACAATAACGTACCTTCTAAAGTTAAAGGCAGAAGGATATTAAAAATATTATTTAAACTTCATCTGAACTAGGTAATTTATGGAAAACCTCTATGGAGGCAACCGTATTTAAGGGAAGGGTTAAAAGCAATAATGCATTAGACATTTATGAAAATTAATGTCTTTGTATATTTAACCCAAGGAAATTGAGTACACACCTATACCTAAGCTACAGGATTTTAGAATATAGTAGATGTAGCAATTCGGGAGAAGCAATGCAGTGTTCCCAACAGTAAATTGAATGGGTTGGCCTATCAGTGAAAAGGGGAATCTTTCATTCGAATAAAGAGAAAGATGAGTTTCATTCAGAGCAGCCCTGTTTGTGATTATTATTTATTTGTATAAGAACTACATGTAGTTATGTTTATTCTTATTCTGAAGGCTTAGGTTCATTATGAAAGTACATGGCTTATACAGGGGCATGTTGTGAATATGTTATGCATCCTTGTCTCTGTGCTTTAAAGATGCTAAAGTAATTTGAATTCAGTAATTAGGTGGCATCCCGCAGTCCTAAGACTTCTTCAATTTCATCCAAGAAAGCATCAATCTTAGTGCTGGTCACATTTAGAAAAACTATTGCAGTTAGCTATGGGCTGTGTTCTCAGCTTCCTCCTTGTCAGCATCAAGAAAGTACGAAGTTTGAAGTTCAAGAATGCTAGCTACCCATCCATTCCTTCTTGTCTTCTCTACATTCGCTGGCACTCCGTACTCCTCTGTTGGGAAGAGTGAAGAGAATGACCACGTCCTTACCACATTATATGACACAAAGCAAAAGCGCTGACTGTCATCATGTTTTCCTTTCATGGGTGCGCTCATGGTGTACACTAAATCATCACACATGTCTGAAGGCCAGGCTTTGCCTTAAAGTCACAGAGGAGTCTTAAAAATTACACGTTAGCTATACAGAAGTCGTTCATCATAATCCTTGGTTCATGACACTTCAGTGATTCTTCACTGTGGAAGTTTTCCTTTTGTTCCTCCTTATAACAGCTTAAAAGTCACTGCAATCACAAGCCTGTTTTGTAGGCGTCATGGGTGATTTTCCAGGGGTTGAACAGGCACCCTTTTGCCCACCTCTCATAAGGTAGTGGTCCAAAGGGCCAAAGGTCTTCAAGGTCTCCTCAGTTGTTTAGAACAGTCCAAGAAAAAAGACCCCACCAGCCACAGGGCTAAGGAACCAAAGTAGTTAATAGCTGATTATTACTCTTTTTGTTTGGCCTACATGATGTGTTTTTTTTTTTAAATTTTGAATGAATAACCAATATTTAAAATTTGGGAGATATTAAAAACCAGAGATTTCTGGCTTTTCTTTAAAAAAGAAAAAGAAAGTAGGAAATGTATCAAGACTAGGAGTATGTGGGCCCAGTTTTGTCATATTTTTACTAGATCTTCTCTGTATTTTTTCTTTTTTATTTAATTTATTGGGGTGACATTGGTTCACACAATTATATCGGTTTCAGGTGGACAGTTCCATGATACATCATCTGTATATCATATTGTGTGTTCATCACCCAAAGTCAAGTCGCCTTTCATCACCATTTATTGTACTTTACCTTTCTCTACCCACCTCAACTCCCCTTTCCCTCTGGCACTATTACTATTACTATTACTATTACTATTACTATTACTATTACTATTACTATTACATTACTATTCTCTTGAGAAAAATCAAGACACTTCTTGGATGCTTCCTAACTGACTTCTGACACTTGGAATCCCGAGCCCTTACTGTCATTATAAAATGACCTATTCTTGCCCTGGCCGGGGTGGCTCAGTTAGTGTGGCTCAGAAGTTGCCTATTCAATTCCATATCAGAGCACATGCCCTGTTTGCAGGCTCAATCCTCAAGGGGCAGATGATTGATGTTTCACTTTCTCTAAAGAAAAAAATAAAATCAATAAAACCTTTTCTAAAGTACCTATTCTTTTGATGACAAAAGGGAGTCTTTCCTGACCTTTGGCCAAAAAGTCACTTAAAACAAAGAGATCTTAACCCATCACCCACTTTATCCCTACTAAGTCCACAAGAGAGAAATGGAAAGAGGAAAAGGCTGGGGGAAACACAGTCTTTATTACTTGTTGGAGCTTCAGCGGAAAAATCCCAAAGAGTTCTGATGAACTAGGGTGGGCCACACGGGGCTGTAAGAGCAAAAAAAAAAAAAAAAAATGCATGTTTACAGCCTTTGATTCTCTCTCCTGTGCTCACGTCCCATCTTACTTCTCTCGAAGATGGTATGACTACCCTGAGAGCAAGGAAAGATGTGTCTGGAGAAAAGTGCACCAAAGAAGTGAAAGAGGCAGAAAGCAGAGCTCAGCTCACCTACCAGCCCCTACATATTCCCAATACAGAGGCAACCCCGGGGCGTTACCCTGCCCTGTGACTGGGGAGTAAGGAAACACAAGGAGCTGAAGATCTATGGCTTTTCCTCAAAGGATCAATGGCTCAAAGGATCTATGGCTTTTCCTCACATGTCCCCACAGCTCCACTCCCAGTGACCCAAGGATGGTGATTGAATTTGACCACTGACCACTTTTTCTGATGGAAGGGGGTGGGGAAGTGGAGGGTAATGGAAGGATTTAAGCTTCTCTGTCCAAGTTTTATGAAAGCTTCGGCTGCTCTTTGAAACTTATGTAGACCTACAAATGTAAACCTGCTTCTCCTGGCTAAATATTTATTCACATAAGAATACATAAGATTTCTTAACATGGGCTCCACATTTTCCATAACATAATAAGCAGTACCATTTTATAACTCTGTCTCAAAAGGTAACCTTGAATATTAACAGAGATATAATTTGCTCTTCATTCATATCAAAGTTCACTACCTTGTCTAAACTCAAAATTACTACAACAATTATTTTATAATCACAAGTCAAATATGTGCCTACATTGAATGATAATTCTAAGTATAAATCCCTTCATCACCCTCGTTTGCTCTTCTCAAAAAAAGAGAATGGATTAAACACCCCTTAGGAGCAAAGTACATTTGCTTTGAATAAAGGAAAAATGCATTATTCATGTTATTTGGAAATTCGTCATTTTAATCATGTCTCTTATGGTGAGACATGATTAAAAGTGAGTGAGAAAAAAAGATTTTTATTCTTTCCTAAGTTTTTGTAAAAATTTTAATAATGATGCTACTTTAAAAAATGTCAAGTATCCCTATGACACTAAAGTTTAAGTTTAGATAAAAGACAACATTCTGGTAAAAAATAATAATTAAGGATGAGTATTTTCAATCTCATTTCTACCCTTTTTTTCTGAAAGAGAAGATGAATTTCAAGTACAGAGATATTTATCTAACAGATTCTACTACACATCTATGTCTATTAAAAATAATGAATTAATTTCATTCTTTTATATTTGACATATTACCTATGTACTGAAGTTTAACCACTTGAGTGGTTTGTCCAAATTATTAGAGGAAATTTGTACAGACTCTTGACAGATTTTATAAGTATTTGTGGCTTTAACCACTTAGAGATGAGGCATTTAATCATGTCTGTCTAGCCAGTGAAGAGAAAACTGGATACTACACTAGACCTCAAAAACTGGAGTTTGTGTATTATTTATTTTATTTGCCTTACCTTTCCAGGTAGGACAGCTTTCTTATGCTGGTCTTCCAAAAAGAATTCTGGGCAATTCACAAAGGCAGATGGTGTCAAACACTCACCTTTATTGCATTTCCCTTTTCTGTCTTAATCCTCACCCAAGGACATACTTACAGAGAGGAAAGGGGCCAGAGAGAAATATTCATTATTATAGCAGGTATATATAGTGTGGCATTTGCGCTAGTATTTATAGTTATAGCACTCTTCAGGTGTAGGAAGGATAGTTACTCTAGTTTTCTGGCCTGGTTCTGCTTCTTCTGTTTAGTTTCACATTGAGCTCCTCCAAAAAATGGGCGAGTGACACGAATAGGAAACCAAATTCAATTGAATGAAGTGAGCATGAAATGTCATACAAATAATAGTGCTGCACAATGCATATGCATATCAAATCATCACATTGTGCACTCTAAATATTCAAGTATACCTCAGTAAAGCTAAGGGGGGGGGGGAAATAAGAGGTGAAGGGCCATTGCATTTGCAGTGTGCTCTCAGATAATTTAGGGGGAAGAACTGTCTCTGTGTATATATGAAGGAGTGCTTAATAATGTTCCTGAAACTCATAGATTTTTATAATTATTTCAAAATAATTAAAAAAAAAAAACATGGAGCTGCCGATGCTGCCCCAAGTTGTCAAGTCCAACTGCTGTTAGTGAGGGGATGACCCATGTGGGAACATGCCAAGGGACAAGGACCTTTGCTACTCAGTCAGGCTGTGCCTGCATCCTCAGAAGCACCCAGTGGGCCAAGGTGAGGACATCAGGGACCTAAAGCTCAGGGTCTTCCCCACCAGAGCCCTCAGAGTCAGCACGAAAAAGCCCAAAGCAGTGATGTTTGCATATGCTAAAATGACTGAATGTTTAAGAAATTAGTAACACTGTATTACTTCTTTAGAGAGAAGTTTCTAAGATCGTGGAGTTGAAACTCTTGGTAGCACTGCAAATATGTATGAGATTCTGCCCACACCCCCGTTTGTGTATTGATTTGTGTTTTCCATGGTCCTTATCACTATCTGAAATTAACGGGCACGTGTTTCTCATGCTCTTACTAAAATGTAAGCTCTCTGAGAACAGGCACTGTATGTCTCGTTTACTATCATATCTGTGCATAGGACAGTGCTTGTCTGATGGTAGGTATAGTCACCACCTGTGGATTGAATACTCAGACAGAGACCAGTGGGCAGGTTTTCTCTGTGCAGACTCTGTTACCCTATGCCTAGTACACTTTCCTACCAAAATGTGCAACACGTTTTCTTTCTTTCTTTTTTTGTTGTTGTTTGCTTGCTTTAACATATTTTATTGATTTTTTACAGAGAAGAAGAGAGAGGGATAGAGAGTTAGAAACATCGATGAGAGATAATTATCAATCAGCTGCCTCTTGAACAACCCCCACTGGGGATGTGCCTGCAACCAAGGTACATTCCCTTGACTAGAATCGAACCTGTGACCTTTCAGTCCCCAGGCCGACACTCTATCCACTCAGCCAAACCAGTTTCGGCACGTTTTCTGACTCATATGCTGTGCACGTTAGCCTTGAGGCTGCACAAAATATGACATTTCTAAGGAAATCGTTGGCTGCCCACCGCTAATGAGTGAGATATAGGTCAGCTAGGAGCTAGAGAATATTAAAGTCCAGAGGTCTCCCTCCAGCTTCATCTGTTTCTGTTTGAGCAGAAAAATGTCTGCAGGCCTAGAACACCTTAAGAGAAAGGTTGAGCACAATTTAACAATAAAATTGACAAGATCAGAATGATTTATGCAAGTGCTCAGCTACCCATAAAGGCTAAAAAATTTTGCGAGTACAGCCAGAGTCTATAAATAGAGTGATGCAAAGCAGAACTTATTACTTGTTATGGCAGGTCCACATTCAAGATTTCCCCCTGAGAGCTGATCCACTTTGCTCTGCGGCTGGCTGTACATGCTGAGTTCTCCAGTACCACTGGGCATGTGGGCAGCTTGATTTGTGTGTGCAGGGCTGTGGCTTTGTTAGCGATTCAGAGAAATGAGTCTATTATGTGTGGACTTCTCTCGTGCCTAAGTAAACATGGATGAACCAGTACATGTGCAAGAAATTATTTTTAAACATTAATTCTTCCAGCATACAACTTAGGAGGAGATTCTTTAAATAGTGAACTAGCATTGTGCCTTGATATTTCCCGGGCCCCAGTGTTCTAGGAGTAGTGGCCTTTGGTCAGTGATATGCTCGGGGTACACACAGTATTCAGACTGAGTAACATGGCCAAAGGCCAGCACAGTCCCCCAGGGTCTAAAGAGAATTTTACAAGGAAGCTCAACAACATATGCAGAAGAGCTACAAGAAGAAGGTCTTCTTCCTCTATTACTCTGCACTGAAGAAAGATTAATTCTCCCACTCTAAGGGTTAGGGCGACCTTCAACCCGGGGAGCTTTAATGAAGTAACTTTAGAAAATTGGGTTGGGTACAGGTTGTATTTATTGGCATTGGGGAAAGTAAAGGATTGTGTTACACAGTTTTCTATGAGGCCATTAATACTTCTTTCTTATCTATTGGGCTTATATGATTTAGAACTGATTCCCAAACTTCAGTCACAAGTCAAATTCATGTTTGTTGTTATATATCTGTGTTCTACCTCTATTATGATTAATACTAGAGGCCTGGTGCATGAAATTTGTGTGTGTGTGGGGGGGTGTCCTTCAGGCAAGCCTGCATCCTCTCCAATCCGGGACCCCTCGGGGGATGTCTGACTGCCTGTCTAGGCCCTACCGGGATTGGGCCTAAGCCGGCAGTCAGACTTCCCTCTCACAATCCAGACTGCTGGCTCCTAACTTCTCACCTGTCTGCCAGCCTGATCACCCTTAACTGCCCACCCACCCACCCCCTGCTGGCCTGATCACCCCTAATTACCTCTCCCTTCTAGCCTGATCATCCCTAACTGCCCCCCTTCTGGCCTGGTTACCCCAAACTGCCCCCCTTCTGGCCTGGTCACCCCAAACTGCCCTCCCTGCTGACCTGGTTGCCCCCAACTCCCCTACCCCCACTGGCCTGGTCACTCCTAACTGCACCCCACCTGCCTGGTCGCCCCCAATTGCCCCCCCTCTTTCAGCCTGGTTGTCCCCTATTGCCCCCTGCCAGCCTAATATCCCCACACAGCCTGCTGTTCAGTCATTGCATGAGGGCATCCTGACCAATTTGTACATTCCTCTATTATTAGTATAGCTGATTTTAGGTACATTTAAATTGATTCACTCATTTACTTAGTTTTATTCTAACCTTTACTATATATGATTTGATATGGTAATTGTATTTTTCTAATGTAAATTTCAAAAAATTAACTCTGAAATGTTTTAAAGACTTATATGTGCACCTCAGATACATACATAAATGTTTGTTACACCATACTTCAGCAAACACTGGCTTGGAAGGAGATGCTTCTCAGAAGAAATGACTTTAGGAACCCCTATGCTATGCACTTTGTCAGTATATTGATAAGTAGTTGTTGGTTTATAGTGCAGAAGTGTGTCATCTAAAAGGGAAAATAAATACTAAAAGAGAAAGCAAATGCTGAATAATATTCACCCAAAACCTGGGGAGTAGCAAGAATGTCCTGATCACCAGAGTAACTTAACCTAGAAAGAGAGTGAGTAATAGTAAAAATACTAGTTGCTACTCATTCCATGCTATGTTCCAAGTATTGGACTAAGCATTTTCATAAATATTGCTTTCTGCTTTCCTCACAACACCTTCAGGAAGTAAGTTTTGTTCATTCCTCCTCTAACAGGTGAGCAGACTTGAGTTCAGAGAGCTAAAGAAGCCAGTCCAAAGTCACAGGGCAAGAGAGATGTGGCTCTTGGATAAAACCTAGACATTGAGTGCTGGTGTGGTTGGTCTAGCAGAGTTCGAGAAATTGAGGAGAAGAGAGATGGAGGGGGGTGGGGAGCAAAGTCTTTGTAGAGGCTGCAGGGAGGACATCCATCTTGCAGTGGCAGTGTCAGCAGGAGGGAAGGCAGACAAAGGTCCAAGGGCACAAAGGCTTAGAGCAGTGGTCTGCAAACTCATTAGTCAACAGATCTGCAAACCGCTACTGTGCCTTGCGAGCTGAAGTTTGCCTATCACTGGTTTAGGGGATGGTAAGTTTCCTGCTGAGAAGATGTGTCAGTCCTCTAATGATTGTTGGGTTTCTCAGTAAAATGCAGGTGAGGTCATCAGAGAGAGGAAGGAAGGAAAGGGGATGTCCTAGCCTTAAACAGAGGGGAGGCGGTATCATTTCAAAGGCTGGGAAAGTGGATTGCCTAAGGCAATGGCCAAGGATTACTGTGCAGCCCTGTAGATTCTTAACTAAATAGTATCCTTATCTCTCTTACGTACCTACTTCTCCAAATAAAAAAGGGATAGAATGAACTTACCCATAGCCCAGCCAGTGTGATTCAGTGGTTGAGCATTGACCTAAGAACCAGGAGGTCATAATTGGATTCCCAGTCAGGGCACATACTGGGTTGCAGGCTTGTGCAAACCGATCAATGATTCTCTCTCATAATTGACATTTTCATCACTCTTTCCTCCTCCCTGAAATCAGTATAAATATATTTTTTTTCTTTTTTTTTTTTTTAGTATATTTTATTGATTTTTTACAGAGAGGAAGAGAGAGGGATAGAGAGTTAGAAACATCGATGGGAGAGAATCATCGACCAGCTGCCTCTTGCACACCCCCTACTGGGGATGTGCCCGCAACCAATGTACATGCCCTTGACCGGAATCGAACCTGGGACCTTCCAGTCCGCAGACCGACGCTCTATTCACTGAGCCAAACCGGTTTCGGCGCGTATAAATATATTTTTAAATGAATCTACCCATCTCATGTCCCATGTAGTTCCCATACCATATTCCATCTCCCCAGGGGATCCTTGACAATTTCTTCCTTCCACAATCATTTCTTTTTATGAATATCCAGCATATTATCTACTTTTATTAAATCTTTTGGCAATTTATCTCATCCTGTATAAAGTTTCTCTGCAATTATTGTCTTGGGTTCTAGATTCAGCTCTAATTTAAAGCGATAGTTCCTTAAATTCAAAAAAATATATTTTTATTAAAAACTCCTCCTCAGAGTTGTGCCCTGCAGGGTTCGTTGCTAAAGTGGCCCACTTTTATTGTATTAGATTCTCCTTTCATCATTTACCTTATGATCTGGTCACTACTGTGCATCAAACCTTACAAAATAATGAGATGGAATGAAAGAGTGCACCTTGTTAGTACCCTTACTGCTCTTTCTCTAATAAACACCTAAACCTACCACACATACCATGCATGCACACACATCTTTCTCTGTTTTCCTCTTTCAATGTAGGAAATTCCACATCTAACTTCTGCTTCAATATTTTTAGAGACAGGAAACACTATCTTTCAAGGTAGCCCCCATTTTTTATATGTCTTCCTGTCAAAAAATATTCCTCATGCCATTGGGCTGAAGTCCCGAACCCCTTCCCCCCTTCCCCGCCCCTGTACCTCTACCCTTTGGCTCTTTTGATTATTTTGAACTTCTCCAAAGTAAGTTTTTCAGGTACTTCAATGCACCTGTAATTTCCTCCCTGAGTCACTGTCACTGTGTTGTGTCATCGTCACAGTTATCGTGGTTTAACCAGCTAAAACATATTCCTTCCTTTCACCTTGCCTTCTGTGGCATGTTTTCATCACCCGGAGAGTCTTTCTGCAGGTCCTCAGTAATCTGTAGCATCTGGCAGAACTGAACCCTTCCCCCAGCTGTGGTCTGAAGAGGACGAAGTGCAAGAAAACCATTACTTTCCCTGATCGTGATGTTCTACTTAATTAATGTAGATCAAGATTATATTTTACATGAAATAATAATCTTTATTTACATTGAACTTTTGCACAACTAAAACTTATAAATCTTGTCCTCGTGACTTCCTCTTCAGAGTCAGGCTTCCTTCCTTGAGTAGTAGCACTTTGTATTATGCAGGACAACGCTACTCCATTCTCTTATCTGCACATTTATTTCTATTATATTCAGCTGGTAAGGGTTGAGAAGAGGAGGAGAGGGAGGTTACTAACAATAGTTGGGCATCTGTCATGTACCCAGTTCTTATTTATTCAAGATAAACAGTTAACCATCCCAATTTTATGGAGGAAGAAATCGAGGCTCACAGAGGCTTAAGTAATTAGCCCAATAACAACAGAGCTGGTATTAGGGTTTAGAATTGCCTTAATCTTTCAGCTATCTACCCAATTCTCGAATGATTTGGCTCATCTTTTCAACATGGTAGAAATAGTTCTATTCCTCATCATCACATAAATTTATTACATTTCTTAGCAACGGATTGGCCACAAATTTAATAAAACCTGGGAGTATTAAGAATTTTGAACATTGCAGTACCAAGGACAGAGCTCTGCAGCATCCCCACCAGAAACTGTAACCTTCCCCATTAACAAGGATTTGCATCCTTAATGAACCCTCAGCTCCCAGTACTCTGTTCTGCCCACAGGTTATCATAATAGATGTCTCTGAAAGCCCGCTAAAATTCTCAAATCTCATTAAACTGTCTTTATACATAATGTTGGTTTGCAGACCTTATTCTTCAGTGATATAATAATTCTTGTTTTTTGTTTTTGTTTTTTGCCAAAACATGCTATCAATTCCAGAGAGCTAGGATTTCCAGAGCCTCTCATTGTAGAAATTGAGATGCTCACTCATTCCCAGCCTTTTGGCACATTTTTCATCTTTCTCTTTCTCTTTGTTTTGCCATCACATCTGCACATTCTTTCAATTCTCCGGGAGGTAATTTATCTGATTCTAGAAACTCAAATGCATTTTAAACAGTTAAAGTGTTCTTTTAATGTCATTTTACCACCTTTGGCATAAGTTTCCTCTTATTTTAATGTTAAATTCTATCCTCTCTAGTTTAAGATTGTTCTCCTTAGGGGCCACTGGAGATGCATCATGGGAGTTGAATAGCTCAGCATTTCACCATACACAAAGTAACTTTATACCATATTCTCACAGCAGATTTCTTCTCCAAGTTCTTATCCTGGCCTAGAGAACTTGGAAGAAGTCTTCCAATTATCATTAACACTCCTGTTAGCTAGTTCTCACAAGATAAAGTTGTTCATATTCTAATAAAGCATATTTCAGGAACTATTCTTTTTAGGAGACCAGATGAAGGTGGCAATAGTTATGATGGCAAGAACTCCTCTTTTGTTCTCCAGAAACCAAGAACAAGGAGAAAAAAATACTAGGATTTTGCAAAAAACCTGAAATGACAAATATTAAAGATGATTATATCAAATGCTGTGTAGAACACAGGAAAATAGAAACATTCACATATTGTTGGTAATATATATATATATATATATATATATATATATATATATATATGGAAGACACTGTGATAACATCAATCAAAATGTTTAAAATGTTGGCACTTTTCCCAGCATTTCTGGCAGTTTATCCTACAGTAATCCTCTTACCTGTGCACAAAGATGTAACCATATTTGCCTACTTTCATGATGTGATAATTTTTAGGAATCATCTCAATTTGATAAAGAAATGCTTTGAAAAAAAAAATCTAAGTAGTGCCTGGCTGGCGTGGCTCAGTGATTGAGCACTGGCCTATGAACCAGGAAGTCAGGGTACATGCCTGGGTTGTGGTCTCGATCCCCAGGGGGTCGGGGGGGGGTGGAGACTGGTGTGCAGGAGGCAGCTGATCAGTGATTCTCATCATTGATGTTTCTATCTTTCCCTTTCTGAAATCAATAAAAAAATTAAATCTAAGTAGCCCCCCAACAACCACTTTTACCATCACTCATTGTCTCAAGGCAAACATCACTGACTTGGAGGAGGGTGGCTGTGGAAACAGGAAGGGACTTCCTCCAACTCAGGTTCCTCATTGTTAACAAGTGGGAACTGAGAGTCCCTTCAACCAGTCACGAGTGAGGAGGGGTTTGGTTGACCAAGAAAATGGGCAGAACTGGGAATAAAATGTGCCAGCATGTCAGTATTTACAGAGATGTTTATTAAAGCATTGCTTGTTAGCACAATATTGGAAGCTACCTAAAATATTTATCAATTGAGGAATTGTTCAAATGAATTAAGATGCAGCCATTCTAAGAAATAGTATAAAACTACTTAAAAAAAAATATGAGGTAGACCTATAGGCCATATCATGAAAAGATTTCCAAGACATAGTTTTGGTTGAGTATATAATTGTTGTTTAATCCAATTTAGGTGAAATGTTAGTGTCTCAACAGAGAATGAAAGGTTGGGCCAAAGACTAGTGGTAGTTTCTTCTGCAATGAGAGGAGGACAGGGCGAGTGTGGCTTTGCTCCATGCGCTTATGTATCCTTTGAATCTAATACTGAAATGTGTTTGTGTAAGACCTTAGCGACTTCTGTAAAAGTGCTATCAGGACAAGAGGAATATTAATGGATTAGAGCTACCTAGCAGAACCATATCCCTGTGGGCCTACCAGACCCAACCCTGCAGGAGGAGGAGAGGAGAGAGACATATCTGCCAGCTGATACCACCCAGACCCCGGACCTTTTAAACACTTATACACGTGTCAGGAAGACCAAAGGCCGTCTACAAGAAAGCATAAATTTGAGGACCTCGTCATTTATAAAAACAGGAGAAAAATAGAAGATGTGGAACAAAAACGATAACTGTTTCCTGATATTTTAAGTGATATGGAAAAGGAGCAGTGTGTTTCCCCTGATCTCAGAGGCATACCTAGAACTCATATGTCAGTGTCACCAGCCAGATTATCCCACTGGCTGGGGTCAGCCCACAGATGTGCTTGTTTGACCAGCAAATGCCTTGAGGCGGCACCTGCTGCTGTTCACCCCAGTACATGTCCACCCCCTACCGATCAGATTACAAACAGCTTGCTCTGTTCACATAGTGTAGCTGACTAACACCTGCATTTGGGTCTTTGAGCCTGCTATAAGGCTAAGTTATAGGGAGTGAGATTTGGAAGCAACTTAAGAGAGAACTTTCTAAGAAGTAGAGAAAGAGAACAAACCTTACTGGCTAGGAGCATGGGCTCTGGAGTTAACCTGTCTTGTTTGAATTCCAGGCCTGCCACCTACTGCTATGTTAATTTCATGCTTCATGTATCAATTTTCCCACTGTATGATATGAGAGAGTAATGAGGATTAAATGAGTTAATGCATATAAAGCATCTCCAGTAATCCCCCCACCCCCGCTTATCCATGGTTTTGCTTTTAGCAGTTTCAGTTATTCATGGTCAACCATGGTCCAAACATATTGAGTGGAAAATTCCAGAAATAAACAATTCATATGTTTTAAATTGGGCGCCATTCTGAGTATTGTGAATCATCCCTTTGTCCAGTATGTCCACACTGTATACACTACCCACCTGTTAGTCACTTACAGTTATCTCAGCTACAGATTGACTATCGTGGTATCTCAATGTTTGTGTTCAAGTAATCCTTATTTTACTTCACCAAAGCCCTAAAGCAAAGAATAGTGCTGCTGGTAATTCCAGTATGCCAAAAAGAATTCTCAAGGGGCCTCTTTTAAGTGAAAAGGTGAGTACAGCACAGTGAGATATATATATCACACAGAGAGAAAAAACACCACACTCATGTAACTTTTATTACAGTATATTGTTACAGTTGTTCCACTTTATTCTTAGTTGTTATTGATCTTTTACTGTGCCTAAATTATAATTTAAACTTTATCGTACATATGTATGCGTAGGAAAACACATTATATATAGGGTTCGGTACTACCTAAGGTTTCAGGCATCCACTGAGGGAATCCTGGGACTTACCCCTGTTGATAAAGACAAACCTCTGTATATTAGTTATCTATTGGTATATAACAGCATTACCAAAACTTAGCAGCTTAAAAGCACACACGTTTATTACCTCCATTTCTATGGGTCAACAATCTAAGCATGATTGACCCTCTGGTCCTCTTTTTAGGGTCTCGCAGAGCTGCATTCTCACCTGATTGAGGTGACACCTGACTAAGGAGGGATCTGCGTTCATGCTAACTCAGGGTTTTGGTATAATTTAATTCATGGCTTCAGTTTCTTGCTGGCTGTCACCAGAGGTGACCTTCAGCCCCAATGTGGTGGCTGCTTCCTCAAAGCCCACAGAGATGATCAGGTCTCCAGCAGGAAGGGCACTACCATTCCGTGTGGGTAATCACATACCATAATCACACATCCCAGCACCTTGGCCGTAGTCAACGGATTAGATACAAGTCACAGATCATGTTCAATTCAAGAAAAGGGGACAAGCCCTGGCCAGTTTTGCTTAGTAGTTAGAGTGCTGGCCCTCAGACCAAAGGGTCTTCTTGGTTTCCATTCTCAGTCAAGGATGTATACCTTATTTGCAGGTTCCATCCCAGGCCCTGATCTGGGCATGAGCAGGAGACAACAAATTAATGTGTGTGTCTCTCACATTGATGCCTACTCCCTATTCCCCCACCTTCAACCCGTCTAAAACTCAATGGAAAAAAATATCCTTGGGGGAGGAGGGAGGGAGAAATGGAGGAAAGAAAGAAGGAAAAAGAGGGGAGGGAAGGAGGGAGGGAGGGAGGGAGGGAGGGAGAGAGAGAAGAAGGAAGGAAGGAAGGAAGGAAGGAAGGAAGGAAGGAAGGAAGGAAGGAAGGAAGGAAGGAAGGAAGGAAGACAACACAAGGGCTTATGATCCAGCATTAGGAAGAATGATGTCCACCTGGAGTGTGTCTGGCAGAGCATGCTCAGTGAGGCCTCGTGCTTGCTCAGTGCCTAACACACACAGCGGCTGTTCACTGACGCTGCCTAAAGCAGACGTAGGTGGCTTTCGGAGAGGATTCGTTTCTCACACTGGGGTAGTCACAGGGGCTGGGTGATGATAAGCACTAAAAGGAGACAGGGCTTGAAGCAGATGACCTTAGGATCATATGTGATTAAGTCGGACACAGGCCCTCCTCCTCGAACCTCTTCCAGCGTCTTTCTTCTCGCACACTGTCTGTTTCATTTTTACCTGCCTTCACCTGTGGAAAAATGGGCACCAGTCTATCCTACATGATTTTCTCTGAGAATTCTAGGAGTGACTTTGGTCCCTCTTACAACAACCAAGCTTTGAGGTGGAAGTGAGGGTGGAAAGGAAGAAAAGAGTTACATTTAACTTCACTAAAGACTTGCTGGTCCTGACCGGTTTGGCTCAGTGGATAGAGCATCAACTGAAAGGTCCCAGGTTCGATTCCAGTCAAGGGCATGTACCTTGGTTGCAGGTACATCCCCAGTAGGAGGATTGCAGGAGGCAGCTGATCACTGTTTCTCTCTCATCTATGTTTTTAACTCTCTATATTCCTCTCCCTTCCTCTGTAAAAAATCAATAAACTACATTAAAAAAAAAAAGACTTGCAGGAGCCCAGGCCCTGGGTTCAGCTTCTGTGTCTCTCAAAACCCTAATTGTGTTCCTAGATTGCCTTCGATAAAGGCTGTATAAAGCATGAGTGGGTGGCTCCCAGAAGCAGGAAAGATGATGGATTGGGCTTCTAGAGAGATCTAGACCTTGCTGCTGACAAGCAAGCATTTTGCCTGTTTCACTGCCCAGCTCAGTCATGAGCCTCCGCTGTTTATGTGGAAGGCGAGGGAAATGTGGGGTGTCCCACTCACCCTGTGAATAAGTATAAAGGCAGTGTTTATTAAAGTACATTTCATTTTCCAAATTGAGCTATCAGCTGGAAACGTGTGTATAAACTTACTCTTTAGTAGCCCAGCCTTTGACGAGGACAGCTAAGGCAGTTTCGTTGTGATATCACAGAATCCAGGAATGTTCGTTAAATGCCTAAAAATGTGCTTTCATTGATGTAAAATGGCTTGCATGTTGATTTTATCACTGCACATACAAGCCCTAGGTGTGCATTCCACCTCCAAAAACTGTGACCAAACAGCCACTGGTGCCACAGGTGCCAGCACCCAAGTTCACCCTGGACCATGCCCACATTAGCTCCTGGCCCCAGGGCACTGGGGAGGGTGGATGAGGGTAACTGAGGGACTCTGCTGCCAGGCTAGTAACTAAATATTAGCAATACAATAAGCATGACGCATCCCTGTTATTTCTTTAATTGAAGCAGTCTCCCAGTAGCGTGTTGAGGTGCTAATTGCTTCTGTACTTCTGTCGTTGACAGATATGTCCCTTTTTTCACCTGAGTAAGAACAGCAATTATTGTAATGCTCTCATGGGCTGGGTGAGATCTTCTTTAATAGATTTTAAAGGCATTGGTAGGGCGTTGTGCTTTTAAAAAGAAATTGTCCTCTGCTCTGTTCGTGCTGGATAACAAGGGTGGAGATTGTATTCAGGCCACAAGATGAATCTGTTAAAGGAGAATTTGCAATGGAAACCAAAGACAGAAGTAATATTTTTTTCCAGGGAATATATATATCCAGATTCCAGATCGGACAAAACATATGTTCCTATGTGTGCATATATCACTGGGTTGAACAAAGATTAAGCAAGAGAAAAAAGAGTAAGCCTTTTCTTTAGATATTCAGCAGGACATATTTCTCATGAATTCCAACACTAAGCTGTTATTTTCCGGAACTGGTGTGGCCTTCCAAATGAGGGTCTGGCAGATGGATGACTCAATACAAACCAGTAAATATTCTTTTACCCGTAGTATGAAAGTGACTTTCACAATCCACTTGAACCACAATTCGTTTTAATGTTTCATACTTACAGTCAAGAAGTCAAAGAAAAATAGGATTAGAACTTTTTATTGGAATTTGGGGGGGAAATCTTTTATAAAAGTCACTTTAGCAACTTCTTGATCCAAGACAACCATGTTAACCAGGGTAATAGAGGAGAAAGAAGACTGAATTTAGAGTTAAAGCACCTGGTTTTAAGTTCTAGCAAAATGATTTGCATGCTATGGTGTCCTTAAGACAGTCATCTAACCTTGAAAAACTTTAGATATTTCATGTTTAGCATCCTGGATTTCTGTGGGAATCAAATGAGAAAATGTATGTGACTATATTCCCTAAGAACTTGTGAAATGGCATAGTCAAAGGAGGAGCTAGATTTTGTGGCACTGGGAGCTTGTAGACTTTGAGGGAGGCAGCTCTTTAAGAGCACAAAAAAAATATATTTTTCAAATTTTAAAAACCATGTGGCCATGTGAACATAGTTAGGACTCCTCCCAGGGCTTTGGAAGATGCCTGTAGCAATGAAATTCCTGGACATTTAAGAGTCAGTAACTTCTCCTGTTCATTATTATTTTAAAAACTAGTGGCCTGGTGCACAAATTCATGCACTGCAGGGGGGGAGGGGATTCCCTCAGCCCAGCATGCACCCTATCCAATCTGGGACCCCTTGAAGGATGTCCTACTACTGGTTTACAGAGATCAGGTCTAAACTGGCAGTCGGACATCCCTCTCACAACCCAGGACTGCTGGCTCCTAATCACTCCCCTGCCTGCCTGCCTGCCTGCCTGCCTGCCTGATTATCCCTAACCACTCTGCCTGCTGGCCTGCATGCTCCCAACTGCCCCCGCCCCTGCCAGCCTGCTCACCCCCAAATGCCCCCTTGCCAGCCTGATCACCCCAACTTCCCCCTGTACCAGCCTGCTCACCTCCACCTTACCTCTCCACTGGCCTGCTTGCCCCCAACTGACCTCTGCTGGCCTGCTCACTCCAAACTACACACCCCGCTGTCCTGATCATCTCCAATTGACCCCCACTGACAGCCTGCTTGCCCCCAACTGGCCCCTCTGCTGTTCTGCTCTCCCCAATGCCCCCCCACCACCACCAGCCTGACCACCCACAGCTGCCCTCCCCTCTTGGCCTCTAACTGTCTCTACTTCGGCCCCACCACCATGGCTTTGTCCAGAAAAACATCCAGAAAGTCTCCTGGAAGGTCTCCTAGTCTAATTAGCATGTTATCCTTTTATTAGTATAGATAGAGGCCTCGTGCATGGGTGGGAGCCAGCTGGTTTGCTCTGAAGGGTGTCCCCAGATCAAGGGGGTTTCCCTTGGAGTGTGGGGTGGTCTGGGCGAGGGACCTGTGGTAGTTTGCAGGCTGGCCACACCACCATGGGGTGAGGGTCCCCATTGGGGGGTATGGCCAGCCTGGGTGAGGGGCTGATGGCTGTTTGCAGGCTGGCCATGCCCCTCTCCTGCCCCACCCCACCCTGCAACCCAAGTTCCCAGCCCCTTCTTTTTTTCTTTTTCTTTTTTTTCAGTGCCTCCTTGAACAGAGGCCAGGGCTGGCTGGAAGCAAGTATCTGATATTTATTTATCTTCTGTAATTGAAACTTTGTAGCCTTGAGTGGTTGGCTTCCTCCATTACTGGGAGCAATCTGAGCCTCCTGCTCACTCCAGCTGAATGGCCACTGCCATATTTGTTGGGTTAATTTGCATACATGTTCTGATTGGCTGGTGGTTGTAGGGGAGGTATGGTCAATTTGCATGTTTCTTAGATAGGATTACCAAATGCCAGAGCTGGGAGGCATCTGACAGGATTCACACTTGCTTTTCCACTGTAAAAAAAAAAAAAAAAACCTCTTTGCAAACAAATTCTTACATAGAAGAACAGAAGAGAGAACAGATGAGCCTAGCTGAAGGGGGACAAGGTACTTAGAGATATGCCTACTTGCATCCCCCTTCCTTGGGTACCTTAAGAACTTCAGTTGAAAGTGGAGTTTTAAGGGTGATGTGACAACAAGATGGCGGCAGAGGTAAAAGCCTAACTGCAGCCGCACTCAACAATTTCAAAATATACAACTAAAATATAGAGTGGACACTATTCAGAACTACAGGAAAGTTGACTGACTGGAAATTCTACAACTAGAAGGAAAGAGAAAACCAGAAGGAAAACCAGAGGAGCCGTAAAAGCCTGAGGTACGGAAACACAGTGCGCGCGTGGGGAGAGGACAGAGCCGGAGAGGAGGGGCGGCGGAGTGCCTGGCTGGCGTTCCCTAGCGGGAAGGAGATAAAAGCTCTGGACTGTGCTGAACCCCAACTCCGACTGCACTGAACCCCAGTTCTGGGCGAGACCCCGGGGGTCCCAGGCTCATACAGAGGGAATCTGGCTGTAAGGCGGAAGCTCAGCTGAGCTGTGAAAAGGCAGAGCCCCGGAGTCGCGCACATTGTGCGCAGAGGAGGGACTGTTCGCTGAGCTGCTGAATTGCCCCAGCGGGAAGGACTCAAAAGCTCAGGACTGTGCTGAGCCCCAGTTCTGACTGCACTGAACCCCAGTCCTGGGCAAGACCCTCGGCCCCAGCCTCATACAGGGGGAATCTGGGCTGTAAGACAGAAGCTCAGGGGAACAGGGGAAAGCAGAGCCCCTGAGTCGCGCACATTGCACGCACAGAGGACAGACTGTTGTTTGGGCCGCGAGATTGCCCTAGCAGGAAGGAGACATAAGCTCCGGACTGTTCTTAACCCCACTTCCAACTGCTCTGAACCCCAGTTGTGGGCTTGTTGGGGGAGAGACTACACTGTCTGGTAGTGGGCGAAACTCTAGAGTGCCTTTCTCTCAGAGGTGCTTGCAGCGAGTACCAAAGGACCCTGAGGTACACTGAGACTCAGGAGCCTCAGAGGGCGGGGCTAACCGGAAGCCAAGGCTGTAAGCTCCACCCAGAAACTCTGCCCCAGCCAAGCTGAACTCAGAGCAGCTTTTGCAGGTTTCCAAGTCTAGTGGAATAAGGTTGTCTGCTGGCATAGACACAGCTGATCCTCCCAACCTACCAACTCAGGGAAGCAGCGAAAATGCCGAAACGAGGAAACAGATCACAAACGAAAGAAATGGAGGACAAAAAGCGACTGGATATAGAATTCAAAGCCACGCTTATAAGGTTGTTCAACAATCTCTTAGAAAAGGCCGATAAAATAAATGAGACCTATGAGGATATGATAAGGGATCAACAAGAAATAATGAAGGGTCAACTAGAAATAAAGAATACAATCTCTGAAATAAATAATATTATACAGAGTCCTAAAAACAGATTGGAAGATTGCAAGGATCAAGTCCAAGATTTGGAACACAAAGAGCCAGAGGACACTCCTCCACAGAAGCAAGAAGACAAGAGAATCCAGAAAGTTGAAGATAATGTAAGAAACCTCTGGGACAACTTCAAGCGAACCAACATCAGAATTATGGGCATCCCAGAAGATGACAGAGAGCAAGATACTGAAAACATATTGAAAGAAATAGTGACAGAAAACTTCCCCCACCTGGTGAAAGAAATAGACTTACACGTCCAGGAAGCACACAGAACCCCAAACAAAAGGAATCCAAAAAGAACCACACCAAGACACATCATAATTAAAATTCCAAGAGCTAAAGACAAAGAGAGAATATTAAAAGCAGCAAGACAAAAGCAGGTAGTTACCTATAAAGGGGCACCCATACGACTGTCAGCTGATTTCTCAACAGAAACCATGCAGGCCAGACGGGAATGGCAAGAAATATTCAAGGTGATGAACAACAAGAACCTACAGCCAAAAATACTCTACCCAGCAAAGTTATCACTCAGAATCGAAGGCCAGATAAAGAGCTTCACAAATAAATTTAAGCTAAAGGAATTCATCACTGCCAAGCCAGAATTATATGAATTGCTAAAAGGGGTTCTTTAGGAAGAGGAAGAAAATAAAGATAAAAATTATGAACAAACACGTAACTATCAACAAGTGAGTCTAAAAACCAAGAGAAGTAAAAATCATGATGAACAATATTAACTGGTGAATATAATAGAATCAGAGGTATGCAAGGGGAGTGGACTGATGATTCTCGGGGGAATGGGGCGGGGCGGGAAGAGACTGAACATAAACTGCACCTATGGTTGAGGACAATGGGGGATGGGGAAAGGGCAGAGAATTGAATGGAAACTTGGTGTAGGGGAGCAATTGGGGGAGGGGGGGAATGAGGAACATTTGTAATAATATGAACAATAAAGATTTATTAAAAAAAAAAAAAAGAAAGTGGAGTTTTAAGGAACATATTATATTTCACTTACTCAAAGACCCACTTCCCCCCCTCCCCCCCACACACACACATTTTAACATGGATTCATTATATGGTTGTTCGTGAACCTGCAGTGGTTGTGATGTCATCATTACTGCCTGTGCATGTCCTTACTTGGTTATAATTCCTGGTGATATGATTGGGCCAGTGGCACCCCTGGAAGATACAGACAGTAAACCATTTAAGAAACATCTGAGGAAGGATCATGCATGATCATCTAAAACATTCTGTTGACACTTTCACATAAGATCAAGGAAGCACAAGCATCAAAACTTGCCAAACAGATCTCAGCAGCTTGGAAGAAAGTCCAAGAGACGCTGACAGAGCATCCTCTGAGAAGCCTGCATCTCCACTGTTCTTGACGTGGAAAAGACAGCATCCTGTGAGAAATACGGACATCAGTGCCACGGGGACAGAACATGAATGTGAAGAAGACTTGGGTCTGGCTACCTTAACCCATCTGTTTAACTTACATTTTCTCTTTCATGTATGATCTTTGAGTGATTTTATAAGGAAACAACTTAGTAATAAGAAAGCATTATGTTGTAACTTAATTGGCAGCATCTTTAGTGGTAAATAAAAGAACAGTGTGTCTTGCAGGTGATAGCATTTGAAGTCAATGAAACATGGTATTTTTAACACCATTTAATTCAATTCTCTAACACCCAATGCAGAGACCAATGCCCAGAGAGGTTTAGTGACTTGCTCAAGGCAATACAGCTGGTTTTTCCAGGATGTAATGAGCAGTTGCAAATATCTTTTAAGCAGTTGTTCCTTAGTTATCCCCAGGTAGATTCCTTACCCTTTGTTTTGCTAATCACTAATCATATTGGCTATGTTTTTTAAAATCTTAAGATCTATATTTCTTACTAGAATAAAAATTTCTTGAGGGCAGAAACTAATTCTGTTTTGTTTATTGCTGGATATCAGGGTACCTAGTATTTAGCAAATAATCAATAGATATTCAATGAAAGGAAGGGTGGGTGGATGGATGGATGGATGGAAAAGAATGAAGACATGTCATCCTCAGAGTGAGACTACAAGATAATTGGGTAAGGTGATGCTATATGTGGTGATCGAGATACTGACATAAAGGACTGGGCAGAGAGGAAATGATGACTCCGGTTTGTCTGCTAGTTCCCTAGCAACAAGAACACACCTGTTTCTCATGTGGAGCAGAAGAAAAGAGCGTGACCATGAGAGGGGCCAGAAGAGAAGGCTCCCACCTTGTGAGGGTGTTGGAAGCTGAGAGCAGGATTGGGAGCTGTCTTTGATGGCAGCACAGCCTCGCCCAGTTCCGAATCCCAGCAGGGTCTCCATGAGGTTCTAATAAAACTCAAGCTCCCTGCTGCAGGCTGCCTGGCTTCTCCAGGGAGAGTCCACAGGGCTCCCTTGCCACAGGGATGCCTTGCCTCTTGGTTATCTGCAGTGACCGCACTATTAGTTTTCCATCCGCTCCTTTATTTGAAATGGATCAAGTTTCATAAAACAAGAGAAAGTCAAATAAGTGCCTCTGATATTGGTAACAAGATGATGAGGACAGATTTACTGATTCACTGCTACCCTGGGGCCTTGGAGTCTGTCTGAGGCTGGCCTTGTTTTTCAACCTTTTTCTCAGTAGTATTTCATCTACACATGCGTGTGTCCATTGTTGAGCAATTATTTTATGAATCTGAAAATTGATAATTCAGTTTTATGAGGAGGCAATTCCATGTACTTAAAACAGATACAAAGTTCTGCTTAGCAAATTTTTAAGTCTCAGTTTCTTAATCTATGTAATAGCAGTAACATCATCTTCACAGAATTGGTCTGAAGGTTCAATTAGATATGGATATGAGGATATTTTTTAAAGTATTAACTACTTTTAAAATGATGGATAATCTTAAAACGTGTCAGGAAATTACTTATTTTAATTTCTCTATTCAATCAGTTTGTCTAATTCATGCTTGACTCTGGGTACATTTTTAAAAATATGATTTTATTGATTTCAGAGAGAGGAAGGGAAATGAGAGAGATATATAGATGCATCAATGATGAGAGAGAATCATTGATTGGCTACCTTCCACATCCCCCACACGCCCTCTTTTAGGGATTGAACTTGAAACTCGGTCATGTGCCCTGACCAACCAAGACCTTCTGGTTCATGGGTCAATACCGAACCACTGCACCACAACAGCCCAGCGACTCCTGGGAACTTTAGGTATCCATGGAACCAGGAGGCCAAGCAAGTATAGCTCTAAGTCCCATTTTGCCCTGATTATTTAAGAAGTCTAATTTCTTATTGAAGTTTACCCTCCCTCATTTCCTCTTCAGGCAGCGTGGGCCCCCAGGCATGGTCTTTGCAGTTATCTTTGAAGAAGCAACATCCCCTAAGTGATGTTTAGCTCCCAAACCTCAGTGGTGACTAGCTCTTACTAGCTTCAAGAGAAATGCCACCTAATACCTCTCAGTCTTGGGGTCTGCCTTCACTTCTGGAGTGATCCTTTCTGATCCACCAGCTGCACAAGACATGTCTCTCATCCCTCGTTCAGCTGGACTCTCGGTCCAGGCCTTCTGCTCATTCCAATCCCAGCACAGCAGCTCTACTTTTCATGTTTCAATAAAAAAAAATCCCTCTCCAACAATATCTTATTAATCTCAGCAATTTGCTCTTGTACAGAGTCTGTAGATGCTCACAAAGTATTTTTGGACCAAAAGGGTCCACAAATAGCTATAAGGATGCAGTTCACTTCCCAGGAGCACATTGAAAATTGGCATAATTTCAAAGTTAATTCTGCCAATTGCTTAAGTTTAACTTGAAGAATACAGTTTTCAATCTTGTCAACAACTTTGAGAGTGTGATTATAACCACCTACAAGTAAAAAATTACAGATGGAGAGTTTGCCCAAAGGGACATTGCCGGGGGCTCGGGAAGCAAGTACAATTACTGGGTCTCCTGACAGGGCCTCGTGCTGGTCCTCACGGAGCCTCAGGTATAAATGCCCACCACTCAGCCATCCTGCTCAGGGAAAAGGGAAGTGTGCCAAGGTGAGTCACTTCCTGTACCTGATGTCTTAACTACAGTTTCATTGGTTTCGTTTTGACTAGTAGAGGACTATGTAGGAACACGTGACTCATAGGATTGGGCATTGTTTGCTACTCCATGATCCCTTCCTGACATGCACAGGGGTTATACAATGTCAGCCTAAGAGAGGATGGTCTTTGAGTTTCACATTGCTCAAATCTTATCTGGTTTAAGATTCTCAGGTTGTCCATGAATTCCCCTGAAATTTTATACAAAATTTTTCTGGGGAGAGGGCTCATGGGATCATTAGATTTCCCCAAAGAATCTATTATTTTCTAAAAATCGTTAACTACCACTGCTAATTGCTTTGTCTCCTATTCATATCAAGATGCAGTAAAATATTGGCAATCTGAATACCTGGACTTTTCCAATATCTAAATAATAATATTAATAATAGTAATAGTAATAGTAATATCATGGCTAACATATAACACTCACTATGTGTCTAGTACCACAGTAAGTTTCTTATAAGAACTTTATCACTTAATCTTCACAATACTCTAGGGTAGATATGGTTGTTATGCCTATTTTAGAGATAAGAAAATTAAGGCCCCCTTCCCCCCAATATTAAATAACTTGTTAATAAATTGTGACACTAGAAAGCTTAATAGCAAATGTTGACAATTAAATCACTGCTTCTTTGAGAAGTGGGAAACTGAAAGAATTCTAGTATTACCATATTTTAAAAGCAGTGATTTTTTTTTAGGAGACATAAGATATCTGAATCAGTTACACCGAGAGTCCATATCTCTATTCTATTGTTTTAAATCCTGATCTGTATATCACATGCTCTCAGGGGCCTCCGATTTTTATATTTTCAACTGCATATTTGTATATCCTCTTTCTCTAAGAAACATACGGACATCAATCCAATCCTCCCTGTCCCTGGGTGAGATAAATACAGATCATAACTATTCACATGGCGATTTGTGCTAGGTAATATTTATGTGTGGTACCTCCCCGCCACTAATCTGACTTATGCTCCGCTTCCCAGGGGATGGGGGAATGCTGGCAGATCCCTCCTGTCACTACGTAAAAGTGGGGGGTGCCGGGAAACCTTTCCGTGCCGTGCGGGTGGCGGGCACTGAGACCGAAAGTGCAGCCCTTCATTTGGGAAACCCCGCTTTGATCCCTGCAGTTTTGCTGAACCAGGGCCTCTTAGGAGGAACTCGAAATGAGTATTGGAAAAAGCATCTGTTTATTTCCTGAGGGGGGTAAACTTTCTAGTGGCATCGCTGAAAGCAATATACAGATAAAATTGTAGTGTGGGCAGTAATATTCTCTCTGAAGGTAATAGCCAGATGCAGCTAAAGCATTCTGGGATAAGCCTCAATCCCCCTTAGTAAGGCACTGGTAAAGCATAATCAGCCAAGTAAGCTTAGGGAAATATGTCTACTCCTGTTCACATTCTGCTCCTTTATCATTTTCCTTCTGCACCGTTCAGCAATAGCTCTGTTTGCCATGAGCCAGCGCCCAGCGCCCAGTCACAGTTCCCTGCATTGGGCCCGATGTGCTCATTCATCAGCAGTTACCACAGGGCACCTGCCAGTGAGCCAGGCACCGTTCCAGGCACTGGAGGTACAGACGGGAGGAAAGCATCGTCTCTGTCACTGGCATGTGAAAATCTGTAGTTTGTCACAGCGGCATTTCTATTTCACTGTTGGTGATATCTTTAATAGTCTGTGTTGTTGACGAAACTCCGAGACGTAAGGAGCCTCACAAACGCCTGTTCTGCTGAATGCATCTACGCTGGTTGCTTTTAAAATGCATTTTCTCTTTTTTACGTTACCGCTTTAGGGTGAGGATCTCACGGACCCCTCACTTCCTTTGGGGAGTGAGGAACACTATCCTAAGATCAGGGCTTTCCATGATCCTTAAATCTCATTTAGTTTCTCTCTGGGTGATACCGTATCATGTAACTGCCCTCCTCTAATCAGTCACAGCAACATGAACTCTCTCCTTGTTCAGATTCCCTTTCTTAGTGACAGATGTCAAATATCCCCCAAACAAACAAGTCAGAAAACTTCGGGTCCTCTTGTCTCACAGTTTCTCCCCCCACCTCCACCCCCCTCACCACTCAATACCTGACAGGATTTCAATCTCTGGTGAGTTGTCTCCTTTCCCCCCCCCCCACCCCCCACCCCACCCCCACACACACACCCTAGGCCTATGATACTTAATCTGTTTTTCTTTCTGAATTATTATTTTTTTGTATGTTCAAATAGTTCCAGGCTCTGACCAATGTTTGGGAGCAGACACAGAGGTTTTGCCAGTCTTCCCACTCCAGGGCCTTGTTTCTGGGATGTCTGGCTCTTTTTATAAATGCTGTCGAGGGAGCTACAATTGGTAGTTCAGTCATAATTCCATTACCTCATTCAGGTAGGCCTCATGGGCAGGCTGTCTTTATTCTCTCACAGTAAGCTGCCATAATGTGGGAACGCAATTCTTCACAGAATTTTTGCAATGATGCATGTTCCATTTTTGCACTAATATACTAGGTGTACCAGTTAATAATGTGGATGTTGTAATTTGAAAAAACCACAATAATTTCAAGAGAAACATCAAAAGTGCTTTATTTAAAGTAAAGCACTTTAAAGTAAAGCACCATCACTAGCTACACATTTTCCCATCTTTCAGGTAATTTGTAGATACCGTCCCAATAGAACTTTTCTTGTTTTGAGACAAACCATTCAGAGACCCAATTTTTCACTTCTTTGTATGTTTTGAAGTGTTGCTCAGAAAGTGTATGTGTCATCAATTGGAACACATGGTAATCTGAAGGAGCAAGGTCTGGTGAATACAGCGGGTAGGTTAATACTTCTCAGGCAAGATCTTTTAACGTGTCTTTAACTGGTTTTGAAGTGTGTGATGGTGCGTTATCATGAAGCAAGAATTACTTTGCTGTGTCTTCTGGAGCACTCTGGTTATTTCATGATCAAAGCATGGTTCAAAATGATTATTTGTTGTCGGTAGCAATCAGTATTAATGTTTCACCAGGTTTTAGAATACACCACCCATTCCTGATCTAGACGCAGAGCATTGTCTTGTTTCTAAAGTGATTTGGCCTTGCAGTCAATGTTGATGGTTGACCTGGATCAACCCATGATTTTGTGCATTTGGGATTCTCAAAATAAATCCACTTTTCATCACCAGTCACAATTCAATGCAAAAAAGACTTTCTTTCATGCCATTGAAGCAACATTTTACTGATGACTTTTCGGTTTTCCATTTGTCTTTTGTTCAGTTGATTTGGCACCCATTTTCCTTCCTTTAAAATCTTTTCCATTGTTTGTAACCATTCAGAAATTGTTTACTGAGCCACGTTTAATCTTTCTGCAAGTCGTTTTTCAGTTTGACAAGCATTTTCATCTAATAATGCTTGTAATTGTTGGTCTTCAAACTTTTTCGGTTGATCTGGACATTCTCTTTCTTTCACATAGAAATCATCACTTTTAAAGTGTTTAAACCAATGTTCACAAGTAACTTGAGATAGAGCATGCTCACCATAATCTTCCCAAAGTATACAATAACTTTTTCTTCAAAGTAAAGTAATTAATTAAAACTTCCCGCAAATGCTCTTTTTTGGGCACAAAATTTGACATTTTTAAGCGTAAAAGTATCTATGATGTTAACACTGTCAGCAAATTTGACATATGAAGTTTTGAAGCTTGCTGTCCATACAACAGAATAGCATACATATCAAATTGCTTATATATCAACATGTGTAACTCCATTTAATGGAAAAAAATTCTCATTATTAACCGGTACACCTAGTTAAGTATATATTGTGCAACTATCCAATCCTAGTAGCATTTTTATTGATATTGTGAACTTTATGGATTAACTTAGGGAGAATTGGCCGATTGGTGGTATTGTTATGCTATCCACTGGAATATTAGTTTCTATAAGGGAGGGTTTTTCTCTGTTTTGTACAGTGCTGTGTCTCCAAACCCTAGAGCAGTGCCTGGCACATAGTAGGTGCTTAGTTTTCATTGAATGAAGGAATGGGTGCCTTTCCATTTGTTCTGACCTTACAGTCCTCAGAAGTGTTTTAAATGTTTCCTTCACATTTTTCATTAATTTTTTTTCTTAGAGATTTAACTTTTTGGCTATTGAAAATGTCCTTTTCTTCAATGATAACTTCTACCAGGCTGATGTTTGTTTATGTAAGGGTTATGGTTTTTTGCATATTAATTTTGTAATCATCTATGTTACTGAATTTTCTGATTTGTTTCACTGCAGAGCTTGATTTAGTAAGCCTTGCTATGTAAGTGAACTCGCGCGAATGAATGCATCTGTCTTCATTTCTGTTTGCCATTAGATCATTATGCAAACATTAAACACCAAGAAAGACATGACGTGATTGATTAATCTAGTGGAGAGTGCAAGTTAGCTCACAGCAAACTCCAGAAGCATCTTCCTCCCTCTCCAGACCGCTTCTTTTCTCCTACCCCTTCAGACATTCCCATAAAATATGAAGGCAGTCCTTTAGGGACCAGAGATACTTATTGGCAGTTAACATTCTCGTGATCCAGCGCGCATTGCCTTGCAGCAATATTCTATCTTTCCTCCTGAGTTCTGCCTAATTTAGATTCTGCCTACGGTCTGTTCCACTTAGCTAATCCTGGTCGATAAGTACGGACAGATTAGACAGACGACAAAATTGTGGTGCAAATGTCACATTTGGAACAGCAAGCCTTCAGTTCCCGTTGTTGGCAGGGCTGTCTCCTCCGTGCTCCCTTGCCCCACCACCCTCACTGTGGCATGCTGGCTCCTGAACCATTTGCCTCTGTGATTAGGCTGTGAGCAACTCAGATGTTTTCCATCGTTCTGTTTCACTGTCTGGCTCATGGTAGGCACTCAGTAAATGCTTGAATCAATGAATGCACAAATTGCTCAATTAATTAGGGCATGAATATTTTCTATCTCTTATGGCATTAAAATTAGCCCTGGGGGGAAAGATTTGAAATATTTTTAGCCAAAGCCGGTTTGGCTCAGTGGATAGAGCGTCAGCCTGCAGACTGAGAGGTCCTAGGTTCGATTCCTGTCAAGGGCATGTACCTTGGTTGCGGGCACATCCCCAGTGGGGGTGTGCAGGAGGCAGCTGATCAATGTTTCTCTCTATATATTCTTCTATTCTTCTCCCTTCCTCTCTGTAAAAAAAAAATCAATAAAATATGTTTTTTTAAATAAATATTTTTAAACAAGAAGTTAGTTTACTCTGGCTAATTTAAAAGGTGGCTCAGCCCTCAGGAGTTTCGGTCTGCAGACTAAAGGGTCCCAGGTTCGATTCCGGTCAAGAGCACGTACCTCAGCTTCGGGCTCTACCCCTGGCCCTGGTCAGGGCGTGGGGGGCAACCCATCAATGTGTCTCACTCACATTCATGTTCCTCTCTCTGTCTCTCCCAAAAATCAATGCAAAAATATCTTCAGGTGAAGATTAACCAAAAAAAAAAAAAGGAGCCCAAATGGATTTGTATTGTAACAGAGACCAAATTAAACTACAGAAATTGAGCTCTTCTAGATTTTCAGGGTTCAGCCAGAAGCTGTGGGAGGACCTGGGTTTCTTGTGAAGAAAACTGTGTTGTCCGCACTGTAGGAGATTGCACCTTTGTGTGCGCATCCCATGCGTGCAGGAAGCTTGTTCTTGAAAACCTGAATAGGAATAGAGTCTTGTGAATTGAAACTTTCTTCTCCCTGCCAGGTAGTACTATTTCATAGTTGCTTCTTTGTGCATTTCTGACTGACCTTTACGATGGACCCTTAAAAAACTATGCTTCCAACTTTACAAGTTAAAATCTATGCTAAATGTTTACATTTACAGGGTTGTTCTGCATGTTTAAAGAACATGCAGAGAATTCTTTTGTTGGCCAGAATTGTTGTGCGCATTACGCCCCAACATAACTGTAATGTTATGTAATTTCATTTAGTATTAAATTAAATTATTTTAATTATTAGCTTTATTTTTTAAGTAGTTTATACCTGGCTTTCTGCCAGAAAGGATTTGGAGGGAGAGTTGTTTGTTTAGCTGATCTCTGCAAATATCAGTTGGGCCTATGCATGTTTTTGTTGCTGTGCAGGAGGGTGTTTTACTGCGTTTTAAGGTGAAATGCACACAGTGGTGGACTTTTGTTACAAGTGCTTCTGCTAAATGATTTTAAAGGCTCTGTGCTTTCTGTATACTTGGCAAGAATTGTGATTCCTGAATTGCAATCATTGTGTAATCTCACATAAAATGGAGTTAATGAGCTGACATCACTCATACCCATAAACTCTTCGTTGGCTTCTAGTTTAATGGGCAGCAACAGCTCACATATGCAATGTCATGAAACACCCATGAAAAAGAAGCGCGCTGGGTGCCAAGGTCACAGGACCTGGCAGTCCCAAAAGCCCTGTCTGACATTCTGGGCATCACAGAGGAAGTCGGTGACCTCTCGCCTGCTTTCCCGTGGCACTCTGTTTTTCCTCAATAGATGAGAGATTATTTCCTTCCCCAACATGATTTGACTTGTTTCACCTGTAAGTGGGATAGTATAGCAGCAACAACAATTAAAAAGTTTTATGATAAACATTCATTTACATTTTTAAAACAATTACCTCTGTTAAATAAATAAATACCCCTTTCTGTAACTAAGAAAGGGGCAGAGGTGTCTGTTCTTGCATTTCAAATAATGCCTTTGATGTCCCAGAAGTTCATAACCCCTGAAATTCATAACCTGATCCAGAAGGATTTGGAAAACTGTCCACTTTCCCCATCCCTACCCAAAAGTATGTTTGCAGAGGGGACATAACATCACAGAGAATTTTAAAGCAGTGTTTATCTTAATTAGCCTCTGGACTCCCGCATGCTGACTCTACTTATTTTATTTCAGAAAGGAAGGGTTGTCTTCAAGTTTTCTTACCTTCAATTTTGGCTAAAATCGAAAGACTTGGATTCTCCCTTAGTGTAAAGACACTATCCCCGCAGGATCTGTAAGATTTTACACCTTTATGTGAAGAGAATGAGGACTTTGTGGCAATTACCCAGGTTTCTGATGGTCAAACCTGCTTTACCATATCGTGACATACTCTGTAAGAAGTGATGAGTGGCTACATGGGGCCATTGTACTTTGTTTTCTGAATGACTGAAAGAAAGAAAAAAAGTAAAGCTCAAACGTGTAGAAAGCTATCTTCTATTGCTTGAAGATTCCCTGAAATGTAACATGAACTTGGACTCTGGCTACACTGTATGCATCTGCATCATTATTTTAAAACTAGAGTCCTGGTGCAGGAAATTTGTGCACTCGGGCAGGTCCCTCAGCCTGGCCTGTGCCCTCTCATAGTCAGGGACCTCTTGGGGGATGTCCGACTGCCATAGGCAGGGAGCGGGCCTAACTTGTCAGTGGGACATTCTTAGTGCTGCTGTGTGGAAGTGGGAGAGGCTCGTGCCACCGCCACTGTGCTTGCCAGCAATGAGCCTGGCTTCTGGCTGAGCAGCGCTCCCCTGTGGGAGCACACTGACCACCACGGGGCAGCTCCTACATTGAGTGACTGCCCCCTGGTGGTCAGTGCATGACATATCAACTGGTCGTTCCACTGTTCAGTTGATTTGCATATTAGTCTTTTATTATATAAGATGATCTAGCCCAGTGGTCGGCAAACTCATTAGTCAACAGAGCCAAATATCAACAGTACAATGATTGACATTTCTTTTGAGAGCCAAATTTTTTAGACTTAAACTACTTCTAACCCCACGTCTTCAAAATAGGCTCGTCCAGGCCATGGTATTTTGTGGAAGAGCCACACTCAAGGGGCCAAAGAGCCGCATGTGGCTCCCAAGTCGCTGTTTGCCCACCATAACCCTTTCTTTTACAGCTCTCATTTCCCTTTAGAATTACAAGGAGAGAAACCAGAGAAAGCCACGTGAGAATGGCAGAAAACAAAGGGCGGCGAGTATCATTTGTACATAAGCCACGTGGGGCTGTTTACTGTGATCCTAGACTGAACTGTCCCACTGGTACCCATTTTAATAACCTACAATGGACTATCTGCATGCAATCTTTATGAGGCGCTCTGCAAATTGCAGTGAAAAGAGAACTCAGATATTTGCACATAAAAGAAAGCTTGGCGAGAGTTCCTGGGGAGGCGCCCGCGTTCCTCACACACAAAACACCTCGCGTTTCTAATCTCGTTTCATAAGGCCAATGCTTTTCTTTTTCAACAGAGGAATTCAAGGGCTCCACCTTCGTCGAGCTGATGAAGAAGGAAGGCACCACCCTGGGACTGACGGTGTCGGGCGGAGTGGATAAGGATGGCAAGCCGAGAGTATCTAACCTGCGGCAGGGAGGCATCGCAGCCAGGTAACCTCACCTCGGGGAAGTGTGGGCAAAGGGACATGGGGTGAAATGAATGCAAACACTGAAGCTCCCCCAGAGAAGGTCGCTGGTTGATAAATGACAGCTGCCGGGCTGGGGCAGAAGCGCGGTGGGGCGTGGTTCAGAGTGTGGCTGTCGCCCGTGCTCCAGTCGCCGGGGAGGTCATCTCAGGAGCAGCCAGGCCCTCACGAGATTTGAATGTTAAAACCCCTGTGTGGCTGCAGTCCCCAAAGGTGCCACTGAGCACAGGTGGGCTGCCGTGGGGATGAGACCCTTTGGCCACGTACGTGGGGAACAGATGATCCAGAGAGGGCGCGGCCAGGCCCGACTCTGAGCTTCTGTGGAGCAGTTTTGCAGGTCTGGCATCTTCTCCACTTTTCCACGTGTGGGATCTCCCTTCTCGTCAGACACAGTGGGGGCCTGCATAAGGACAGCGGGCTTCGGGGAGCAGGTCTCCTTCTGTGCCTGTTCCCGGCAAGCTGCAGTTTGTGGGAGTGACTGCCAAAGGCAGCAAGTCCTGGACGCCGGGCAGGAGTGGGCTTGCTCTGTAGACAGATTCAAACACCCGCCCCCGGGAGAGGGGATGGGATGGTCAGGTTTCCTTCCAAGTGAGGTCCGTGTACCGTAAGTCCTGGACACCAACGCTTTTGCCCACGTAATCGCCAATGAGGTTTTAGAGTGCTTGCTTTATAAAGTGTCATTTGAAATAGTGATTGCTCCAGATGGCGAACCTGTGTGTACAATTAATTTATAAGCTTAGTCCCATTGATTGCTCCATGATCCGAGGTACTGTCTGTAAAACAGGCCGGTGTGTGGACACAGCATCCTAATTTCCTTTCTTCGGGCTTTTGAGAGATGTCTTTCCTCACCCGCAGCCCCCTTTTTTGTGTCAGTCGTGGCCAGTCCGTGATGCTCGGGCCGTGTACGTCTCCAGAGCTTCATGTGAAGCCAGTGAGAACGGGTCGGGCCGGGGGCGTGGGGAGGATGCCATTGGCAGTTGTATTGATGCTGTAATTACTAGTAGTGCTGAGCCAGTTGTATTGAGTATTATCAGTCACCAAACATTCCCTGTTTAAGGCACCAACATTTTACAGATAGTAAACCAAACTAATTTAGGATAAGGTCTCTGCCCTGAGGGGACTTATAATCTAGTAGAGGAGATATGGGATAGAAAACATGAAAAGTTCAATAATAACTAGTGAAAAGGACAACAGGAGTTGCCACGGAGCAGTCAGCGCTTAAGTTGCCCAGTGAGTGTCAGTAAATCCAGGGTAACCGCGCCAGCATGCTCAGCAGGCTGCAGCGGACTGGGAGGCTCCTGGAAAGGGAATGATTGGGGCTGAACTTACATAAAATCAATGAGTTAGGTACTTCTGTTCGGGGAGAAAATATTATTGAAGGTCTTAATTTTAAGTCCTACCATTCGTCTCGCTGTTTGCTCTTGGCTTACAAGTAGAGCTTGACGAAAAGCCCACACGTAGCCGGGGTTCCATGATGGTGGTGCAGAGAAACAAGAATGTTACGGAAACCTAGGATTTTTGTTATAATTTCTCCTTCACCAATGCTCTTCTTTATCACTCGCGTTGTAAGCCAGACATATCAAAACAAGCTGGTGCTTTCCTTAGCAAATTCCCAGCGAAGATACTGAAAGCTGTGGCATGTCCAAAAGACAGGTGGCAAAAATGGGGAAGAATGTGAAGAAAGGAAAAATGCTGGTGTTTCCGGGATCTGGATAATCTAGCCCCCAGAAAACCAACCCTTGATGGGTAGAGCAACTATGAAAAATATATTCTCTGTGTTTTATTTCATGGTTCTCTCTAAAAATAGAAGAGGCACAGGGTTGGGGGAAAAATCAGAGAAAGCTACAGATCCAGAGCAAGACTTCTAAAGGTTATAACAGCCAGCATGAGTAAGAGGGGGTCCATGGACTCTCTCATCCACCTGGCTGTATTCCCACTCCGAGGACCAGCCACAGCCCAGGCGGCCGGGACTGCTCTCGTGGGCCCTGCGTGACCATCAGGAAGGGAGCGTGGACATGCAGGAGGACCAGCCTGTGGAGAGGAGGGTCCATTGAGGCGGCACCCCCTGTTTTGCAGGAGTGACCAGCTGGACGTGGGTGACTACATCAAAGCCGTGAATGGGATCAACCTGGCCAAGTTCCGCCACGACGAGATCATCAGCCTGCTGAAGAACGTCGGGGAGAGGGTGGTTCTGGAAGTCGAGTATGAGCTGCCGCCAGTCTGTAAGTAACTGTCACCCAGGCAGAACGGCCGCACCACGTTTTGCCTAAAAGGTTGTTTCTAATTTTGTTCCTTTCTGCCACCATTGTCTCATTACTGGAATGGCAGAGCATAGTTTCTTGAATTATAAAAATTATTTGAGCCCTAGTTGGTTTGGCTCAACAGATAGAGGTCGGCCTGGGGACTGATGGGTCCCGGGTTCATTTCCGGTCAAGGGAACATATCTCAGTTGCAGGCTCCCAGCCCTGGTCGGGGGCCTGTGGGAGGCAACCAATTGATGTGTCTCTCTCACATCCGTGTTTCTCTCTGTCTCTCCTTCTCCTCTCCACTATCTCTAAAGATCAATGGGAAAATATCCAGGTGAGGATTAAAAACAATAATAGTGATAGTAATTATTTGAATTAATAAGCTTATAACCTACTCAGGAAGAATTGAAAAGAGTGTAGGTATCAGTGAAATTATATAGAACCCGCTTTCTATAAAGGCGATCTGTGAACATTGTATATGCCAGTTAAACTATTTTAATAAACAGTAAACATCTTTGTAAGTTCTGTGCATTAAGTTCCAGCCAGACTTTGCACTTAGTGTCGATGTTTAGGAAAAGCACATTTATTGTGTTTTATGTTGATCCTTTATTGTTATGTTAATTTCTGAAGCATGAAAATTGATTTAGAACACATTATTGTCAAGTAATAATAATGATGATGTAACAAGAACAGCCAACACATTTTGAGAACTTATAAATGTCTGACATTATATGGAACCTGACTTGCATTGATACATGTATTTCTCACCACAAGGACAATCAGTATAGCAAGAGCTCAACTCCAGTGTCAGTCATCAAGTTAGAATTCCAGTTCTACTTTTTGCTACCTATATGCCTTTGAGAAAATTACTTAAGCTTTCTGGGTCTCAGTTTCTGCATCTGGAAAATGGGCATGTTAGTTACTACTCATAGGTCTGTTATGAGGATTAAACGAGTAAGCGTTTGTAATGCACTTAGAACAATAAACATTTTTGGTAAATAATCAATACACAAATTAATCAGCACTCACGATAGGCATTATTATCATTATTATTATCATTCTATAGAGGCTTAAGTTAATATCTTTCCCAAATTAGTAAGCAGCAAAGTCAGTACCTGAACTCAGGCTCCCTGACTCCAAAGTCCTTATGCTTCTTCAATGTGAAGTGTACCTTATGCTATGTGTTACTGCTGCCCTACCTTTAGGCTATGCTATTCTACAACCACCTCCGCTACTATTTTTTTTAAATATGTTTTGTTGATTTTTTACAGATAGGAAGGGAGAGGGAAAGAGAGTTAGAAACATCGATGAGAGAGAAACATCAATCAGCTGCCTCCTGTGCAACCCTAACTGGGTATGTGCCCTTGACCAGAATCGAACCTGGGACCCCTTCAGTCCGCAGGCCATCCTCCATCCACTGTGCCAAACCAGCCAGGGCACCTCGACTGCTATTAAGCTCTTAACATGGATGCTATCCTGAAAAAATTCTTTGCTTTTCTGTCCTGGTGAGAACTTAGACTGGATATTAATACTCAATTAAAATGTATTTGTTCGGCAATAATTCATTGAGCATTTATTAAGCTCTAGCCACCGCTATGTACATTGGTGGAGTTTACATTCTAATGGGGAGAGAGACAACAAAATAAAACCACAGTAAATAAGTTACTTATATAGCATGAAAAAGGAAGAGCAGGGAGAGGGGTCGGAGAGCTGACGTGGGATTGCAATTTAAAAGGGATAGCTAGAACAGCTTCGCTGGGGAAGTGACGTTAGTCAGTGACTGAAGGAGGTGAGAACGTTGGCTGTGTGGATTTCAGGGGGAAGAGAATTGCAGAAAGATGGAACAGCCATTGCTGGGATCCATCAGCAGGAATGTATCTGGAGTTGTTCTAGAAACATTACGAAGGGTAGGGTGGCTGTAGCAGAGTGAGCATGAAGAGAAGTAGGAGAGAGGTCAGAAATGTAAAGGATGGGGTGCTTTTGTAGACCATTGGATGGACCTTAAATTTTGCTCTGAATGATTTAGTGGCAGAGGAGTGACATGACCTGGTTTATATTTTCAAAGGCTCCCTCTGGCTGCTGTGTCTGCCTTTGCCATGGCATTCTCACGAATAGAATGCCATGGCAAAGGTAGAAGCTAAGACACCAGTTGGGGGACTATTACAATGATCTAGGTGAGAGGTGGTGGTGGAGAAACACCATCACATTCCTTTTTAAAATATTTTTATTGACTTATATAGATAAAGGAAGGGAGAGAATTAAGAGAAACATCGATGTGAGAGCAAAACATCAATCGGCTGCCTCCTGCATGCACTCAACAGGGGACCGAACCCACAACCTGGGCCTGGGCCCTGGCCGGGAATTGAACCAGTCACCTTTTGGTGCACAGTCTGACACTCAACCAGCCGAGCCACATTGGCCACATCAGCCAGGGCCTACCACATTATTGATCTATTATGAAGGCAGAAGAGCCAACAGGATCTGAAAGATTTGATGTGGGTTGTGTAGAAATAGAGGAGTCAAGGACCATCCCAGACATTGAGCCTGAGCAACCGGAGGATGGAGTTGCCTTCAATGGGGCAGCTAAGAAGATGGGCAGAATTGCTTTGCGAGGGAAAGATCAGAAGTCCATTGCTTAAAATGCTGCAGTTGAGGTGCTTGTTTGACATGCAAAGAAGAAATGTCAAGAGCTGGGGGCCTGGCTTGGAGTTTGGGAGAAAGATCTGGACTGGAAATTAACTTTGAGGTTAATGAGCATACAGGTGGTGTTTGAAACTTTGGGAACAAATGACAGCACTCGGGGAGTGAGTGTACATAACCAATCATCAGTTCTTGTACTTAATATAAAGTCTGACACCAAAAATTCAACAGTGATTTTGTAATGAATTCAATAGAGGTCTGTGTTCAAAACCCTTGCCAACATTTTTTGTTTTCAGCAAGGGTAGGCAATAACATCCAGGGTAGAGAGCTTGGGCTGTGTCACTACTGAAGTGTCAGTTTTGCCCCTTTGTGACCTTGGACGTGCTATTTAAACTCTCTGAGCCTTGGGTTTCTTATCTACAAAATGGCTGTAATAGGTGTAAAATTTTTCGAAGAATCCAAGGCTAGACTCTTGTAAAGCATTTAGATCATTACCAGGTATTCAGTGAGCCACAATACATTCTTGATTATTACCATTTTTGCTATTATCATACTGAAAGTACTATGTTTTCTTGAACTTTAAAAAGAGTCTGTTTGCTTTGAAATCGCTACTTCAAACCAATGCCAAGGAGTTCAGAGAAGCCAGATACCTAGAGCTAATGCTCTTTGATTTAGCGTTTTTACTCCAGTGGGGATATGAAAATCCATAAAACACAATCTCTTCCTAAAAGGAACTCTTAGGATAGCTTCCCGGGGCTAGGGACGGTAGAGGAGATTTGCCAAGTCCATGGGTGATCCGGAGCTGGGCATTTCTGGGAAGATCTGAAGGAGGTTATGCAGGTCCAGTGGGAAGAGGAACTTCCCAGGAGAGCTCAATGCAAGGAGGTCAGAACACAGCCCAGTGCACGGTTTGAACTACACACAGACTGGAGTAGCTGGAGCCCACAGAGAAAAACAGAGAGGCCTGGAGGGCTGAGAGGACTGAGGCCAGCAACAGAAACAGGAATGCAACATTGGGGGCCATGGGAGTGGATCTTGGTTGGGCATCAAGTAGGCAATGAAGATTATTTGAAATCTCATATTATAAAGCCAAGGAATGGCATCGCTGGATTTGAGTTCTTAGACTTTTAAAAACCCAAATGGAGAAAATATCAGAAGCTGTAAGCCTAAGGCTGTTACAGTTTTCCAAAAGAGAGGTGATATCGTGACTAAATACAGCATCCCTAGAGTTAAAGGGGAGAGGGGAGGTATCAGACATATCGAGGTTAAAACCTATCAAAACTTGGTGATTATACCAGCTTTTCCTTCTGCAGGCAGTAAATCTGATGGGAAATGGGGGAAATTATTTTTAAACACAAAAGTGTGAATTTTAGAGTGGATAGGATAGGAGAGGTCTATTCTCCGAGGATTATCTCTGTCATTTTCTATTATGTTTGGATAAATTAATAAGATCTTTGTGTTCAGTGAGGTTGAAGGAATTAATATGCCTCCCCTTCGCTGAGTTCAGGCAGCCGGAGCAGGAGCAAGCCCAGCAGTGAGGCCCCGGGGAGGGGAGCGGAGCTCTGGCTGCTGAAGACAGGTTGCCTGAGGCCCAGACTGCTAACTCCTTCACCAATCACGCAATCTGAGCCCCAGCCAACCCCCACCCTCTTCCCCTACCCCCGAGTCTGGAAAAAAGTGGAAGGCTGTGTGTGTGTGATCTGATGGATAAAAGATGGAACTTTGATCTTAAGAAAACCACTTAACCTTTTTAAAGATTCCGTTTCTTTCTTTTTAATTTATCCACTCTAAGATAAAAGCTTAGAGGAGGAAGAGAAGGGGGAGGAGGAGATCTTTTTATTGATTTTTAGAGATAGACAAAGAGAGAGAGAGGTGAAAGAGAAACATGGATCATTGATTGGCTCTCTCCCTTACATTCCTAGACTGGGGATTGAACCTACAACCTAAGTATGTGCCCTGACTAGGAATTGAACCTGGAACCTTTTGGTGTATGGGAACCTTTTGGTGTATGGGATGATGCTCTAATCTACTGAGCCACCTGACCAGGGCAAGATTCAGTGTCTTTATGAAAATGAAATGGCCCATCTACATGAGCTCTAAAGTTCTTTTTGACTTTAAAATTATGTGATGGTTTGAGGTTGTATTTAAAAGAAAATTCCAAACAGTATCAGGTGTTTATGTATTAAAGTCTAGAGCAGTGCCTTCAAATTTTTTGATCATTTAACCCCTAAAGAATTTTGAAATATTATATAACCCTCATCCATCTTTTTAGTTAACACCTAAAGTTCTTTATCGATAAAGCTTAAATGCTTCAAAAAGATTTAATTTTTGGCATGATTTTCTTTATATGTTTTAAGTGCAGTTTTTATTGAAACTTAGAGCTACATATTTTATGGAATATGTCATATTTTATGGAAAATACAGCAGAGGGTTGGCAAAAGCAATCCTCACTGGTAAACCATCAGCTAAATCAGACTAGCTTTCTATCAGGAGTTCTTCATTAATTCGAATAAATGTGTTGAAGCATGTCTCTGTGACAGCCTCCTTCTCAATTCTTATTCTAAGAGAGATGCTGGTGCTGGTGGTGCTGGTGGTGCTGGTGGGCAGGAGCAGTCTCAGATCTCTTCTGCCTGGATCATTCTGGGGTTGAGTCTGAAGGAGCAGCAGCTCCCAGGGAAAGCTCTTCCTGTGGCAATGGCAGCAGGAAAACACTTCCAATCACTGCTCACACTTTTAATATCCCATTGGCCAAAGCAAGTCACGTGGGCAGGCCTAACATAATGAGTTGGGAAAGAACACAACTCTGGTTCTCAGGTTCAGGTAGGAGTTGAGGAGTCAGGGAAGTAGTATATAACTTAGAAAAATCTAATTTACCATAGTAAATTAATATGAATACACATGTAGTACATATAGAAACAAAGGACAGCAATGGAACTAAAATACCAAGGAGAAGTATTTCTTCATTGTGAAATGGGCTTCTACCTAGCCCTCCTATGTACCAGATGATTCTTTGCGGAAACTATTTAATGGGTGTTTATATTCACATATACATATATAAAGTAATGAGTAAAATTCACATGGCAATATAAAATACCTTGGTTCTGAATATAAAAATGTAGCCACCCAGAATCAATCATACAAATGAAAATTATAAAGAGGAACCTGGTCGGTGTGGCTCAGAGGTTGAGCATCGACCTATGAACCAGGAGTCACAGTTCAATTCCCAGTCAGGTCACATGCCTGGGTTTCAAGCTCAATCTGCAGTAGGGGGCATGCAGGAGGCAGCCGATCCATGATTCTCTCTCATCATTGATGTTTCTATCTTTCCTTCTCTGTTCCTCTACCTGAAATCAATAAAAAAAATTATAAAGACCAAATTTATTTCATTAAGTGTATTAAAATGTAGTCAACATTCACATTGACCTTTGTAAATAATGACAGCATCAACAGTGTAGATAACCTAAAACTGTAGATAATCCTAAAAGTCTTTATATTAACATTAGATCTGATTGTAAGATTTGGTGGTCAGCTAGATTTAGCTCAAGCAAAATTAAAATTACATGCTTGGCCTTCCATAGCAGACATCCAGCCAACAAGGACAGGTGGCCCAGAATTAGATTTAGTTGTATATAATTGAAAGTTGATTTAATGATTAAGTGAAATAATATTTGCAAACTACTTAGCAGGATTCCTGGCACACGGTAGAAGTTCATGAATTATTTCTCCCTGTATTTTTTTCTTTTCTCTTTTACCAATAAAACAGAAAGCTCATGTGTTTAAGCAGTTTCTTAAAAGTGGATCATGGAAATAAGAAAAAAAAATTTGTTGTTTGAACTCAAATTTTTTATTTAATTAAATCTGTATCTCAATGGTTTCAGCTAGTTGTATGTACTGACCTAGCTGATTAGAATAAAATGAAATTCCCCTGAGAGCAAGAATATGACATTTAATTAAATCAGCAATTCACAGAAACATTTGGTCAGCTGTAGGTTTATGTTTTTAGTAAATCCAAGTTCTTATTGGACTTTATGTCCCAGCTAGATGTGTGCAGTTTTGTGATTTT
This sequence comes from Vespertilio murinus, assembly GCA_963924515.1. Taxonomy (NCBI): domain Eukaryota; kingdom Metazoa; phylum Chordata; class Mammalia; order Chiroptera; family Vespertilionidae; genus Vespertilio; species Vespertilio murinus. The sequence goes on from OZ004707.1 coordinate 137,336,043, forward strand.
AGCTGAGTGCTTTACACAATCATGTCCATTCCTTTGAGGATTCAGAATTTCTAATAAAATAATTGTTATTAATAATTAAAGCTATCTCCTATATCTGTAATGGCAAGAAGTATTAATTTTTAAATGCCTTAAATTATGTCTATATATTTCTTGTTGATAGTTTTATACAATAAAGCCTTCAAGATCTAGTAACAATGTAAAAATGTCATTGATCACGAAAATAACATTAAATAATTAGATATCATTGTAAAAATTTAATACAAAGATCTAAGACCATCAAATTCTATACTTTGCAAACTTCTGTCTCCATGAGTAAAACCATTTTTATATTCATAATGATGAAGTGTTAATTTGTGGATTTTTTTTAGTTCATCAATAATGCACTATATAACAGAATTATTCACCAGTTTTTTAAAAACAGTCTTAGAGAATAGTGTAGTGACCACACCTTCATATAATTTATATTCTCATCTGTCTGTAATATAATTAGAGATTGCAACTTGAAAATGTAATTTCATTTTGTGAAATGAGAGCAATAAACAGATAAACATGATATCAAATAAAATTAAGTGGATCTTTATTTTATTAGTCAGTAGTAATATTTTGAATGTACTTAGGATTTCCTTTGCCCTCCAAGTTTCATTTGTGTTGTGATGCTTTTGTTTAATTGCTTTGCATTCTGTCAAAAAAATCTATTTGTATCAGCCTAATCTTTTAATAGCAATTTGAGAATATTACTTTTTCTTCCTTTGTTATCTCCAAAAATAAATACATTACTTGTTTGATTAGTTTTACAAAAATTACATTGTTTTTGCTTTTCACAAAGAAAAAATAATTCTATTTATCATATGAAGAATGTCTCTCTTGTTCTATAAAGTTTTAACAATGTGAATATTACCCTCTACCTAGAAATAGGCTACACAAGAGAAAAAGAAATGGCTGTGATTTTGATTCCACTTGAATCTATATGAGTCATGTATGCAGATGACTCTTTTATGGTATTTGTATGTTATTCCAGTTATTTTTTCTAACATTTCTTTGAAAACAAATTATTGCTGTTTTATTACTCAAAGCAATAATTATTTGCAACAGAAATCTGCAGTATTATATGCCACATCAAATACTATAGAAATGTTATTATGACATAAACTTATGTTTGTCTGTCTCTTTTCTACATTCAGCTGTCCAAGGATCGAATGTTATTTTCCGAACAGTGGAGGTCACATTACATAAAGAAGGCAATACCTTTGGTTTTGTAATACGAGGTAGGTGATGGTTTAATAGACTGTCAGATATTCTTGGCAAATTTGTCAGGGAGTGAACTAGAAAGTCATCCTCAAAAACACTGATCTTTCCAGCACATAAAGTTGCCTTATAATATTTGCACCCATTCTTTCTTTTTTATTAAATTGACTAGAGGCCCAGTGCACAAATTTGTGCATGGGTGGGGTCCAGCTGGCCTGACCCCAATTGGTGGATCCAGGCTGGGCATGCCAGGAGGAGGAGACGGTGGGAGGTTGGCTGATCTGGGCTGGGCCAACTCGGGGGAGATGCCACGGGTGATTGGCCCACAGGATCCCCACCTGCTAGACGTGGTGGGGGCCCATTGTGGGCAGGGTAAGCTGGGGGGAGGGGCTGTAGGAGGATGGCTGCCAGCCCCGCCCCCAAATCAGGGTGAGAGAGGCCAGTCAAGGGCGGGGCTGGCTGGGGTGAGGGGCCAAGGGAGGTTGACCAGCTGGCCCCATCCCCCAGTTGGGCCAGTTTGATAGCTGTAGTGGGTGTTATAGCAACTGATTGTTCCTGTCGTTATAGCATTATGGTCACTGGCTTTTTATATATATATAGATTGGAGTCACAATGGTTATCAAAATTATACAGGTTTCAGTGACACAATTCCATAACACATCATCTATAAGCTGTATTATATGTTCACCACCCCAAGTCAAGACTCCTCCCATCACCAGTTATCCCCCTATGGCTCTCCTCTCCCTCCCCCTGCCCCTCTGGCCCCAGCAGTCACCACATTGTCCATTGTCGTCTACATCCATAAGCTCTTTCTCTTCTCTTTTTTCTTCTTTTTTTGCTCAACCTCTCCACCTCCCCAATCCTCCACCACCCCTTGACAGCTGTCAGCCCGCTCTCTATCAATGAATCTATCTCTGTTTTGCCTGTTAGTTCATTTTCTTTAAAGAAATAAATCAGCAGTGAGTGGGAATCAAAGTGGAATCCAAATGACCTAGCTTTATTTTCAGCCTGTTAACACAGAGCCAAGAAGTCATGTCTGCAAACCTTATCTGTTCACAATCATCCTTCTTATTTGCCACTTTTCAATATGCCTTTTACCTTCCCTTTATGCTTTTCTATATCACTGAGTCAAAACTGTAGATGAGTGATGGTTGCCAGAGGGGAGAGGATAGGGGGATGAGCAAAGAAGAAGTGGAATAAAGAGAACAAACTTCCAATTATAAAATAAGTCAGTCACAGGAATGTAATGTAAAGCATAGGGAACATAGTCAGTGATATTGCTATAACTTTGCATGGTGCCAGATTATTATTGCACTTACTCATGTGATAAATTTGCTAAGTATATAGGTGTTGAATGATTATGTTGTATAGTTAATGTACAATATTATAGTAATGTAATGTTGTATATTAACTATACTCTAATTTTAAAAAAAATTTTAAATAAAGAACAAAATATTTTAAAAGCCATTGTTGTCATAAATCCTTGAGTTCATAATCTAACTAAAGATTATTGTTTCCCTTGGGGGAAAAATGTTGATATGATGAGTATGACTTGATTTGATTTAATACACTAGGATTAAGCAACTTTTATTCTCCTGAAATACATTTTGTTATAACTTTCTAAAGATGAATTGATGATCTAATCCCTTCGGCACCTTTTTGTACATCAGCTTAACTCATCTTATTATGGGATGAGATTACATTAATAATAAAGATTTTGAGTGATTCCAACTTGTCTATAAAACCCTTAATTCCGAGCTGTAATTTTGGATTTTAATATTCTATTTTTCTCATTAGCAGCTTTATTTCTTAAAGACTACACAGGCATTAACAACTCATAAATCCCAGTGTGAAAGTGAGGGAGCTATGTAGGCATCATGAATCTTTAAAGATTTTACATTTCTTGATTTATTTTTATCTATTATATGTTGTAATTCATCAGAGTCAAAATTCTACCCAGTTTATTAAAACATTAATTAAAAGTAGCAAAGTATCTTAATAAATTTACAAGCATCAAGGAAAAAATGAGATGTGTTCAGTCCTATAGGCTTATCTTAAATGACTGAGCATTAGATTTAAGCATTAGGTTTCATTCTGTGTTAGTCATGTAGCAAATCAATCAATCAAATATTTATTAAAGATTCGTCAACATGTCAGCATAGGGCCAAGTACTTTAGGGTCATAAGACAGGACCCCTATCTCCAGTCAATTACAGCTCAGTGAATTTCAGAGATAAGTTGATAAAGTGCCCAAGTGAATGGTCAAGAAAATGGGCAATGAGAAGCTCACTGAGTGGGTTAGACCAGTGGTGATTGCATTTTTCTATCCAGGTCCTATTTTTAGATAAAACAAGAAGCTCAATTCACCCTCATCTTTCGCCTTAACCATTTCCAAATTTCTGTGTAAAAGAACTAGATTAATGTAATGAAAAGTCAGTTTACAAGTAATTTTAGCACGAGGTGGTGTATACAAATCTGTTTCTGCAATATAGGTATGAAAGGAGGCACTTGATCACATGCCTACATGCCTAATTATTGGAAAGCTGCAGTGAAAGTACTGCTGGCTCAAATATTTATCACTAGTTGCTGTATGGTTAATCAATAACCAATCAAATTGCTAATGAAAAAGCTAAACCAACAGTAATTTAGCATCAAGAACTGAAAAAAAGAAGTAATTGAAATCCACAGCCACCCCAGGACAACTGATGATGTAATGTTAACAAACTCTCCTTCACACAATTTGCAGGAATTTCGAACATCTGTCTGTGTATGCATGCCTGGAAAGAGTCTTTTTGTGTGAGGCTGGAATACTACCTGGTACATTGCAGGCACTTAATAAATGAATGAATAAATATTGAATGTTGCCTAGATTTATGTGGACGTCGGTTTTCTAAGTATTATACTAATTTTTTAAAATTTATTTATTGTTGACAGGATTACAGATGTCTCCCATTTTCCTCCCTTTGTACCCCTCCACCCAGCCCCCAGTCCCACCTTAGGCCTTCTCCACACTCCTGCCTGTGCGTATTTGCATATATGTTCTCTGGTTAATCTCTTCCTATCCTCTCCTCCCCTCCACTCTGAGAGATGTCAGTCTATTCCATGCATCCATGCCTCTGGACCTAATTTGTTCGTCAGTTTGTTTTGCTTACCTATAAGGGAGGACATGTGATATTTGTCTTTCTCTTAACGAACCCATTTTAGTTTATGGGTGACACATTTTTAGAGGCTTTCGTAACTCCCTTACTACATCGGTTAAACATAAAAGTTTGTTAAACTTTTTTTGCATAATTTTTCAATGAAGGACAAAGAAATAACTCCTATCAGTTTGAGATCTGTCTGGAAGGTCCTCCATGCTGAAAAAGGGGGCCACCATCCACCTTTGGGAATCATTGGTTAACCACAGAGAGAGAAAGTAGGTAAATGTCACCATCGCAGATAATAGTTTGCAGTTGCATAAGTATTGAACTGAACTTAAATCAATGGAGACAACCAGGACATTCAGAACGGAGGGGAAGATTTTGCATAGGGAGCATATTCATTTAGTTCGGGAGAATTCTTTCTTAACCAATTAAAATGGGTCTTAGAACAATAAAACCGGCTTTGAGTTACTGAATGTAATTACATTTCTAATTGTATGTCACAGGTTCTAAAACCTTGACTCACCAAACAATAGAACCTTTCATCCATAAAATGAAAAATGATGTTCTGGCCTACATCGGGGAGAATTAAATTTCAGTTAATTCCCTTACAACCAAAGCTACAGGAGTTGGTTTGGGCCGATAGGAATATCACTCTGCCATAAGTTACTTTTCACTTTAGACAAGGAAACCTTTTTAGTCATTCTCAACTATAACATTGTTCGTATAATATATGGAGCCTGACATTCAGATTTGGTTTGCACTGTGGCCCTGCCAGGTATTGGTACTTGTAGAAAAGTATCCCAGGTGGGGGATGCTAGTGTGCGGTTGAGAGTACCACTGGTCTCTGAGTGGTTTCTGTTTTACTTGGCATCACCAAACTTCTGGAACCCACGCCAGTGCCTAAATTTGGTTCATCATACTGATAAAATGTTCCATATCGTGAAATTTAGAGCTATCTCTCTCATACTTTGGCATGCATTCACTGATAAATAATTGAAGTTAGACCTCCCAATAAAAACTATGGGAAGGTTTCTTGCTGTCTTCAGGCCCAATCCTTTTCTAAGTCAATGCTGCTTCTGGGGAAAGCAAACCTATCTTTTAATGATCACCTTGCAAATGAGAAGTTACATAATAGTATTTTTCTCTTAGGCTAGGAGCTTTTAAAAAAATTATTTCTGAAAGTATTACATATGTCCCCTTCTTTGCCCATTGATCCCTTCTAGCCTGCCCTGCCCCAGGCCTTCACTACCCTATTGTCTGTGTCCATGGGTTATGCATATATGCAGACAAGTTCATAGATTGATCTCTTCCCACCCCCTTCCCTCTGAGGTTCAACAGTCTATTCCATGCTTCTGTGTCTCTGGATCTATTTTTTTTTCCCATCAGTTTACTTTCTTTAAGTTGACCTTCCTACCTGTGCCAAACTTGGGAAATGTCAGTCTGTTCTACCAGGAAGTCATTAAGGAACTTCTCCTTGGCAGTAACATTCATATAAATCACATAATGGCAAGCTAGAGACCACCCAGATGGGCAACCAGGGTGGTGATGGATGAGGAAGTCAGGTCAGATGAAGGACAGTTTAGAAACTGGAAATGTTCAGCCTTAAGAAGATGAGACTTAGCAGGTGTATAAGCATTGGTTTCAACTTTCAGAAAACACTTGTTATAGGAGAGAGTATACTTTAATATATATATATATATATATATATATATATATATATATATATATATATATATATGATTTCAGAGAGGGAAAGGGAAGGAGAGAGAGAAACATCAATAATGAGAGAGAATCATTGATTGGCTGCCTCCCACATGCCCCCTACGGGAGATCAAGCCTGCAACCTGGGCATGTGACCTGATCAAGACTGGAACTGTAAACTCCTGGTTCATAGGTCATCACTCAACCACTGAGCAACACTGGCTGGGTGAGAGTATACATTTTTCTTTTACTGCTGTGGCTAACAGAACAGAGATGCAAGAATGAAAGTTGAAGGAAGCTAGATGAAAGAATGTTAAGAAGAACCTTCTGGTGTCTGTCCATACTTGGAATGGGCTGCCTCCAATCTAGTGAGCAGAACAGGGTGGGTCTCAAGTGGATGCCGGGGGAGCACCGATTAAACTAGTTGTACAAAGGCATCCTAGATAAAAGGAGGATTTTCAATAAATTACCTTCTATCTCAAAGCTTCTATGTTTCCAAAAATTATTGGTGAAAAATATTTTATACAAAGTTAAAATTCCCAGTTAGCCTTGAGATTGGCTTGACATAGTCTTCCAAATCTACCCCTGGGATTTTGTTGATTTTTTTGTTTGGTTTTGTTTTTTTAACTATTATTTTTTTATTAAATTATTATATGTGTATATATCTTACCACTGCCCCCCGACTCCCATATATGCCCTCCCTCCCCAGAGTTTTGTGTCCATTGGTTATACTTATATGCATGTATACAAGTCCTTCGGTTGATCTCTTATCTCCCCAGATCTCCCAACCCTTCCCACTGTAATTTGACAGTCAGCTTGTTGCTTTACTGTCTCTGTATCTATCTTTTGGTTCATCCGTTTATAATATTCCTTATTATCCATAAATGAGTGAGGTCATGTGGTGTTTCTCTTTCATTGACTGGCTTATTTCACTCAGCATGATGTTCTCCAATTCCATCCAGGTTGCTGCAAATGATGAGAATTCCTTCTTTTTTATGGCAGCATAGTATTCCATTGGTACATCTACCCCCCGGGATTTTGAACATGCCAATTCCACGGAGGCCACTTCAGCCCCTTGAATTTTTGTCTTTCTTTTTTAAATGCTTGGATGCTTTTCTTTTACTGCAGGTTTTCCTCCTGTATGTCAGGTTGTAGACCTGCCCACCTGCACCCCAACCCCAGCTCATTAGCACCAGCGATCCCCCCCCCCCCCCGGCACTTTGTTTATAACTGGCAGCTGATCTCACCACCGGCTAGGACTTGATAATGCGCTGAGGCTCTTGTCACACCACTAGGTCAATATTTTATGTCACCTGTAATTACAGTCGTATATTTATTGAGAGGTGAAGAAATGATGACTTCTAAAACACTCTATGTAAAATGGGTAAGATTTTTTTAGGCCACTGCATGCCAGAAGAAAGCATTTGCATTTTCCCCCTCACATCAACACAAGTTCTCAGCTGGCATTTTGTAAGTGAAGGTTTTTGTGAAAGGAGCTGTATTTCTTTTCGTTGCCAGGGGGAGCACACGATGACAGAAATAAATCTCGTCCCGTTGTGATAACATGTGTTCGTCCTGGAGGGCCTGCTGACAGGTAAGCTCCATCTTTCTGTGTCACTATCCAAACAGATTAATAAAGCTTAGGGACTTTGGCAGAGACGTTGATGGGTTATAAATTTCAGAGCAGAAGACAGATAGTAACTGAATCTTTGAGAATGTGAAAAGGGAATTAGCTTAGGCTGCGGAATCCAAAGAAAGGCTTGACTCTAGACGCCACACTTACTGCCCTGTCTTTGGCAAGCGACTCAACAGCTCTGAGCTCAGTTTCCTCCCTTTGTGAAAAGGGAGATAGCAGCTATCTTTCAAGGTTTCCCATTTTATCAACCACCGTTGCAGCAGGTGCTTTGCAGGGGACTGGCCCTGCTGTGGCTCTGGGATAAAAGGCTGCAGGCCCCTTGAAGGCAGGCACTGGAGGGGCATCAGCTCCAATCGCTAATCTCCTGACCTGGAGAGACAGGTGGTGGTGGTCCGAGTCTTCCTATTAGCAACATCCTTATCATTATTATTAGTCCCTTTGATGATGAATGTCAGAGGGAAGCAATTTTTAACAAAATGGAAGTATTGTTGGTCTCCAGGGCTTTCTTTTCCTGGTTAACTTGAGAGCCTGAAGGATAGCTCCTTTAGCTTTCATCTCATAAACCTTGGGGGGATCCCAATTAAAATCACAACTTAGACATCTCAGGGGATGCTTACCTTTGTATGCATTTCCACAGCAAAAGTGGAGCCCATAATGGTGGGGGAACACAACTCCTGCCATGACATGCTGTGGAAAGAAAGGTGGGGAAAAAATGCACTGGTGACCCCTGACCCCACTATGTTTCAGACCAGGAAAGTTGTTTAAAACCTTTCGTTACGCAATAGAAATGGTGATAGTAATCAGTACTACTCATTGAGCACTTACCGTGTGCCAGAGAGTATGCAAAGTGCTTGGCAGACATTACCTTATTTTATCCTCACAACCACCCATGAGATGAAGTTTTTGTATCTACACTTACAGACCACAAAACTGAGGCCCATCATGGTTACTGACTTCCCAGCTAGGACATTGAAGAGCTAGTATAGGTTTATTTTCCTTTAAAGCTCATACTGTGACCTCATATTTTTTAAAAAAAATAATATTTGGTATAAACTAAGAGGATATGAAGACACTGGTTTTTCACTTGTGCTAATATATGTATGTGTTTCCAGAGAATACAAAGTCAAATTTTCCAAGGAAATGTTGCCTTTTTCCTGTGGGGAAGCATGAGACTTGGTTGGGAAGGTTGTGAGGAGGACATTCTGAGAAAAGCGAAGTGTGTGTAAGGCACCTGCCCTGTTTATTGGAATTCCGACTTAAGTGAGATTCAGGGGAGTGTCGAAGGCAATGCCCCTAATTATTCCTTGACCTTTCCAAACAAGTCTGTTCATGTGCAGACCCTTGGGTGTTTACTGGAATTCTTATATTTAATTTCTGGATGCCCTTACCTAGAGGGCAATGTAAACACCTGTGTCCTCCCAAGATTATCCACCCCACTGATTGTATCTAAAGATAAAAACTGCAATAAAAGCCTGAGGAGACAGGCAATCGGGGCTGTCTAGTTACGTTAGCCAGACAGTCCCTTAGCCTCTCTTTCACAGCAAATGTTGTGTTGGAGTAATCCATTCATCCATTGCTCAGAGTCTACTGGTCAGCCCCAGCATTTTCCCTTCTCGTGCTTTTTCATTTCTTGCTTACTACCATTTAGAGTTGGAGTCAACAGAAAAGTCAGAAGCAGGCTAATGTGTGAGCAACAAATTACCAAGTTAATGAAGGACTGAAGGAAATCAAATAACTTAAGATAAACATTTAAAGTCAAAGCACTTAGAGTATTATATAGCTGAGAGATGGTTCAGAAGTCGTTTTATTCTTCCCAAATCCTAGACTCATGGAAACCCACCCCTCTCCACTCCCATTTGGTTTTCTCATCTCTGTGACCATCCCTGAGGCAGGATGGTTATGATCTGGAAGCTGTGCCCTAGTGGTGTCGCTAGGTCCTGAGGGATCTCTCCCAGTGCCCTGAGTGTCTGTGGTCCCAGCAGGGAGAATGGTATTTGCCTGACTCTTCCTGTGAATGTAAAGCTGAATCAATTTAATGATCGCCAAATGGCCTTATAAATCAGTAGGAAATTTTATAGACTAGGGGAATTTTTCACCAGCACTCCTGTCCTGTTTGGGTTCACTGGTAATAAATTGAATGGAACTAGCAGGCTTTTCTGCTCACCTGGCTTTGGGAAAATAGGTGGATGCTATTTCTTGGACTCTAATAAATCATCTTCAGACATGTGGGCAAAAATCCAGGAGAGAAAAATGTGCCTTCATTACTCCTGTACCCCAAGAGTTAACTGTGGGTGACTTAGTTACTTGCTAATAGTGTGTAGGTATTCTCTTATTACTGATTTTCATATGGCAGCAGTTTTCCGTTCGGAGCTACCTCTTTACGCTCCTATTGTCACACTTGAGGCTTAAAAGGAAATGCAAATAGGTGGATGGTGGAGCATATATGAAAGAACCTTGTTGGCTAAGTGACGATTGATGCTAAGCCCCATCTTGCTAAATTGCTAAACTGTTCCTCGGTTCTCCCTTCAGAGAGGGCACAATTAAAGCTGGCGATAGGCTGCTCAGTGTGGATGGAATTCGACTTCTGGGAACCACGCATGCTGAAGCCATGAGTATTCTCAAACAGTGTGGACAAGAAGCAACGCTGCTGATAGAATACGACGTCTCAGTAATGGGTACGTGCCAGTCCTCCGGTTGTGATCCCTAAGCTGTATAGTACACGTCATCATCCATCCCCGATAAACAACCTTGTACTGGGAGTGATCTGCTGTGTCCTCCTGGAGCAGACAGAATTTCATCAGTACCAGGGCATAACTCTGTTTGGGTTCAGGAAGAGGTGAGTGGTTCCTTTCGGCAATTTAGAGTTCTTGTGTCAATAGACTCCATAAGGAGGTCTCATTCTGTCAGCCTATTTCATCCAGGAATCAGCATTTGTATGGGGATTACCCTTTGGCAGAAAAGTATTGTTAGCTTCCAAAGCACGGAAATAGCATTGTTAACGTAGGGCAGTGGTCAGCAAACTGCAGCTTGTGAGCCACATGCTGCCCTTTGACCTCTTGAGTTTGGCTCTTCCACAAAATACCACGGCCTGGGTGAGTCTACTTTGAAGAATTGGCGTTAGAAGTCTAAGTTTCAAAAACTTGGCTCTCAAAAGAAATTTCAGTCACTGTGCTGTTGATATTTGGCTCTGTTGACTAATGAGTTTGCCAACCACTGACTTAGGGGATATTTTTTTCTTTTACTACATAGTAAAAATTCCCAGTAGGGGATTCCTTTCTTTTTTGTAACTTCACAATATGAAGCCAGATAATCAGAATTAATGGAAATTACCATTTCATCATCAGACCTGGGGACAAAGAAAGGAAATGGACATGTAATGTCATTGATTAAAATCAGAAGTTGAGTGCCCTATTCTTTCTTTCAATAGTGATTCAAATAGGAAGTAACTTTATTTCTACCCTCATAACTATAATAAAACTGGGAAGATAGTCTCATGTGGCTTTTAAATGTTAAGAGAAGGCCAAAGATTTGTTTCATGTTGACTAAGGCAGAAAACTTATGGGAGAGTCAATTGAAACCCTGAAATTGAAGCTTAAATCATATTGTAAGTACTTCTTACAATTATCAGACTTGATTATGTGACCTGACTTTACCCATAAGTTTAATGCTGGTGCAATGTAGCACAGAAAAAGAAACATATTCTATAACTGCAAACTCCTCTATTCCCCACTCGGTGTGATTCATGTAGAATAGTGTTGCTTAAAAGTGTTCTTAACCTGCCTCCTAGCATGAAATGTCTTAGAAAGGTATGAGGTTTCCTAAAGGACTTAAAGTGTGAGACCTAAGAAGTTCTTAGCGGGATAAATAGGATGATGTGCCCTAATTATGAAGGAACTTGTTTCCCTTCATTCATTCTTCCTTTATCTTGTCTTCCCTCCCTCTTTCTCTTTTTCTTTTGTTATATGGTTTTTAAATTAGATTTTAATTAGATGATCTGGCTTCTGTTTTCAGCTTACCTGATTTCTAGCTATAGTTTAGACCATGTTACTTATTTCCCCATGCCTTAGCTACCTCATTTGTCAAATCAGGACTCGTAATGACTATTTTAAAAGGTATTTGCGAAAACAAAATTAAATTATACTAGTAAATATATTTTAAATGTTGATACAATACATTGTTAACATTAAAAATTGAACCAGATCTTTGGCGTATTTAACTCATTTGTTCAGTCTGAAAGTATTTATTGATTTTAGTGGGAAGTACCAGGAATTCAGAATAACAAACCTGGTCCCTATCATTATGAAGCTCACAATTGATGGAGTAACGGATACTTCACCAAACAAGCAATCATAAAATGTGATCATTACCTATCATGAAGGGCTTAAATGGGATTCTGTAATAGGGAATAAGGGCAGACACAGATGAGGGTTGGCAGGTTCCAATAATAGGGCAGTCATTGAAGAGGTAACAGGTAAGCTAAAACCTGAAGGCTTAGAAAGAACCAGCTCCCAAACTGAAGACAACAATAGCCTGTAAGGCCTTCAGTCTACCTCCCCAAAGGGGTGAGCAGCACTTCAGAGTCGATTCCTCCCTGTCTCATTATTGCCAGCTGGGAGGGGATGCAGTGATCCATCTGCCTGCCTTCTCCCCAACCCACACTTACATTCTTAATGATGCTTGAATGTTTTTATACTCCAGAGTTCTCAGATATCCCCCTAATCTAGGGGAAAGTAGGCCATCAGGAAAGAAACACATTAAAAGTTTCTATAACTTGCTAGATATAAGACTAATATACAAAGCATTTCTCTATAGCAATCAAAAACAGTAAGTTAATTTTTTTTTAATCCTCACCTGAGAATATTTTTTCTGTTGCTTTTTAAAGAGAGTGAAAAGGAAGGAGTAAAGGAGAGAGAGAAGAGAGAGAGAGAGAGAGAGAGAGAGAGAGAGAGAGAGAGAGAGAGAGTTTAACCAGGACTGGGGATCAACCCAGGTACATGCTCTTGACAGGGAATTGAACCCATGACCCTTCAGTCTTTGGGCTAATGCTCTAACCACACAGCAAAACCACCAGGACAGAAAGTTAAATTTTCAGATACCATTGATAATAAAAACAAAATAATATGGCTCCTATAAGAAAAAATATAACAAAAGGTATATGAATCTATTAGGATATAGAATATATATATATATATATATATATATATATATATATATATATATCCTATGTAATAAAAGCCTAATATGCAAATTGTTCCACCTGGAGTTCGACCACTCACTATGATGTGCACTGACCACCAGGGGGAAGTGCGGAACATGAAGGGTGACACAGTGTTGGCTGCGGGCAGCAGTAGAGGTGCTGCCGGCCCCAATGGGCCCTCACGAGAGTGGGACCATGGCGGGATGGTAGAGCAGGTGAGGAGGCCACTCCAGGCCAAGGCAGGTGCGAGCAGGGGCCTGATCACCCTGCTGATCACCCTGCAGATGGCATCCAGTAGCCGCAGCAGAAGGCGGGGCCACCTCCTGGCTCCTAGGCACTAAGGGAGCTGGGCAGGAGGCCCAGCCCCAATCGATCATCCTGCAGACAGGATGGTGGAGCAGGTGAGGGAGCAGCATCAGGCCACAGAGGGTGCCAGGCAGGGCTGCGGGACTTCAAGGCTGGGAGCATGAGCTAGGGCCTGATCCCCACCGGCCACCCCAAGGGATCCCACCCATGCAGGAATTCGTGCACTGGGCCTCTAGTGTATATACTAAACTGTCAAGCATCATTAGTAGTGCATAAAACTATCAAGCATATGTATAGTAGTGCATAAAAAATACGGAAATAAATGAAGACCTATACAGTAAAACCTTAATATAGTGGGTTAATTTAGGTGAGGGGGTGTCTGTTAAAGTTGAAAGTTTGTTGCTTAATAAAGTAGGTTTTCCTGAAACTAGATCACCAACTTACACCATACACAAAAATAAACTCAAAATGGATACAGGACTTAAACATAAGAAGGGAAACCATAAAAATACTAGAGGCATCCACAGGCAGCAAAATCTCAGACATATGCCTAAAGAACTTCTTCACTGATACTAACCCTAGGGCAATGGAAGCTAAGGAGAAAATAAACAAATGGGACTACATCAAAATAAAAAGCTTTTTTACATCAAAAGAAACCATCAACAAAACAACAAGAAAACCCACTGTATGGGAGAACATATTTGCAAACGATATCACTGATAAAGGTTTAATCTCCAACATCTACAGACAGCTTATACAACTCAATAAAAGGAAAATGAATGAGCCAATTAAAAAATGGGCAATGGACCTAAATAGAATCCTCTCAAAAGAAGACAGAAGGAAGGCCAAGAGGCACATGAAAACATGCTCCAAGTCACTAATTATCCGAGAGATGCAGGTCAAAACAACAATGCGGTACCATCTCACACCTGTCAGAATGGCCAACATCAACAAAACAACAAACAACAAATGTTGGCGAGGTTGTGGAGAAAAAGGAACCCTCCTGCACTGCTGGTGGGATTGCAGGGTGGTGCAACCACTGTGGAGAACAGTATGGAGCTTCCTCAAAAAACTGAAAATGGAACTCCCATTTGACCCAGTAATCCCACTACTAGGAATATACCCCAAGAAACTAGAAAGACCAATCAGAAAGGATATATGCACCCCTATGTTCATAGCAGCACAATTTACAATAGCTAGGACGTGGAAACAGCCTAGGTGCCCGTCAGCAGATGAATGGATCAGAAAACTATGGTACATCTACACCATGGAATACTATGCTGCCATAAAAAGGAAGGAATTCTCATCATTTGCAGTAACCTGGATGGAATTGGAGAGCATCATGCTGAGTGAAATAAGCCAGTCAATGAAAGAGAAACACTACATGACCTCACTCATTTATGGATATTAAAGAACATTATAAACGAATGAACAGAAAGATAGATATAGTGACAGTAAAACAACAGGCAGACTGCCAAATGACAGCGGGGGGGGGGGGGAGGGTAGGGAGATCTGGGGGAGATAAGAGATCAACCGAAGGACTGGTATGCTTGCATATAAGAACAACCAATGGACACAAAACTCTGGGGAGGGAGGGCACCTATGGGGGGGGGGGCAATGATAAGCTATGTACACAGATAATACCTTAATAAAAAATATTAAAAAAAAAACAAAAAAAAATAAAATAAAATAAAATAAAATAAAGTAGGTTTTCCAAATATATGTATAAAAATTGCCAATTAGTTAACCTGTTTTTAGTTAGGTAGATATGTTTGTGTGATTAAAATTAAGTATGTATGAAAAGTTTAGTTTCACAGAAAAGTTTTCTACATGTATTATAGTAATTTAAATTTATACTGAATAGCTGTAGTATCCACCAGACACTGCCAGTAAACCAATGCACACAGCTGGGGCATGTAGGAACATCAGCCTGCACACATTAAAACTGCTGCAGTACGCCAAAACCAGTTTGGCTCAGTGGTAGAGCGTCGGTCTGCGGACTGAAGGGTCCCCAGTTCGATTCCAGTTAAGGGCATGTACATTGGTTGCGGGCACATCCCCGGTAGGGGGCGTGCAGGAGGCAGCTGGTCAGTGTTTCTCTCTCATCGACGTTTCTAGCTCTCTATCTCTCTCCCTTCCTCTCTGTGAAATATCAATAAAATTTAATTTTTTTAAAAAAACTGCTGCAGTAAGTCACCCAGGGACAAAAACCAATTATCTCTCTCAATGTGGTGTGATCATGTGCTAATCATTTGCTGAACATTGTTTACCAGCATTAACTATTGGATTTAAATATGTAGACTATAGTTATAGTTATAGACATGTAATATTTATTTGTGTCAGCGAAGTTATTACATTGTTTTTTCCAACACATGGCCCGTTTGCTAAAATTTGTCAAAAGTAATGTTGAATTAATAACCCAAAGAAAAGTTCATTTAATTATAAGCAAATCTTGGTTTAAAGAATCTTAAAATTAACAGGGTGTTCATTTTCCCTTATGACATATGGACCAGAAATTTTATACCATACATTAAATCCAAAGTCTACTAAATTGAAGTCCGCAAAATCGAGAGTTTACTGTATCATGTTCTTAGATGAGAAATATTAATATCTGAAAGATGTCACTTCTCTCAAATGTACTGATAAGTTAATTCTACTCAAAGTCTTAGAAGGATCTTGAGGTCAGAGGACTTTAATAAGCTCTTTCTAAAATGTATATGGTGTAAGAAAGATGGGAGGAACGAACAGCAATATACTCTGAAACAATACGAAAGCACAGAAACTTGTTCTAAGCAATATCAAGACTTATTCTAAAATTGTGCCATTAAATGTATGTAATATTGATGTGGGGTAAAGAGACCAACAGAAGAAAATGGGATGACTAGAAGGCCACTCCGGATACAGAAACAGAGGTATGGTCTTATATCAGTGGACAAAGGTTGAACGTCAGCAAATGATACTAGGTTAGTTAGCCTCCTGGGAAAAAGCCAATTAAATTCCTGCTTCATTTCACACCCAAGAATAAGTGTATTTATGTAACCATTTCCCAGCAGACTGGTGTTATACATAACTGAAATGAATATCCTTTTATCCAAATTTTTGTCTATATTTCTGATTTCATTAAGTCAAAGACTATATTTATTTTTAAAATGGCTGAGACATAATTTCAAATTGTCTTCCAGAAGGATTACACTGCAGGGTGGGGGCAAAGTAGGTTTACAATCGTTTGTATGGAAAATAATATAATAATTAATAAATAATAATGCAAGAATAAACTCTTGTGTTTCACATACTCACCACTGTAAACCCACTTTTGCCCTGCCCTGTATTTTATATTAATACCAGCAGTATTTTAAATGTACCTCTCCCATTTAAAATAAAACTACTAGAGCTTGGCAACATTAACTGGTATTATTTTTAATCATTTTGATATTAAGTGAAAGTTGCATTTACATTTTAATT
The DNA here is from genome assembly GCA_963924515.1 of Vespertilio murinus. Taxonomy (NCBI): domain Eukaryota; kingdom Metazoa; phylum Chordata; class Mammalia; order Chiroptera; family Vespertilionidae; genus Vespertilio; species Vespertilio murinus. The sequence goes on from OZ004707.1 coordinate 137,352,732, forward strand.
TACGTTTTTAAAAATCTTACAGTGCAAGTGAGTTGGGGTTTTTTTGTGTGTGTTGTTGTTGTTGTTGTTGTTGTTGTTTTGTATGAGCACTAGCCATTTTCATTTTCTGTTTTCTGCTTGTGTTCCTTATTTATTTTTGTGTTGCAAGTGCCCTTACTTGTTTTTTTTAAATTGGTTTGTATGAACTATTTATATGTTAAGGACATTAGTTTTTTATAAAACCTTTTCTTGGTAGCTTATTCCCAATATATTTTATTTTGACATATTGAAGTTTATTTGCTTTTGCTTTTGCTTTTTATCTTTGGATCTAGGATTTTGCTTAGGATTTAAATAATATTTTTCTAAATAGTTACCAATATAACTGAATCAGCTAAAAAATAATCTATCACATACCCACTGATTTGTGATTTTTTAATATCATGCATTAAGTTTTTAAATATGCTGGTCTAGCTCTGGGCTAATTGTTCTTCTCTCTGTATCCAGTTCCACACCAAAATTTAGGATAGGACTTTTGAATTAAAGTCTTAGCATAAGGGTTCTAATTACCATAAAAGGACACAGATTTATTTTTTGAAAAATTATTTACCTACTACATTAGTTGCAATATTATAAGCTTCGTTAACTTTATATAGCAAATGACCTGACCAAACTTTTTAAAATTTCTTTTTAGATCCTTTCTTTCTCTCTCTCTCTCTCTCTCTCTCTCTCTCTCTCTCTCTATATATATATATATATATATATATATATATATATATATATTACCAATCTTGTTCTCTCTCTCTCTCTCTCTATCTATCTCTCCTTTTTCCTTTCTCACTCTGAACCTCATTATCTTCCTTCGTTTCCTTCTTCCCTTTCAGCCACTCCATTCTTTATAATACTCTGCTCTCAGCTTCTCACTTGTCAATATTCTTCTCTATTCTAATCGTCTGACTTGAGGTTTTTCCAGTATTTCCTTTTTCTTTTTTTGTATTCCTTGCTTCTTTCCCATTCCTGTTTTCCTAATTTAGATTAAGACAGTGTTATAGATAGGTCCAATAATTGAGAATGACAATTTGAGAAAAGGGAAGTAAAAGTAGTGCCTTAGAAAATTGAAATATAGGATACTTTCAGTTAGAATTATTGTTCTTCAAATATTAACTAACCTTTCCTTTTAAACCAACCTTTCATTTTATAACAGCAACAACAACAGCACAAAAAACACATTTTCTTTTTGTCTTCCTTTTTTTTGCAACTTTTGGATTTTCTTCCCTCAAATGGAGTAAAATGAGCTCTTTATACAACGCAGCCTAATACTTGTTACTCTGAGAGGCTCAATTATTTCTTTCACACTTTTGGGGAGTCAAATTTCCGTTAAAATAGTTTACTACTCTTGTTTTCTCAAGTGAGAAAAATTTTAACAATTGAATAATTAATGTAACAAAAAAACTTTAACCTAACTTTTAATGAGATATTTAAGTGGGAAATAAGAATGATATTTTTCTTATTCAGCTCATCGGGATAGTAAAGTCCTCAATAATTAAACATTTACAATAAAACTACTAATCCTTAAAGGAAACCAGGAGATATTTAGAAGTACAAAGGAATTAAATTTATCAAAGAATATTTAAAACTTAAAGTTTATAGGCTTATATTCAGATAAGTTTTTGTCACTCTAGGATAAAACTAAATAGATGTGTTTTATCTATTTTTTGGTTGAGAAAATGAGGAACAATAAACAGCTCAGTCGTGTACAAATCGCGGAAACCTAATGTAGAGGGGCTTAGGGCGGGAACGGATTAGCTTTCAGAAGGGGGAGACCAGAGTGTCTCGTGGCTTGGCACAAAGTTCAACTCTGTCACAGGCACAGTCTCTCAGGCCTTCTTTCCTGGTTTTGAAAAGTTTGGATTAGTTTTCAACATTTAAAAACAAGGGCTTTTCATTTTTTAAAAACCTAAGTATCTGGCTGCTCTTAACCATTTGATAACACTGGGCCAGGCTTCCTGCATATAGCTGTTGGCTTGAGTTGAGTCTCCTGTTGCCTCTGGAAACACTCTCTCCAGTTGGTCCACGTTGTTTCCCTGACACCAACACCCTACAGCTAGTCCACCTCTCTGCTTGTCCCCTGCAGGCATTAGGGGTTGTGACCCTTGCTCCGCACCATCACTTTCTGTTTCAGCCAGCCTAACCCCTCTGGGTTGTGTAGCTTCTCAGGAATGTTGCAAGTATTCAACATTTTTTCTCTGTGTAATCTCTCATTTCCTAAAATAGGTATGCCAGGGCTCCTGGAAGGAATGTGCAAGTTTTGGGCAAAATGCAGAGGGAAGAGCTGAGATACTCAACCCAACCCATCAGCACAGCCCACTTTCTCAGATTCTCTCTCATTTGAGCCCTTGTTGGCCCCGTTCTGGCCCTGCTGGGCCCGCTCTCTCACTCTGGGTACAACTGATCGTTTCCTTGGGCTTGGGGAAGACAGGAACCTAGAAGGCTCATTCCTAATAACTTAATCATTAGTTTATAGGTCTTTGAAGTCATTTGGATAGTCTAATTTTAGTGTAAAAGGTACCCATTAATATTTGTAATACCTCAGTAACACAAAGGTAACAATATAAAATATTGTAGAGTACCACTCAGGAGCTCATTCCTCTTGTTATCCACTTGTCTATTGATGGGCTCTTGGGTTGCTTCCATAGCCTGGCTATTATTATAAACAGCACTGCAAAGAACATAGGGGTGCATATATTCTTTCTAGCTAATATTTTGGGATACATTTCCACAACTAGAGCTGCTAGATCATGAGGCAGTTCCATTTCTAATTTTTTTAGGGAATTCCATACTGTTTTTTATAGTGGCTGCACCAATCTGCATTCCCACCAACAGTGCATGAGGGTACCCTCAAAAATTGGTAGTTACAAAATAGTCATAGTGTTCTACTAGGTGCCAAGGAGATGAGGAGTGGTATGGGAGCAGGAGTCACATGTCTTAGTAACTTAACATCTACCCTTTCCCTAAGGGCCCCGTAAAATCAATAATACATGATATTTTCCACAGAGAGGAAGGGAGAGGGATAGAGAGTTAGAAACGTCAATGAGAGAGAAACATTGACCAGCTGCCTTCTGCACACCCCCTACCAGGGATGTGCCCACAGCCAAGGTACATGCCCTTGGCCGGAATCGAACCTGGGACCTTTCAGTCCGCAGACCGACGCTCTATCCACTGAGCCAAACCGGTTTTGGCCATTTGACTATATTTTAAGTGATATCCATTGTGAGAGAATCGGCAGGATCTTTTAAATCTTTTATACCACTACTCCTCACCTGTGACATGAGAAGACTAGACTGCCTTATCTCAAAGGTCCTTCCGGCTCTAATATTCTGTGACTCTGGAATTCAGTAACTTCTCAAAGAGGATTGAGAAGTTATCACCACTTCTTTTTCATTGACATAGCTACAAAGTAAAAGAATATCAATAAAAAATACTTCAGAGGTAACCTTTAACTGTAGTTCAGACTGAATTAAAATGGTTACAGCTAAAACTGCCAACTAAAAAGGTAAGTTGGTCATTTCCCTCATTAATGCATGAAACCCAGCAGTCCCATTAGCAGTTATAAATGTCCCACGGATTATTTTCCCACCATTCTTGTCATGGCATAAGGCCGACATGCTGCTGTGAAGCCATTATCTGCGAAGATCGTGTTCTTGGCATTCTGAGACATTTAATAAATGAATAAAGCGTTGTTTTAAATTCCCTCAGATTGAATATTATGCTTCTAAAAGTAAGCATGTCCCTTAATGGGAAAATTAGCCTTTTAATTGTAGTGTATTATAGAAAAATGAAAAACTGGCTGAACTTTGTCAGGGGCACTCTGTCTTTGCATGGTAAGTTTCTCTGGGATCGTGTGCATGTAGATGAGAATGGCTTTTCCTTTTGAGAGAAGTACAGGCAAACACTTAGACGGGTCATGAGGTCAGTTCTTGACCATCTATTTAGAGCACTGCCAAGGTACTAATCGGGATTCCTTTTCTCTGTGGTTGGATACTAACTTTATACGCCTCATCGTGCTAACAGTGCACTTCACACCGCTGTCCTCCTTTATCCACTCGCTGTTAGGCAAACCAAGCTTTCTTTTTTGTGTGTGGTCATTTTGTTTTGTTTTTTTGTTTTGGGTTGTTTTTATTTTGTTTGAACGTACAGGGTTTTACAGGCTCCAAGGTCACCACAAATTTAATGTTCAGCGTTGAAGGTCACATTCCTAGAATAGTGCATGGGAACCCTGGAGTTCACATTTGAATATTGTAGGGAAGTTTTGTTCCTTCTCAGTGAACGTGTATGAGACCGACCTTAAATGAGACCTTCTGCAGCCCGCTATTCCCTTCGCAGAACTCCGGTGGTCACAGGCTGTGAATATGCCCAATATTCTCATTCTTGTGGTACCAAAAAAAAAGTCTTCCTTTTTAAAATTATTTTATTTTTTTAAATTATTTTATTTTTCAATTTCAATTATGTTCAGTATTTATTTTAGTTTCAAGTGTACAGTATAGTAGTGAGACAATCATATACTTTACTAAGAGGTCCCCCTGGTATTTCTAGTACCCATGTGGCTATTAAATAATAGTGACTATATTCCCTATGCTGAACTTTACATCCCCATGACTATTTTGTAACTATCAATTCATACTTTTTAAATCCCTTAACCTCTTTTGCTCAGTCCCTTCCTTTCTGTTTTGTTTGTTCATTTATTTTGTTCTTTACCTTCCACATATAAGTGAAATCACATGGTTTTTGAATTTCTTTGTGTGGCTTATTTTACTTATAAATTATAAATTATAAATTTGCTGTCGCAAATGGTAAGATTCCTTTTTTTATGGTTCAGTAATGTTCCATTATATATATGTACCACTTAATTTGTTATCCACTTGTCTATTAATGGGCTCTTGGGTTGCTTCCATAGCCTGGCTATTATTATAAACAGCACTGCGAAGAACATAGGAGTGCATATATTCTTTCGAGCTAACATTTTGGGATACATTTCCACAAGTGGAACTGCTGGGTCATGAGGCATTTCCATTTCTAATTTTTTGAGGAAATTCCATACTTTTTTTTATAGTGGGCGCACCAATCTGCATTCCCACCAACAGTGCATGAGGGTCCCCTCAAAAAAGAGTCTTTCATTCCATGACTTCTTGACACCTATCAATGGGACCTATAGGTTCAAGGCTAAATGATGAAGTCATAATTATTGTTTTATTTACCTTGTGATATAGGAAAGGAAGGTATTAGGTATTTTAAAAATTAGAAATCCAAGGTAAAGTATTTGCTTAGATGACAGGTTATATAAGTGCCAAAGTCAAAACTCAGTCTTTTCTCTAAAACAATATACTGCCAATTAGCAACTTACAGTCATAATAGCTTCCAGGTACTAAGTATCTTTTATGTTCAAGGCCCTTTATAAACATTGTGTTCTTACCATAAGAGATAGACCTAGTTATTACCCTTTTGTGGATTCAGAGAAGATAAAATAACTTGCATAGGTAAAGAATAACAGAGCCAGAATTCAAACTGTTATGTTCGATTCCTGTTTAACCATCAGAGCTGTCTTAATGCAACACTTCTAAGATAACTAGGACCAGGTGCATGCAACTCATGCACTCGGGAGGGCGTGGGGAGAGAGATCCCTCAGCCCGGCCTGTGCCTTCTAGCAGTCCGGGAGACCTCTGGCAGGAAAGGCTCCCGCCACTGCCACTGCGCTCACCAGCCGTGAGCCCAGCTTCTGGCGGAGTGGTGCTCCCCCTGTGGGAGCGCACGGATCACCAAGGGGCAGCCCCTGCATTGAGTGCCTGCCCCCTGGTGGTCAGTGTGTGTCATAGCAACCAGTCATTGAACTATTCAGTCTATTTGCATATTAGCCTTTTATGTTTATGGGATCAGGATGAAACCAAATCTCTGACATCCCAGATTGCGAGAGGGCACAGGCCCGGCTGAGGGATCCCACCAGTGTGTGATTGGGGTTGGGGAGAGATGCAGGAGGTTGGCCAGCTAGGGAAGGACCATGGGAGGGCTCCAGGGCATGTCCAGCCTGTCTCGCTCAGTCCCAATTTGCCAGACTCCAGCAGCAAGGTAACCTACTAGTCAGAACATCTGCCCCCTGATGGTCAGTGCACATCATAGCAACTGGTTGATCAATTGACTGTATGCCCCCTGGTGGTCAGTGTACATCATAGTGAGCTGTTGAGCAGCCTTAGCATATCATTAGCATATTATGCTTTGATTGGTTGAATGGACAACTGGATGACTGGACACTTAACATATTAGGCTTTTATTATATAGGGTTCTTAAAACTAACCGTTTAGAACTGAACTCAGATTCTCTCCTTACCCTGTTTCTGTCCCATCTTTCCCATTTCAGGCTTTAGTGCTTCTATCTAAGCAGGTCTCAAATTAAAAGTCTGGCCCTAGTTGGTTTTACTCAGTGGTTAGAGCCCCTTGAACTGAAGGGTCACAGGTTCCAGTCAAGGACAGGTACCTCTGCTGCAGGCTTGATACCTGGCCCTGGACAGGTCATGTGCAGGAGGCAACCAATCAATGTGTCTCTCTCATATCAATGTTTCTCTCTTTCTGTCTCTCCCTCTCCTTTCTACTCTCTAAAAATTAATGGAAAGAATATCCTCAGGTGAGGATTTAAAATATGTCTGGGTCGTTATTTGTTCTTCCCAGCCCACATACACAGGGTCCCAACTCTTCTCTCTGGTCATCCTGCTTGTCTCTGGTTTTGCTTTCCACACACTTGCCCTTGCCTCTCTCATAGATGCCATACTCTCTCCCAGAGGACTGCAGTCACCTTGCAGCTCATGTCTGTCTGCACTCTGATGCCCACTTCCATTCAAATCCCTGCTCACCCAGAAGCCCCAGAGCCTTGTATGCAACATACCATGTCCTCTCATTCAGTGTAATCCCACTAAATTTTGAATAAAATTAAACTCTGTGTTGTGCGTATGAGTCTCTGCATGTTCAGTCTCTAGAATGGCCCCTCCTTCTTCAACTTTTCAGTTTCCCTGTGGCTCATTTTGAGGACCAAGGCTTTTTTTAAGCTCCTCCCCTCTACCTGCCTCCTCCTCTCAGGAATGTTGCACATTCCCTTCCCTTTGCCTCAGAAGTGATTCTCCAACCCTTGCACATGTACAAACACACATTTTTACCCAGCCATTGTGTGCATATCCTTTAATGTCTCCGCCTAAAGGTCTCTTCCTCAAATGTCCCTGATACTCTATGTAAATTAGGTCTTCCTGTTTTACTTGCCCTTACTTTTCCTTTACAATAATTATCACCATTAGGATCTTAATTTACCGGTAACATAGTCTTCTCATCTTTCAAAATTAAGTGTAAATAGTCACTTTTCTCTGCACTCCAAAGATAGTAGTAAAAGATGTACTAGAGGCCTAAGTAGCCAATATACATTTTCATATTTGGATATTCTTATCCATTTCTTCTTCCTTTCCGTCACTTCTCTTTCCCCTTATCTTTGCCTTTCACTCCCCTTCCCTTCCGTTCCCTTCAAAAAGCATGTTCTCCAGGTTATAAATAAAAGCATCATGGAGCCTGAATCATAGAGAACTGCATGGAAGGGTTTTCCACGACTCATTGGTCCACACTCACAGTTGATTTCCTGTCCTGTTGTTCATTAGCTATTTCCAGTGATTCAGGAACACTATAGCTCCAAACTCTAATGGTAAATGCTAGCCTGGAGATTAAGACTCTGAAAAAATACACTAAACTCTCCAAAGAAGGTATACAAGCAACAAATGATTTCTCTCCTGTTCTTTGAATATTGGGAAGTACTGGGATCAGAATGACCGTGTGTCACCCTGTATCCAGCCCTCTTATGTTAGAAGAATCTTGTTTTAACAAAACAGTAAGTATGAGTCTTCATGATTTAAGTCCCCGAACATGAAGCTTTTGAAAGGTGTCCTGCTCTGGTATCTTGGCCAGTTGAAAGCTTGTTGTTCTTTAGGTCATTTGAGGATTCTCCAGCTTCTCCTTAGTTTCAGCTAGTACTGCTTAATCAGGGATGTAAATCTATTGTATCATCCATACTTATTGTCCAAACCTTGCCCTATCCCATAACTTCCTCAGAGGCCTGAACCTTATAAGCATAGGTGCAAGGAAGATTCTATTAGCCATTCATAGGTGTGGTTCCAGATAAGCATCATCTATAATAATAAAAGTGTAATATGAGGGGCAATGAGGCAGGCAGGCAGAGGCAGTTAGGGGAGATCAGGCAGGCAGATGAGTAGTTGGAGCAATCAGGCAAGCAGAATGGTTAGGGGTAATCAGGCAGGCAGGTGAGTGGTTAGGATCAGGCAGGCAAGCAGAAGCAGTTAGGGTTGGTTAGGCAGGCAGGCAAATTGGTTAGGGGTGATCAGACAAGCAGGCATAAGTGGTTAAAGATGATGAGGCAGGCAAGCGAGCAGTTAGGGGCAATGAGACAGGCAAACAGAGTGGTTAGGGACAATCAAGCAGGCTGGCAGGCAAGCGGTTAGGAGCCAGCAGTCCCGGATTGTTGGAGGATGCAAGCAGGGCTGAAGGACCGCCTTTCCCATGCACGAATTTCGTGCACTGGGTATATTTGAACAAGCAGAGTATTGACACGACATTTTGGCCCACTGGACACTTTCATCCTGGCATTGTTAAGCCTAAAGATACTAATCCATGCACTCTGTCTCAGAGAGTAGCAAGGAGTGGTTATCATTAAATCAATGAGATGGGTGAAGCACTCTAGTGATATTTCAGCTGTACTCCTGTGAAATCACACTGGCCTTTCGTTGTAGGCACTTTGGTTCGTCACTGTTGGCTGCCCACTTCTTAGGACCCCTTTGAAGTTTTGTCACAGACTCTGCTGAGCTGTCTCAGGGTGTAGACATGCTTAGGGTGCTATGGAGCCTCTTCTCGCTTCCTTACCTTGAACATATCTGTTGAGCAACTTGAAAGACAGTTTTGTGCTGAGTGGTACATTCACCTTGCAGAGTGCTTCACTTGTCTTCCTGTCCAAGCAGAATTATAGTAAACGCTTGGCAGCCTCTCCAGCAGAATTCTCACCCTCGGGAGGGCAGACGGGGGCCTGAGCTAGGTTTTGGCTTGGTCAGTCAAGCTTAGGGTATTAAATATTTTACCTACAAAAAAATTAATTTATTTTCTATAATTTGTGTAGTTCAGAGGCTCTATGTGTTGGTGGGTTTTTGGGGTTTTTTTGTTTTGTTTTTTTTTAGTATCTTGCCCAAAGTATGGATTCACTAGTTATAGATTGTAAAACTCAATCCACAGCAGTATAGATAAGTTGAAATTGCAGAGAGAGTAATATTGAAATCATTTACAACACTTAAAGCTAAGTAAGCGAAACGACACATGAAAATCTAACTCGTGATATATTAGAACGCCATCTAGCTCCCCCTTCAGGATCCTTTCTCTGTTATTTCTCTCTGTTATAACTTTGTCTTAAGGATAATATCACACATCTTCCATAGAGGCACACACTAACTTAAAGTGCTGGCAGATAAATAATTTTATTTTTTTTTTACTTAAGTATTCTCAAGCTTTCTCTGGCCAAGTGAAGAAAGCAATTTTTCACACCAGCTAGGAAATTAATTGAGTAGCATCATCAGGCCCTGAGTTTAACCCAAGAAGAGAAGCAACAATGTGTGTGGTTGATTTCCACCAAGCATTGTGCAAGGTATACTCTCTGCATTTTATTAACTCTAATTGACATATACATGACTCTCCTTATTTCTTATAAATGAAGTAACTGTCTTAAAGAGGTTACACAAATTGCCCAATATCACACACATCATATTATGTTAAACCTAGCCAGGATGAAAGCAAACCCAGCTTGACCTCACATATTTGATAATATTCCCACAGAAGATTGAGAGTTATTACAGCCATATGTGAAATAATAAATGTTTTAAGTGTGGATGAACAATTTGAAAGCACAAAAAGTAATGGAATGTATCTTTGTTCTAAACTTGAGATTCTGCCATTGAAATGGACAACTCAGGCAGTTAATAGCCTTTCAAAAATAAAAGTCTTACAGGGAGTATTTAAAAATAAAAGTGAAGTCTAATCATCTAAAATGTAATTGTTTTAGGCCTACGTGCATTACTGAGCAAGAAAAAAAAATCTCAGAACATCAAATATTTAACATTAAGCACCCTAAGAGAGTTCTGAATAAGAAGGAAGAAAGTGAGACACTGAATTAATTATCTACTGTGTTTAATCATTCAGGCATTTTTATTGATTCAAATTATGGTAAAGCTAAGGGAATGAAGCATAATTTTCCAGGAATCCTTCTAGCTTTTTTTTTTTTCTTTACTCTCTCCAGACCCAACGGCATCTTCACATTTTCCCAGGCCCAGCATTGCAGCTCAGATTTCCGTAATGAATCAGAGTGTTAGGATCTCGCTTGTCTCCGGAGAGGAGAGGAATAGAGAGCCCAAGAAAAGACTACAAGTGTATCCGAAAGTAGGGGCTGTGTTCACTGCTTAATGTATATGAGAGATCTCACGAGTGATATTATAGCGCCATCATCAAAATCAGTTCCATAAACGAAGGGTTTTTAAAAATATGTATTTTATTGATTTTTTACAGAGAGGAAGAGAGAGGGATAGAGAGTTAGAAACATCAATGAGAGAGAATCATCGATCAGCTGCCTCTTGCACACCCCTCATTGGGGACGTGCCCGCAACCAGGGTGCATGCCCTTGACCGGAATCGAACCTGGGACCTTTCAGTCTGCAGGCCGATGCTCCATCCACAGAGCCAAACTGGTTTTGGCCATAAACGAAGAGTTTTAACGGAATGGTCTGTTAACTCTTGTCCTTGGCAAAGGCGCTTGCCTTCCTTAATTCTACCAACATGTGCAGAATGGACTTGGACTCCATGATCCTCAAGTTCCCCACAGAACTAGTTAGCTCTTCTTTCTGCTGTGTGTGCTGGTTATCTACTTTGGTCTTTTGAAGTACTTCAGGTGATTTTTCAGTTTCTATCAGTGGTAGTTTTCTTTAGTGGCATAAAGCACTATTTTTCATGTTTGAATGCTCTAAGACCTGACCAGGAAGGGGGTTGATGAAGATAAAAGAGGGGACATCTGTAATACCTTCAACAATAAAGATACATTTTTAAAAATAAATAAATGCATAAAAATAAGCCCTAGCTGGTTTGGCTCAGTGGTTGAGTGAGATCACAGTTCAGATTCCCAGTCAGGGCACATGCCTGGGTTGCGAGCTCCATCCCTAAGAGGGGCTTGCAGGGGAGAGCCAATCAATGATTCTCATCATTGATGTTTCAATCTCTCTCCCTCTCCCTTCTTCTCTAAAATCAATAAAAATTTAAAAAAATCAATTTAAATAAAACGTAGTCAAGAAATAGATGCCTATAGAAGACCTATCTAACCAAACAGGTGAAAATCGGATGTTCAAAGAGTTTCCGAAGGCAAGTGGGCTCCCTGAGATGGTCTTCACCAAAGTTAGGAGCATGCCACAATCACTGAATCCCAGCATTATTTCCCTGTGCCACTTCCCAACGCTGGGTCCCTTGGGGCGTTCTTCACCACGCTCTGTGTAAACATCTCTAGTCATGGACCATTCTGGCCAGCCAAGCCTTCAGCCCAAAGCAGGAGCCCCGCAACCTCACTGCATTTAAACTTCCCCGGGCCCAGACCCATTTTTACTCTTGTGTAACTCACAGGAAAAATGTAAGGCATATAATCACTTACCCTATTAAACAATTCCAACCTGTCAAAACTTTTTTAGATCCTGATTTTTGACATCCAACATCCAATTTATTTTCTATCCCTTCCAGCTATATGTCAAAATTTCCAATTACAAATTTCATTTGTTTTATGATTAGCACATGAGTGAGGACCCACAAATTCAAGACAGTGGATTGTGTGCTTAATATTCCTGCCCAATGCTCAGTGGTCACATTGGCCCAAGTTTGGGGTGTGGGGAGGGGGGACTCTGATCAGACTTCCTTTGCTTCTTTATTGACAGGACATCAGTGATTTTAATACCTAGTGGTCAAGTTGTTTTTTCTTTTTTACCTAGCCATATCTTTAGGCCTGTACACTTGCCCAGTGTTTTTTGTTTTTGTTTTGTTTTGTTTTGTTTTGTTTTACCTCCTGTGAAAAACCCAGGTCAGTCAGTAATAGATAGATGCTTTAAATATTTCTAAGTATATTTTGGCAACTTACAAGTAAATTGCTTTTAGGATATTGCCCTGGTTGTTATCTGTCAGTCTTACTTCAGATCTGGATCCTTGAGAACCAGAGTCCTTTTTTCTTTTTAACTGTAAACATAGAACCTTGTCTAGCACAGGATTCCAGAGAAAGTCTGAATTTGCTTCCCAGTCCTGGCCTCTTGCTGCTGGATATCTCCTCCCCATCTCGGGAGGTTAGAATCCTGAGCAGTAAGAACTCTTTTCCAGGCTGGCAGACACTTGCTCTTGCTTTAGTTTCTCTGCCTCAGCAGAATCTGATGGAGATTCATTCTCTTCTCTGTGTGGATCACTTATCCAGCTCAGAAAAACCTGACAGGGACTATTTTTAGAGTGAGGAGGAATCAGACTTTCTGGAGAGTGATGATATGAATATGATGATTATGCAGGAGCCCTGTGTATATGCCAAATCTTTTAATAGTCAGGGCAAAGGATTGTTTACTCTGTGGCCAATGTATCTACTTCCCCATTGATATGGGTCACTTAAATGCCAGAGTCATTGGGCTGTGCCAGTGGAAGTGGAAGCTTCCCAAGCTTGTGTGGTAAGGGACATGCAGAGTGTGTCCCAGAGTCACCATGTCGGAGCTCAGACACTTCTTCAAAAAATGTTGTGACCTGACTTATTTTATTCTCTATTTTACAAGTTTAAAATTTAAGAACATGCCAAAACCAGTTTGGCTCAGTGGTAGAGCGTCGGTCTGCAGACTGAAGGGTCCCTGGTTCGATTCCAGTCAAAGGCATGTACCTTGGTATCCCCAGTGGGGGTTGTGTGGGTGATCAGGCAGGCAGGCGGAAGGGTTGGGGGCGATCAGATAGGCAGGCAGAGTGGGTTAGAGGTGATCAGGCAGACAGATAGAGTGGTTAGGGGTGATCAGGCAGGCAGGCAGAGGCAGTTGGGCCATCTGGCAGGCAGGTGAATGGTTAGGGGCGATCAGGCAGTCAGGCAAGCAGTTAGGAGCCAATGGTTTCAGATTGCTAGAGGGATCCCAGATTGTGAGAGAGTGCAGGCCTGGCTGAGGACCTCCCGCAACCCCTATGCATGAATTTCATGCACCTGGCCTCTAGTACATATATAGCCATCCAGTTTATGACAGGTGATAATATATGGAGTGAAGAAAGAATGATCTTTTCAAAAACTGATGATAGGTCAGTTATATCCGTGTAGATAATATATATTGTGACCCTACTCTACTCCATACAGAAACCAATTCAGATGGGCTACTGATATGAAGGTGAATATTAGATAATCAGGCCTGTTGGAAAAGCAAAAGAGAACATCATGATGACTTTATAGTAAGGAAAGATTTCTTAAACAGAACACATAAACTACTTACATATAAAATAATTAAGAACTTCTCTTTATCAAAAGAGATCATTAAGAATTTGAAACAGTAAGCTACACAGGGGCTTGAAAATATATTTACAAATTATATACCCAATAAAGGACTCATCAAATGTTTGTTAATTCCCACAAGTCAATAAGCCAGATAACCTAATAGAAAGTTGGGGGGTGGGGAGCAAAAACTTTATAAAAGGATATCCAAATGACTAATAAGCCATGAAAGATTGCTCAGCACAGTAGTCAGGGAATGCAAATTGAAACCACAATGTGATGCCACTGCATACCCACCTGAGTCCCACAATAGGAAAGATTGCAAAATGTGACAAACATGTAGAGCAGCTGAAACATTCCTTTCTTCTGATGAGAAGGTAAATCCATACAACTCTTTTGGGAAACTCTTTGACAGTATTTACTTAAGCTGAACATATTCATAACCTACAACCAACCCCACAGTGCCACTCCTGGTCATGACTCCCACAGAAATGCATACCTATGCTTATAAAAGGATAACCCAAAACATTCATAGCAATAATATTTGTCTTAGCCAGAAAATACCTAAGTAGTAGAAGGGATAAATTATAGCACATTCACCCAAAGTAATATTATATAGCAACTAGAGGCCCGATGCACGAAATTTTTGCAAGAATAGGCCTTCCTTCCCCTGGCTGCTGATATTGGCTTCCCTCTGGCACCCAGGACCTGGGCTTCCCTCGCAGCCCCGGCTTTGTCCAGAAGGTGATCCAGAAGGATGTCTGGTCTAATTAGCATACTATGCTTTTATTATTATAGATGAGAATGCATGATCTAAAACTACCCCAAACATATGCATGAATCTCATAAACATAATACTGAGCAAAAGTAGCCAGATACAGAAGAGTATGAACTGAGTCTGTTTTTTTTTTTTAAAGCATAAGAGTAAACAATAGTGACCTATGCTGTTAGAAGCTACTTGTGGGACAGGGGAGTGATTTAAAGGAGTATATGGTGGGGAGACTCTTTGATGCTGGTAATGTTTTATTTCAAGATCAGGGTGTGGTTACACTGATGTGTTCTGCTTATGAAAATTTAACAACTGCAAACTTATGATTTATATATTTCTTTGAATGTTTCTTTCACTTCAATAAAATTTTAAAAACACACTGTAACCCAATAAGCAGGCTAGCAAAAAAAAAAAAAAAAAATGTCATGCAGAATGGGTGGGGGGGGAGCATGGAGGAATTGAAGATATTCTAAAGTTAATAAAGTGATTAGGGTGAGCCTGATAGGAGAATGAAAGTTAATCACCAGTCATGCTTTAGCCAAGTTCAAGTTGGCATGGGACTTATTTTTGAGCCCTCCTTGCTTTGGACTCCTCCTACAATATAGTAACTGTTCAAGTTGTCTCCTTTAACTCCCCCAGAAAGACTTAGGATTTAAGATAAAGCTCACTTGAACATGGAAGGTATACTGTTTGTTCTACCAGAATATTTCTCAAGTAGTGTATGTCAATAGACTGAAACAAATTGGCCCTTTTTTTTTAAGTTAACAAAAAATGTATTAAAATTTAGTTCACCTGAAAAGCGGTGAAATTATTAGTAGCATTGTATGAACATACTATCACTAATAAAAATACTTTTAACTAATGGATGAGTTGAAAAGCTCCCAAAAGGTACTTTTATTGGCAGGCACATAAGGCAGGAAAAGCCAGCCTGACCACACGCAGTCTTTCTGCCACCCTCTGGGAGGTTCTAATCAAGCATATACTCTGATTGAAATGCGGGGCTCAGGGTGGGAAAACTGATTAATAAAATAAAAATCCAGTGTGTTCCCCATGCAAACAGCCATCAGCATATCCTATGTCATTACGTAGACTATAAATCAGGACTGCATGCAAGGGCTTCAGTGTGGTGCAACTATCTTAATGACTAAGACATCTTTAACCATGAAGAATTTATATCCGCATAATCCATTTTTCTCAACCATGCTTCACTTCAGCAGGAGTAACTAATCTTCTGCCAGGGGATGGGTTCTTGATGATTTCTTCCTCATGTTTCTTCTGTTTATTTTTCTCATTTTGACACACTCCATTTTTTTTCTTTCGCACTTTCTTCAATCAGAGTGCCCCATCCATCCACCCTGTCTGCTTGCTCTCTCTTTTCCTGTGCATCTCGTTAGCCATCTTGGAATAAAGGCAGGGCTTTTGGACTCCTGTTTTTCCTAAGGCCCTCTGAGTGTGAAATTGGGTGGCAGCTAGGGAAATGGGCTTAATACCACAAGGCAGCATGAGCGTCTTGACGTTATTGTGGGGAGACATTTATTATGGAAAGCAATTGCCAGAGAAGGCTGATGATCACTAAGCGTTAACATTTGTAGGTCCCCTTCTGTGATGCACAAAGGAACTGCCACATGGGTAATGCTGGAAGGCCGTACTTGCTAAAATAGTTTGTTGTTTTCCTAGAGCCCATGAAAACAGAGGCAGCTGAGAGATCTTAAGATCAAATTCTGTCTCGCCTAATGCACCCATCCCAACCACCATGCTCAGCCTCCTCAGACCCCCGTAGGTCTCACTGTCACTGCCATCCCCTTGTGTACTGTAGAGGGTAATAACGATTGCTGTTCTACAGGCAGGGACAGGGATAGGGACAGGGAGCTTCCGCCCCCTTCTGTGGATCTTTTGCCACACTTGAGTAATTTTCCTAGGAACCTGGAGGTCACATCCTATTAGATAACCCAGTATTTTTTATAAGTACGCTGACCCTACTAGATTAAAGATTTCATTGGGGCAGAGGTGTGGTGGGGAATAAAATGCAAATATTTGGTGTGTTCAGTTTTAAAAAAAAATTAATTAGAAACTTCATGAGGTTCAACAGAATAAGTTTCCGTCGTGAAATCCAGGTGTCTGCCCTGCTCTGCCAACCTTCTCTGCAAGGGATTCCCAGGGGCTCTAGAAGGGGGGGGGGAACCCTAACATTTTCATCTGTGAGTCCCCAGCACCTTCTGATGCTCCCGGTATATAGTCAGCGCTCAGTAAGAGTATATTTGAATTCATGGTCCAGGAATGAAAAGGCCTGTTCTGTAGGAATGTGAAGTGGGTGCTCTTCTGATTTTGCCAGAACGTAGGCTTCTCCGGCCTCCTGATAGTACACTGACTCTGCTGCCGGTTTAGCTGATGTCCAAAGCTTTCCGATGTGGTCTCGGCCGTGTATATAAATCGCCGGCAGACCAGGGCCTCATCACAGGGGACCTTCTTACGTTGTTTAATGCCCAGCTGTTGGAAAACTAAATGAGGGGGAAGACGGATATCGAGAAGAGATTCCCCAGAGAGACATCCGGTCCGTCCACACTAGGATCTGTCTTTAGATCAAACCATCACATTAGCTTTTCCATTATAGAGACATCATCACTCATTTGCTTTTTAACCGTATGCCTCAACCTTGATGAAGGAATGGCCATTGGAAACCACCTCTGCATCCTATTATAGAAATGTGTGGAGGACATTGCCCATTTATCAGTGAGCAGCATTTACTATGTATAAAACCCAGGGGAGAGATATGTTTTAGGATTCTCTGCTTTGAAGAATTGTCATTTCCATTGTAGGGACAGACTTTCTCCTTTCCATCAGCGACAACTGTATATTTGACCATGTGTCCTTTATTGTCCTGGATTCCAGAGGTTCAGAATCCTATTTTATTTAATTGAAGCAAAATCCATATAACATAGTTAACCACTTTCAAAGTGTATAGTTCAGTAGCATGTTGTACATTCACAATGTTGTGCAGCCGTCACCTCTGTGTAGTTACAAAACTTAAGTGGTCACTCTGTCCCCACCCCCTGGAAATTTCTAATCTACTTTCTGTCTCTATAGTTTACCTCTATAGTTCAGCTATTTTTTTAAAAATTCTCTATTAACTCAGGTGGCAAGGCATTTGTGGTCACTTTTTCTTCTTCCTTAATATTTCTGTATATTATATATATTGTTTAAAGCAAGCGGTCTCCAGACACTTATAGAAAGAAGCTGCGTGGAGACCTATACAAATAAGGGCATCCTTCTTTTACCTCCAGAGCCACTCACTGCCCTCCCCCTTGCTGCTCTGTGCTATGCCCTGTTGCCCTGCATGATAGGCTCTCCTGCCTCTGGCTCCTTCTGGGTTTAGCTACTAGTGAATCATGGCGGGAGCTTAGAGGGTGCGAGAACAGTAACTGAGGATGTTTTTCCCTGGCTTCCTCCCTGTAGATTCACCGAGGCTGGCTGCATTCTTTGATGGAAGGTCCCAGCTCCTGTCAGGTAGCCCTGTCCACAAACTTCCTTTACACATCCTGGTTCCACTAACAGTTCTATCCCTTGCTTCTTCAGGTCTAGAGGGGCATGGTGCCCTATTGCTTCTGGCCCTACAGTATTGCATTATCCCTGTGGTTTCCCTACAACCTTATCACATCTTTCTAAATAGCCCCTTATGATACTCTCCTCAAATTGTCCTAATTTGAGTACCATCTGTTTCTGCCTGAAATAAGTACCTCCTACTCCGTGGTTCTATTCAGCTGTCAGTCATCATGGTTTGCTTAGAGTCCTCTATAGTTAGGCCAATCTGGCAAACTCTCCTAGGGCCAGATAGTGTCTTCTCCCAGGTTCCTAGTGCATTCACATCTCTTCATGGACTTGAGGTGACGGATATTTGTCTATTTCTTGGGTGATTAAACAGTCTCTGGAGATATGGTGCCAGGAACCTACCCTTCCTCTATGTTGTGTCTCCATGCCCTTGGCTTCATGGCTGAACATGGCTCACCAGTTCTGAGCGCACACATGGCAACAGCAAGAAGTCAGAAATGAGGAAGAGGCAGACACGGCCATTTTTCCCAGTACACATCCAAAATGGGTCACATTAGTCTTCCACCCACTTCCCATTGGCTGAAACTTAGTCACAGGACTGCACCTTGCTGCAAAGGAGTCTGGGAAATGCTGTCCTTAACTGGAAAGCCATTTGCTCAGCTAACACTTAGGAAGCTTATTACTGAAGAAAAGAGGAAGATAGGACACCAAGGAATAATTGTCGTTTTTTGTCATGTGTAAGAGATTAAGTTAATAAGTAACAGAGAAACTTGATTACTTTCATCTGTTAAGCCAAATAAGTTTATCTTTAGACATAAGAAAACCAGATGGAAGAGCATATGTGATTGCCACCTCACAAACATACCTATTAAAATTTAACAAGACTATGGAAAGTCATTTGGGAAATTGGTTCCTCTAAAATTAGCCCTTCTAAAGTTCTATAAATACTAGAGGCCCAGTGCACAAAATTCATGCATGGGGGTGGGGTGGGGGGGAACATGGGGATGATTCCTCAGCCCAGCCAGCACCCTCTCCAATCTATAACCCCTTAAGGGATGTCTGACTGCTCATTTGGGCCCAATCCCACTGGGATCAGGCCTAAACTGGTGATAGGATATCCCTCTCACAATCCAGGACTGCTGGCTCCCAACTGCCCTCCTCGGCTGGCCCAGTCACCCCTAACTGCCCTTCCCTGTAGGCCTGATCACCCTCAACTGCCCTCCCCTGCAGGCCATCTTGTGGCCTGGTCCCCCCCAACTGCCCTTCCCTGTAGGCCTGATCACCCTCAACTGCCCTCCCCTGCAGGCCATCTTGTGGCCTGGTCCCCCCCAACTTCCCTTCCCTGTAGGCCTGATCACACTCAACTGCCCTCCCCTGCAGGCCATCTTGTGTGGCCACTTTGTGGCAGCCATATTATGTCCACATGGGGCAGCCATCTTTGACCACATGGTGGTGGCCATCTTGTGCCTTGGTGTGATGGTCAATTTGCATATTACTCTTTTATTATATAGGATACGTAGAAACACCCTGATAGGCCAGAGCCTCCTGTGAGGTTCGACCTGAGCAGGAAGTGAGGTTTTCAGGGGCCACCAAGCTTCTGGATGGAACTGGAGACATCAGACCAGGTGCACGTGGGCTGTGGCAGAACTTTGACTATTAGAGTTGAGAGGTAGGCAGGATCAACTACTCTCATCATGGAAGGATGACTTAATCAGGGGCTTCAGGGACTGACCAGAATTCTTTCTCGGGGGCTCCAGCTGCCACAGATGAGGAGCAAACTGCTGTTGCATATAGGCATGGAGACCATTCACTATAAACCCCTAGGTGAGGGGAATTCAAACAGCAAGGTAAGCAAGACCAGAGAGTAGCAGCCACTGTAGGGTTAGGTTGGGAATAATCTCTGGGAGTTATAATAATATGACGGGAAAATTACAGCCATGAAACTGCAGGTCCAATAAGTCCTCTTAGCAGACCAAGATTGTTGGCTCCTTCCAGCCATTAGCAATGAGGCTCTGCCCTGGAATTGACAGGAAGAGATACAGGCCCTAATGGTCTCAACCATTTTTTAGAACTAGATAATTTCTTTTTTCAACATGTTTTTAGAGAGAAAGGAAAGGAGAAAGAGAGAAAAAAATACCATTTTATGGGTAAACAAGCAGACTTGGAAGGTTTTAGTAACTTGTCTAAAGAATCATGACCAAAATATTGTGAAAAGAAGAGTTAAATGCAAATGTTCTAACTCTGTGTCCACACAGGGCTCTTTCCTGTATGACCCCCGCCTCTTCTGAGCTTTAAGCTATTTCATGAGGTTTCTCATTTGTCCATATATATGTTCATTCAACAACTATTGATTGCACACTCCTCTGTACCCATCACTATCCCAGGCACTGAGGATGCTGTGACAGGCAAGGCAAGTCTCTGCCTTCTCAGCAAGCCTACAGTCCTATAGAAGCCTATAACCCACACTGCCTTTGAGCCACGGAGGTGTCTGCTACAAGCAGGAACACAGCAGGCTGTGGGCGCACGGAGAAACCATGAATCAGGAGAGGCTCCCCCAGAGGAATGGATGTTTACACTGAGTCCCCAAGGGTCAGTAGGGGCTGAAGGGATGAAGAGTGTTCTGAAGCAACAAGAAAGCATGTCTGAAGTCACTCCTGTGGGAGAGGGGACTCCAGATCATGTCTAGAATAAAGAAAGAACCAATGGATTTACAGACTCAACTTAGTGCACGCATTCCTGCTATGTGGCTAATTAGAGACAGCATCCATTTACCTACCCATCTATCCACCCATCCTTCCGTCCATTCTCCCTCCCTCCTCCTCGCTTTCCCACCTTCCTTCCTTCCTTTCTCCCAGCATCCAGCCTTCCAGAGTAGGTGCTAAGATGTTTATTGCATTGATTAATTAATTTAAAAATATTTATTGGGAGACCTAGTGTGTGCCAGGCACTATGTGTGCCAAGTGATATAGAGAGCAAAGAGATTCACAGACCTAATACCAACTGATGTGAAGCTTAGGAGTAACTGAAGAGATGGGCCTGTGCCCGCATTACTGAAGACCAGCTGCATGGAACAGGTGTCCTAGGAGAAGCCCCAAGAAGTCGCCGCTGGCTATGGGGATGTCATTTGGAGGAAATTTTAAGTTTCAGTGATGAAATCCATAGACCAGTATCAGACTGAACATTCTCCATTTGTGTGTGTGTGTGTCTGGTTGCTTATTTGTCTAATTTTGTTTTGTTTTCTGAAATTCGTTCTTTCACAGATTCTGTGGCAACAGCATCCGGGCCATTACTAGTTGAAGTTGCCAAAACTCCTGGTGCCAGCCTTGGGGTTGCCCTTACTACCTCGATGTGCTGTAACAAGCAGGTCATTGTCATAGACAAAATCAAGCCTGCAAGCATTGCGGACAGGTGAGTGTCATCGGAAGCACCAGCTTTTCAAAACGGCATGCGTGTTAAAACACACACAAGTAGTATATGTATTTTTATATATGTATATACATGCATATGTGATACATACTGTATACATACACACATATATGTACACACACACAGTAAAAGGCAGCTCTCCTGCCAATTTATACAAGGTTCAGTTAGAAAACAAGTTCGTGTATGAGGGCTTTAAAAAATCACCTCCCTTATCAGCCACCCCATGATGTAATGTCACCTCCTCCAAATGTTTGGTGTGGCCTTTGAAAATGGGAAAGAAAACGTCAAGCTGAGTAAGTTTTCCTACCATGTCCTAGGACGAGGGCAGCTGAGCAGAACTTTATGAGGCTCCATGCAGGGAAGCCATGGTGTTCCCTGACTGCTAACAATTCAGTCCTGCCACCATAGAGCCCCAGTCCTTTCCTCTTAAAGGAATAAAACCATTTTTTAATTACATCGTCTTTAAAGAAGGCCCAACTTTTAGTATGTTAATCTTAGGGTTTCACAAACTTCAAGGGTCCCTAAAAACATCATTCATTCCTATGACAGTAAAAATAGGAAGTCCTTTTTCTTGAATTCCTTTTCCTAATTGATATTTTAGACTTACAAGTTAGAAGAGGGATAACAAAGAGACTTTACCACCAAAACCGGTTTGGCTTGGTGGATAGAGCATCAGCCTGCGGACTGAAAGGTTCCAGGTTCGATTTTCGATTCAGGTCAAGGGCACATCCCCAGTAGGGGTTGTGCAAGAGGCAGCTGATCAATGATTCTCTCTCATCGATGTTTCTAACTCTCTATCCCTCTCTCTTCCTCTCTGTAAAAAATAAATAAATATATATATATATATATATATATATATATATATATATATATATATATAAAAGATGACTTTACCACCTAATACATTATTTTACAACTCCCGGTACGAAAATGCCTACCTCCCATAGCTGAAACACTCCAAGTACCTCCACATGGAATTATCATTTTCCATGTGGAGGTACTTGGAAGTATGGCTTGATGGAAGAGATGACTTGAAATGCTTTTGTCTAGAGAGGTAGACTGTTCTCACTGTGGACATTTATATATATATATATATATATATATATATATATATATGGAATATGCTAATTAGCCGGGGATCACAACAGCTCAGGAGGAGCTGCATGTGTAGATGGGCAGGAGGGGACTGTGTGCCGCCCTCAGCCCCAGCAGCCATGGGGAGACTGGGATTGGGGGTGGGCCAGAGTGGAGACACAGTCCACAGGAGCGCCTGCACCCACCCCAGGGGACACAACACGGTGGCCGGCACTATGTGGGTCAGATATGGGTCGGCCCCCCATGGGGTTCCTCCTCGCACCTCTAGTGTTGTTTTTTTAAAATATATTTTATTGATTTTTTACAGAGAGGAAGGGAGAGAGATATAGAGCTAGAAACATGGATGAGAAACATCAACCAAATGCCTCCTAAACACCCCCTACTGGGGATGTGCCCGCAACCAATGTACATACCCCCGACCGGAATCAAACCTGGGACCTTTCAGTCCGCAGACTGACACTCTACCACTGAGCCAAACCGGTTTCGGCGCACCTCTAGTTTTTAGATAAGATTGAATGCTCCAGTTTACCCTGCATGTCTTCAGCCCACTTCCCCATATGCCCTCACTATGCCTGGTACACCTTTGGCTGTCTGCAGTGACCTGCAGCAGCCTCTGTAATGGTCAGCCTACCGCCCCACTTGTGGTCTTACCTTGCCTTCTGTCCTTTAACCATGACTGCCAGTGATCCGGGTGTGTCCAGTTCAGTGGTGCAGGATGCTCTCCTTTCCTCCGTCTTTTCCCATCCCACAGGGGTAAGCAGAGTAAGGAGCTGTCCACTTGCCTGGCACAGCAGGTGTGGTGCTGACCACTGTGTTTGCTTTTCTCTGCTCACCCAGTAGCCAGTCTCTGAGCTCAGCGAGATGTAGCAGCCCCTTCTGCCCCAAGGATTCCTCATCTCTCTCCACACAGGCCTTGGTTTAGTGCTTCCTGCACAATTCCCACCGTCTTTAAGAGCTTTTGTAGTCATAAGTGTTTAATTCTAGAGTAACAAAATAAAACACAAGAGGACAGAACTGGCCATCTGGGGGCCTGTGTGAAAAGATTGTGATGAAGCGTTAGCTGAACTTCCCCAAATTACTCCCCTTCACACATAAAATAGTTGCCAATGTCCCTTCTCGAACTCGGTGAGCCATATCTCAACATCCTGAATATTTACCGATCGTATTTATAAACACAAAAACCGGGGAGGAAACATGTTGCCCTTCGTTCCCTGTCTCCCTGCTCATTTACCCTCACCATCTGGCACCTTTGCCCCCAAATAATTATTTGCTGGTTTTGAAGGACAAGAGGAAAACACTTCCTTGCGTTGTTCTGTATTTGCCACAGGTTTTTGCATTCCTATTCCTATGTGCTTAACATTTTTCATGGTGTTTCCTATAACACTCCGGTATTTTGGTGGGGTAAGTGGAAACTGTGAAGTTTAACTCTGAAGAACATGACAGCCGCCTTCCACAGAGGAAGCGCACTGAGCCTTTCCCCTCCCGCAGGTGTGGAGCACTGCACGTGGGCGACCACATCCTGTCCATCGACGGCACCAGCATGGAGTACTGCACGCTGGCCGAGGCCACCCAGTTCCTGGCCAACACCACCGACCAGGTCAAGCTGGAGATCCTTCCCCACCACCAGACCCGCCTGGCGCTGAAGGGACCTGATCACGGTGAGAGGCCGGCGGGATAGGTCTCTGCTTTCTCTGGGCAGTTGCTGCTCCTTCCAGCAGAGCTAGGAAGATCCTGGGTTTAATTCTGCCTTAATCATTCTTTTCAAAACAGCAGGTTATCTTTGTTTACTGGTCTTTATCCTCCGAATCTCTTTTGCCAAGACACATGTCATTCATTTAAAAGCCCCAAATTAAGCAAAGAAACCTTGTTTGAGAATGTTTTGAAGAATTGTCAGGCTAGTAATATTTTATATTTAAAAAAAAGAAACCAACACCTTTGATGTACATTGGGTGTGAAGAAAAGGGAAGTTATTTGATATCCTGTTATATTAAATTTCCACTCTATTTGAAGGACAATGAAGGTAAATAGGAAAACTTTCATTTTTTAAATAGTTATAAAGTGGGAATTAATAGCAGACCCTTCAAATATTTGGGAGTGGGGAATAGTATGAAGAGTTGACTTTATATTTTGTTTCTTTGCCAGAAGAGTGAGTGTATTTCTTAGAATGAAGAACAACCTTTCTGACAAATATCTTCCTTGAGAAAATCCTAATGCTTAAGTACACCTATTCAATAGCAATTGTCAGCTGAGGGGATCTACAGTGTTACCATCCCACAAATCACAGTTTTCTGAGTATTTATAGAGTGAGCATAAGTAAGTTTACAATTGTTCATATGGAAAATAACACAATCATCCTATATAATGAAAGGGTAATATGCAAATTGACCCTAAAGGCAGAATGACCGGTCACTATGAAGCGCACTAACCACCAACAGGCAGACGCTCAGCATAGGAGCTGCCCCTTGGTGGTCAGAGTGCTTCCACAGGGGGAGTGCCACTCAGCCAGAAGCTGGCTCATGGTTGGCCAGCACAATGGCAGTGGCGGGAGAGGCCTCCATAGCAGTGCTAAGGATGTCTGACTAAGCCATTAGTGGGACATGCCCTGAGGCCTCCCGGGCTGCCAGAGGGATGTCTGACTGCCAGGTTAGGCCTGATCCCCTGGGAAGCAGGCCTAAGCCCTCCATCAGACATCCCCTGAGGGGGTCCCAGACTGCAAGAGGGCACAGGCCAGGCTGAGGGACTCCCCTGAGTGCACAAATTTTCATGCACCTGACCTCTAGTTAATCCTGTATAATAAAGAGGTAATATGCAAATTGACCATCCTGTCCTCACACAAGATGGCCATCCCCATGTTATCACAAGATGGCTGCCACAAGATAGCTGGCAGGGGAAGGCAGTTGTGGGCAATCAAGCCAGCAGGGGAGAGCAGTTAGGGGTGATTTGGCTGGCAGGGAAAGGCAGTTGGAGGCCACCAGGCCAGCAGGGGAGGGCAGTTGGGGGCAATCGGACCAGCAAGGGAGGAGTTAGATGTTGATCAGGCTGGCAGGGAAGTGGTTAGGGGATGATCAGGCAGGCAGGCAGGTGAGCGGTTGGGAGCCAGCAGGGATATCCAACTGCTGGGGAATTGGGCCTAAACTGGCAGTTGGACATCCCCCATAGGGTCCCAGATTGGAGAGGGTTCAGGCTGGACTTAGGGACACCCCTGCACACACCCAGTGCATGAATTTTGTGCACCAGGCCTCTAGTAAATAATAATAGTAGAATAAATTCTCAAATTATGCTCACAATTATAAACCTACTTTTGCCCTCCCTGTATATACCCTCCACCTGGTGCAAGAAAAAGTACTTTGAGCCCAAAATCAAATGAAGAAAGACTCTCCAGTGGGGCCTTTATTCCAACTCCTCCTCCATTCTTTCCCTTAAGCCAAGTGCCCTCTTTTTTATTCCTGAAATCAAATCCTGGAAGCCTCCAAGGTTCCCTAGAGGTGAAGAAGGCACTGCTGTATGTTTAGAGAAAGAGCAGTTTTCGCTGCAATTGTAGGTTTGCTTATGAGGAGGTCATTTGCATTACGTGTCTCCCACCTCCTAAAGCACACTGCGCTTCTCCGCAATTTGAGAAAAAAGAGAGGGGGGCTAGTTAGTTTTCATACTGAATGAGTCAGCTGGATGCAACCTCTTTTAATTAAATGGAGCTTAGGCAGCCCTAGAGCTAATGAAAATCTCTAGTACAGCATTGCCTTTATCAGATTTTAATTTTACACATTGGAGTGGAGAGACGATGCCATACAGATAGGTTATGAAGAAATTCTGCCTCGTGTGAGTGGCAATGATGAGGAGCTCAGAGGACGCAGTCCCTCGGGATGCAGGCCACTCCTGTCGGGAGCCTCCCGCCCCCCCCCCCCCCAAACGGGCCTTTCCTGCCTGCACACTGACTGCAAGGAGAGATTTCTAGAACTGTAAGTTTCTCCTAAACTAATCTGCAGTCGTCATGGACTTGGAGCACAGTAAAGAGGAGAGTGCATTGCTTGGAAAATTCTGGTTTCAGTGAACCAGAAATGTTTAACAAACTAACAAACTCTTTAAAAATCTCATTGTCCTTAGCAACCTCATTTTTCTCCTTTTTATTTGCCCTGTATCCAAATCATAAGTAGTTCAAATGGTTTCCAATGTGTGAAATAATATTTTTACCTGCCAAAGCAATTTGAGCAAATGAACGTATACACTAAAATGTACAGAGACCAAGAATAAATTCTTTTGCTTCCCTGTAGAGAGCATGATGTCATTTATGATTTTTCAGGGAACTGGTAATTTAAGTAATTCTAATTTGTGACCATATCATCCACTTTTGCTGAAAATTGCTCACCATCTTCCTTATCGAGCATAGAAGTGGCTCCCTACATTTTACATTAAAATCAGACTTGCATTTCCAAAAGGAAGTAAATATAGGCTCCTAAGCATAGATTACAGTTATGAAGGGGGAAAAATACCCCCCAAAAATGGTGTTCATAACCCACAGACTTCTCTTTTTGTAATTAGTAGCATTGTCTCACATAGTTTTACACTTTTTCCACAAGGAAGTTCTGGTTATTTTTTCAAGATCTCTGATGCCTGAACAGCATGTCTCTCATCGTAGGTGAGGGAGATACAACATTTTCCAAATTTTGTTTATCAAGAAAGCACTCACCACAGTGTTTTCATGAAACATAGAAATGGGCCCATCAACTAGCAATCAGAGATCAACTGTGCCTTTTGCTAGTAAATAAGGCAGCAAGAATGACGTTTCATGAGGTTAGAAATTGTACCCTAAGAGGGTCTTGGGGATACATAATCATAATTGAAGGAAACTTGAGACTTTAAGGGGTAAATGTAAGCGGAATTGCTAGGTTTGATATATTCTGTGCCAAGAGGATGTGCATTGGCGAGCTCCAGGAACCACATGGAAGCTGCTGTTGCCTGTACCCTCAGACGCCCCAGGCAGGGCAAGAGGGTGTGATTAGAGAGGAAGACAACTCCAAGGCAGACACCTCTTAAGACTTCAGCAATGGTGTCACCATGGAATGATGGGAACGGCATGACATTTTCACTGTTTATTTACCTGTAACAAAGGCAGAGACAGGGTAATGTGGTGGCTGAGGGAAGTAACTCTGGAGTCGGACTTCCAGAATTTTAATTATATGGCTCCACCACTTGGGACCTTAAGCAACTTATCCAACTTTTCTATACCTCAGTTTATCCTTCTTTAAAATGGGTGTTAGAATAGTACCTACCTCACTATTCTATTGAGAACACTGTCTGAGATAACCAATGGGAAAGCACTTAGCCAGTGTCTGGTGGATAGCAAGTATTCAGTGAAAGTTTTCTGTTATTATTGGGACCATTACGTGGGAAAATGTGTATGAATGTTTTTTGCAAAAATGAAAGAGTTTGATAAAAAAAAATGTGACATTTTAGCTTGCTATAGTTACAAAGTCTAACCTATTCCGGTACTCTCCTCTATGAGACAAGCTGTTATATAGACTTAGACAGTGTTAAAAAAAAAAAGTGTTAATGTTTTATTTTTAAACTCCTGAAATACTTTCCTAATATATGACAGCCCAAAAAATTCCTGGTTATTTTCAAAGCATTCCATAAAGAACTGGATCAAAAATTCAGTTTAGAATGCTGAAGTCCACTCACTATACTTCATTGGAAACACAGGCAATATTTTGTAAAGAGTAAAATCGATGGCTGTGGGTGTAGATGAGCCTGACCCAGCAATGATTGCACATTGCTATAAAACATGGTTTCTACACCACAAAGTAGACTAAGGACAGTGGAGGAGAATCCATTAGGGACTTGCCTTGCAACACTTTATCTCAAGGAAAATGCTGCAGCAATGCAAACATGGACACTCTCCCTGATACTCCTATTCATCATGCACTCAGCTCTTCATTCATTCGTTAGTCATTATGTACTAGGCATGGTTAAAGTTGCCTCAATACATCTAGTAAGCAAGACATCAAAGTAGATTCCTATTCTAGTGATTTCTACTATAAAGAGACAAACACTGAGAATGCATTAAATAAATGCAACAGTAATAAGTGCTATGCAGAATATAAAACAGTAAAAGGACAGTGTGGGAGAAGGCAGCTACTTCAGTCACAGAAGTCAGCCACAACTCTGAGGAGGTGGCAGTTGAGCTGAGATCTGAAGGATGAGAAGGAGCCAGCCAGGCAAACAACTGGGAGGAGAATATGAGAGGCAGAAAAAAGAGGAAGTGCAAATGCCCTGAGGTAGGAAGGAGCCTGGCTTGTATTACCAACAAACGTAAGACCAACAATGATGAGTGGAATGATAGGGTATGAAGCTGGGGAGATAAATAGCAGTCACCTCTGAATCTCTTGGTCGTTGTAACCCATTGAAGTAGCCTAAATGAAAACTTTCATATCAGACATAGTAACAAACATAATATTGGTCATACTTGAGAACACTGAGTAGAAAATCAAATTGAAACAATACTGGAATTAGAAGAGAAACACAATATAGATTTTTTTAAAATTAAAAGGATGCCAATGTTTTTAAATAAACTATTAAAATATTATAGCATTTTAAGGAAATTTAAGAATATGTGAAATACTTTAAAAATTAATTATTGCCTTCAAATGTAAGTACCTTCTTTCAGAAATACAAAAAAAAATGTATTAAATTGAGGCTTTTATCTTCTCCTTATTAGGATACAGCTAAGATTCGGACATTGATAGATGATTAGAGTGATTTAATGTTGAAAAAAATCAAGTCCGAGTGATGGATCACAGTGCAATCCAGTCAGAGCAGTAAACTGTGACGTGTGGCCAGTAAACCACTTGAATCATGAGCCTTTGAGATTTATAGTTTCTTCTTTTTTCTCTCCCAAAACAAACGCTACTAACTAGCCAAGATTTGCAAATCTTCAATTACTAATCACGTGCCATAAATCATTATGGGGTTGACTTTTACGTTTAAAAAAAAATGGTTTTAATCTCTGCTCTGAGGCACTGGGGGAGATTAGAAATTGATTCAAGAGGCATCTTTAAAAGAGCGGGGGGAGGAATGGGCTGGGGAAAAAACAAGCATTATTCTTGGGAAGATGAAAGTTTCCATCCTGATTTTAATCATCTGTTTTGCTGACCATTGAGAAAAGGGCAAAGGCAGTAGATAGATTTCTTTTTTTTCTTTTTTTTCAAGAAGCTTTCATTTTTGTTACACTTCTTATTTGTGCAATTCAGTTATTTTTCCTCTTTTTTTTTTTTTTTGGTTCTTTGTCTGTCTGTTTTTCTTATTTCCCATCATCACTTCATATGGGCAGTGAAAATTCAGAGGAGCGACAGGCAAGCTACCTGGGATTCCTGGGCCAGCAGCCACTGCAGCCTGCACACCTACCATCACTCTAACGCGCACCACCCTGACCACGGCAGACTGCCGGCCCTGACACTCCCGAAAGCGCCTCCTCCAAACAGCCCTCGTAATGTTCCAGGCTTTCTCCTCCTCCTGGTCCTTTCTTTCAAGCATCTCCCTCTCCCTCCTTGCTCATCCGATTCATACCGTATCTGGCTCATGGGTGTTGTATGCTTTTTTTTTTTTTCGTTGTAGCAACTTATCATGTCTGGCATCCCCTCTGTCTTTTTCTATTCCATTCGAAAGCGTTTGTCATGAGGAGAGGATGTCAGTGTTCAGAATGCTTTCTGTGTGGTCAGGAAATAACCATCCAGAATGCTATAGAGCGTACAGTGTCCGCAGGTCTTCTCTGTGTATGTGGACTCCCTTGCAAACGCCATGTCAGAGAGTGTCTATGAAAATAAGATTACGGATCGGATGCACTGTGTTGTTTATGGAGGAACTTGTTTTTTTAACGTTTGGGATTGTTGTGTGTGTCTAAAGCAAAACTTGTCCGAGCTTCTCTCTGTGTTCCGCTGTGCGTGCGAGGGCCGTCTGGTTGTCCGTGGGCTCTTGTAACTCTGAATCTAAAGCGCTGCGTCCACGGCTCCCGAGACCTGTCTCTGTGTGGCCGGGGCACTTCCTGGCTACCGCTGAGTGTCTTGTGTGTCTCCCTGCATTGTCGCTGGATGGCACGCGTGGCGGGCTCACACCCCACCTGGGAATGCTCTGTGCCAAGTCTTCGTTCTCTTACAGCAGCTTTGGTGTCCTCATCCTTCTCTCCTACCTCCATGAGTGCGTACAGCCTGAGTTCCCTGAACATGGGCACTCTGCCTCGCAGCCTCTACTCCACTAGCCCACGTGGAACCATGATGAGGAGGAGACTGAAAAAGAAAGACTTCAAAAGCTCACGTAAGTGGAATGGTAGCCGATGCCCTCTGGCCCGGAGAAAGCGTGTGGGCAGGTTAGGGTCTTTGGCACACAGGGGGCTGTGGGAGGAGTGTACAGAGCTACTCATAAGACAGATGCCAAGCAGTTCCAGCTCGGTGCCCAAGACTGTGTTATCTCTACGACGGTGATTACAGGGGATGCAGTTTCAGACTGAATTAGTCCATGCTGCCCTAGCCAGCGACTTTTTTACGTGAAACTTTTTCTTGCTCCTTTAATCTAACAGAATGACTTAAGGTGTGAATTTTCCTTTCAAACGCCCTCCCTGTGTTTAAGGTAGCTTCAAGCATGACCTTTGTTCCTAGTTTCTTATTCGCTCTAAAGCAGTTAAAAAAACAAACAAACAAACAAAAAAACGATGTCTCCTTTTGTGGTAAACATAAGAATCCCATGCTTTTGCTTAGTGCTATTAATATCTCATTCCCCAAGATTCCAATACTTTCCCCAGGGACCTACCCCATTGAGAATCACAGCTAAAACATATATTTCTGTTGCCCACTTCAGCCTTAGGAAGATGAGAGGGGGTGTTTATCTTTACAACAAGCATCTTAAAGTCTAGGAGTTTCAGATAGGATTCTTGGGAATATGACCCTCTGGGACAGCCACGCTCAGTATAGACCAAGCAAGACCAGGAAGATGTGCTTGGCTACTTGCTTTCGGATGACTGGTTATACACATACTGGTAAAGAGAAAAGGGGTAATAATGTATGAACAAGGAAGAGATTCAAATCGCTCCTAATTTTTCTTGCTGCGGAAGATCATAATTTCTCTTCATCATCCTCACATTATGTTTTAGAGGAAGAGAACACCTATCTTCCCAGCCAGATCTAATTGTAATCTAGAGCATGCGTGGGTTTTATCCTATGCGTCCCTTTGGCCATGGATGTGATTCCTGTAAAGAAGATAGGGTCTCTTCCTATGCTTACCATGAAAATAAAATAAAGAACACCCTTAAGTTACCTCAATAAAGCCAGACCCAAACTTCAAAGCTGTTAGTGAGGAGAGAATGTTCTTGTGAGAAGGGGTGGTTGAGCCTGTTGGCTCTTGAGCGCGTTTGCCAGAGAGTCCTCTGTGCAGGTGGATCTGCCAGCCCCACCAGCGCCACCATCCGTGTGGGAGACTCACCACCACCCACCCCAGGAAACGGCCTCTTGGGGTTATATAATTAGCTCTTTTGAATAGATTAAGTGTTAGCTGCTATTCTGCCTGAGTCTGAACGGTCATGTGCGAAACTCTGTTAACCTTCCTCTCAAATTGATGCATTTTTCACAGTGGTTACACTCCGGCATTAACACGTAGATCTCAAAGTCTTCCATACAATGCCTTCAGGGCTTATGATTGGTATTTGTTTATGAATATTTTTACATATAATAGCTTCGTGCACTCCTCACTGGCAGAAACAGGCTAACAGCCCTCATCAGGGAAGAGCAATTAAAACGAATTCATTAATGTTTGTACTTCTGCTTCAATGGCTAAACATTTGCTTGTGCTAGGTAAGACTGGCTGTGTTCACTAAGCACATCAGGGACTACAAAGGAATGAAAATGGGTTTGATGTTTGCGCATCTTGAATTTTGTAGTAGGAAACAAAGCGGAGGCCACACTGCCGCTGACATCCATGGCCAACTCATACATTCTCTCTTGAATCAGCACATTATTCTCCAACAGAGTAGACATATAAAAACAAAGCTGGTTGAAGAAATTTCTAGCGGTTTGTGTTTGCTCTAGACATTCGCCACTGGAGCACCGCTGACCATAGATAGACCAGAATGTTTGTCTCAGGAGATCATATACTTTATATTTCAATCTAAGGATAAGATTCAAAAACTGTGAACTTGTTATCCCAACTTCAAAGAGACCTAAGAAATTAGTTTTCCGAAATCACACGCCAAAATCCTCCAAGATTATGTCCCCTTCTTTTGTTGTTAAGCTTGGAATGGTCACATTAGAGAGGAAGGTTTCCCCAAAAAACTGGTAATAAAAGTTTTATTGCCACTCTCACTCTACCGTGGTTTATTTCCCCCACTTTATTTATGTGTTTATCTGTGCCACCACTTGCTGCCCCCTTTCTCATTCTTATGTTTCTATAGCAACCATGCCATTTGTATGGATGGCGAGTCCTGGCAAAGTCCCAAATATAATCAAAAGCCTCTTCGCCGTGTTGGTGAGCATGTGAGGCCAGAACCTGGGAACCAGAAAGAATTCTCACATACGTTTCCAGGACAAAGGAAGGACATGGCCAGGAGAGCGTAAAATCTTGTCACATAAATATGAAAACGTTCTGTGCCATTGCCCAGAGGGGGAAATACAGAAAACCCGTGACCATGTGTACAAACATTGAAACCGGGAAGTGCTGGTCGTTTCCCAGGGACAGCGGTGAGCAACCCCCGCCTAGGCTGTGAGGAGTGTCACAAAGCCCGGAAGGTGTCACAGAGAGAACCTCTTCTGGAATGTTACTGACCTTTCCCCACAACCCCGGGCTGCCCTTTTTCTACTGCAGAGGCCAGGGCTCCTCCCGTCACCCCCACACCCCGTGATAGTGGCATGACTGAGCCAGTTCCCCTGCCGTCTGCCTCCTGCACCCGCACCCAGAGCCCCCGGGGAGGCTGGCGTAGGTGTGCCCAGTCAGCCTGAGATGCAGCAGAGAGCACACGTCAGAGCCCACGCCCAGAACGCTCTTTGCCTCTTTTGCCATTGGCACTTACTACTAGGGTGGGCAGCATTGCTGAAAGCTGAGAGGAAGAGAATGAAAAAGACTAACAACTTGTATCCCTTCTCCCGACCCCTGAAAAGAGAATGGAAGGTCAGGGCAGCTAAAGGTAAGCGCTTGTAAGTGACGGAGCCAAGAATGCTGGCAGTTGACAGCGTAAGATCTGCCCCCACTAGTCCTGCGTGGAGGAGGGAGCTGCTGGTCACCCCACTGTGCTCCCGACTGGACCACGTGATACACAGCGTGTTGTGGCCATAGTGGGTCAACCCTAAATGTGGAACAGTTCAGTGAGATGTCTTAAATTACAGGGTCAAAGAATGACAGCATGTTACTAATAAATCTGTGAGATCCTTTGCTCTCCTTACTTTTTAAATGCTCTCTATATCTAACAGAAACCTCGCAGCCTTCTATATGAAGGGAACATTGTGCTGGTTTTTAAGCTTTCAGAGTTAGGAAACTGCCTTTGGCTCCCCTCCCTTACTTACACTCGGGAAGGCGAGAGTTGACCAAAGCACAGGGCCATTCCCTGCAAACCGGAAGGGCTGGAACAGAACCCTCCAGGTGTGAAAGGGACAGGACAGTGCAGGTGTGAGCCCTGGCCACACGCTTGGCACACACCAGTCAGTGGTATTCACACACCGCGTGGTGGTAGTGCAGTCATGTCTGTCTTCGCCTGCGGGTAGAAATGGGCACCTCTCAGGCCAGGGCCAGCGCTGGCAGGGACGTTTGTTACTGGAGAGAGAATTCATTCTACAACTTCCTGAACTCAGGATTAAATTCCCTTCATTTGCCTCTGCTTCCTGAACTCAGGATTAAATTCCCTTCATTTGCCACACTGATGAATCGGGGTAATGAACCTCGTCGTTTTTCTCTTCCAAGGAATATTGGTTGTTTTTCCTTCTGGCTCATCACCTTTGAGTCTGCAGTTTATATTTATCATGCCTGGTAATCATTTTCAAGACATTATTGCCTGTGAGTAATCAGTACCTGCAATTTCAAATGAAATTTGACCACTTCAAAGACTAGATCCCAATGTGTCAGAGGACTTTCGGAGTGAATTGTAAAATCCTAGCTCTAAGGTAATCCTGTATTTATTCGATAAGTTACAACATCTAATTATAAAACCCATGTTTAATACATTTTTAATCCTAAATTAGAGTTCCTAATGATTTCTATCACCTCAACTTGCCTCTAGATAGAGCTTATACATTTAATGCTACCCACAGTGAATTAGTACTTAGTTCTGTGTTCAAACCCTTTACAGAACGACATGTTTACCTTCTCTAACTGACCCAAAAAACACAGCAAGCCTCTCCTTGGAGAAGGTCTTTGCTGCATCTCACCTAAGCTCTCCTATTGTTATTAAATCGACCATTTCTTTTTTATTCTTAATGAATGGAGATTGTAATCAGCTGACTTAAAAGTTCTTTTTTTTAATGTTCACCCTCTTACTTTTATCACAATATATAGACTCATGGTTAAAAGTGAACTTGTAAAACGAGGCTTATAGTGGGACACGGTGTCCCTTTCTGTCCTGCTCCCCAGAAGGAACGGGATTCAAATGATCCGTTTTCTCTGTAGCTATACACTGGTATTTGCTTTCTCCTCGCTTTCTGAAATCGCAAGCCATACCTTCTGGTTGAGTCTGGTGTCAGAGTCTCATCTCTATGGCTGTAAGCTTCTGTCAGAAAGCACTGGCCTGAAGTAGCCACGCCCATCGCTGTGGGGAGCAGCTGTCGCGTCTTCCTAACAGCTCACTCCAACTGGCCCAACTTTTTGGATCACCTGGTTAATGGGTCCAAGTGGCACATGGAAATTGATATCTGATATCTAAAGATGCCCATCGAGTATTTTGACTCTTCCTACGCAGAGGGCATGAAAGTGGCAGCAGCTTGTTCTTTCCTTTGGAGATCTCCTGACATGCCCCAGAGCACAACCCTCAGACACTTGCACACCTTCTGTCATGCCTGTGTCCTCAGGGAGACTCTGACATAGAAGTCCAAAAATAGTTTCTACCTCTAATTAAGTGGTCTAAAAATCTGCACCAAATTGAGATTTCAGATGAAATAGATATAGATATAAAGAGTCACAGAAAGTATTTTTGTTGACGTTCAAAAAAATAAAAAAAAGCTTCACCTAGAACTGGAAGTAATCTGCCAAATAAGTGATGTTCTAATATTCTGTTCCTGCTCACTAGCTGGAAAGAAATGCAACTTTCCAGATGCTTACAGACAGGAAATGGCATCTTCTATTGGTTTTGTGCCAGCATTAAAAAAAAAAAGTGTGATCTGGAGAGCAATCAGAGTACAGCTCACATCCACAAAAGCATCCTAGAAAATATGTGGTAGCCTAATGAGCAAATAAACTGACAAGCAAAATAGAAACAAAACAGACAAACAAAATAGATAAAGACTCACAGATACAGAAGCAGAATCTAAGTTAAGCCTGACAGCTGTCAGAGGGTAAGGGCGTTTGGGGAGCTGGGTGAAAAAGGTGAAGGGATTAAGCAAAAACAAACAAACAAAACCAAAAAAATCCCTCAAGGAAGCAGACAACAGTATTACTGTGATTACTGGAGGGAGAGGCGGGGCTAGAGGAGGTAGAAGAGCATAGAGGGGCAGGCGGGATAAATGGTGATAGACCACATGTCAGACTTTGAAACTGCAGGTGACCACCTTAGGGTGGGAGGCTCCTTTCACTCCCCACTGGAGGCTGCAGGAATCTCACTGTTCAATTTTACTGAGACAGAACAATGATGATGCTTCTTTAGGAGAAGTACAGTTCCCTTACTCCTTCCAGACACTGACCTGCCACCATCCTCCACCATGTCAGCTGCAGTGCTAGAACGATCCACATCATGGAAAAATTTGCATCCCAAAGAACAGCTCTCTAGTTCCTTAACTTAGCAGAATCTACACGAAATGTTGGTTTCAAAACAAAACAAAAAATGCAGATGATATCACAAAATGTGACTCATTCCTCACTTATGGAGCATTCACTGAATGGTACAGGCATTGGTGTTCCAGAGATGCAAAGAACTGAGGGTCAAGGGATGAGGCTCTACTCCAGAGGAGTGGATAAATCAGGACCTCATTCTGAAGAGAATTTAATCTGGCAACAATATACTGATAGCACTGGCATTAAAGAACCCAGAAATATCTATATTAGATTACTTGATATAAAAGAAATGAAAGCCTGAATTAAGGTATTGACCACAAGAATGGAGAGGAAGGTTTAAACAAAATGGAGTTTGAGACAATGGGGAATTGTGGGTCAAAAGCTGCTTTGAGATTTCAAGCTTGAAGGACTATAATGGTGGGCCCATAGAAAAAGAGAAGGTGATTAACTCAATTTTGAAAATGTTGAGCTTGAGGAGTCAATGAGACATCTTTGTAGTTGGCATCTGTCAAGTCAGGAAATTCATCCCTAGAGAAGTAGACTTGAGAAGATATGTATTTTACTGGTTGTGAATGAGAAAAAGAATGAGATAAAAAAGGCTTAGGACCGAACCATGGACAGCATTAGCTTCCTTGACATGCAGAGAAAGCAAAAGAATGTGGGTGTTAAAAAAAATAAGAAACTAAGAACCAAGCTTCATCAAAACCTAGAGAGCAATTTGAGAAAGAAAGTGATAGTTCCCAAAGCCAGTGGCTACTTAGTGGCTAGAGCAGATCAAGCCATAGATTTTAGCAATGAGGAAGTCATCCATGAGAGTAGTTTCAGTAAAGGGTAAAGGAAGAAGCCAAATTTTAAGCCATTTAGAAGCAGTACAAATCAGAGAGAGGTCAGAAAGCTAGGGGAGTAAGTAAATTGGAAAAGTGGCAAGAAAGGTTTTATGGCACAAAATCATAGGAGTGGAAAGGGATAGTATCAAAAATACTCAATAGTTAGCCTGGAGATGGAAAAAGGATACATCCTCATGAAGCAGGAGAAAATGGGGGAAAGAAAGAACAGATGGTGATACAGAACAGCAATTTTCAATCGGTGTACCATGGCACACTGGTGTGCTGCAAGAGTTTTTAAAACATGCAATACTTGATTATTTAGTCCAGAGCTCTGACCTCTTTTCCCTTAGATTGTCAAATTAAAAAATGACAACAGCCAACAGAGTAATAACCATCTGGTATGAATCAATCAAAATTATACCTATATTTTTCTTGCCAGGCTGGCAAAAAATGTAATATATTTTTTGGTGTGCTGTAGAATTTTAGTAACTAATGCCATGAAATGAAAAGAGTTGAAAATCACTGGTACAGAGAAATTAAGATTGAAACAATGTTATTTAAGGAACTTTTGTCAAATGATGGCATATTTTCAGTTTGTAAGAAATGAACTAAAGAGTCAAGTTTGATCCTGCTAAGGGTAGAAATGTTTGAGACAGATCCTGTAAGAGATCTAATAAGGTGCCAAAATATTACGCAGCAAAAAATTCCAGGGCCCGACAGAGAATAATGTGAATTTGTCATGATTTTCTCAACACCCCTCAGCAACTTAGTAACAGCAGTGGAGTTAACTGGGCCTTACCATAGAGGACAGACTGTTAGCGTATAGACAATCACATGCAGTTTCAAAATCTCTTACCAGCAAATGCATCATTGAAGTGGTCACCAAAGGTCCAGGTGGAGTGTGGAGGGAAAGGATGCTAGTAAAAGGCAATGGATAAAGATGATAGTCTTCAAACTGCATTCACAAATTCCCCTATGAGGGAGGATGAAGCCTTGAGGTCTCATTCCAACATCAACTGCAGTAGCTCTGTTTTCATCTGGACTATAGAGGCATCCCTTATCATATGCCTTCATTTGAAGAGATGGGGGTGGGATCTATTGCTAAAAATATTGTTTGAAAACCACTCTACTAGGAGACAAGTGAGAGACAATGGGAGCAGAAGTCATAAGAGCAGAAAATTAGATCGTAGAGCCTGGGACAGATGGCTAATAAGGTCGTGATCACCAAGGAGGATTCAGATTCTGAGATCTTGGAGCTCTACCCGTTTCAGAGGAAGTCGGAGGTCCACCTAGGGCTCTGTGGCAGAGAGCGGACAGGGTGGAATGCCAGCCCTGGGAGAGCTGAAGATCCATAAACCCAGTACAGTAGATCATTCCCATCGTGCCAAAGGGCTTAGGACAAGGAAAAGCTGTAGGTCAGAGGAGATAGATGAAGAGCCAAGTTCTGAAGTCAGTGAGGAAGAGGGGTGGGATTTTGTAAACAGAAAACTGGGTTTGAAGATGAAGCAAAGCAGAAATGAGTACAGAATATGTAACTCTAAACAGGAATGGTTAGAGGTTAAATAAATAAATAATAAATGAACAAACAAAAGATCACTACATGGAAAGCAAGCAGAATTAGAAACCCTCTCTCTCCTTGCTCCATGCAGGCAAGCTTCTGGTTGGAGAAGGTTTTGAGGTTTCCATTAAAGGGCCAGATGCCCCTGTTGGGAGGAAATGACAGTGCGGCAGAGGGTCACCTTAAAGACAGAGCTCTTGCTCAGGGAGCAAAGGAGACACAGGTCACGCCTGAGAGGAAGGCGTCCAAGAGTGCAGCAGCCATTGGTGATGTGGGTGGGATGGGAACAGTCAGAAATGTGTTCCTGGGGCTGAGAAGGCTGTCAGAGGAACAGATGAAATAAGAGATGACAGAGTAGGTTGGAGGCCCATTGGGAAGAAATAAGGACTGAAGAGACCAAATTTGAGGGTAGGAGGAATGTAACGTTTAAACAACTCCGAGTGAGGTCGATGACCAGCACTTCGAACCACTCTGGGAGCCACACTCAGACCATTTCTTCAAAGCTGGAGGTCAGATTGTCTGTAAATCTTAAAGCTAAAGTAAAAAAAAACCATCAGACCAGTTAGCCCAACCCCCCTTCTTCTAGATAGGAAAGAGGTTAATGGTTTCTCAGTTGTAGAGCCAGGACCAGAATCCAGGGACCCTGACTCTGCAGTGTCCTCTTCCTGCAACTCCCACAATTGCCCCTAACAGGCAGGTATGTCAGGGGAGGAGGCAACACCTTACGTACATTGTGTATGGTGACAGAACTGACTAGTTCTGGGAGATTCACGCATCTTGTTCAGCTCTGGCTAAACTTGTTACCAGAACGCCAAAATCTAACCTCCCACCGTAGACAGTGAGCTGCTCTTCAGAGCCACGATCTGTTTCAGAAATGCTGGTTTTCCTGGCGTTTGCTTCAACCTGACATCATTCTTGTTCGTGTTGCTCCTCTAGTGTCTTTGGCCTCCAGCACAGTGGGCTTGGCTGGCCAGGTCGT
Organism: Vespertilio murinus; assembly: GCA_963924515.1. Taxonomy (NCBI): domain Eukaryota; kingdom Metazoa; phylum Chordata; class Mammalia; order Chiroptera; family Vespertilionidae; genus Vespertilio; species Vespertilio murinus. Next base: position 137,392,453 of record OZ004707.1, read on the forward strand.
TCACACAGAAACCACAGAGGTGGTGCTGATGGCAGACCCTGTCACCGGATTTGGGATCCAACTGCAGGGCAGTGTGTTTGCCACGGAGACGCTCTCTTCTCCACCTCTGATTTCCTACATTGAGGCTGACAGCCCTGCAGAGAGGTGAGACTCTTTCTTTCATGGCATCTTTTTCTGCTCTGCACTTGTGCGCCAGCTCTTTTTAGACAACTGATAAATTATGGAACAGGGCTCAATGCAGGAAATGTAAGATGTAATGAACTCTCTGTTCTGACAATAAAATTTTATGTTCTTGATCAGTTTTGAGAAGAATTATGAGCATGGATGCCTTTATCTAGCAGGGATTCGTCCATCAGGGACTAAGAGTATATTAATTAAAAAGAAAAAAAAATCTATTAAAAAAATATCTCTAAGTTCAAACTTTAATAATTTCTCTCCCGTGGGGGGATGTACATTCATCATTACTGGTTCAGATCAGATTAGAAAAATACCATGGTGCTGAATTATTAATTACTTTGCTGGAATACTTCAAGATTCCCTTGCTCACATTTGTAGCCATGAGATGCAAAAGTGCAAGACATTGCAGTTGATCTAACTAATAGGATTCCCACAGCATTGAGAAAATAAGTCCACATAGTTATGCCATTTTGCAAGGATCAAACGAAGCAGATTTGGCAACTTGGACCGATGATTATTTACCCTCTACACAACCTCTAACATGTGGTTCTACATTCAGATGTGGGGTCCTACAGATTGGAGACAGAGTGATGGCCATTAATGGAATTCCAACTGAAGATAGCACCTTCGAGGAAGCCAGTCAGCTCCTCCGAGACTCCTCCATCACGAGCAAGGTCACCCTGGAAGTGGAGTTTGATGTAGCAGGTACGACTATATCATCGCCAGTTGGCTGCTGAGTCAGGAGTGGACTGCCTGTGAATTGCATGCACGTGGCAGATGGGGATCTATTTTTTATCCCCTGACATGCTTTTGTTTAGGAGATTTGGGGTGTCATTTTGAATTGAACATTGTTGTTGTATTATTCATTAAAATGTCACCACAAGAACAGTAGAAAATAAATGTGACAAAATAAATAAGTAATAGCCACTATAAAGGTGATAAAAAGAAGCATGTAGCTTTTATTCTTCCTGACTTTCTCCTCTATGCTAGAGAATCCATATTCTTAGTCAGTTGCACAGACAAGAAAAGCCTCTCTTTGACCCTTCCCAATGCAAAGAACACAAGAAGGTTTGGAGGGGAACAATGAAAATTCATTAAATAGATGTATACAAGCCCAGTGGGTAACCATTTTGTCTCTAATGTTAAAGAGAAATTCTACCAGAAGCTTGTTAAAAAACGAAAGGAAAGACTTTATTCAAGACTAACGTGCGAGAGAGCAGAGACAGCCAGAATTTATAGCCAGCAGGCAAGGAGAGGGTAAGGGAGTCATTGGATCGAAAATTACTAAGAGGAATTTGATTTTATATCAATGGTGGAGGGATGAGAGATTTGATTATATATTCCAGGATGGAGGGATACTCTATAAATTGAGTTAGCAGGAGACTTGCTAAATTGACTCAGCAGGCTAAGGACTAGGTCAAAGACAAGTCCTAGTCAAGAAGAGGGCCCACAGGAGCCTACATTTGATTAGGAAGGGAGTCCTTGTCAGTAGCTAACGTGGTTGTAGGTCTTAGAGGTTGGTGCCGGTTCCCATTTAAGAAAGTTACCTTCACCCAGTGAAACAGTACCCCACAGAGCCAATAACCTTAGCCAACCCATGCAGATATGCCTCTGGACATAGAGATTGCATTATCCCTACATTGCTGAGTATTTACTGTGGGCCAATTCCATTTCTATACCATGGAGGTACAATAGTAGACAGGAAAGAAAAAAATCCCTGTCTGAATGAAGCTTATATGCTATCTTACAGAAAGCTAATGTTTAAGTTAACAAATATAAAGTGAGACCATAGTAAGTGCTCTAAGGGACATAAAGCAGGAACGAGAATGGCCATGGGGAGCTATTTTCATAGGATGACTTTCTAAGGAGGTGGCATTTGAGCAGAGATTTGAAGGTTGAGAAGAAGCCAGCCAGGGGAGTCTGGGAGGAACGCATTCCAGACAGAGGGAGCAGCTGGTGTACAAGATGTGAACCAAAATAATGTGCCTGGTGGATCTGAGAAACTGCAAAAAAGCCTCTTGCTACAGCATATAGGGGAGTTGGGCTGAGAATCAGGTTTGACTTTAAAGATGGGGTGGGGGAGGTTGGAAAGGGCTCGTTTATGAAGGGCCTTGGTAAAAACTGTAGTAGATTATATTCCAGATGCAGTGAAGCCAAGGAGCATTTTATGGAAGGGAGCGAGGTAACCTGGTGAATGTTTCGGAGATATCCTTCTGAGATGAGAAGGGACAATAGCAGCAGCAGAAAAGCCAGTTAGGAGCTGGTAGCAGTTGGATAGGTAAGGAATAATGGTGTTAGGGATGGTGACCAATAGTGAAATTTAGGACTTGGCTAACAGAACCTACTCATGGATTAGATATGGAAGATGAGGGATGGAGTGAGGAGTATAAGGGATAGCAGTTGAGTAAATAACTGATGTCTTTAAATAGGAGGAGGACTTGAAGAGTGGAAATTTGAGGGTAGCAAAACATTTTGTTTTAGACCTGAGCAGGTAAATCCACTGCCAATGCTAGGGAAAAAGGACAAGCACATACATTCCTTAATCCAAAAGGCAGACAGCAAGCACCAGTTACGGAGTGCTAGGCACTGTCTTCTGTTCAGATCACTGAAAGAGGAAATAGAAAGGATCGATATCATCAAAGAGCTCATAGCCAGTTAGAGAAGAGCAAGAACTGCTGAAAGATAAGAATAGACTTACTGAATGTGTGTTGCATTCCAGTTGCAAGGGCAAGTGCCCAGGCGACTGAAGACAATATCTCCTGGAGTCAGGGTCAGGCCTGGGTTCAGAGCAGGCCTGGGGTCAGGCTTCAGAGCAGGACTCAGCGGGACCATGATAGTGACTGTTAAAGTCTTTGCATCTAAGAGACCTATGGGGAAAGAGTGTCAGGAAGAGGGACCCCGCTTAAGGAGTGCTAAGGTTTAAAGGAAAAGGATGCGAGCAAAGGAGATAACAAAGATCCACTTTTCTTTTTGGAGGAGAACCAAAAAATATTTTGGAAGTGAAATCAAGAGTTTCAAGGCAAAAGTCATGGTCAATAGAGTAAAATTGCTGTGTAGAATTCAAGTGATAGGAGGCAGGAAATGTCAATGGGGTTTGACAATTAGGAAGAAAGACATTGCAGAGTGGTTTCAGAAAACTGGGGGCCCAGGGTCAGACTGCAGTGAGCTGAGGAGGGAGGGAGGGGAGAGTGGAATGCAGACCAGCTGTGCTTGCTATCTGTCGAGGAATTGGTGTTTGGAAGAGGGTTTGGCAGGAAAAATGCAGTGAGTGGATAAAAGGGTCTGGAGGTCCCTATGGGCTTCTCTTTTTAGAACTTAATAGAATTTAGTTATATACTCAGTGCTCTGTTTTATATTACTGCATCTTATATCAGTGGTTCTTAACCAAGATCTGGTTTGCTGCAGGGGACATTTGGCAATGTCAAAAAAATTAGTTGTATGCCCGGCCAGCATGGCTCAATAGTTGAGTATCCACCTTTGAACCAGGAAGTCTTGGTTCGATTCCCAGTCAGGGTATATGCCCAGGCTTCAGGCTGAATTCCCAGAAGAGAGCATGCAGGAGACAACCGATCAATGATTCTTTCTCATTATTGTCTCTATCTCTCTTTCCCTCTCCCTCCCTCTCTGAAATCAATAAAAATATTTTTTAATTAGCTGTAGATGAAAAAAAGTGTGACAACAGAGGGGGATTCAGAGTTTAGAGGGGTGTTAATTTGTTTTGTTAAGATTGGAGAGATCTGAGCATGTTTCAGGCCTGAAATGAATGGAGAAAAAGAGATAATTGGAGAAATTGGGTCCCCAAATGTATAAGAGGGGAAGTTATTTAGAACATATAGAAATAATTAGTCTAAGACAGAAAATAGAAGAGCTCCTCCTATGACTTTAAAGAGAAAAATGAGAGAATCTATAATAATAAAAGCATTATATGCTAATTAGACCGGATGTCCTTCCGGAACAATGCTCAGGCTGCAGCCACAGGATCAAGGCAGCCACCCCTGGCTGCAAGGGAGGGCTCCAAGCAGCCACCCTGGCTGGGAAGGCCTACTCTTGCACAAATTTTGTGCATCGAGCCTCTCGTATAAATATATTCTTAGCTGTGTTTAGGGAATCCTTGTAGGGACTGTCAAGCAAGAGTGAAAAGGTCAGCATCTTAGGGAGCCAAAGAGTGATGAAGACTTAGAAGAGCTAATGGAGAAATCAGTGAGAGAACCAACCAGACTCATGTAAAGGGATGGGCCAAGCAGAGTCCAGAGTCTGCACGGCCGAGTCAGTCATTGTTGTCGTTGTTTCATTATTTTGGCAATGTGTTTGTTTGTTTGTTTGTTTGGTCAGAAGTACTGTGTGTGTATTAGCTCGCTCAGCCCTATGACAACAATGGAGAAGATTACTATTATTACATCCCCAGTAAATGGAGGCTCAGAAGTTCATGGTAGGGCTGGGATTTTAACCCAGGCAGTGTGGGTCTAAAGGCCACATTCTAACCATTATACATACTGCCTGTGCTTGCAAAAGTCTAGGATGAAGAGGGATGGAAATTCACAAAGGATTGGCCTGACTGACTGACTGGAAAAAGAGGGAGTACTTCAGTCACTGGGAGCTGCAGGAAGAAAAATGGGTACAGTGAGGGATATTGAGTAGATGATTACATTGAGCCAGAGATTTAGACTGAGATTTCCAGAAGTTTCCAGTAGATTCCAGTAATTGCTAATGACTAACTAGAGTGTTGTATTGAGGATCCTGCTGCTCAGCAGGAGGATGCTGGCATCAATTGGTGATGTCTGCCATGAGCAAGGGGGAAGGGAGTGACAGGCTGGGAGCATATATTTTTCTGGTTCTCTTCTGCATCATTTCTATCCAGTCGATACGGGTTATTTCTGGAGTAATCGAGGGCAGAGGGAGATGTCCTTAGGTCCCTTTCTACTGTCCCTTATTTAAGCAAGCTTGGAACCATACGGGTTTAATAGGCATAGTTTCTAATTTTTAGGAGCTTAAAACCTAAGATATTAAAGCATTTAATCAACAAGTACATAAAATATACATATACATTAAGTATAGAATAAACTGTGGACAAATATTGAGGATACACATATAATAAAAATGTGTTTATAGCACAAGTTAATATTAAGATACTGCTTAGGAAGAAGGTCAAGTTGTGCTGGCCATTCCACTGCTGGCACCCAGGGGGGGAATGCTGCTCCACAGCCACAGTGCACATTGCTGTCAACACGCAATGCCAGAAGGGCAGGGTGCATATCAGAAAGCCAGCTGTTTCATGCTGGGAACTCTTAACGTCTCTTTGAAGAGGCAATATAATATGACATGGAAGAGAAAGGTGCAATTCAACAAACCTGGGTTACACTCTTCACTTTGCCTTAGCCTTGAGTTTCCCTACCTCAACCCCAGTTCCCCCATTTGTAGGTAAGTAAGTGAAGGTGCTGGATTGTGAATCCTTTCACCAGTCTGTTCTGTGATCGTAGTAATGACATTCGGAGGCTGCTGGACAGAGAGCCTCCTTTGAAAACCAAGCCCTCTCTGCCATCTGACTGATTCTCTTAGGGTCCTTACTGGATTCTCGCTTGGCCACAGCTAACTAAAATGGAAGGAGACCACATTGGGCCAGTTAGATTACTTCTCCTAAGAATCAGAAATGAGAACTGGCTGCTGGTAGCTGGATACTTTAGCAAAGATGAAACGGCCATATACAATTAAAAGTCAGAGGAAACTTGTACAGAGTCAAGTATAGCAGGTGAGCAGAAACAAGCAGCATCCAGAGGCCAGGAGCACCAGAGAAACTAGCTATAAAATCAGCTCTTCATGCAAATTGAAATTCCTGATGTGGGTCCTTCAGGAGAGTCACTGAACATTATTCATCTGCTGGCTGAGAGCCTCCTGTATTCCAAGGACTATTTTAGGGTACATTCATAAACAAAAAGCATAAGGTCCCCAATGTGATACATTTTTCTACTGGAAAAGACAAGACAACAAACAAATAAATGTGCTACCCAACATTGGACGGGGCTTCAGAAAGGCTAAGCACCATAAATCTGGTTACACAGAGAGTGATAGACGGGTAGGGAAGGCTTCTCTGAGCCAGTGACGTCTGAGCAAATGCCTGAATGAAGTGAGCAAGCCAGTGGAACATGTTGGGGCAGAGCTACCCAATGCAGAGATTCTTTGGGTTGTGCTCAACATGGCCAGAGCAGCTAGCTCCTATCCCCTCCTCACTCCAAGCCCTGCCCTCCACTTGAGAAATTTCACTGTGTGTGGATGGTCCTCCCATCACACTGCATTCCCAATTCCCAGTCCTCTGGTTGAATATTTGCTTCCACTCCCCTCCACTTCAGCAGCACTCACTCCTGTTGCCAATGCGCACACAGTGCTTAGGAAAGTGACATGAGTAAGCATTTCATAAATATCATCATGATCATTTTGGTACTATTATCGTAATTATTCACCTCTGTGACTAAAGGTCTCCTGTTAAAACTTCTCTGGAAATCTCAACCTCTGGCTCAATCTAATCATCTACCACCTCTGCTCTTATTCCTCAGCGGCTGAGGTTTCCTGACAACACACACACACACACACACACACACACACACACACACACACACACAAACCCAAATGCGGACTTGACCATGATGCAGGTTAGAGCTTCTGGACTCTGCTTGGCCCACTGCTCGGCTTGAAAACTCCTTTTACATAAGTGTGGGTGGTTTTCTCACTGATTTCCCTATTAGCTATTCTAAACTTCATCATTCTTTTCAACTCCCAACTGCCATTAGAGAACCTGGGATATTAGTAGGAAATGTCTGGCCACAAGCTCTTTCAAGATCGCCCCATTTTTCTGGATTCGATCCTAATCGTCTGGATGTGAGCCATCCATTTCCAAACTCTTCCTGAGAAATAAATTGTATCCAGATATTAAATCCCAAGCTGCTGGGTCTTAGAGATGGGCCATTTCTATTTTACAACCATTGTAAGTGACATGGAGTGGTTAAGAAGCTTGGCTGTGAATGCACTGTTGTTTAAATCTCTTAAGTGAGTGCTACTGTACAAACAACATTGTAGTAACATTAAGGGAATTTTTTACATTATTTTACCATATATGATTTTTTAAAACCGTACTCATAGCATATGCACAATTTACATTTTGCCTTTTTTCAATGCTGTTTTCTCAAATCCCAATCTACAGTATCGTGACTACGTGCAGTTTCTACTTTAACTCTGAAAAGACATCTCAGAGAAAATCCTATCAAATGCTGTTGGCCCACACGACTGGTGCCCTGGTGTTTCCCTACAGTTGTTGGGAGTTGAAAGTTTACATTCATCCCCCTTAGAATCCTTAGTGTTTTTCAAATCTCACAAGGGTGTCCGGATTGATGGATTATGATGTGGTGGTTATCTTCCTGTGCCAACAATGAATCCTGCAGGCAGAAGACGCAGACCAGTTGGAAAGAAGGAAGTCTTTTGTTTACCCAAATGTGCTTTTAATTATAATATTAACACGATAAAGCAAAACCAGGGAAGCACAAAATAATCACGTGGGAGTCTAAGGAAATAAAGTCCTTTCACTTATCCTAAACCGATCGTGTCTCCAAATACTGGGTCTTATCGTGTCTCCAAATACTGGGTCTTTTTTCTCTTGACTAGTGTTTCTTTAAGAAACCCCAAATTAAATGTGCCTTTGCTTTAACCACCACGTAATTGTAGAGGGGGAAAAATGACCAAATATAAAATAAATCATGTTGGCATTTAAAGATTAAAATGAAGACACAGCTTGATCAAAGAGATTTATTTGTTGCTATTTGTTCATCATTATGAATATTTCAAATCTTATGTAGTCAAAAGTGATCCATTACTGTTTCCCAGGAAGTGATAATACCCCCTCCAGTGTCATTAACAATGTTAATCTTGGTCAAGGTTCCCCGGCATGAAAAATGAATAAAAGCAGTGTTGCTATGGTAACTATTCTAGATCAGTGTTTCCCAGCCCTTACGCTTCACTTGTATAGGCATAGTATCATGGATAAGATGTTCTATACTTCCATGGATACATATATACATGTATACAAGTATACAATAGGCCTCCCTCCCCGTTCACAGAGAACATTTTTCTTAAAATAAATAACATTAAAACATACATGAAATGAGCTCCATGAATAGCTTCTTGCACATCTACCTAGGGCGCTTGCATGCTTTATCTGAATAATGAAACAATTTATTCCTGCTGCACCGTGAACACTCCTGCGGGCCCTTTCCGTTCAGCCCCACCCCATTTCCTCTGCTTGATGAATGTGTTCATCAGAGGTCTTTCCATTGGAAGCAACAGAGATGCACTCAGGCTGGTGGAGGGGCATTTACTGGAAGCACACGGGTGTTTCACGGCCCTTACAGAGACAGCCCCAGGAAGAGCCAGAACCAGACAGCAGAGGCCACCACGCTGAGTGCAGGTTCTCTCTAGGGCAGTGGTTCTCAACCTTTCTAATGCCGCGGCCCTTTAATGCAGCTCCTCATGTTGTGGTGACCCCCAACCATAAAATTATTTTCTTTGCTACTTCATAACTGTAATTCTGCTACTGTTATGAATCGTAATGTAAATATCTGTTTTCCGATGGTCTTGGGCTCTACAGCAGTGGTTCTCAACCACTAGTAGGGCTGCCTAAGACCATCAGAAAACATATAACATCACCAAACATATCCTCAGGTGAGAAAGTTGGAGAAGGCAACATTCCCTCAGTCCCCTGAGAGTAAAAACTGGAACCCTTTTCCCCAGGTGGAGTCCTCGGGTTCTTAAGGGTCTTTTATAGGTGACATTACAGGAGGGGAGCCCAGCAAATCCAATGTTTTATTTGTTCAGCAGTTTAATAGTCAATGGAGAATCTTCTGAGTTGGAAGATCAGATTCAGGTCTTGTGAAAAGTTTACTACCTAAATTCCTCTCGGGAAAGTACAGAAGGCCAGAAAGAGCAAGTTAAGGCAGTTACAAGGAAGGGAGTGTTTTAACTGTTTCCATGAGGCCATCCCAACATCCACCCTGCTCTTCAGGGACTCGGAATGTTAAATATGTGATTCACAAATTGGGCCAGAGGCCTGGGGACCCAATAGTTCTCACATCACAGCCACTGTCATTAATTCTTTGTTGGGTAGGTTGGGGGTGGGTAGGGCCGGCTTTGAGCACAAGCAAGCAGTAAAAGCTGTTTAGCTCAATCATCCCACAGCCCTCCCTTTATTCTAATGTCGCCTTCCCTTCTTGCCATCCTTTCCCAAAACCTTCAAGAAATAATTATAGTCACTAGCATTTTATGGTGAATAGATGTTATCTCTTCAAAGGCTATTTCTGTTTTAAACTTATGGAGGTCTCCCAGGCTGTTAAAGGAATTTTAAGAATATATTTAAGAATATGTAGCAATTCTTTCCTTTCTAGAGTATTAGTCAGAGCCTGTATAACCAACTTAGTTCCATCCAAATTTGAGATTCAACCAGCGCACACTGGTTCTCTCTGTTAGTACAATTTCAGCTTCCTTCTACACCAGGTGGCCAGTGTCTGAGCCCACCTTCACCCTGTTCCATGTCACTCTCCTGCTTCTCGCTGGGACCTTATGGAGCGCCCACAGGAGCCAGAAACTAAAGGGTCGTCCATGGTGCACCTGGGCCTCCCTGGCCCCTGTGTTCCCAGCTGTGCTCAGCATCCAGTCTGACTGGCTATGGACAGCCATCCTGGTTGTGAAAAGTTTCAATTATCATTCCTGCTTCTACCTCTTCAGATGTATTTTTCACTGTTTATCCACCCTCCCTCTCTGAAATATATATATATATATATATATATATATATATATATATATATATAGAGAGAGAGAGAGAGAGAGAGAGAGAGAGAGAGAGAGAGAGAATCAACTAATAAATGCATACGGAGCAGAACAAAAATTGATGGTTCTCTCTTTCTTCCATCCCTTTCTGCCACTCTCCCTCTCTCTTTCTCTACATTCAAATTAAGGCACCTCTGTCCTGCTCCTCTCAAATCAACAACCATCACATCAAATAGAAATTTTTCCTAAAATCTTTTCCTCCTAGTAGTATCTTCAAACAAGGGCTGAAAAAAATGAATTGCTGAATAGTAAACTCTGGGGAAATATGGTTAGGGGAGAAAAGAATATATAACCAGGCCTGAGGTTCTTAAACTTTATTATGCCTAACAGTCCCTTGAAGAATCTATTAAAAATGCAGATTTCTAGGATTCATCTTCAGACATTCTGCTTCTGTAGATCTTGGGTGGTTCGGGCATCTGTATTTTTAACTCGCATCCCAGGTAAATCTGATGCCCATGTTCCCTGCATGACACTGAAGAAACAGTGACCTTGACGGCTGCTGTGAATGATGCACGGAGGCTGTGGACAGGACATGTATTCTTCACCAGGAGCTCAGGGTTCCAGGATTTTACAGACACTCGCCTTTCTGCAGTCGCACAGCTTTAACTGCACGGGGTTCTTATACTAGTTTCCTGGTGCGTTTTCATGGATTAGTGCTCCCTTCTTGCTGACCTTCTAAAAACACTCTTTTTTGTTTTGAAATTACAGAGTCTGTCATCCCGAGTAGCGGAACATTTCATGTGAAGCTCCCTAAGAAGCACAACGTGGAACTTGGAATAACCATAAGTTGTAAGTAGAAGTGTTTTCTTTTAAAAATTACATTAGAAAATTGTGTTGTCAAATGGTTTAGGGGTGTGGCAAACTTTTTTTTTTTTTTACTCTCACACATTTACTCTTCCAAGTGAACTTTAGAACCTGCCACATTCCAAAAAGTACCCCAAATCATGGGAACAGCATGAACGAATGGGCTGTATGGAGAGAGCCAGAGTCTACATGGGAGTGGCAAACATTTTAAGTGTCATTGACAAGATTCTACGTAACGATACAAAAATGTGGAGCCAATTCCACCTCCAACACTTACAAGCTCTGTGAATGGGTCAAGTTACTTTAATACTCTCTAATCTTATGTTTCTTCATCTGTAAAAATTAAGATGGTATCTACAAAATATAGGGTCATATTAAATAATGTAACCTAGAGTGGTCCCTGGCAAGTAATAAGTGCTCAATAAATGTGTCTCTTACCACCCTCCATTATAGGTTGATGGTGAGCATATAAGTGCATATAGGTTCTCTACATTTCAACATATTATGGATTTAGTTTTCACAGTTATCTATTTAGCTAATAAAAATTACATTTACTTATTTTTAAAACCATTTTTCCATCTGGTCACTGTGCATCCAAAATCTATTTTGCAAGACTAAAACAGTGTTTACTTTAGTAACTTCCTGAACTCCTCCATGATACAAGGTGTCTGAGTAACCAAATCACAAAGAAAAAATAAAACAGCCCAGACAGCATGGCTCAGTGGTTGAGCATTGACCTATGAGCCAAGAAGTTAGGGTTTGATTCCGGGTCAGGGTACATGCCTAGGTTTTGGGCTCCATCCCCAATGTGGGGCTTTCGGGAGGTAGAGAATCAATGATTCACTATCATCATTGATGTTTCTCTCTCTCCCTCTCCCTTCCTCTCTGAAAAACAAAATACATAAATGTATTTCATTCCCTCCTTGATAAGGGAGTTATAAATCACATTCTAGATTTATAACTACTTTGGTTAATAGCTTTGAAAATTTCAGCCCCAATGGAGTTTTATAGAATGGAAATGGAGGTTTTACTGCTTTTAATATCCATAAACTATATTTATCCATAAATGTCCCCTCCCCCCAGGAAATGAAGCAAATGATTAATATATAAGACCAAAGGAGACAGAGGCAATGTCTGTGACTGAGGGGTGGTCCCTTCAGGAAAGAGTGATGAGGCTCCATGAAAGTGCCTCATTACACTCCGCTGCATAGCATTCATGTCAGTGGTTCCGGCAAAAATAAAGAGATCTCAATTGGGCAGTATAAAATGGGGGCTGTCCAATTCAACATTGACCATATAAATTTAACACTGAAAATGAAATGGAATTTATAACTAATAAATTGCACATACCAGTACAATACAATATGCATAAGAGAGAGTATGTACCCCCCACCACCACCACCAAACCTCAGAAGCCAAGTAGGGTTGAAGTGTCTGGTGTGCCTCTATACAGTAAATAGAAAGGTGAAATGGGATTTTGGAAACTGCAGGCCTATTCTAGGTCCTTAAAGTCAAATATGTCTTTAATTGGGTCACTTAACCTCTCAGTTTGCTCATTATAAAGCAAAGATGGCTTACCATTATTCTGAAACCGATGTGATTAATGAAATTAAAAGAGAGCTCATCAGAACTTACTATTCTAAAAAGATGGTCCTTGCCAGGTGGCTCAGTTGGTTAGAGTGGCATTCCAGTACACCAGGGTTGCGGTTCTGTCCCTGATCAGGGAACATGCAAGAATCAACCAATGGCCGGGACCAGTTTGGTTCAGTGGATAGGGCGGCAGCCTGTGGACTGAAAGGTCCCCGGATCGATTCCAGTCAAGGGCATGTACCTTGGTTGCGGGCACATCCCCAGTAGGGGGTGTGCAAGAGGCAACTGATTGATGATTCTCCCTCTATCCCTCTCTCTTCCTCTCTGTAAAAAATCAATAAAATATATATTTTTTAAAAAGAATCAACCAATAAATGCATAAATAAGTAGAACAAAATCTCTCTCTCTCTCTCTCTCTCTCTCTCCCTCTCTCTCTCCCTCTCCCTCTCCCTCTCCCTCTCCCTCTCCCTCTCCCTCTCCCTCTCCCTCTCCCTCTCCCTCTCCCTCTCCCTCTCCCTCTCCCTCTCCCTCTCTTTCTTCAATCAATAAAATAAAATAAAAATATTTGGAGCTCAAGATAGCTTCTGTGACTTCATGCTCTCATTCTCATTTATTCTATTTATTCCATTCCGTTTATTTATTTCATCAGAATTGGCTGTGGAAGTGGCACCTCTTGGAGCTGTGCAGTGCATAGCTTGCTGGCTGTGCACAGAGGCCCTGCCTTCCACTCCATTCTTTCTTCCTTTTGTCTTCATTGAAAGAGCGCATTGTGAGTGGCCACCATGCCCAGGCCCAGTGCTGAGTTTTGGAGAATACACTCCCTGCCTTAGAGATGCTACTGCTAGTGCATATACTGAGGACACCTCCTCAGAAGTTTCTATGGCTACACATTTTGCCACACAGTTAATTTACTCTCTAATTTTTATTAGAGAAAAAAAATGTCTTTTTTTGGTGTGTGTTTCTTTACAACAGATTTATTCTTAAAATTGATATACATAAAATGTAACTTAACTATAAAGGGGAGTATTCACTTAAAAACAAATGCTGTGATACATTCCTTTTTTTAAGTCAATATTTATATGTTCAATTGGTTTAAGGTGTAATCGTCATGCACATACAACTATAAAATATTCACACGAAGAACCATTTAAAGTCACACTATATGATGATGCTACGTATGCACTAACTTCTAAAATTGATGTTAATACCAATAATGGAAACTACCCCAAACCACCCCCTCACAAGAATGGCCTGACTTTTAGCTGGCCCTAAGCTGTCGTTATTCATGGAAGCCACAGTGTGATGCTCCCTGGATGGAGAAATGAGACATAAGCTTGTCAAACGTGCTTGTCAGCCCTTCTAGAATTACAGCTCCATTTATACAACTAATCACCACCATACTGAGTTTGTGTCTCCTTGTGGAAAATGCCCGTATGTTGCCTGTTGAGAAAGCAGAATTTGCTAAAAGAAAAGCCAGAGTCCATTTTCATTATTATGAAATGGTGAACTCCTGTAGCCTGCCTAGCACAGCTCCTGGTATATACCAGGTGCTCATTGAATGCTCATCTGTTGAGTGAAAGAATAAGGAGTGTATGATAAACAGTCTTCCACCAACCACTGTGCTCTCTGGGAAATGAGCCTCTGAAGAACATGATGAACATAGATGTTTGTGCAGAGGCTATGGTGTGGACTGAAGAAGCACTGGCTTGGAAAATGATTAAGAGCAAGGACTCAGAGCCCAACTGTCCACTCCTTGACTTTCTAATTTCTCTGTACCCATGTTTAGCAATAGCACTGTCTTTAAAGGAGTACTTCTTGTCAAGGTAGCCTGCCTCACAGTGCACTTGCAATGCAACTGTCAGTGATTTTCTCCCATAAATTCTTCACCCAAGTCACAACTTCTTGCAGTTTAGGTTTCACAAAGTTTCCACGCTGATTTCTCTCCATTCACACAGCAGTGACGTTAGGACTCCACATAATGTCACTGGTTGCTAGACGCCAGTCGGGGCGGCCCTAGCAACCAGTTTACGGAAAATTAATTTTCATTCTGAGACAGAGCCTGGGGGCCTTATTTTCAGGGGGGAGGGTGCCTTATATTCCACTCAGAAGGAAACCAGTAAGTAGGTCTTATTTTCGGAGGATGTCTTATTTTCGGAGAAACGCGGTACCTTCCTCAGTTTTGGTGCTCTCTGCTAGGGAGCCCAGCTTGGGGATTAGATCCCAGAGTTCTCAGAGGCACTGCTCCTCTCTCCACCACCATTCCCCTCCCCCTCAATAGCTGAAATATCTTCTCCAGGAATTCAGTTGCCATCTGTAGGCACCTGGCCAGCCTTTTCATGCCTCCCTTCCCTCCTGCCAGTCTCTATGCAGTCTCCACCTTTGATCTTTTGGTATCTGGGTTCTCTCCTGCAAGTTTTTCATTAATTATTCAGGAAGTTTTTCTGTACTTTAGTTATAATACTAGTTTGTTCCTGGGAGCATGTCCATGCAGCATCCACTTTTACTCTGCCTCCATTTTTAATCTCCCTCAAGCCATTTCAGTTTTCTTGTCTATAAAATGGTGCACTTTTTACCTTCTTTGTAACATAGTTGAGATAAAAAGAATTATTATATATAAAGTGCCTAAAATACCCTATATAACTGTATATATGTATTTATTTATATTTATTTTTAGCTATAATCCTAACAAATGTTATTCATTATGATTATCATTACTTATTTTACCCATAGAGCCCTGTGAAATATTTAAATCAAAGCTCTGCCCCACCAACTTTAGTGCCAATGGCAATTATGCTAAAGTATGAAATCAAGAGAGCCTTTCTCAAACATACACACAGAGTGCTATTAGTGAAACCAAGGAACTGCGAGGGTTCATTGATGGGTCTCACCATCTTTATACAACAAACTCCTCTTTTGCCTTCACACTCCTCTTGTGAAGCTTCTGAGTGGTAAGAAACATGTCTCCATCTCTGAATGATACTATCAGAGCCTTCCACATTTGGCTTAAGGCTCACTCTTCATACCTAATTGACTGAGAAATGAGTCCCTCTGAATTTGGATATGGTGAGCAGTTTTAGACTAATTTTCTGAAGTTCTTGGTGAGACATGCATAGCACATTAGCATCAGGCATTACTTTCATGGATGTTATGGCTATAATACAGAATAATTTATCATAGCAAATAAAGTGAACGACCTGGCAGAAAGATGCAGTTTGGGAATGGAAGAAGCCTCTTCAAGTTCTGACACCTCAACCAGTCAGAAGCCAGAGAGCGCAGCCCACCTGCCTCTCAAGTCAGAGAATCCAGGTTGTCATGCGCATTTGTCAGTAAAGTCCCTTTGATGCTGCTGTCTTCCTTGGTTTTATTAGAAGAGTTTGTATCTTATTTATTCCAAGCATGCCTCTAAGCAATTTTGTATCTTCCCATTTAATCCTCAGAGTGGCCCTGTGACATCCATGCCCATTTACAAGTGGAAAGTAAGGCTCAGCTGGATAACCTGCCCAAACACCCAGAGCTATAAAGGCTAAATAGGGATTCAAACCCATCCGTCTGACTTTGCCATCACATTACCACTCATCCCTGTCTCTATCTCATTGATGAACCTTCCCAGATCCCATATTAGAAAAGCAAAAGACTGCAATTTGGGAGTTCAGTTAATGTGTTAACTTTCCTTTTCAATTGTGACCAGATCGTTTTTAAGAATAAAGTCTTACTTTTTAAAAAATAAAATCATTAAGCAGTTTTCATGATATGCACAACAAATCCATCATTTTCCCTTAAAGTCTTAAGCATATTTAGAAGAGAATGGTTTAAAGTTTTTTGCCAAATTTGGAATAAAATCTCTACTCACTTCAAAATCAAATAGCTTGTTTTACTTATCAAGTAATACACACATATATATTAGTATATTTAGTTGCAATTAAAGTAAAGCTGAATGATCATGTGTGTGTTACTCCAATGACATTGGACACTTATCAGGCCCTTCGAGCAAAGTACTTTAGCTAGCAGAGTAAATTCTATGAATAGCTACATATTATAGAATTAGTGACCCAGTACATGAAATTTGTGCACATTAAAAGGGAATTAGAGGAACTATTTTAATAATGCTATTTGCCCTTTTTCTATTATAGAAGTGTCAGAGATGAAAGAGAATTAGTAAAATGTATATGAAAATCTTCCTCCTGTCAGAGTCTGGGGCATGCCATGGGAACCACAGTCAAGTCTCAGCACACCCACATGTGCCTCAAAATCGCGTGAGACCCAGACTGGGCCAGCCCTACACCCATCAAACCTTGCCCGGGGGTTGGGGGGGTGCAGCCTGAGGTCTCCCGGGCCGGGGGGCACACCTTGAGGTCCCCTGGCCCAGGCCAGAGGGCACACAGCCTGAGGTCCCCCATCAACCCCTGCCAGGCGGGATGTGTGGCCTGAGGACCCCCGACCTGGGCCAGGGGAGAGGGCACGCCTTGAGGTCCCTGTCAAGCCCTGATGGGCAAGAGGTGTGACCTGAGGTCCCCTGTCAAGCCACCCAGATGGGAGGTGCAGCCTCAGGTTCCACAGCCTGGTGCTGGGGCGTGGGGCGCAGCCTCAGGTCGCCTGGCCCAGTGCTGGGGGGTAGGATGCAGCCTCAGGTCCCCTGGCCTGGCCCAGCACCACACAGCCTCAGGTCCCCGCTGATTGCTCATTAAGACTTGTTACGGGAACTCAGGTTTAATTCACTTCAAAATTCAGAAGATTTCACCAGTCTTTTACTACAAAGTTCCTTTAAACAAATGATAAATACTGTCATTTTCTAACTCTTCCAACAACTATTTGAAAGGAAAAGAATCCATGTTCACTTTAAGAATAGTTTCCGATAGCAAAGAATGACTAGTAACTTTAAAACTTCAGGGGTCAAAGATGATATAGCTTGGACACATAGACTTAGCTCTTACCCCATTTTAAAATGACAGTATAGATTTTTCAAAAAGCCAGAAACCATAAAGAAAAGAGGAAAGGGAAAATAGGCAACAGCAACAAAATTTGCAAGTGGCAAAGAAGATAAAGATGAATTTAAAGAAGCAGAAGAGAAATCTGGCAGGGAGCCTGATTTATATCCTAAACTCCCAACAGACCCGGGAAATGGTGAAAGCAGAAACTTCTGGAAGTGAGAGTGATGGTAGAACTAAGACAGGAGTATTGGTTGGAAGTCTGTTAGGGCAGTAGGTCAGCAAACCATGGCTCGTGAGCCACATGTGGCTCTCTGGCCCCTTGAATGTATCTCAATCAGATTGAGGACATTTTTAGCAAAGGCCAGCTTAGGAGTACCCTAATTAAGTTCATAACAATGTACCTACCTATATAGTTTAAGTTTAAAGAATTGGGCTTTCAAAAGAAATTTCAATCGTTGTACTGTTGATATTAGGCTCTGTTGACTAATGAGTTTGCTGACCACTGTGTTAGGGGGAGGACATCTTTAATAGTGTCAGTAAAGAAAAGAATGAATTAGTCCCTTAGATGCTTTCTCCCACTCAGCACAGCCAGGCACCCCTTTCCTCCCTGGCAGAAGCCTAGTTTTAGTCTCTGGGAACATGACATAGAGGGTCTCTGGATTGGGGGGCACAGCTGTGTGGCATGGCTACTCTGAAAACAGAGTAGGTGAAAGTTTATATACTGAATGTTGAGACTGCTAGTTGAGATTGAATGTTGAGAACCCCCACACACATTCTTTGAACCCCAAGTTCAGAGAAGCTGGGTAGCCAGGCTTAGTACCGTCCAATCAAGAGAAAGAATCAGAGCCATCTGACCCAAAGAAACAGCTTAACCTGAACAATACAGGGAAGACCAAAGTGCACAAGCCCACTCAGATACACCAAACATCCAGCTGTTTCAGGTCACACTCTAGTATAAACAGAGAGCTAAGAAAAAATACAGACACTTGAGGAGAGAGCCTAATATGCAAGACTGTCACCAAAAAACAAGGAAGAAAAGCAGAGAAAGAGCAGATGTAGGAAGAAGAAAACTTAAGAAAAACAAAACAAAAACTATCATTAACATCATTAGCAATGTAAGATATTATATCCATGGGAGGGAGGAAATGATTACCGGAACTATTGCAAAATAACATACAGAGGGGGAACAAGGAGCTTTAGAAACTTAATTATATGGCAGAGATGAAAATAAAAGTCAGTAAAATATTAGAAAATAAGTTTGTGGAAAATTTCCAGAAATTGGAACAAAAATAAATGAGGGATCTAGAATAGATAGGAATTATACAGGATGAGTTCAAATAACAACCATTACAGAAAAAAATGAGGAAAGCAAAGCATCAACTCATTTTTAAAAATTGCCTAGCACTAATGGATATAGCTTTCCAAACTGATGGGTCCATGAGTCATGCGCGAAAATAGAGCCATACCACTCAAAGTGTCTCACACTCAGAAGCCCTCAGGAGTGAGGCCAGTTAATGAGATCCTTCCGATGAGAACAGTGACAGACTCACGGCTGCCGGAGGGGAGGGCATTTGGGATGAAAGGTGAAGGGATTGAACAGTACAGACTGGCAGTTACAAAATAGTCACGTGGATGTAAAGTACAGGATCATCAATAATATTGTGATAACTATGTACGGTGCCAGGTGGGTACTGGAAATATCGAGAACACTTTATAAAGTATGGTTGTCTAACCACTATGTTGCACACCTGAAATAATACAAGATACTATTGAATGTAAACTGTATTTGAAAGAAATAAAAAAAATAAAAAGATAACAAAGGAAGAAGGAAGGCTTCATCTAAAGGGGAGGGAGGTGGGAAAGCGAGTCCAGTGTGGCTGGGAAATCCTACCAACAAGAAACACTATGTAGTGCATGTCACATGCTCTTGTCCAATCTACAACAGAACAACAGGTGAGAACAACCTACCACAGAAACTGTGTGAGACAAGCACAGTTAATAAAGTCCCATTAACATTTCCTATGCACCAATTTAGACAGTTACTATCTCCATCACCATTGTACAGACTAGGAGACTAAGGTGCCTAAACACTGCATGCTCAATCAAGCTCTCGTGGCTAATAAGTGGTAGAGCCAGGATCTTAAACCCAAACATTCTTTTTCTTTCTTTTTTTATTGTTTTTATTATGCAAAGTCTTTTTAAAAATATATGTATTTTATTGATTTTTTACAGAGAGAAAGGGAGAGACATAGAGTTAGAAACATCGATGAGAGATAAACATCGATCAGCTGCCTCCTGTACACACCCCCACTGGGGATGTGCCTGCAACCAATTTACATGCCCTTGATGGGAATGGAACCCAGGACCTTTCAGTCCGCAGGCTGAAGCTCTATCCACTGAGCCAAATTGATTTTGGCTAAACCCAAGCATTCTTTTCTTTTTTTTTCAAATTTAATAAATCTTTATTGCTCAGATTATTACAATTGTTTCTCCTTCCCCCCCCCCTCCCCATAGCTCCCTTCCACCTGGTTCCCACCCCACCCTCTGCTCTTACCCCCCCCGAATTGTCCTCATCCATAGGTGTACGATTTTAATCCAGTCTCTTCCTGCACCCCCCATACCCTTTTCCCCCTGATAATTATCAATCCACTCCCTTTCTTTTCCCCTGATTCTACTATATTCACCAGTATAAACCCAAGCATTCTGACTGCCAAGTCCCAGTAACCACTATACCATATTCCCTCTCTAAGTTTTTTAAAGAAGCCATCCATTTATACGAAATCCACAATTTTGATATGTTGGTAACTAACTTAATTTTTTCAAAGCACTACAATCCTTGCCAAGCATGGTTGGCCTATGACTTCTTCTCGGGCAGTAGGTAGTTAAAATACGATGCCAGGGTGTTCACACCATGACGGAGCCCCCAGAACGTTTAACGTGCCTGATGGGCCTGGTAGTGACATTGTCAGGAGCCCATAGAGATTTGGCCCCAACTTCTGGGTTCAACTTTATCCCTCCGATGGTCATCCACCCTGAAGACCTGTCAAACCTCAGGCATGTACTTGGTTAAAGGAGTAAGAGAAGGACCTAATAAATGTGGGAACACCCACCATAGTTGTCTATAGACCATGAGAAGTTTCCAGCCTCTCTGGAAACCTGCGTGGGTTTGTCCAAGAGATCTCTGTGCTCTTTTCCTCTGATGCAAAGATGATACATGTGGGTTTGATGGCACATCTATTATTGTTTTGTTTTAGATCATTTCAGTGGAACATGGATTTAAAAGAGTGAGAGAAATATTGAGTGTTCAGTCATGGTTGCTTCTGCTTGGCAAAATGTTGTGTAAATTCATTGGCAGATGCTAGAAAAGTTGTACTTGCTGGTAATAACAAAGTTTTTCTTTCTGTGTCCCATGCCCAGAACAATTTGCTATTCTGAAATATGGCACGAGTGAAAATGCTGGATGTGTATATTTCTCTAGAGGAATTATTTCACATCATTGCATGGAGATAGAATTATGAATTAATTGTTGTGAATAGAATGTTTTGCATTCTTTGCTAGAAGCCAAGAATAATGATTGAATGAAGTCCCATTAACATTTCCTATGCACTGATTTAGACAGTGGGTATGGTATTGGTACATGTGTTTGCTTTTTCTTTCAATGTTGTGTTGAGATATTAAACCATCTGTTCTTGTGCATAAACATTTTTCTGGAATTCAGATGGGATTATAGGCTATGATATGGTTCTATGATTATTATGGGGTGATCAGACTGTTTATAAGAAAATCTTACTTTAGGGCCCTTTTAATGATCACTACAAGCTTAGGTTGGCAAAATATCTCCTTTTGGAAGCAAATTGTTTTTTTACAAATGTTGATATGGTTAATTTTAAGTATCAGCCTAAATTAAATTATATTTTAAATTCTTAAATTAAGACGATATTTTTAAATTTATTAGGACTAAAGTTCATTTTCAAGATTAATTCTACATAGACTCATTACCAGTTTTTTTTTCATTTTCATCAAATGGAAATATTCCTAAGAAAATTTATAAAGCTCAAAATTGACTACTGTGCCAGATGATAATTTTATCTGTAAACTAAATAAAAGTTATATGTACATGACTATATTATAAGTATGCATAAAAATATAATTGAAATAGCACCAAATATTTACTACTGTCAATAAAATAAAATAGTCGCATTCCAAAATATTTTAGAACATTCCAGATATGAATTTGTAAACAAAATTTAAAGATTTATAGTGTATCTAGCAAAAGATTTCCACCTGGGAAAATAAAGAACTTTAAATCAGTGATTCTCATCCACTTTCCCACCCAGGACTCTTGAGCAGTACAGTACATTTCCATGGCAATGCTGTCTCTCCCTTGAAAGGGGTGAAGGACCTCAAAAGGGAACACACCTGGGTACCACTAAACAGAAGCCCCCAGAAAGAGAGAGAGAGAGAAGTATCAGTGATGAGAATGATCAGCTGCCTCCTGCACGCCCCCTGCTGGACACTGAACCTACAACCTGCCCAGTGGCTTTAGTACTCTCCTACTGGAGAATCCACCCTTTGTCTCCCTCTCATGAGAATCACAGATTCAAATAGGTTTAGACCTGATGGGCAGCTCTCCGATTGCTTTCTGCAATTACAAATTTAAAATGACTTTGCTTCAGTGATTAAGTTTATAAATACTGTAATATAAACATTTTTACATCAAGAAGATGTAGTGACACTGTGGTAGGTGAAAAAAAAGGTAGTTCTTACCATTTGCAACAGCATGGATGGAACTGGAGAGCATTAAGCTAAGTGAAATAAGCCAGGCAGAGAAAGATAAATATCACATGAACTCACTCATTTATAGAATATAATGAACAACATAAACTGATGAACAAAAACAGATCCAGAAACAGAGGAACATTGTTCAGACCATTAAACCCCAGAGGGAAGGTAAGGGAGGGGGGGGTAAAGGAGAGAGAGATCAACCAAAGGATTTGTATGCATACATACCGTATAAGCCTAACCAATGGACACAGACACCAGGGGGGTGAGGACATGGGGGGGGGGAGGTAATGGGGGAATAAGGACACATATGTAACACCGTAATCAATAAAGAAATTTTAAAAAGATGTAGTGCGCACATTTCTAATTCATTTTTGCTTTACATACAAACTGTACTTGCATGAACTGCTGTTACAAAATAGGAAATGTATAGTAGGTGAATCGTGGGTCTAAAGATGTGACTATTCTATCTTCATTGTTACAGCTCCATCCAGCAGAAAACCGGGAGACCCCCTTGTCATTTCAGATATCAAAAAAGGCAGTGTGGCACACAGGTAAGGAAAGCGTCTTCTCTGTTTATTCCAAGGCATTTCTTCATAACGCAGAAGTGACGTGGCCACACCCGAGGCAGGCCTTGCTAATCGTAGTAGCTTCAACATATCCCAGGCAGCTGCCACGAATCAGTCATATTTGGTGTTCCTACTGTCAGCGCCATTGTAGAAAGTCCTCGGCATGCTGATTTATCTCTGCGCCCAGTACAGAAAGCACAGGCCTGAAAATGTATTTGAAGGTCTTTGTGAGTCCAGCAGAGGCTCTCTTTCACTGATCGATATCCCACCTTTCATTTTCCAACTGAAACTCTGGAAGCGGCCGACACCCCACATGGAGACAGTTGCATGGGGAAGAGCTTTGCTCGATGCCAGAATGTCCCTCCTGGCCCAGCCAGGTCCTTCAGCCTCAACGCCAAATCTCCTGTTTGGTCCATATCCATCCAATCAGTCTCAAACTTTTGATTTCACAAATCAAAAAAATATTTTTTAAATGATTAGGGAACACTAATATAAGACTATTAACTTCTTTTAATTTTCCAGTGAAGGACTTTATTTTAAAAAATCCCACCTATTATCAAAGCCATTTCATTAAAGAAATATTTTAACCCTCAAAAAATAGTAAGTCCCTGGCTGGGTTGTCTCAGTGGACAGAGCATCAGCCTGAGGACTGAAGGGTCCTGGGTTCAATTCTGGTCAAGGGCACAAATGCTTTTTTTAAATAAATAAATGCATAAATATGTTTTTTAAAAAGGTAGTGTGTGAGTGTAGGTGAATAGGTAGAGGCTCCACTGGGACAAAGAGACTCACAGGTGAAGTGGATCAAACAAGAGAGCAGTTTGTCTCTCACATACCATAACAGTGGGGAGTGTGGCAGGAGCTGCAGGGCTGGGAAGCAGCTCGCCAACCTCACCGCTTGCTCAGCATTGCAACCTTGTAGCCACAGAAGGGAGGTAGGGGTGGGGCCCAGATAGTCTGGGGTGTGCATCTCTAGGGCGTGATCCCAAAGTAGGAAGGAAAGAAGAGATGCTGGGAAGCAATTAGCAATCTGTCACAGACCCAAAGCGTAAAGGATAGTTCTTATCAAAACATTACTTGATTGCCAGTGTGGCTCAGTGGTTGAGCATTAGCCTATGAACCAGGAGGTCATGGTTGTATTCCTGGTCAGGGCACATGCCCGGGTTTCGTGCTTGGTCCCCAGTCAGGGTCTTACAGGAGGCAGCAGATCAATGATTCTCATCATTGATGTTTCTCTCTCTTCCTTTCCCTTCCTCTCTGAAATCAATAAAAATTTGTTTTTTTAAAACAACATAACCTTATTTACAATTGTGTGTGTATACATATACACACATACAAACACATATACAATCATATTATTTTTCTTATTTTGTGCTGGACCTTATAAACTTTCAGAGACCTGCGGGGCTCCACAGCTAGTATTAGGCTCTCAAAGGCCACACTCCAGATAGCAAGCGTGGAATTCACCTTTTCTCCCCACAGGGAGTTCCCCGTGCAGGTGGAAATGGCAGAGGCGCCACTCTGTCCATCCCACTCTGTCCATCCCACCTGGTCTATCCACTCTGTCCATCCCACTCTGTCCATCCCACCTGGTCTATCCACTCTGTCCATCCCACTTTGTCCATCCCACCTTGTCCATCCCATCTTGTCCATCCCACCTTGTCCATCCCACTCTGTCCATCCACTCTGTCCATCCCACTTTGTCCATCCCACCTTGTCCATCCCACCTTGTCCATCCCATCTTGTTCATCTCACCTTGTCCATCCCACTCTGTCCATCCCACTTTGTCCATCCCACTCTGTCCATCCCACCTGGTCTATCCACTCTGTCCATCCCACTCTGTCCATCCCACTCTGTCCATCCCACCTTGTCCATCCCACTCTGTCCATCCCACTCTGTCCATCCCACTCTGTCCATCCCACCTTGTCCATCCCACCTTGTCCATCCCACTCTGTCCATCCCACTCTGTCCATCCCACTCTGTCCATCCACTCTGTCCATCCTACTCTGTCTACCCCACCTTGTCCATCCACTCTGTCCATCCCACCTTGTCCATCCCACCTTGTCCATGCACTCTGTCCATCCCACTTGGCTGCCCTCACTCCCTCAGCCCTGCCCTGGCGTCTAGACTGCCAAGGGTCCAAAGGGGCAGGACAACGAGGAGAAGCACAGGAGGCCAGGCATCCCCCTCCCTTCCTGGGAGCCTTCCAGTCCCTGAGTGACGCTGACAGTGTTGTCCTGGCTAGTGGGAGGCAGCACAAGAAAAAGCTGTTTTTAACCCTCTGCGATTTCCCGTCATGGCGGCCATCCAAAATAAGACTGGGAAAAGGGGGAGACGGGGTTGTCAGTAAAATTCAGTTTAAAGGCAGTTGAGGAACCGCTGTTCCTCTAAGGATTGCCATAACGCTGCCTGATGCTGACGCCTCTGACAGGGCTGGGTAGTACGTGCTCATCCTCACGCGCGCGTGTTGCTCCGCATTTGCCCACAGGACCGGCACGCTGGAGCTGGGAGATAAACTGCTTGCCATAGACAACATCCGCCTGGACAACTGCTCCATGGAAGACGCCGTTCAGATCCTCCAGCAGTGCGAGGATCTGGTGAAGCTCAAAATCCGCAAGGATGAAGATAACTCAGGTACTGATGGCCTCGCCGTTAAATCCGATGTCTCTAACTGCCCATCTGCCACCGAGGCCATTAGATCTTGATGTTTTACATACAACAGCTGGCTGGTGACATTGCAGCAGAGTTTCACACAGTTAAGACGGGCTTTAAATTGTGCGTTGGGAGTTTAGTATCAATTTTAAGTAATGGCGCTTTTAAATGATATAATTAAGTTAGTGTCATTATAGAACCATTATTATAACTGTATTTAAATAATCTTTAAAGATGAAAACTAAATTATCACCCCGTACCACCCTCATACAATGGAACAAGTCATTTTCAAGTTGATAGTTTATATTACATAATTATAACCGTGGTGCATGTTACATTTTTACTTAATTTTATAAACCAGTTATCACTTTATAAACCCGTACTATATATTTTTTTATTTACTGCCTGTAATTTATTTACCATTCTTCTCTTCTTGCTTAGATTGCTCTTAATTGTTCATTATTGTGGATAGTGCAATCATAAATATCTTTAGGCATAGATATCTTTATTCAGTTGTTCATCCTTTGAATTATTTCATTAGGAAAAAATCCCTAAAAGATGGCTGAGTCAAATTGAGATGGAAGTCTTATGATTCCCGATGAGTCTTCTACCATGTTTCTTTCTAAAAGGGCTGTATCCGTTTTTAGTCCTTCCAGCAATATATGAATCCATTGGAGCAGTGCTTCTCAAACCCTAGTGGGCCTCAGGATCACCTGAAGACCTTATTTAAAAAATAAATAAATAAAAGAGCAAACAAGTCCCAGCTAGGTGGGTGGCTCAGTTAGTTGGAGTGTTGTCCCGTACACCAAAATGGTTGTGAGTTCAATTCCCAGTTGGGGTGCGTACCAAAGGCAACTGATCTCTCTTTCTCTCTCCCCACTCCCCCTTTCCTCTCTAAAAAAGTAAAAATTAAATAAACATATTCTCAGGTTTAGATTTGTTTTAAAAAACAACAAACAAATTCATAGAGAATATTTTTGTGGTTACTAGATGGGAGAGAGGTTGGGGGGATGGGTGAAAAGGGAGGAAAAGATTTAGAAGTACAAATTGGTAGCTACAAAGTCGTCTCAGGGATATAAAGTGCAGCATAGGGAATATAGTCAATAATGCTATACTAACTCTGTATGGTGCCAGATGGGTACTAGAATCACCAGAGTAATTGTTTCATAAGTTACATAAATGTCTAATCACTATGTTGTATAACTGAAACTAATATAATATTATATGTCAACTGTAATAGGAAAACTAAAAATTATTTTTTTAAAGAAACACAGTTCTTGGGCACTGCTTCCAAATGGATTCTGCATTTCCAGCAAACTTCCTCATTATGCTGCTATGGTCCAAGGACCACACTCCAAATAGCCCTACAGCAGAAGCCCTTTAATCTAATTACTAGAGGCCCGATGCATGTAGATTCGTAAAAGAATTGGCCTTACTTCCCCTGGCTGCCGGCACCACCTTTGCTCCAGCCTGGAGCCTCCTTTCCACCTTCCCATGCTGCACAGAGGCCTGGAGTAGCTGGGATGGTGCAGAACACCTGCTCCATCACCATGGCGACCATATAAGTGTCCCACCCCCGGCCACTCAGCACCTGTACATGCAAATTAGTCAGCCATCTTTGTTGTGTTGATTTGCATACCCACTCCTGATTGGCTGGTGGGCTGGTGTCAATTTGCATCTTTCTCTTTTATAGTGTAGATGATAAGAACCAGAGCTTATTGGGAAAAATCCATTAATTGAAAGAGTCAGCAAAATGTGGGGAATTATAGAAAATATATCAACACTAATAAAAGAGAAACATGCAAATTGACCATCACTTCTCTATACCCACCAGCCAATCAGGAGTGGATATGCAAATTAACCTAACAAAGCTGAAGGCAGCCCCACACCTCAGCTGCTTCATGCCTCTGGGCAGCATGCATGCAGGCACAGAGTGGCTGGGCAGAGCAGGATGCCTGCTATGAGGGAGAGGGCTGGGGTCAGAGGGAGCTACAGGAGCGTGCTCCACCCAGAGCTTTTAAACTGAAGACGGCAGCCAGAGGGAAGGCCTGGGTCCCGGGTGCCGGAGGAAAACCGGCAGCCAGGAGAAGGAAGGCCTATTGCGCGAATCATTTCATTCAATGGGCCTCTAGTATATCCATAATGTAAATGCTTAATTTAAAATTTTGCCAGTCGTTCCGGTGAAGCCAAGGCCTTTCCTATGAGTATTCTGCAGATTATAGTTACACATCTTGTTACCTGTTTGTTTGCCCAAACTATACCCATGATAATCAGTTTACAATTTCCACTTTTAGGTATTTTTGTTCATTTGTTTTACTATGGTGAGAATTTTTAAAATTTAAAGCAATCAGAATGCTTACTCATCTAGATTTTTATTTTCCCAAATGTTTTTGAGTTTTCCCTCTACATAATTAATAGTATAGGTTTGCTTAATGAATCCCCCCCCCTTATAGAATCTTTCCAAAGCATTTGATTTTCTTTTCATAGAACCACTATATTCATATTTTATACATTATGTAAGATTCATTAAATGATATAGTTACAATAGCAAGTAAAACTGGGATAAAACAGGCTTGGGGATAAATGTAATTGACTCTAAAATTTCAAACTTACAACTCAAGAGGTAGCAGGAGCAGAAATATACGGGGTGCTACAGAGGAAGGCCTGCTAATCCGGAGCAGTCCATGGCATCAGTCAGGAACTTCGCAGAGAATGCAGAGCCACAAGCAGTCCACTCAATTGGGTAATTGGAGCTTGGTTAAGAGAGCTTCTACTGTTTCTAATTCCATCCAAACAAATGTGCATTAGTGTGCAAGTTCTAGAGTCACCTGTAATGAAACCATCTAAACCTAGAGTTCACGGTTATGTCAGGCAGTGTGTTGACGATTCCTACTCAAAGCCAAAACCAATTGGTAGTTACATCCAGTTGCACAGCTGGTAAGGATGATTCTGTCCAAATATATAGCCAACATTTTAAAATGTGCGTAGGTTTCTACTCGTTATTTCCCAAGCAACTGATTTTTCGTGCCAACATTTGCATTCCTCTCCTTACAAGCATGCTTCGATTGCACTTTCTTTTTGGAGGGATAAAGCCTCCAGCATCACTCGGTTCTATCCTAGAGAAGAGGCAAAGCCCTGTGAAGAACCCCACTTTGCATGATTTGCCAAACTAAGCAGGTATCAGCTACCTTCCTTGCAGAGCGAAAAAGCCGAAACAGAGGAATATGCTTGGAGCTCCCAGTTGGTGATCCTCCAGTTCCAGAGCCAGGCTGAGCAGACACACTGGGAGGAGTTTCAGAAACATGAATTGTTGCTTTCCTTCAGCTCATTTTCCCTCTTTGGACCTTTCCCCCCTATAATCTCTATACCTAACATGATGATAATTAGGGTATGCCTATATTTTCCAGCTTCAATGGTTTCATTGCTCTGCCTTGCACCTTACCCAAGGAGATGGCAGCATTCTTCTCGAACATTAAGTCTTTGTTTTTCATTCAGTCATGCAATTTATTTGGTGTCCATGAGGTGGAAGCTACTGTGCCAGGGACTGCCAATTAGATTAAAAAGGACACAGTCCCTGCCTGCCCTTAAATCAGTCACCGCCTTATAAGAGAAACAGAAGAAAATCAATAATTAACAACATGATGAATGTTCGCAGGGTGTGCAGAAAATGTTAACATTGTGCAGGCAGCCACTGACTCAAGGAATGCTTCTAACAACCTCTGTCTTGACATCGTCTGGGAGGTACTGTTAGAATCAATCAGAGGAAGAGTAGGAACCAAGCAGGAGGCCAGAGAGCATGTGCATCTTAGTAGCAGATGTGGCTGAAGCAGAAACGGTGTGTAAGGACTCGGCAGTAGGAGAGGAGAAAGCTCTCCTGGACCCAGTCATCGTGATCCTTCTAGACCAGGTGAAGACATTTGAGCTTACCCAGAAGCCCATGGGAGGGATTACTGCAGGAGAGTGAGGCCATCATATTGGGTCAGTGACCACCAGTTGCAATCATTTACTAGAACCGTGGTCGGCAAACTGCAGCTCGAGAACCACGTGAGGCTCTTTGGCCCCTTGAGTATGGCTCTTCTACAAAATACCACGGCCTGTGCAAGTCTATTTTGAAGAAGTTGTGTTAGAAGAAGTCTAAGTTTAAAAAATCTGGCTCTCAAAAGAAATTTCAATCGTTGTACTGTTGATATTTGTCTCTGTTGACTAATGAGTTTGCTGACCACTGTACTAGAGTATTGAGTCATTTGAGAGCATCTGAATTAACTGTTTCTAGTCCTTTCTGGGAGAAGCTGAAGAATAAATAACAACACTAGATTGGCTTCCCAACTGACATGCTGGGAAACAGGAAATTAACTTCTCCGAGCATCAGTTTCCTCATCTATAAATGTCCATTTACTGCCTACTTCACCTGGCTGTCTTAAGATCAAAAGAGGTAATAAATTGAAGTGCTCAGCAATAATGTTTGGCACTTATTAGTAATAAGGCCCAATGAATGCTAATGACCAACAGCCATTAGTAGGGTGTTACTCAAGCTAATTTTAGCTTCATTTTACAATGGCCCCATCTTTGGAACACTTGATTTTAGGCATTTCCCTCCCTCTATAGCCAAGGCCCTTCTGCCTCCAGGAGCCTTCGCATTTGTTCTTTCATTACCACAGAAACATAAATTAAGTAGAGCCACACTGTTCCAAAACAATGGCTGTTACCCAATCCCCAGGACCCCAAAGATGCAAATAACCCACTTGGAATAAAATCTATTGCTCTGCCTTGATCGCATCTAGATTCACTATAAACACAGATGGGGGAGTTTGGAGATCTGAAAAGGTACCTTGAAGCAAAACCGTAGAGAATTTGGAGGAATTGTAGGAAGAGGTAAAAGGAGGCTCCCAAATCTGTCTCCAATCATTTCTCAGGGTCTGCTGAGACCACACGACAGTCAGAGGAAGCTGTTCTGCATGGCTCATTTACTCAGGCTGTTCCCCTCCAAGAAAGGTGGCCATCCTCTGAAATGCATTCCATCGCTTAGCTACAATGAACTCTGATTGACCCGCACATTGATGCGTTCCGAAGGCTCTCTCCCAAATCCACGCCTCCTGTCCGGCCACCGGAGCAGCTGCCGCTATGGATTCACGCCAGAGAGCGCTCATTCTGTTAAACAGGAGGCACTCGAGAAGCCCAAAAACAACGTGGCTGATAATTAATGCTGCAGTTCTGCATCTGTTCCGTGGTCCCATTCATTTTCTTAACTAGAGCCAAGCAGAACGAACCAGGAGGCTGGCCCCCCGTCACGTCTTTCCCTAATAGTTGTGAGCCGTCTGCTGTGATGGAAAAGCTGCCGCTAATACCGTCAACATCTGGCTCGGCTCCCGTAGCACCTTACTGGCGATCCCGCATTTTTCCTTTTCAGGAAGTCTGTTCCTTCAGCACTCCAGTTGCTGCTTTCTCCGCTGGAGCAGCCTGGAGGAGAGAGGGACTTGGAGGCCTTCCACCTCCGAAATGGCCTGAGCATCCCGGGCCTCTCTGCCAGCGCCTCAGCTGCAGAGCCGTGCACGCGCCAGCGGAGCTCCAGCCCCGGGCGGGCGGCAGATGGGACTGGACGCGCAGCCTGGAGCTGATGCAGCCACTCTTGGGACTGCGAGGGGAGGGTGCTCCAGGCCGGCTGGTTCCCACAGAGCCAGCCCCGGTCTTCCCCTCCTCCCACTCTGAAGGAGCCAGGGTGGGTTTGCATCACTGTGGAGGAGGAAACTAGGCCGTGGAGTAGCGGGGAGGGTGGCTCTCCGAGCTCTCTCCCCTCGGAGCTGGTGACAGCACGCCTGCGGACATGAACATTCATTCGTCTTCACTCCCCTGTCCAGGCATCCACTGCAGCAGCGGCGGGGCCCTAGATCAGGGCTCTGGGGATACGCAGATGAAAATCTTGTTTTCAAGGTGATCTCATTCTAATGGAAGAGACAAGTGGAGAGAATTAAACATCTAGTGAAAAGGACTGACTAGACCAGTGGTCGGCAAACTCATTAAAAGAGCCAAATATCAACAGTACAACCATTGAAATTTCTTTCGAGAGCCAATTTTCTTTTAAAATTAAACTTCTTCTAACACCATTTCTTCAAAATAGACTCGCCCAGGCCATGGTATTTAGTGGCAGAGCCACACTCAGGGGGCCAAAGAGCCGCATGTGGCTCGCAAGGCACAGTTTGCCAACTACGGGGCTAGAGCACACCTCCTCCATGGGGGCAAAAATTGGTTCTCAGAGATTTAGGAACCTGAGATGTTACATCACAGCGGTTAGTGACTCTCCAAAGCTCAGCCCTTCCTGAGTGAATCTTAGCCCTTCCTATTTCTCTTCTTAGAAAGAATTTTAATTTAATTTCTCTTGTTGGGGTACAGCTGGGGGGGGGGGTGTCAGAGGCAAGAATTAAAATTAAAAGGTGAGAAGCACTAGAAGAACACAGAGGCGTGCGGGGGGGTCTCCCAGGAAACGCCTGGGGCTCCTGCCGAGCAGCCAGGACGCCCTCCTGAAAGACAAGACACCTGCACCAAGTGCTGAGGCTCCCGTAGGAATCCTCCAGGGGGGAAAGGTGTTTGTGCCCGGAGTGACATGTGCAAGGTTCAGGATGTCAGGAACGGGCTTCTACAGAAACCTCGGTGAGGAAGAATGTAGGAGATTGGGCTGGAATGGGAGGAGGTGGCCCTCGGGAGGCATGGCGGCCCCAGCTCAGCTCAAGCAAAGAAAGGGGTTGTATTTTATTCTTAAGGAACCGGGGAACCAATGAAAAGCATCAAGTAGGAGAGTGGAGTTCAGATGTATGCCTTTGGCATATCCTAGGAAGAAAGGAAAGGGAATGATAGGCTGGCAGCACTGGTGAAAATGAATGCCAAGGAGAGGGACAAAGGCTGGGTCCCCATCGGGAAAACCTGTGGAAGAAACCACCGTTAGGAAGCCCTGGGCAGAGCTGGGATGTGCCTCCTCTAGCGCAGGTGACGGTGGGATGAGCTGGGGCCTCGCCTGGTGGGCGAACGGCCGCCACCACCACTGTCTGTGAAGATGAGCAAACCACACTCATTCATAGCAGTTTCCTCAGAGCATCTCAGAGTTTTCTGAGGGAATTAATGTTCTTATTAAATATTATTACAAATGCATTAAATGTTTTATTACATTTTAACATCCCGCCTTTTAACATTTTATTACATTTTAAGTGTTGTTGTTATAAAAACTACAAATATTTAAAAATAGAGAAAAATGGCGTCTAAGCCATCACACATCGCTGACATTAACAGTTGGTAACTTATGATCAGTCTTGCTTCTCTATACTCCCACCCTGATTTAAGACTTCTAAAACATATAATTAAATATCACAGTTTAAAATATTGGCAAAATTTTTTAATATCTTCAAATATTCACCTAACGTTTCCCTTTTGCCTGATTTTCCTATCCGTGGGTAGATGTGGACAGACAGGTAGGTGTGTGACTTTGCCACGAGGCAGTGTGACTGTGAAAGCTGACTGTTTTGTTAAAGCAGCTTTCAGGCCACTTCATTGCTTCCTTAGGTGCAGAAATGAAGTAGCTCCTTAGCCAGGCACAGCCCCCGGAGGCCCAAGGAATAAAACAAGAAATGCTCAAAATCTTTTCCGTGCCTCAGCAAATACAAAACAGGCTTTGTATTTGCAGCCCTGACACAGTCAGAACACCCACTGGTGCTGAAGGCACCTCAGGACATCTCTCAGACCGATGCTTTCGGCAGGACCGTTCACAGATGCATTCCCTCAGGCTAATGTAAAATGGCCAAAATGAATGTATGACAGTGTGACAGTATGCTACCGAAACATAACCTACACGGCTTTTGATGTCAGAAACAGAGGAGAGATAATCACTCAAACCTGTCTTCACATCTATGAGTTCATTAACAGGGTGCACGCTGTAAGTCAGTCGGTGGAATGATATGTAAGGGATTCAGATTTCCAGGCCAACCTCTCTAAGCCCCACTTCACCAGGTACATGAATTAAAGTGTGCTCCAAGCCCGAGGAAAATCGACTTTCCTATATTGAAAGTTAGCTGGCGGTAAAGCCTGAGAACAGGAATTGCGTGGCCTGATCTCTGTCACTGCACTCCTTCCTAATTGCCTCCTCTGCCGTGCGTTCCTTCCGCTGGTGTCGATGGTCCGCTCACAAAATGCTGGGCCAGCGCGCGGGGCCTGCCGTGCGCCTGGTGACTCTCCCCCGGTGTAAAGCGTAAGTCATTAGGATGCTCCCTGGTAGAGTGTGATGTCCTACGAAGGAAATGCTACTTCTCCACATAATTATGTTCTGCGACATAATGTGCTGATGCCGATGTTCTGAATTTCTTATTTTATGTCTGAATACATTTGCCTTATTACTTCATGGTGGTGTTTTTTTGTGTGTTTGTGTTTTTTTCCAAAAAAAACAAATTATGACTTTTTGCCATTTATTGCAGACGAGCAAGAAAGTTCCGGGGCAATTATTTACACCGTGGAGCTGAAGCGCTACGGGGGGCCCCTCGGCATCACGATTTCAGGAACTGAGGAGCCATTCGATCCGATAATCATTTCCAGCCTCACTAAAGGGGGATTAGCTGAAAGGTAATATTCGAAGGCATTGCTCCAGTTACCTGGGTCCGAGACGGGTTTCCTTCTTCACACACGTGCTCCCCTCCCCGGCGTGGATTGATTTTAGAGCTGAAGAGGTCTTGGGCATTGCTCCGACCTGACTCTGAGGGGCATCTGACCGGCGGTGAAAGGTGCCAGAGGCTTAGCATTGATATCAGTCTCTAGAACTGTATAAACGGGCCGCAACTGACTGGAGGTAGATTTATATCCTGTCCATTTTGAGAGAAGGAGGCTGAAGTTCAGGGAGGTTAAGAGGCTTGTCCAACTCAATTCAGCAAACGTCCGCTGAGCCTCTCCCCTGACAGGCATGGCCTCGGCTGCGGTGTTTTTCAGGAGAGGATGGCACAGGCTGTATTGTCAGAGACTTCGGGAAGCAAAGTGTAACATCTTAATGATACCTTGCAATTTGGAATGTTCCTTTGGCGATCTGTTTTCATGAGCATGCATCCCAACCCCTTGTAAACTGCATCTTTCAGATCGATGCGTTAGGCCAGTGGTCCTCAACCTTTCTAATGCCGTAACCCTTTAATACAGTTCCTCGTGTATAACACATATGATTATGCACAATATGTAATACCTGACAATTACTGACTGTGCTACTGGTTCATGTATTTAGTATACTATTCTTTTTGTTGTTATTTTAGAGCGTACTTTTTCTACTTATATAAAAACTAGAGGCCTGGTGCACAAAGTTCGTACACTGGGGTGGGGATCCCTCAGCCTAGCCTTCACCCTCTCCAATCGGGAACCCCTCAGGGGATGTCCGACTGCTAGTTTAGTTCCACAAGGATTGGGCCTAAACCAGCAGTCAGATATCCCTCTCACAATCCAGGACATCTGGCTCCCAATTGCTCACCTGCCTACCAGTTTGATCACCCTCTAACCACTCCCCTGCCAGCCTGATTGATG
The DNA here is from genome assembly GCA_963924515.1 of Vespertilio murinus. Classification (NCBI taxonomy): domain Eukaryota; kingdom Metazoa; phylum Chordata; class Mammalia; order Chiroptera; family Vespertilionidae; genus Vespertilio; species Vespertilio murinus. The sequence continues at coordinate 137,427,350 of OZ004707.1, forward strand.
CCTAAATGCTCCCCTGCAGGCCCGGTCACACCCAACTGCTCTCCCTTGCTGTCTTGGTCATCCCCAACTGCCCTCTCCTGCAGGTCTGGTCGCCCCTAACTGCTCTCCTCTGCCAGCCTGGTTGAGCCTAACTGCCCTCCCCTGCTGGCCTGATTGCCCACAATATCCCTCACCTGCTGACCATTTTGTGGTAGCCATCTTTGACCACATGGGGGTGGCCATCTTGTGTGAGAGCATGAGGGTCAATTTGCATATTACCTCTTTATTATATAGGATGTTTGTTTTAAAACAATCCATTGCGTTATGCCCGCAGCATCCTCATACATCTTGTATTTACTGAGTCTCTTGGTTGCATCCTTTTATCTTGGCCTTGATTTGATTTTGTGTTGTTTTGTACAGTAACATGCTATGCAAGCTTGTAGTCTAGGAGCAAAAGGCTGCACCATACAACCTCTGTGTGTGGTAGGTTCCACCTTCTAGGTTTGTGTTAAGTACACTCTATGATGTTCCCAAGACAAGGAAATCACCTAACGACATATTTATCTGGACATGTTTCCATTGTTATGCGGTGCATGACTGTACAGCAATTGATTCCCGAGACCAGCCTTTTTCGTTTCCTTGGAATCACCAGCAGGGGGTCCAGCCACACCAGAGCCCAGGGTGTGTCCCCAACTCTCTGAGTCTCACTTCTGGTGAGCTGGGAGAATGATTATGTTCAACATTTTAAATCTGTAGGAAGAAGGAATGCCCCGTGCTAAACTTCGCTACATTCTCTGTCCAGTCTTGTTCGTTTCCTTGGGATTTTTAAAAGGGTTACCAAATGACTCTGCTTTCTTGGAATTTAAATGGCAAACCAGTTCACTTTAACTACTAATTAAAACAATTTTTCTAATTTTACTTGACACTAAAAAGTAATTCACAACAGATGCAGTTGTCTTGTAACGTTGCCCAGAAGAAAGCTAGACGTCGTTTCTAGAGACCCTTGCCAAGTCTTTATTATTATGAATACATAAAGTATGGCCGGGAATTTATATTGAGTAGCACTCTGGGATTAGTTCTGCTTTCCAACGGCTCCTCGGTGTTTCAGAACCGGCGCGATCCACATCGGAGACCGGATCCTGGCCATCAACAGCAGCAGCTTGAAAGGGAAGCCCCTGAGTGAGGCCATCCACTTGCTGCAAATGGCGGGAGAGACTGTCACCTTGAAAATTAAGAAGCAGACAGATGGTGAGTGGGTTGAGAGCCACAGTCAAGAATTTCCAGTGCATTTCCTTCCCAAGAAGAATGGGCAAATGTCTGTATGTGCATTTCTAGGAAAATGAGTCTAGCCAGAGTGTTTATCTTTTTACTTAAATGTTTATGGCCCTGGCTGGTGTAGCTCAGTTGATTGGGTGTCATCTGTGCACCAAATGGTTGCTGGTTGGATTCCTGGTCAGGGCACATGCCCAGATTATGGCCTCAATCCCCAGTAGGGGGCGTATTGGAGGCAACCGATTGATGATTCTCTCTTATCATTGATGTTTCTATCTCTCTCTCCCTCTCCCTTCCTCTCTGTGAAATTAATAAAAATATCTTTTAAAAGCAATAAAAACTGTTTTAAAATTTAAACTTATTCTGATACTTAAACTTATTTCCTGTCTTTAAAGCTCAGTCAGCGTCAAGTCCCAAGAAATTCCCCATCCCCGGCCACTTGGGTGACCTGGGCGACATGGAGGAGGACTCCTCTCCAGCACAGAAGCCGGGCAAACTCTCCGACATGTACCCGTCCACCGTGCCCAGTGTGGACAGTGCTGTGGAGTCGTGGGATGGCTCTGGAATCGACGCCAGCTACGGGAATCAAGGTATGCCCTGGGCCTGAGGAAAGAGGCATTGCTGAAGCCCATGTTTCTCAAAGGTCCACCTTCTGCTCCACGAAAAGAACACCTTTCACTTATGTCTGCATCATTGTAACCGTATCGAATAAATGGCTAAGGGGTCCCACATTTCCCCCTTAATGTTGATAAGCCATGAACATTTATCAAACACTAGCAGGCCCCCCATTAGACCTACCAAAGTTCAAGTGTTCCATCCAGAGCATGTCCTTGCTGCATCGATTAATTCCGAGGGTAACCCTGCAACAGAGTGGTTCACTGAAGACAGCCCCATGTTCTTTCCTTGTCAGCAAAGATGGATTGGGGTGCGGACAAGGCACATGAGAGATTAGCCAGTGATCTCTTTATTCCTGCCTCCTCTGGCTTTTAAAAACAACTTGTAGGGATTTCCCCAAATACTCATTATTAGAGAGTTGTAATCATAATATATAAAAACATCTAATAGAGCCCTCTTTGCAGACATCACCTTCATGTAAACAAGTATAACCTAAGTTAAAAGTTAAAAGACAGTAACAGAAAGTAAACACAAATGTGTTAGACTGAATATGGAATATAAACCAAAAAGCTTCTTTTAAAAATCCGTTTCCCTCCCAGTGGTACATAACATCAAAAGAGAAGTATATAAAAAAATTCTTTGTACTTCATCTTGTCTGAGGCTTACCTTCTCTGTATTGCCTTGTACAAATTTTGGCTCCGAATCCCCTTCCTGCACTGGGGGTAAGCCAGCCCGAGGATGAAATAGATGAACAGTTTTGAGAACCCACGTTTGGGTGTGAGGGTTGCTGTGTAACTTGGTTAACTTTCGGGGAGAGCCTACATCCAGTTTGCTCTCTTCCTGGTTCTCCACGTTCTCTTCTCTCCACTTGCCTTTGCCTGTGTCACTCTCTGCCAAGTCCCTTGGAGAAAAAGGAAAATAAATATTTCAGAACTCTCAAGTAGTTGCTTGTTAGAGATGATATTCGAATTTGGTGGAAAAACATTTTGAACACCTCAAAATAGATTGGGGAATTTAGTTATCTGGCGGTTAATTTTTCCTAAGTCATAATGCCTTGAAACAAGTGAGTTGTGCCACCAAATAACAGGTATTCTCACTGCCTGAGAGGTCATAGGCCACCAGACGTGACTCTGACAAAGAGCACAAGCCGAGTTGTGTCAGCGTGGACTCTGAGGTTTATGTATTACTGTGTGTGTTTGTTGATCGCTTATTAATGTGGAGACTATTTTGCTACACCAAATTTTGTGAGCATGCTACTGACTTTAATGAATTCCACCCCACAAGGTGGGTGTGTAATAATTCAGCTTCCCCGTCCCTTTACACCATAGGATCAGCACCATGCACAGCATACTCAATAGAGGGCTTTCGCCTCATTAGTGAAAAGTGAAGAATCATTTATTATTTACAAAGCACTTGGAACATTTGAAATCCTAGGCGGGGAATAGTAGTCACAATGCTATTACATTTGGCATTTACCAATTAGAAATCTGTATGGGGTTGAAGAGAGATTCGAGAGAAGTAGGTAAAGGGGCAATCGGAACAGAATTGAAGTCTTGCAAGGTGATGAGAAAAAGAGTCACCAGACGGTATATTGGTAAAGCACGTTAGCGTTTACAAAGCACTTGCACAAAATTAATCTCAAGTGACTCCCATCACGGACACAGAAGACAACAGGCGTGTTGCTCACAGGATTTCAGTGTTGGGAGAGAATTTAGAAGTCAGCTCTCTGACATCCAGTGCAGCCCTTGGTGCGTGGCCAGCCTCCTGCAGGACCACCCTGCCTGGGCGGGGGCTGGAGCACCCCCAGAGACAGGGGCTACCTCACTGCTCTCCCTTCTCCACGAACGTAGTTCTGTCTCTGGGTCCTCAGCTGCATTGAGCGAAAATCCATCTGCCGGTAGCTCCCACCTATCAGTGCCAGTTCTGCCCTGGAGGTCATTCAGAACTACACGAAAGCCTCTTCCACGTGACAGCCCTTCAGATTCTCAAACCCAGCGATCGTGCCTCTTTCCGGTCTTTCTTTCTCTGAGCAAAATAGCCCCAGTTCCTCTACCTGTTCCTCGAGCAGCTTACTTTTGCGTATCTTCATCATCCTGGCAGCCTCTGAACATGTTCACATTTAACTCCATTCCTATTAAAGTGTAGCACTCAGAAAGGAAGTCAGGCAATCGCCTGACAGCCAGAGCGGTTCAGGGCTTTTACCTCCATCGCTGCAGACTGTAGAACCTATCAGTGCAGCCTCTCTGGATTTAAGAAGTTTGATGGTCACATCCTATCTGTCACTCATTTTGCACTTACTCTTTTCCAAGAACTCAAAGTCTGTTTTTCCCCCCCTTTACTTCTGATATTGGGTTAAACCAGTTAACTTTTCTAAAACAAGGCATAGAACCATATTTTCCCCCTGTTGACTATCATGTTGGGAGATGTGGACTCTCTCTCCCCCCTGTCCCTCCGGTCTCTCAGCTGACTCTACCATTTCCTAGGAAGACTGTACATTCTTGCTGCACCTGTCAGTCTACAGTGGTTGCTCATGTCCAATAGAATGTTGCACCTCTGTTGATTCCTGTGTCTCTGCAGCTACATTCCTTATTGTTATCTGCTTTTGTCCAAAATGTCAAGCTTGCCCCCGATTCATTCATTCAGCAAATAAGAAATGGCTGGCACAGCGTAAGGTCAGTGTAGGGGGCATACAATGTTGGGCAAAAGTATGTGGTCCTTGTTCTCATGGAAGAGGTTACCCAGCTGAAGGGCCAGGAGTGCAAAGCATTATGTAGCCAAAGAAAAGGGGGAAAGGATGGAGTAATCAAAGCCGGTAGAGAAAGAAGGAATGTGTTGGAAGAAGTCTCACGATGGGGTGACTCTCGATTCTAGAGGGTAGCTAGGGGGCAAACTCTTTCTAGTCAGCCTCTGGGTCCGATTCTCCCAGGCCCCGTGCTCTATATTCATGCCCTTCTGCCTTATCAGAACCGTACGCTTTTGCCCCGCTTGTCTTATTTATCCCTCCTTCTAACTCTGAGAAAACCTTACAGTTGCTTGCCTAAGATTTAGCAAAGGTCAGTCAATACAAGAGGAGATCTGTTGGCGCCTGGACTCTGTCACTCTGATAGACAGTGAGGGTCTTGTGATGTCTGTAATTATTGACTCTCAACTCAGGTAGTTACATTTCTGCCTTAACGTACCTTTAGATATTTCTCTCTTCTGAGTTCATTTCTTTCCAACGTTATGGATAATTGACAAGATTGCATATATTTTAAGTCTGCAATGTGATGATTTTACATACATATATATGTATATTGTGAAATGATTACCACCATGGAGTTGATTGGCATATTCATTACCTCACATAGCTACCGTGTGTGTGTGTGTGTGTGTGTGTGTGTGTGTGTGTGTGTGTGGTGTTAGAATATCTTAGCAATGGCTTTCTTAGCAAATTTAAAGAATATTACAAAATAGTATCATTAACTATAGTTGCCATGCTGTATGTTAAATCCCCAGAATGTATTCATCGTATCCTTAGATCTACATCTCTCTGTCTATTTCTCCTCTTCCCCAGCTCCCAGCAGCCATATTCTCCTCTTTGTTCCTATGAGTTTTGCTTCTTTTTTTTTTAATCTATTCATCTGACAAACACTTAGGTTGTTTCCATGTCTTGGCTGTTATAAATAATGCTAAAGTGACAACGGAGTGAATAGAATTTTTCAAGATACCAATTTCATTTATTTTGGATGTATATAGTCAGAAGTAGGATTGCTGAATCCTCGAGAGGTCATTTTTTATCATTTGTATTCTCTCGGGAGAAAAAATGTTTTTTCCTGGTTTTCCTGTGTATTTGCATACAATTAAGTAATCTCTTATTTAATTATTTTTATATTCCAGGTTTCTAGAATTATATCCTCAATATTGTTCCATATTTGGTGTATTTATGGGTTTTTTTCACTCTGATTCTATTGGTAATGGTTTATTTTTATTTAGTATTTTCCCCCCAAAAAACTGACTCTTGCATTTACTTATTAGTTCCACTCTGGTTTTTTAAAATAAATTTTTGCTTTTAATTTGATTAACTGTATTGTGTTCTTAGATTTTTTCTGTTTATAACTTGAATTGGGTGCATAATTCATTTGTTTCCATGCTTCCTTGTGGTTCTCATAGAGATGGTGATGACTAATAATAGAAACCAACATGGACCCCTAGGGATCCAAGTGTCCTTTAATGTGGCTAGGGGCCACAACATGGTCTGCACAGAGAGTAGCACAGAGCCAGACACTCAGCAGTATTTCCCCATGCTGGGGGGAAGGGGGAGGCTTTTTTTCTCTCTTCCATTTCTCTTCTGGTCTCTACAAGCTTATGTTTCACTCCTGGTATTGCCTTGCTTTGCCCAATTTTCCTGGCCCTCTTATATCTCTACTTTGATCTATTAGAGAGATGATGGTTTCTGTTTGTATTTTTTTAATTTTGAGGTGATATGTTTGGTTATATTTATCACTTACTCCACGGCAGCCATTTTCTCATGAGTATCTTTCATCTGCTGTTGCTTTGTTTTTCTGTTCTCTCTCTCTCTCTCTCTCTCTCTCTCTCTCTCTCTCTCTCTTTCCCCAGCCCCCTCTGATATTAACTTGGTGTACAGATTGCTCATCTTTTTTTAAATTTTTTTAAATATGTTTTATTGATTTTTTACAGAGAGGAAGAGAGAGGGATAGAGAGTTAAAAACATCGATGAGAGAGAATCATCGACCAGCTGCCTCTTGCACACCCCCTCCTGGGAATGTGCCCGCAACCAATGTACATGCCCTTGACCGGAATCGAACCCAGGACTTTCCAGTCCGCAGGCCGATGCTCTATCCACTGAGCCAAACCGGTCTCGGCTAATTTTTTTAATATATATTTTATTGATTTTTTACAGAGAGGAAAGGATAGGGATAGAGAGCTAGAAACATCGATGAGAGAGAAACATCGACCAGCCGCCTCCTGCACATCCCCTATCGGATGTGCCCACAACCAATGTACATGCCCTTGACTGGAATCGAACCTGAGACCTTTCAGTCCACATGCCGACGCTCTATCCACCAAGCCAAACCAGCTTCGGCAGATTGCTCATCTTTGAATGAGATGACTTCCTCCTGATTTGAAAATTTGCAAGAGGTTTTAAGACAGAAGAGCCCAAGCAGTGCTCCAGGCTAGCAAAACTTACCGTGTTCCCAGGATCGGTGATGAGTGCATTCCTCCTCTGCAGACTGCCAGCAGTGCAGGAGCCCTCTTTGCTAGCCCGCCTCGCAGATAGATTGCTTCCTGCAGCCTCTGGCACATCCTTGGGTGTTGTCTTTCAGCCCAGCTCCCCAGCTTTACCCTCGTGCCATGGCACTTCCTGCCCCAGTCGGTGCAGCCCTTAGAGCTCCAAACAAAGCATTTGGTCCCCAATTTGCTTCATTTGGTCCCTGATGTGGAGGCCTGGGCCTTCTCTGAAACCTCTGGCCATAGGTGTCTCCTCTTGGCTTCTTGACAGAATTCCCCATGCCCTGTTTGACTTTCACAGAATTTGGTAACATCTCTGGTGTATAATGGTTTGAGATTCTAGTATTGCCAAAGATGGGGTTCATGTTCATTTTTTTTAATCCCTTTTTTATTTGAGGTGATTTCTGAGAGAAAGGAGAGCAGCTCTGCCATTTTCAAACCACAGTCTCATCCAAACACCTTACATCATTCTTGGCAGGAATAATTACAAGTAGTTACACAAACATATGATTTGATTTTTCTCATTTTTAACAACATTGGGTCTTTAGGAAACAATTTGGCAAGGAATTCTCTGACTTGCTTTGCTAGACTAAAATTGGCTCCAAAAAATGAAGCAATGGCAGGAGCTACATCCTAAATTGTAGAGCTGAAGATTGAATTCTAAAACCGTTCTCCGACTTCAAACCTTATGAACATGACCCTTTGGTTAGTTCACTTTCCTAAAATAATACTGAGTGAGAATTAAGAGCTAAATGGAAGATGTTAATCTGCACAACACTGTGGCACTGAAAAACAGTTGCATAATATTAGAGTGTCAGAATTTTACAAATACCTGATGTATGGTTATCCTAAAAGTAAGTGTCATTACCAAGAGTCCATCAACTTTCAGAAGTACATATATTTGTGAAGACCTATTTTCCATTAAGCAAATGAATAGAACTTAGAACTTAACATTATTTTCAATGGGAGTAATATAGACTGAATCTTTTTCCTTGTATTAGTGTGTTTGGGCTGCAATAACAGAATGCCACAGACTGAGTGGCTCATGCAGGAGGCAACCAATCAATGTGACTCTCTCACATCAAAGTTCTCTCTCTCTCTCTCTCTCCTCCCCCTTCTACTTTCTCTGAAAATCAATAGAACGAAACATCCTCAGGTAAGGATTAACAACAAAAATATATATCAGCTAGGTTGGTTTCTCCTGAGGCATCGTCTCTCTCCTCGGTTTGCAAATGGCCATCTTCTCATTGGTCCTCACAATGGCCTTTCCTCTGTGTGTGTGCATCACTGGTATGCACGTATCTACATTTCTTCTTATAAGGACACCAATCAGATTGGACTATGGCCCCACCTGTATGACCTCATTTAACTTATCTTTTTAAAGGCTCTATCTGCAAACATTGGGGGTGAGGGCTTCAACAAATGAATTTGGGAGGGATACAATTAGTCCATAACATACCTAACATTATGATGCAAAGTATAAAACCAGATATGAAAACCTAGATGTGAAAAAAAGAGAAAGAGAGAGAGAGAAAGAGAGGGAAAGAAGGAAAGGAAAGGAAAGATGGAAGGGAATAAGAAGGGAAGAAAAAAGAAAAGGTTTTCATCCTATCTAAAAGAGAGGGAATATACTAATTGACTGCCATGCCGGCCGACTGAGGAACCACCCCCTCCAGTGCATGGATTTTTATGTACTGCGCCTCTAGTTTTAAATAGAAAGACTGATTACCTAGGAAGTAAATTTTAGAACTGTTATCTTTCAATGTGTTTCTCTTATCAATTTTGAAATTAAAATCTAGTTTCCAATGCCATGCTTATATTTTAATTTCATGTATTTGTACCATCGTTCAGTTAAAACAAAGTCTATATTTCTAGCAGTTGATTCTTCCCACACCTGGGCTGCCTCATTTACTTCATTTCTTCTGTGAACTTTAAGTTCGATTTCTGGTGTAAAAGGATATTCCTCCGGGCCTGCTAACTTTTTCTCAACCAAGGCAACCAGCTGGCCTCTACAGGAACTTAATTTCCACCTATTTTAAGTCATAACAACATCATCCACCTGCATCAGTTAGGGGTTGAATTCACCTCCAAATAAAATACACCTGAAATGTTGGTATTTAAACAAGACGCAGGGTTGCTTTTCTCCCACCATAATAAAGAGCCTGGAGGAGGCAGGTACCCCGTGGTACCATTAGGACCAGGCATCTTCCTACCTTCTGCTAGCTTAACATCTCATGTGTCTGCATGGTACTGCCTTTGTTGTAAACTTTCATCAGGCCTGAAATATTTACTTCCTCATCACCTATGCTGAGTATCTTACCACTTCATATTACTATCAATGATTCCTAGAAAACTAAATCTAATACTGCCACTCCCTCTAAGAAAAATTCTCTTGGTGTTTCTCTATTATTTTAAGATAAAGTCAAAGGTCCTTAGCTTAAACACAGAGTCCTGCACATGTGGCGTGGCTCAGTGGTTGAGCATCAACCTATGAACCAGGAGTTTATGGTTCAATTCCTGATCAGGGCACATGCCTAGGTTTCAGGCTTGGTCCCCAGTGTGGGCCGTGCAGGAGGCAGCTGATCAATGATTCACTCTTGTCCTTGATGTTTCTCTCTCTCTCTCTCTCTCTCTCTCTCTCTCTCTCTCTCTCTCTCTCTCCCTCTCACTCTTCCTCTCTGAAATCAATATCTATACTAATAAAAGAGTAATATGCAAATTGATCAGGATGCCCTCACAGTAACAGCCAAAAAGCAGGCTGCATGGGGCAACAAGCCTGACAGGCGGGTTATCGAGAGACAACCAGACGACTGACCAGCAGGCTGTGTGAGGTGACCATGGGGGGGGGGGTGATCAGGCTGGAGTGGGGGTTGCAGATAGGGGTGATCAGGCAGACAGGTGCACAGTTAGGAGCTAGCGGTCACAGATTGTGAGAGGGATGTCTGACTTCTGGTTTTGGCCCAGCCCCAAGGAGTCCCGGATTAGAGAGGGTCCAGGCTGGGCTGAGGGGACCCCCTCTCACCCTATGCACAAATTTCATGCACCAGGTCTCTAGTATATATATATATATATAATAAACCACGGAGTCCTTCAACTATTTTAACAGTTTCATGGCCTGGTACTTCATTGCAATACCGTCTTTGCACACATTCTGAACATCTCAGTGCTCGCTAAACAAGATGTGGTCCTTGGTACCTTCATAGCTCTAGGTGTTTTGATGTAATAATCCACCTCTTCCTTTATCAGTTGCAAAACAGTTGAAAAAATAGAAATTGGGAGTCAGCTATAGATTAAAATAACTTTTTGTTCATTTTATTTTTCCTAGGAAAGCTAGATTGGCTGCACAGCCAGAATTAGGATTGTTATTTCCCTACCCCTACCCCTACCCCAAGTCTAGACACTGACATTAGGATGGTTATTTCCCTATCCCCAAACCCAAGTCTAGACACTGAGACTTAGATGAGGGGGAAGTCAGTCCACAAAGCAAACCATTGAAATTGGTAGAGTTGAACAGAACTTAAAATTCTAACATTAGTGTCTTAGATCATAAAGAAGTAAGCATTTCAGGGCTGGTATAAAATTCACAGCATCCATATTCTTGAGTATGTATTCTCTAGCGCCCAGCTTCCATCCTTAGGTTTGGGCCCAAGGGTCCATCACAGGATCCAAGATGGTTATTGGGGCTCCAGCCATTTCATCAACATTCTAGGCAGCAGGACAAAGAGTTGTAAGGAACCTTCCAGAAGTTCCATTTAGATATCATTGGCCAGACTGTTTTACATAGTTAGCCCAACTTAGAGAAAGGCTAGGAGAGAGATAGTCTTATCCTGAACAGTAATATGTCCATCCCAAAACTGGTATTCCACTACTAAGAATAAAAAGGGAAAAATGGGTGTTTTGATAGTCACAGTCAGCTAACGGCCTGGTCTTGGTCTCCCTGCCCCCCTCTGAGCTCAGAGAGCCCAGGAGTGGGACCCAGTTTTATTGTGTCCCAGAGCAGCAGCCACGGGAGAGAATGAATCCAAAGAAAGCCAAGAGGGGTCAAGTGTACACACCTAGTGCTCTTCCCCAAGACTCGACAATTAGGTAACCACAGTTCCTCCTGTGGGAGGAGCAAGTACAGGTAGTGAGAGGGATGTTCTTGGAATATTCCTGGAATGTGGTCCCTGATTGGAAGTGAAGCAAAAGAAGCTTGCTGATGGAACATGAGGGCAGGGAGTAGGTTTTACCCTAACTGTGCCTTCCCCAGCCTCTCCTGCTGGGCTTATACTGCCTTACCCAATACCCCTCCCATAGAGGCCAGCTCACCCTCCAACTCCAAGCTCAATGTCACCTTTCTATGGCACCGTTCATGACCCACATTCCCACCCCCACACAGGTCTCATTCTTGCAATCAGTGTGTTCAGACTAAAAAGATAGCACTTTGTGCTGTTAGAATGCTTATTTCCATGACTGTGTCTCCTCTCACTACCATGCATATTCTAAGCCGTGCAGTTGAGAGTGTCTTTGCATTTCAGCTCCTCATACAGTACCTGACCTTTGGGAGACACTAGAACACGTACTGAATGAGTGATGTTGAGGCTCTCCTCCCTGCTTGCTCTCCCTTTCATAGTCAGAAAACTGAGATCTTGAGACATTGAATGGCATAGTAAATAATAAAAGTCATGGACATCTATGATCATGAAAACCTCATTGTGTTCTGGGCACTTTCATAAGTGTTCATATACCTTCTCCTTAATTTTCACACCGGCCTGGTGATACATGTGTCATTGTCCCCGAGGTGAGTGGCCAAGCCCCCAGGGTGAGAAAGTAGCAAAGCTGGGATTTGAACCCAGGACTTTTCTTACTTTAGTCCTATGCCAGCATAGAGTGGACCAGGCCCCAGGCTTCTGGGTCTACACCTGACTTGAAGGTATTCAGTTTTATCCCCTTTTCATGCCCTGCTTTTCTGTAGTGCAATAATGATTAAATAGTGCTTATGAAGACAAGGCATTCTTGTTATAGATACATGTGCCCACCAGTGTGGTGTTTGTCTAGTGACGATGCTGCACACCTGCTCATCCTACCCTAGTTGGTTTGGCTTGGTGAATAGAGCATCGGCCTGTGAATTGAAGGGTCCCAGATTCGATTCTAGTTGAGGGCACATGCCTGGATTGTGGGCTTGATCCCCAGTAGGGGGCATACAAGAGGCAGCCAATCAATGATTCTCTCTCATTGTTGATGTTTCTATCTCTCTCTCCCTCCCACTCCTTTCCTCTCTAAAGTCAATAAAAAATATTTAAAAAAAAAAAAAAGAATTAATTTGCCCAGTTGAAAACCTGTTGGAATTTCCCTGGGGAACAGAATGGTCCTGTGGGTTAGTGCTGATCAGAAAGGGTAACTCTTGGAGGACACCACCACACAGCATTCAGTTCTCAGCAGGTGTAAGCTGGTTGAGGCAAGTACAGGCTTCTCCTAACACTTTTTGTATCATAAAAAGTGAGACTTCCTGTACCTGGTGGCTGGGTGGTTGGTCAGAAGGAGGAAACAGAGTACCTGTCAGAGGAGCCAGGAGAGATGCAGTGTTGCTGGTCACTCCCCTTCTAGAAGGGACTCACGTGTGTCCCCTTCGTCCACCACTTCTGACAGAAAACTGCACATCACACAAGATCTCTTCCCAAGTGGCTAGCCACACTCCTGCAGTTATCCAGGAAAGCAAATGGGATATTGAACTGTAGATCTCTCCCGGGCTCTGAGGACTGGTAATCCTTGGTGTCCTAAAGCAGAAGGTTTGTGAATGCTCCACCCTGTGGCGGTGGGCACTCTCTGCTCTCCTAAGATCAGATCCTGTCATCAGAGCATTGTCTTCTGGACATCCTGCTTTCTCCCACTGTATCCCAGAGGAATGATGGTGCTGTGCCATCTGACAAGGGGAGGGGACATGAATGAGAACGACAAAGCAGGGGTGCCATGGAGACAGTCATCTCCCATGGTCCGGTCATTGAACAGGATGTGAAAATAGGCTGAGGCCTATTTGCTATATTAAGTGGGATTTTGTTGTTGTTGTTTGTGTGGTTTTTCTAAAATATACATTTATTGATTTCTAAAAGTAAGGGAGAGGGAGAGAGAGATAGAAACATCAACATGAGAGAGAGTCATTGATGGGCTGCCTCCTGCACGTCCCACCCTGGGGATCAAGCCCGCAACCCAGGCATGTGCACTGACTGGAATTTGAACCATGACCTCCTGGTTCATAGGTCGACACTCAACCATTGTGCCATACCAGCTTGGCTATGAAGTGTTTTTAAACACAGTAAGAAACCCATGTTTTATTGCAACCCAGTACACACATGTAAACACACACACAACAGGTCACAATCTGAAGGGTGAAGGGCGCTGTGGTGGGTAAAGCACAAGCTGTAGAGTCCGACCTGCAATGAGCCCCTGCTCTCCCCCTGAACCTCTAGAGCAGTGTTTCCCAAGCTTTTTATTTGTTTCCCAAATTATAGTGTTTCCCAAATTATAGAAGTGTACCCCTTCTATAATTTTCATAACACTGAGTACCCCTCTTCAAAAAACAAAATGGATGTATGTTAATAACAATCAAAATATATTTATTTTTTCTTTTTTTGGTACATACACAAATTAATAATAAATGAAAAATAAAATTATTCATAATAAAATATAAATAGAAGTTATATTATAAATAACATTTATTTGCACACCGGACCATCTCACGCCTCACAGGACTGTCTTGACTTGACTCATGAGAATGTAGAATTAGGCGCAACTAAGTAAGGTGCAGTGCATATCCCCACCGAACTCCGGTGCAATGCATACCCCCACCAAACTCTTCCCGTACCCCCACCAAACTCTACCTGGGGGTACTCATACCACACTTTGGGAAACACTGCCCTAGAGGAATTTTGAAAATCTGCAGAACCCATCACACATTGACAGCTGCCATCTAAAGGTTTTCCTCCCCAATTTAAATACCTGCAAAAACTAGAATTTCCCTGTTTACTGCAAATAGGCTAGAATACATTTTGTCAAAGTACAGAGCCCAAAATTTAGCTCGATTCTAAGACAATGTTCATTATATAAGCTAATTGCCAAAAATATCCCCTACTGTCTCACCCATCAAGCTAATCAGACTTAATTCCTCATCAGAGAGGAAGTCAATCTTCATTTGCAATTCACATGAACGTACCAAAACACCAACCACCCAACACTGCTGACCTCTGACTCTGAGATGCAGAGGCAGATGGATCGGAGAGGGTCAAAGCCTGGCCCTGAGTCTGTTTGGTTGACATAAAGCTCTGCTCCTCAGAGACCTTCCCTCAGGAGTGAGCCTTACTCTCTCTCTCTTTCTTTTTTTTTAAGTGTTTTAATTGATTTCAGGGAGGAAGGGAGAGGGAAAAAGAGAAACATTAATGCTGATAGAGAACCATTGATTGGCTACCTCCTTCACAACCCCTACTGGGAATCAAGCCTGCTTCCCTGGCATGGGCCGTGACTGGGAGTTGAGCCATGACCTCCTGGTTCATAGGTCCATGCTCAACCACTGAGCCACACCAGCAGGGTGCAGGACCTATGAACTATTGAAAAGTCTTTTCCAATTACCTCTAGATTATTTCTATCCCAGGCCCAAGCTCCTTCAAAGGCTTGAGGTGGATGATAAATGTCATTCCTTTGTAAAGAGGCAGAAAACAACTGTGAGAGGAGAGGAAGAGAGAGAGCTGGGGGACCTCAGACTCCTGGTGCTTTCTCAGCCAAGTGAGTTTTGGGGAGACGTGTACGTGCAACTTGATGATCTGAAAGCTGACTCTCCCAAATGTGTGACCGGAACCCCCAAGAAATGACGCAAGTAGTCCTAGATCCTTGAACCACTGTTCCGAGTCTTTAATATCCTCAGCTGTAAAATGCAAATAGTGATAGTACCTACTTTGAAAGAGGGTTCAAAAGAATACATAAAGGCTATCTATACAAAGAAAGCCTGTAATGAAGCTCTGGGTGCAGAATAAGTACCCCCTTTGTGCTCGCTGTTGTTATGGCTGTCGCTGTTGTTCTTCGACCCCTCTGCTTGCTAACAGTGACGTTTCCCATTGAATTAAGAAATCCTCAGGCCCATCCCTAACATTTGTGACCATAGCCCATATATCCAAGCTCCGTCCACGCTCCTGCAGCTAGCAGCCCCTTTGGCCACTTCTTGGGGCTGGAACCTACATCGGGTGGCACATTCCCCTCTCAGAAGGTCACACTTGGGTAAGAAGCCCTCACATAGCTCGGAGGTTGTCTGGGCATGAAATTCAGGATTCTGAACTTCTGGAACTTGCTCTGCAAGGGGTTGCATATAAGTCTGCTGGGCATAAGCCCTGGCCCGATAGATTTCTTGCCCATGGAGTAAGGCAGGAGATACATAAAGCACAAGCCCAGCGCAGCGGCCCCTCCTGCTTGGGTCTAAAGGTCTTCCCTCATGGATGTTATTAAATCGATTGGCTCATGTGTGTGGATGTGTTTTAAATGTAAGACTTCAGTGTTATCTCGATGGCCTTTAAGATCCCAAATGCCGTGAAGGTCAACCCCCTTGAACAAACGAGTGGAAACCACAGAAAAAGACGAATTGGTGAACAGACCTCGCGGGAGGTGCTCAGGGCCAGAAGCGAACGCCTTGTCTTTGGTTTCAGGCCCCGGCTTTCAGGCCTCGGGATACAACTTCAACACCTATGACTGGAGGAGCGCGAAGCAGCGAGGCAGCTTGTCCCCGGTCACCAAGCCCCGGAGCCAGACTTACCCAGACGTGGGGCTGAGCAACGAAGACTGGGACCGCTCCACGGTCAGCGGGTAAGGCTCCTCCCCCGTGGCCCTGTCCCGGCTGCTTTCTGTTTGGGGGGCCAGGTCTGAACCTCTCTACATCCATTGGCACATGTTTGCAACATTGGCTTCTGGAAGCTGCTAGAATCGGGCATGCCAGCCTCGTGGCAGGATTCTAATATTTGTGCCTGCCCAGTGGGAGCCGGGGCACCACCGCACAGCAGGGCAAGCGCTGTGTCCCCTAAAGAAAACAGCAGCACGAGGGGGAAATCTACTTCTAAACACGGTGGCCTCACTCTGTGATGTAATGTAAATACCTGTGTTTTCCGATGTCTCCACCCACAGGTTGAGAACTGCTGGCAGGGTCTCCTAAGACCATCGGAAAACACAGATATTTACATTATGATTCATTAACAGTAGCAAAATTACAGTTATGAAGTAGCAACGAAAATAATTTTATGGTTGGGGGTCACCATAACATGAGGAACTGTACCAAAGGGTCACGGCATTAGAAAGGTTGAGAGCCACTGATGTAAAAGGTAGTTTCACATCAACTTTTATTTTTTTAAATGGTACACCTAGAGTCCCATATTTTCCGCTAAGATATATTTTAGCATTGTGTCCCTTACCAAAATACTTGAAGGAAATTTATAAAAAATGATAGCACTTACTCAATCTGCACCAGTGATTTTCAACCCTTTGCATCTCGTGGAACACATCAATTAATTAACTAAAATTCCTTGGCACCCCAAAAAATATATATTTTGCTGATCTGACCCCCCCCCCCAAAAAAAAGGTGTCATTCTGATTTGGCTATGGTTGTGTTGGCTGTTGCCATTTTGTCTTTGACAATCTAAGGCAAAAGAGGTCAGTGCCCCTGACTAAATAGGGTTAAGAATTCTTGCAGCAGACTGGCTGAAAAATCACTGACCTACACTGTGTTTCCCATAACGTGGGAAACCATTTTCTCTCTTAGAGAAAAGTCTGACTTCTTCTTCCCCAGCAGCTATAATGGCTGGAAGATATTCCCGCCCAAGCGCCACGTTAATGCAGCTCATTGGGCAGTGGCCGCGAGCACTCTGAAGTTCCGTGAGCAAGACCAGGGGCCTCTTTCATTCTAGCCTTTCCTGAAGGGACCTCACGCCCAGCCAGTTCTATTTATTTGGAGGCCGCAGTGAGAAGAAAGCCAAAACCAAAAATGCATCCGGGGTTTTTGCGTGTGAGAGATGAAGGAGTGAGATTCTGGATATAGGGGGAGGAAAAAAACAAATCTGGCAGCATCGCGGTAACCCAGGCTGTGTCTTTCGGTGGCAGTTTCACCACGGGCGCTCCGGACGGCGCGGAGGCGGAGCAGGAGGAGAACTTCTGGTCCCAGGCGCTGGAGGACCTGGAGACGTGCGGGCAGTCGGGGATCCTGCGAGAGCTTGAGGTAGCCTCGGCCCTGCTCCTTACTTTGGCTGTTTCTACATTCATTATTTTTGGTCCTTCTGGGTTGGCCTTTATCACGCCAGTTCATTTAAAAAGCTTTAACCCCTTTCCACAGGAGAAAGCCGACAGGCGTGTGTCTTTGAGAAACATGACTCTCTTGGTAGCTACCCTTTCTGTTTCTATTTTCTGCTTGTGAAGCTGCCTCCCCTGCCCTCCTTGCCTTCCGGACAGCAATTTGATTTGATACGATGCCGTTAAAAATATGTTGATTTCCCCATTTTCACCCCCTTCCCTCCCCAACCTGAGCTGACTGACTTGTGGCTTCTGCCGGTGCTCCCTGCTAACCCTGACTGTCCCTGTTTGCCACCCAGAGGCAGCTCCGCCTCCCAGCAAGTGGCCCATCTCATCCCCTTAGTCGCTTTAGAAAGGTTTCTTTGGCATGTTTTCATTTGTACCCGGTATAGACATTAATTTGATCCTGAAGCGGAACATAAGAGGAAATTGTATTTTCTCTTCTTTTGTCCTCTCAAATGGATGGCGATGCAGCTGGTGCAAAAAGGCCAGTCTGTGGGTTAAGCAGCCAGAATGCCACGCAGTGCTTTGCTGCTCTTTGCAAAATTCTGATCCCACATTAACTTAGCGCGCACGTGAGGAGTGGCGGCGAGATGGAGTGTCATAGCTGAGCTCCAGCCGAAGTCCTTTAATCAAAGCCATGAATTTGCTGACACATTCACGCTTCGGTCTGGGGAGTCCTGGACTATTTCCTTTTATGTTCTTTTAAACTGTCTAAGCTGTTAAAAAAAAATAAAGTGGCAACAGTTTCATTTTTATTTTTATGTCATACGAGGTCCCCATAAGGAATGTGAATGGCAAAACCGGGCGGAACTCTTGCAATTTTAAAATGATGACTCATCTTCCTATTTATTTTGCTTCTCAGTTGCATGTGTGGATATTTTGGTGTGAATCTGCAAAGAGAATTGAAAACAAAAATATTAATTTGAATTTATAAACATCATAGTATTACCTGGCATGAATTTCAGCTTCCGCGCATGGTTAAAGGATCTGGAGATGGATAATCCGATAAAATTTGAATATATTAAAAATGGTAGCAATTAATTCCTTTTCGTGCAACTTTCCAAAAGTGCAGAATGCTTAAGCGTCCGCTGGCTTATTTAAACTTTTACCACTTCCTACAGGGGCCCAAACTGAGCGATGAGTTCATTTTAAACAAAGCAACCAAGCCATCAACTTGGACTAAAGACCTTCTGAGAATGTGCCCTTGCTCCTGTCAGAACCCTTTCTAGACCGGTTTATAATGTCTGCATGCCTAAGGCTTATCAAAGCAAACTTACTTCCCAGTTGCAGTGATTAAGTATTTTATTTCCAACACGTTTTCTGTTGATCCCACGAAAAAAAAATGAATGTAAAAATTAGATGTTAATAAAAGCAAATAACTAGTGAATTGGGATGTTACCAGTTTCAGTTTCTAGTCTAAGTAGGCAAAAACAGCCAGAGAGCTGTCACAGTCGATTAAACAACAACAAAAAATGATACATGTGAGTTAAGTACCATAAAATAAAAGGATGTCCCAGGACACCCATAAAGCTGGTCACTGAAAAGTTTTATTTGGAAAGGAATATATCTGAAATAAACCAAAATATGGATAATTCATACTGGTTTAAATATTAGGGTTTACTCAAATAAAAAGGTCAGTTTTTATATGTTTCAACCTTATATTTGGCTGAGAAGCTACACACCCTGGTCGTCAAGAATAAAGTCTGGAGTCAGATTGCTAAGGTTGCAATCCAAGACAACCAAGTGGGCAAGTTGCTTAACTTGTCCAGGCATCCCTTGCCTTAACTGAAATGGGAAGATATAATAATTATGATATTCTAGATACACACATGTATGTAAGTGGTATTTAGCACATGTTAATGTTCAGTGACCAGGAAGGTTTTTTCTCACATTTACTTTTTCAAAATTATCATTTAAAAACTGATCTAGTTAGGATATTAGTAAGATTATTTTATTTCCTTCTCAACAGAGATGTAGATATGTGCACAAGGGCACTAAAATTTGGCTGCCATGCAGTGATCTTGTTGGAGGTATATTTATAGTTGGACACCAGGTGAATTTGGAATTATAAAACCTTAGATAAAAATGAAAACTCTACCCACTTTGCAGCGTTTCCTCCTGATGTATAATTTTAGGTAGTGCCCTTGGCTCATTTACTACCTATGTTGCCTCGAGTAAGTCACCTTCTTTGGGCCTCAGTTTCCTCATCTGTAAATTAGAAGGAATAATAGTGTTTCTTTCATACAGTTGTTGTGAGGCTTCAATGGGTGAATGCATTCAAAGGACTCAACAGGTCCTTCTGCTGCTTTTAGCATCAGTGTTCCAATAAACCACTACGTGGAATTGCAGCCAGCAACACAGCATATGGAACCTGTTTTCTGTTCCCAGGATTTCCGGCAGAGTCACCAATTTTACTTTACCTTCACATAGCCATCATTGGAGGAACATAGGCATATTTTCAGAATTTCAGCATCCTCCCAATGCGAGAAAGGGGAATCTCCAATACGATTCTGTTTTCAAGGGCTCTTTTTCTTCCCCTCTGTGACTCGGTCATTTTGGGGAACTAATCTTCAAGGCTTGCTATTCCTAGTGTATTCCCTAGAGCACATATTTGAAACTGGAACTGGTAACATCCAAAATCACTGGTAAAATCCGATCCTGGTGCCGCAGCTTCTGCACAAGGGCTGAATCCAAGTAGCATAATAAATCATTACTCTTTACCCTCTCTCGGGATCTTACACAAACGCCATTTCTAAGAAACAAATGATGTGGAGACCTAGCTGATCTAGAAGCTGGGCCAGTGGCCAAAGGAAAGACAATAGACAAGGAGCTTCCAGTAGGAGCTCTTGTCCTCGTACCAATAGCTCCATTTTAGCCATTGTTTTTCCCAGGTGGGATCAGAGGCAGCATTGCAAGTAGAGGCGGCCTGGTCTCCAATGCGAAGTTCTTAGCTCATTTCTGCAAGACACATTGAAGGTTGCCTCATGAATCCCATTGTTAGAGCCCACTCAGTGGAAAGTTAATGCTTAAAAATGTAGTTTACAGTAAGCAAATGTTAGAGCTTTTCAATTTGCCTCAGAACTGCCAGGGGTGGTATCTGATTAAATAAACCCAGCAGCTTAAGCACTTAAATTGGATTTGAGATGCGCATTATAAATGGCACTTACAAAGCATTTTTTCCAGATTTTCGTACTTCAGTGACTTTATCCATCCTTCAGTCTTTGGTTATGCCCTGAAGACACTGTATTTTGACTGGGCAGAGGCAGAAATGTGCTTAATGTTGAGCAACCAAACCCTTCCCTTCCTACGTCCATGGCTTAATTGTTTCTGAAAATTGTCAATGCCGCAGGCAACGATCATGTCGGGGAGCACGATGAGTTTGAATCACGAGGCCCCAACACCTCGCAGTCAGCTGGGGCGACAGGCCAGCTTCCAGGAACGGAGCAGCCCGCGGCCACACTATAGCCAAACAACTCGGAGCAACACCCTGCCCTCGGAGGTGGGCAGGAAGTCCGTCCCCCTGAGGAAAACGAAACAGGAAATAAAGGAGATCATGTCCCCAACACCGGTGGAGCTGCACAAGGTCAGGAAGCTTTCTTCTCTTCCCTTGGGGTCACCCTTAGTAGCCATTGTGCATAGCCTGACGCAAGCAGGATAATGACCTTGCACTTGAGTCTCAGCTAGGCAAGGAAGCCAGGGCTTAAAGGTAGATCGGCAGAGAATTTGTTTGTTCTCCCAACATTTCAAGCAATGAATTAATAAAAACGTGTGTTTGTGGCCAAAAATCTTCTCACGAAAGTTCAAGACTCCAGTGTCACGTGGAGCTTTGATGATTGGTCTATTATTCCAGATTCACGGGGAAGGGCAGGAAGGATTTTCCAAAATATACATGCTCCTAGCTTCACTCAAAAGTGGTTTCCGGTGTAATGTGGGAAGGCTTAATCCTTAACTGCGGACTTATCAGTAGCTGGCTACATTATTTGAGGGATGTGAAGTTGTCTTCAAGAGGATTTAGATGTCTTGGGTTTGGAAAGGGTGAAAGAAAACCCACATGGCACACAGAGCTGAACTTGAGCGGCCGGCAGAGTTTAAGGTGTATGTATGTGAGTGGCAGTGTTTGTGGAAGCACTGTCACGTACGACTGTGGTAGAGAGGTGTCTCTGGTTTTCTTTTGTAGAACTAATGCTTTGTTTTTGCTAATACAGAAGGATACTTACAATCTCACTCCATTTTTCTTGAGAGCCAAATCCCTCTCTGTGGTCAATAATCTAGTAACTAAGGATTATTTATATCTTACCCAGAAGATGAAATACATGTCAGATTAAAAGGAGGTGTCAGGCCATCCACTTCTTTTTATCTCTAAAGACTTCAGTTTCCTTAACCACCTATTAAAAGTAGCTATTTCTTTTACAGCCAACAGAGCATATGGTGAAAGAAAGGACTTTGTGGAAAGTTGGGTTCTGGACTTGGTATTCCATTCACTTAAAGAATCTTGTTGTGAATCTTCAGCAAGCACCTAGTCTAATGGGGAGACATTCTGGGAGACGGCGGGAAGATGGTGGGATAGGTACAATGACAGAAGCAAGACCGGACTGCCTCGGAGGACAGAGGGTGACCCTTCCCACTACAGAGGAATGGGAAAGGCTTCCTAGGAGCAGGTGTTGCCTCTGCAGGAAAGTGGAGCGTGGGGTGGAAGAGTGGGAAACATTCTAAGTACAGAAAAAAGCATGTGCAGAGGATGCCAAGACTGTGATGTGCTGAGGGGATGAGAATATCCCAACATACCACCCGAGCCTTGAATTGGAGCCTGTGCCTTATGAGGAGCTGCAGAACTTGACAGAAGAGCAAAGGAGTTTCTGACATTTTAGGGTAGTGATCCAGGGATAGCCCATACCACACATTAGGTTGTTTATCCAGGTGCCCTGAAAGGATGTGTCTGTTCGGTGCTCACCGGCCTTCACCCCCTCTCACACGTCCTAACACACTGAGGACGGACAGCACCATAGGGGGGATGAAGGCCTCACAGGGGTCTCCAGTTGCAGAAGCTGCATAGTCAGTGCTAATTCTGCTGCATCGGGAAGAGGGTTGGCCCCTCCTAATGCCCTCCCCTCTTGCCCTCTTCTCTAAATCTCCGTGCCCAGGCAGAGTAGAGCACGCCTCTGACCAGCTGCCCTCAGCACCGAGGGAAAGGACACCAACCTGTATGTAGTGCCTACTGTGTGCTCATGTCACCGGTGTACACCCCTCCCATAGCCCTCCTGAGCAGATATTTACTGTCCCCATCTATACAGGGAAACATCAGGTACAAAATAGAGTCACTTCTCTTCTGGAGTGAAGAGTCTCCTCCCGGGAAAAGTATCGATAGCCCAGCTATACCAAAGGCCCACCTCCCCTCTCCTCCGACACTGGCTGCATTTAGCACACATGTGATGGTGAATTGGATGTGCAGATTGTTACAGTTGATGTCACAACATGGATGGCTGTGCTGAAAACAGATCCTGTTAAAAGTTTTTCATGCAGTGCGTGGCCGGGAAGGACTGGCTGAAACCGCGTCGGTGCGTGGATCAGGAGGCCGGGCCGTCACAGACACGGTGGGCCAGCTTAACCTAATCAATCAATGCGCTTCACTTCAGTGCATTTCCCTCATAGCTTCCCTTCCTTCTGAGCTGACCTCACACTAAGTAAGACTGAAAAGTAGACAGTGGCTGGGCATCACTTGACACCGAATATGACCTGGTGACGTGGCGGGACCTGCTGCCCGACTGTGCGGGATTCTCAGAGTGGTTTTTTGCTCACATCTCAGGCCTCGCTTCTTTGCTAAGTGACTTCAGTTGCTCTGATGGGCCATCCACATGATGGTTGTGACACCTTCCGTGTTGCAGTGGTTGGGAGGGGAACCGGTCAGGAGAAGTCACTTCGCTCAGAACCAAGACCTTTGCCTCGAGATGCCTTTTGAACTCTGGACAATTGGCCGAGACCTTGGATTTAAAAAGCACAGTGACCTGTTGACAGGCCTGAGTGATCCTTCGTTGGGTACCACCAGGCTGCACCAAACCTTTGTGAAAAGTGCTCTCGTGTGATGGTGTAGAGAAGGGGCCGGGGAATTAGAAACACACCCCTCCCTCAAGTTGAACACTCCCCCAAGATGGAGAACCCAGCCTGACAGAGAGTGAGAGCTGGTTTTCCGTTCTCAGAGCTCCTTGGGTGCACTTGCTAAGTGGACCCAGTGGAGGAATTCCCCAGGAGCTGGGAAGAGCCGAGCGAGAGGCTGGGGTTGTGTTCTTTCCGGGGGCCATACTTCTCATGGCCGCTGGCACTTGGAAAGCTGTCCCCGTGAGAACAGTGTGGGCCGTTCCTGTCCAGGCCAGTCCCTTACTGTTGCTAGAAGCTGACCAGGAGGTAGCAGTGGTTCTGGCACCAGCTGTGGGTGTGAGCGGGGCCAGCACTGGCAGTGGGTGCAAACAGGGCCATTGCTGACAGCGGGTGCAGGAGGCGACTGCCAGCCCCAATTGCCCCCCAGGAGCAGGGGGAGGTAGAGAAGTCCTGAGGGGCAATCGAGGCTGGCAGCTGCCACTCTCACCCACTGACAGCGCTGAGCAAACAGTGCTGGCTCCAGATGCCAGCACCAGGCGCAAGCAGTGGGAGGGACCACAACATGTGGGAGCAAAGAATTTTCAGTAACCACCAGAGGCTCACTCCGATGACAGCGACCAGTACCCCACCTTGGTCTGGTGCCCCTGCTCACCTGCTCCACCATCTGCCATGGCTGATGTCCACCATGTGTGCTCCCTGGTGGTCATAGCAACCAGTTGTCCATTTGTTCGGTTGTTTGGTTGTTCCACCATTTGATCTATTTGAATATTAGGGTTTTATATATATATATATATATATATATATATATATATATATATATATACATTTTCATATTCTCAGGCTATGGGGGGGGGAAGAATGTGGGAGTAAAATTTCCAATTTAGAATAAATATGCTCAGTAACTTACAGAAAATAAAGCAAAGCCTTTGAGGTTAACTTTTCCAATGAAAAAGAATAATTTTCATCTTCACCAGACAGAAGTTGCTTTGCATCCTATCACTCTGAGTCTAAGCCAGCCTCGGGCAAACTACGGCCCGTCCGGCTGTTCTATCTGGCTCACGGAGCTGAAAGAGCAGAAAACTCTCTTGCTCTCCCCTCCGCTCCTTCACCAGCAGCCCAAGATGAGAGTGCCAGCATGGTCAGGTTGCTTTTGTTCTGGCCCTC
This sequence comes from Vespertilio murinus, assembly GCA_963924515.1. Lineage (NCBI taxonomy): Eukaryota > Metazoa > Chordata > Mammalia > Chiroptera > Vespertilionidae > Vespertilio > Vespertilio murinus. The sequence continues at coordinate 137,451,998 of OZ004707.1, forward strand.
CGGTCCAGTTTAAGAACCCATTGTGGCCCTCGAGTCAAAAAGTTTGCCCTCCCCTGGTCTAAGCTCTGGTCTGAGCAATAGAACTGGTAAGTCAAACAGAGTTGCCAACTCCTAGACACAGATGGCCATTGGGCAAGCTTGTTAGACAGTGTGTGTGGGAGGTGTGCCTTATTTCTCACTTTTTAACCATGTGTCTTCTCCCTCCATCCCGGATCCACCACCACCCCTCTTCAGAGGTGTGCCAGCTTCTCTGAGGTCTAGCTCTGGCCTGCAGAGCATTTATCTCTTCCTGATGTCTCTGAGTGTCTCTGTTGTGGTCAAATATGTTTATGGGTTGTGTCAGAGACTCTGTTATCTATAAGATATCCTGTCGTTGGTGCAGCTCTCTGAGGGTCACCCTGGCTCCTGACTGTCCAGGTCCTTGGAGAGGAGCCTGCTGGCCACCTCCCTTCGCCATCGCTCCGCCCTGCTGCTTGTCTAGCAGATCTGTGGTAGGACGTGATGATGGTCCAGCCCAGGGCTTGTCTCTTTCTTTCCCTCAGGTGGGGTGAGAGATCTTTCCCTGCTTGAAAACCTTTGTAGTGTTGGACCACAGAATCCCTGGAATGAGGAAATGCAGTCAAGACTGTTAGTGCTCCGTGCAGCAGGAGTTGGCTCAGTTGTAACTTGTCATCCTTCCTGAAGGGCAGTGAGCCCGGCCCTGAGTTCCCCCAGCCCAGAGGGCGGGTGGAGGGCAGGTCTCCCACCCAGAGGAGCAGGTGGCCACTGCAGCCAGGAAGCTCACTGGGATATTGTGATTTATAGTAAGAATGCATACCTGCTCTCTGTCCTTGCTGACACAGAGCTCAAAAAGCCCTTGGCATGTCTTGAATGTGGAGAGGTTAAGGGTGTCTCTAGCCATGTTAATAAGGTGGCTCTTGGACAGCACCTAAGGATGAGGGAGGGGGAGGGGCTTGGAGGGTGAGTCAATCACCAATGGCCAATGGTTTTTATCGAGCAGGCCTAAGTAAGGAGAGAAAGTAGAGAGGTTGGTGAACACGCGGACGTGTGGAGAGAGCTGTGCACTCACTCGCTGGGGCTTGAAGCTCCACCCCTTCCCCCACACCTTGCCCTATGTGTCTCTTCCATCTGGCTGTTCCTGCTGACATATCCTTTTATAACAAATGGGTATTTTAGCAAGTGAAGTGTTTTCCTGAGCTCTGACGGCTGCTCTAGCAAATGATCAAACCCAAGAAGGGGGTTGTTGGAACCTCTGTTGGATAGCCAGTTGGTCAGAAGCCCAGGTGATGAGCTAGACCTGCAATTGGCACCGGAAGAGGTCGGAGGGCAGCCCGTGGGACGGAGCCCTTAACCTGGGGGATCCGATGCTGTCTTCAGGCAGATCGGGTCAGAATGGATCTGAATTGTAGGACACTCAGCTGGCATAGTAGCATTGTTTGTGTGTGTTGGGGCGGAGGGAGGTGAAGAGATACCTCTTTGCCCCCTACACACACGTTGGCACTGTGATCATGACATTTTTACCCACAGAGGCCTGCAGGGAGTGAGGTCAGTAAGTTGCAGAGGGAATCGGGAAGGGTCAAGAGCGGGAGGAGAGCCAGGCCGGAGCGGACCTGGCAGTGGAGCATGAAGGCCAGAGCAGCGGGGCAGGTGCTGTGAGGAGCCAGCAGGCCTCCTGAGCAAAGGTGCCAGAACAGACACGCTGCCACTGCTGGCTGGCTCGATGGCGGCCAGAGCACAAGGAGGGGCCAGCGACAGAGCTGATGAGGACGAGGTGTCCATCAGCTGCCATGGCTTGGCTTGATCACCTGGAGAATCGGGAGAATGATCTCACTCTTGCCGCTTTGATCTGACACGAAATGATAGACACGGGGTGCTCTGCATGGATGGAGAAAGCCGGACCTGAAAGCCGGACGCTCCCTCCGTGGGGACTCAGCTCTCCGAGGGCCTGGTCAGCCCCCGACTTGCTCACACGTACACTGATTCTCTCACTGCCGCCCCCCGTGCCACGGCCCTGCCAGGGACCAACAGAGGCCTACGCAGACATGGCCTCCTCTGCGGCTGGAAGGATGCAGCTGTGAAGGCCGTTCTCTGTGTTTCCTTTCAGCCCCCCGGGTAGTGCAGGATTGTTCTCAAAACCGCCATTCCTGGGGTTGTCGGGTTTGAGGGAGCAAGGCTGCCCCCACAGTGCCTGCAAGGATGAACTCGAATGCCTGGTGATGTGCGGGAAGAGAAGTAGGTGTCGGTTTGGTCCTTCAGGCCTTTGGACAAGAGGCTGAGCCATAGAGAGGCTGCAGCACATAGGAGCCGCTCCTGGGGACACCTGTCGCTCAGAGGGACCTGCCGAGACCGCAGGCCCAGCTGCCCTGAGCATGCACGCTGCGGGAGCTGGCTCTGCTGCGAAGCTCCTCTCACATGTCAGACAGAAAACACACGAGGGCGGCCTCAGATCTTTGCCTCAAGGACATTGTTCAGACGCGTGGATAGAAACACAAAGCAAAGCTCAGCGTGGATGGTGGCGGACCCCTCCTGCCGGGGCTCTGTTCTCGGGAGGCTTAGAAGCAGTTGCATGCAGCATATGCTGGCGAGGGGTTAAAAGGGAACCGAGCTTTGTAGTTGTCTCCTTGCCCGCAGAGTTGTGTTCCATGTTCACTGGCCCTTTTAGAGCAGAGAAATCCAGTCCAGGTTCCCTGGAGGCAGCCTTTGGTCTGCTCAGAATAGAGACCCTCCGAGATGAGCTGGCTCAGGCGGGCTGGGATGGACCCGGATGAGCTGGGGTGGAGTGTACGGGGATACCCATTGAGAGCCCAGGAGGGCTCTACGAGAAGAAATCAGCAGACATGAAGCATTTTTTTTTCTTTCATCTTTACTTGCTGGGCCGTTGGAAATGGATAGAGGCTGCCTGACCAGCTAGGAGATTATGTCCAGAAGAAAAAAAGAAGAAAAAAAGCATGACTTGACAAACACAGCTAATGAGGTCAGATATTTTAGTACCGAATCCCAGGGCTTGTGCATTCTAACCGGACCAGCCTGTCCATCAGCTTCAAGAGCCAGCTTCCCCATTAGCAGAAAGGGAATGAGTGTGCTGCAGAGTTGTTGGAGATCAAAAGCAATCGTATGTAAGAAAGTGCCTGGGTAAGGGAGGCATGTGTGCAAAAAAACAAAAACAAAAGCAAAATGGCCTAAACCGCGGCATGCTTAGAATTATTTTTGGACAGGAAATAAATCAGAAGTAACCTCCACCAATCTCCAGTGGAACGGGGTGGGGGGGGGGAAAGAGGGCAGGGCGGCAGCTACCTGGCACAATTTATTACTGCTGCTTTGAGGGCAGTCAGCTGTGCCACCCAGTTTTGTGAATTATTGATTTCTGAAATCTTATCTTTTGTGGTCATTTAAAAATAATTTCAATTTAATTATGTGCTATGCATAAGCCAGTTCCAGGAGAACCACAGAATTGGCTACGAAGATTCAGGCTCTTCTCACGTTAGGAAGTCTTTCCAGAGGAACAGGTTACTTTCCAACTTAAACCTCTTCGTCGCCTCTTATTCACAAGAGCTTGCCGTAGAGCAGTGTTTCCCAAACTTCTCTCATGATGAGAATCACCTGGTGGGGTTGTTAGAATACAGATTCCTGAATCCCAACGAAGAAGTGCTAACCTAGAATTTTTGGAAACATATAGGTAAAATTGTAAGCTTAGAGCACTAGTTAAGTATACAATTTTGCCTATATGTTCCCAAAAATTCTAGTTTAGCACTTCTTCGTTGGGATTCAGAAATCTGTATTCTAACAACTCCACCAGGTGGTTCTCATCATGAGAGACGTTTGGGAAAACGTCTGCCGTAGAGATACGTCAAGTCTCAGGCCCAGGAGAGCGAAGCCTCTTGTCAACAGCTGTGACCTTCCCCTGCTCGCTGGCTCTGCTGAGCATCCACCGTAATGTTTGGGTTGATGTATCACCACTGGCTAGTGTTGACTTCATTGGGTGCCACTCACCTTCCTGCCCATCCTGGGTCCTGGCTGTGGAACAGACATCCAAGACCCACCAGCCGACTGAGCAATGAAGACGTCACTGTCGTGCCAGGCCTATGCCAAATGTTCCCGCAGTGCTAGGCCCGCGGTCACTGTGTGGGAAAACATGCCTCAGAGTTCAGAAAGAAGTGGGATTCCTAGTCTCCTTGTGAGGACAGGCTTTGCAACCCTCACAGGCGGGGTCTGCAGGGCAGATGCCAATCCCTGTACCCAACCAGCCTAGGCACAGGGCCCCGAGGACTCACAGGACTGCACCTCCCCTACACCTGTTACAGGTGGAACAGAGGTAACCAGGAGGCACCGCCCCCTAGGAACAGTGGCCCGGGGCCCTGCCCCAGGTGTGCTGTTGGTCACTGGGGAGAGTGTGGCTGGGAATAAAGACGGGAAGGGGACACAAGGACAAGAGGGCCCACAGACAAGGCACAGGCCAAGCCAAAGGGCACATAAGCAGGGACCCTGAGCAGAGAGATTTCTCCCTCCAGAAAACTGGGCCCGAAGGGCGCAGGGTGCCGCCTTTGTGCCCTCATCCCCCCATTCCTCTCCCCTCTTTGGGAGAGGAGCGTGGGGAGGGGAGGAAAGGACTGGTACGTCAGCCAGGAATGTTTCCTGCAGTCAAGGCTCCTTGGAGATATGGCTGATTCCAGCTAGGGAACAGGAAATATCCATAGTGAGTCTGAGTCTGTGACAGCTGGAGCTAGAAAGCCAAGAAGTTATCACAACAAATGGGTCCTATCACAAGGACACTGGAGCCAACAATAAGGACTCTCCTTGGTCAGAGGTGAGATAATTTGAGCATCCAAAGTAACGATGACACAATTGATCATCATAGGTTTATATGTTGATATTTTACTTAACAAAAGTCACTCCTCACAGAAACTGGTTTGGCTCAGTGGATAGAGCGTCGGCTTGTGGACTGAAAAGTCCCAGGTTCGATTCCAGTTAAGGCTATGTACATTGGTTGCGGGCACATCCCCAGTAGGGGGTGTGCAGGAGGCAGCTGGTCGATATTTCTAGCTTTCTATCCCTCTCTCTTTCACTCTGTGGAAAATCAATAAAATATATATATTTTTAAAATTAATTCCTTTCCCCCCCCCCCAAAAAAAAAAACCGTCACTGGGACACCATTGGAAGTATTTAGAGCCCTAATTTCCTATTCTAAGAACAAAAGGAAAGAATTAGCATTCCCTCTGCCTTTCTTGTACAAACTCAGTACTTCAGAGTAATCAAATAGCACTAATTGAAGAAAGGAGAAGTCCTCTTTACAAAAGAATTGCAGCTAATACAGAAGATATTATAGGATTAGAAAAAGATTATCACTCTTCAATCCCTGATGAAAGTATTTATTCAGAGCAAGGTCATCAGTGGATGAAACCACTAGGTTAAAAGTTGGTAGGGAGCCTTATGAAGAAATTGAACCATCAACACCAGAACCCAATGTTTAGTGGACTAGACATTGAGTGACAAGATGTCATAGGAAGCACACTGTCCATCGGTGATAATATATATTTACTAGAGGCCCAGTGCATCAAATTCGTGCACAGGAAGGGGGTCCCTCGGACGTCCAACTACCAGTTTGGCCCATTCCCAGGATTGGGCCTAAACTGGCAGTCAGACATCCCACTCACAATCTGGGACCACTGCCTCCTAACCACTCACCTGCCTGCCTGCCTGATCACCCCATAACTGCCCCCCTCTGGTCTGGTCGCCCCTAAACTGCCCCCCTGCCAGCCTGGCCTCCCCCTAACTGTCCAGAAGGAAGTTGGACATCCAGAAGATGTCCAGTCACCCAATCTAATTAGCAATATTACCCTTTTATTAGTATAGATACCCTTCCCCCCGACTCCAATCAAGCATCCAAAGCTCACATCTATTTAGAGGACATACGGGGGATAAAAGAGCATGCAAGACAAATGACACCATTTCCATAGTAAGTCAACAGCACAGAAAGGAAAAAAAAGATGGGAGTGTACTCTAGATAAGAGGACATTTAAGAGATAGAGCCTGGCTGGTGTTGCTCGGTGGTTGAGCATCGACCTATGAACCTGGAGATCATGGTTCAATTCCCGATCAGGGCACATGCCCAGGTTGTGGGCTTGATTCCCAGTAGGGAGCATGCAGGAGGCAGCCGATTGATGATTCTTTCTCATCATTGATGTCTCTAAGTCCCTCTCCCTTCCCCTCTGAAATCAATAGAAAGGTATTTTAAGCGGGCTAAGGGGGGTAGAGGTGGAGGGAGGAGAGATTGGAAGCAGACATAATGTGTGGACCTTGTTCGGATTTGAGCAAACAAGCTCTAAAAACCACTTTTGAGACAACCAGAGAAATTTTATTATGGACTAGATATTGGAGTATAGTAAGAGTTGATTTTGCAGATGAATTAGTGCCATTGAGGTTACATAGGAGGGGTTCATGTTTTTTGTTTTTTAGAGTTCATACTGAGATATGTAAGTGAAATGGCATGAAAATACCACCCCCAAAAAGAAAACAGAAGGGTGGGTGAAGTAAAGTGTGGTGAGCTATTGATGGTTGTTGGGTCTGAGTGATGAGTATGTGGGGATTCATTGGTCTACTCTCTCCGCACTTGAATATGTTTGACATTGTTTTCATTAAAAAATAGCTTTCTCCTAGAAAAACTTATTGTAGTAATTATTTCCCAATATGTTTATGCCAATTCATTGTACTGTGTACCTTAAACTTATACAGAGCTGTATATCAATTATATCTCAATACAATTGGGAAAACATTAAAAATAGCTTTCTCTCCTATCCGATGGCCTATGACAAAATCGTGCTTATAGAGGGTCCTAAAAATTCTTCTGTGAAATAAGCATTTGCTAAGGAAGTGTACCATGGAGAGATCGGAACTTCTCAGTCAGAACCAGTCCTCTGTTGCTTGCTGTTTTACCTTGGGCAAGTTTCTAACCCTCTCTGAGCCTTCCTTTTCCTGTCCGTGTGATCTGATCCACAAACTTGGTAGAGAGGGAAGCATTCTGTTTGCTTTTTAATCTGCTCACCAAATCCCTTATTAGCCGTAAGTCCAGCATCTCCTGCTGGACCTTCCATCCATCTCTCCCAGGTGGGATAGGCCTGGCTCAATGTCAGAGGTGCTCCCACCTCCTGTGACCACCAGGTGGCGCCATTGGATCCTCGTCCGGGCCCAGCCTAGTTCACACTCCCAGTTTATGGTGGACAGTACTGACTGGCTTCCAAACTCAGCCACGTCAGAACGGATCTTTTAATGTATTCAACACAAAGCACCCACTCTCCTATGTGGCAGGCACCTGATTACGGATTTGGAATTTTTAAGTGAATATCCCCAAGATCCTTGCTATTCTCAAGTTCCCTGAAGGGGCATCTTCCACATCCTCCCCTACCTCACCGGAGCCCAAGTCACCAAGAAAATCGTCTCCTCCACTCCTGATGGGTTTTGCTTTGGGGATGCGGGTCAGGGAAGGGGGAGAGCATGCTCTCATTTACTCCGTGTTAACGCACTTCTCCCCAAACATCAAAGGGTGAATTCCCATGAGAGGTGAGGAGGCAGGGAGAGAAAGGGGGAGGTTGGATTTTCTAAACTACCCAAGCCCACGCAGGCACACATGTCTCTTCTATACAGTACAGTGGGGCTGGCTCTCTGTCTTTGTGGAACTGAACACCACAAAAGTGATCCTTCCACAGAAACGGGGCCATTTCAGATTTCAAAGCCATAGATATGCTGGTGCATCAGCATGTATCACGTGCCTTAATTCACGGGCTCTAAGACACCATTGATAATAAAACAGTCTGATTTCAGAGATTTTAAAATATATATATAAAGTAGTGCATCCTGGAATCTATGAAATAAGGCATTTCGCGCGACAGTGGAGTGCCCGGTGTCTGTAGACAGACAAACTCAGCCTCACCATCCGTCACCTTTGTGATCTCGGGCAAGTTACTAGCCCTCTATAAGAACCCCTGGGGCTGCCTGGTGAATAGTGCGGGCCCAGCCTGCAGATGATTTGGCTCTCTGTCCAGTAGACTGAAAATCCGCACACTGGCCCCTTTCCTGCTTCCTTCCATGTGTCCTACCTCTCCGAACTAAAATCACTGGGTATAAAAAATAAGCCTGCTCTGAAAGTCCTCACCTTCACATTCTGCTCTGTACAGCTCTGAATTTTTTACTCTTCTACAAGAATGCGTTCCCATATCATTTGTGTAAAAGTAAACTAAAAGGCATATATTTAAACCATGAGGGGCGGGGGAGTAAGCCCAAGTCATTGCTGGAAGTGTGCCTAGGGTTTGGCGAAGGGCAGTGCCCACACTGTGCTCCGGGAACATTACATACGGATGCGTGGGCCTGTGGGAGGCAGGCTCGCTCTCTCTCTCTCTCTCTCTCTCTCTCTCTCTCTCTCTCTCTCTCTCATTCACTGCTGTTTCCCAGCACAGAGCTGTGCCCAGAACAGGGTGGGGGCCCAATCCCCATTGATGAAAGTAGGCGTGATTAGATGAATGAATGAATGGACCTCAGGCTAACTCTTGCAGATGGTCAGGTGGAGAGATGAGCCTTGCGGGGAGCTTTAACTGGCCGCAGCTGGTCTCAGGTGCGGAGAGAACCAGCTGTGGCCCACAGCGGAGGAGGAGGAATGCCTTGAGCTGCTCAACCCAGCCCTTGACACGTACAGGGGGAGCTGCTGAAGCCGGGCCCAAAGCAAAGGGTTTGTTCTAGGAGCACTTGTAGGTGTTTTTGTTGGTTTGTTTGCTTTACCAACGTTATTGGAGTCATGATGGCGGCACCAGAGCGAATAAGATGATAGATTTCACGAGACCTGCTCAGAGGAGGAGGAGGAACGCTGGGCCTGGTGCCCAGCACGGCCGCAGGCAGGGCAGGGCAGGAAGGAAGGCCTTTGGCTCAGTCTGGTGCCCAGCAGCACCGAGGGCCACCCTGGCTGCTCCCAGCACTGGAGAGCTGCCCAGGAAAATAGAGAAGCCAGCTTGCCCTGGCCCCAGGCTCACATGTACCTGGGAACTGCTATGGAGGAAGAGAAAGAGAAGGAGGGGAAGGAGGGGGGGGGTCTCCCCAGCCATTCTTCTTCTTGTTTTTCTGTTCTGGTGGAAGTTTACCAATTCCAAAGATATTGTAGGAAAGATAGGGAGAGCTGCCTAATGTATTACAGATTCATTATGTTATTGCAATGAGTTTGAAAGATGGTTGGTCAAGAAGATTCACAGGCCCAAGTCTCCATCCCGGCTGAAATGTTCCCTCTCACTCTTTCCCGTTCCAGGTGACCTTGTACAAGAACTCGGACATGGAGGACTTTGGGTTCAGTGTGGCAGATGGCCTGCTGGAGAAGGGCGTGTATGTCAAAAACATTCGCCCCGCAGGGCCCGGAGACCTTGGCGGCTTAAAGCCCTATGACAGGCTCTTACAGGTGAGACCGCAGGTGGATTTTCACTCACGTAACCCTCGGAGTCTTTCCTGGGCAAAGCCCGCCCCTCCTCCTTTGCCCGGAGACTAGATTAGGATAGACGCCTTTCCTTTGGTAGAATGCACCAGTTATTGAAATTGCTGTTTCCCTGTATTTTTTTAAAATATATTTTATTGATATTTTTACAGAGAGGAAGGGAGAGGGAGAGAGAGTTAGAAACATCGATGAGAGAGAAACACCGATAGTTTCCCTGTATTGATGCCCCAGCAGAGTTTACACTTCTTAAAAAAGGAGCATCCTAGCGGGGTCAGGTGTAGTTTCATGGAGCAAAGCAAATTCTTTGTTGTTGTTGTTAATCCTCACCTGAGGCTATTTTTCCAAGGATTTTCAGAGAGAGTGTAAGGGAGGAGGAGAGACGGAGAGAAACATCCATATGAGAGAGATACTTTGATTGGTTGCTTCCCCCATGTGCCCTAACCGGCGGGGCCGGGGGATCCAGCCTGCAACTGAGGTACATGCCCTTGACCAGAATCAAACCCAGGACCCTTTAGTCTGTGGGGCTGACGCTCTATCCACTAAGCCAAACTGGCTAGGGCCAAGCAAATTCTTCTGTACAGTTCTTAGGAAGAACATTTTGCAGGAAAAGGAAAGGATTGGCATCCATCTTAAAAGTGTGTTTGATTGAGCCGAAACTGGTTTGGCTCAGTGGATAGAGCATCGGCTTGTGGACTGAAAGGTCCCAGGTTCGATTCCAGTCAAGGGCATGTACCTTGGTTGCAGGCACATCCCCAGTAGGGGTTGTGCAAGAGGCAGCTGATCAATGTTTCTCTATCATCGATGTTTTTAACTCTCTCTTCCTCTCTGTAAAAACTCAATAAAAAATAGATATTTTTTTTAAAGTGTGTTTGACTGGAATGAGTGTGTCACCAAACAGCTGGCTTTGAAAGCATGAGGCTGCATGAGGCGTGTTCACTGAACACATTGATCGGTTAGACAGTTTCACAGCCAATTCTGGGGATCACCTTTGCCATGGCCAGAGAACAATTGGTCTTGTCCTAAAAGTATGGGACGCTTTTGTTTTCCGTTGGTGCTTTTATATTTGACGAATGAATAACTATGGACAAGTTACCCTCTAAGCGTGTCTTCCCAACCCATGAATTGGAACTCTACCTATTTCCATGCAAGTAGAGGCTATCAGCGTAGATTGGGTGAAGAGTCTTGGATGTAATGACCAAGCTCATTCTGGAGGTATATTGATTTCTTAAACAGAATGACACAATTTATAATTTGGAAAAACATACAATACTATCATGAGTGCATTGGGGGGGAGGAGAAGGAAGAGGAGGGGAGGGGAGGGGAGGGGAGGGGAGGGGAGGGGAGGGGAGGGGAGGGAAAGATCACAGGAAAGGAGACAGGTAGGCAGGGAAAGACACCGGCACCGCACCTGAGTCTATCATACCTCAGTGCATCTGGTAGCGCCTTCTGGGAGGCAGTTCGGATTTGTTGCTCAGAAGAGCTGCTAGAGTCAGAGCTGAAGATTTAGGATGCTGAAGGCGCGGGTCCAGATACAGTGGCCTATGGTGGGCTTGTAGTAATAAAGAGAAGAGAACCAAGGATAGGATGATAAGAAAAACAAAATTTAAAGGACAGGAAGAAATAGAGACAGGAAAGGACTGAGAGCAAGCAGTTTAAAAGGTAAGAGGATCAAAACCAAGTAGCCTCCTAGGAGCCCAGGAAGGGGAGGTTTGAGGATGGGTGAGTGTCCAGAGCGGCTGGCGCTGAAAGCCAAAGGGAATGACAACCCGAGACACGGCTCCTGTATGGACAGTGGGGGTCATTTGTATAATATGAGGGTCGGGTCAGATTGGGGAGAGAATGGAAAGTCACAGAATGGGAGCAGCATGCCGATTTTAACAACTGTGGTTGGTGAAGAATAAAGAGAAAGCCAGGAGATGAGTGCCTGTGTGCACTGAGGAGTGGGCTCCCTAGGAGGGTGGTTGAGAGTACGGGCTTTTTGCCCTGTGGCGTGGCTCAGTGGTTGAGCATCATCTATGAACCAGGAGGTCACTGTTCTATTCCTGGTCAGGGCACATGCCCGGGTTGTGGGCTCAATCCCCAGTAGGGGACGTGCAGGAGGCAGCCAATCTATGGTTCTCTCTCATTGATGTTTCTCTCTACCTCTCCCTTCCTCTCTGAAATCAATTTAAAAAAATATTTTTTTTTAAAAGAGAGAGAGAGAGAGAGAGAGAGAGAGAGAGAGAGAGAGAGAGAGAGAGAGAGACGGGTTTTGGAATCCACCAGATTGCCTGGGATCACACATCCTACCTCGGCCACTTACCCCATTGCTTCTTGAAGGAAAGTCTCTTCACCACCCTGTGCCTCACTGTCCCATCTGCAAATTGGGGATGATATTCACTCAGCACCTGGGACAGCTGCGTGAGCGAGGCAGTGTGTTTGCCACGGGGGCGGATGTGGCCTTTTCCCCGCTCTCCTGGACATTACCATTCAGTAGCAGGGACTGTGTGAGCCAAGCGGCGTGTTACGGTTTGCCCAGAGCAGGGATGGACTGGTCTGTACAGGGGCAGCTTGGAATTCCTTTAAGACAACGCCTTATGGCTGACCACGGGCTCCTCTGGGTTTGGGAATGACTTGATGAGCATAACCATGACTCAGGACGGCCCTTCTTGACCTTCCAGGTTAATCACGTCCGCACGCGAGACTTCGACTGCTGCCTCGTGGTGCCCCTCATCGCGGAATCTGGTAACAAGCTGGACCTGGTTATCAGTAGGAACCCGCTGGCCTCCCAGAAGTCCACGGACCAGACTCTGCCGGGAGGATGGAGCGAACAGAACAGTGCTTTTTTCCAGCAGCCTAGCCACGGTGGTAATTTGGAGATTCGAGAGCCCACTAATACATTATAGCAACGCTTTTTATAAAGCGGGACCAAGACAATATCTACATGGTGCTAAAAAAAAAAAAAAAAAATCCCTTTCAGATTTCTGTGGCGTTTGAAGCACAGATAATCACGTGGCATTAACTGCAAGCACAGGGGTCTTTTCAATCTCTCTCATGGCTCACGTTCACTTCCCTTTCCGCGTAGAAGAGGTTTCTTTTTTGGTGATCACCATGGTGGAAGACGATTCCCTGCCAAGCCCAAGGGGAAAGAAACAGAAAAAGAGGTAGGCCGCCCCTCCCACAATGAACATCGGAGGGCTTTTTTGTTTGTTTATTTGTTTTTTTACAAGTTCACCCTCCTATGGATTTTTGGAAAATGCCTGTTTGAAAATAGTCTCTATGATAATTTCCTTAAATCAGTTTCTTGCTGTGAAGTCATTAATCCGTCAAGCTGGCTCTACTGGGGGAACTGGTTGGGTGACTGCCGGGCAGCTGCTAGGGGAGGGGTGCAGGTAGAGAATTATCCTAAATTCCGCAATGATGCACGTGGGAGCTCCTGATTGGTGGTGGGAACTGCTTTGCCCAAGTATAGGAATGACTTTAGCTAAGATGTATGCTATTCCCTATGCAACAAATGATCAAACAGGATATGTCTTGTTACCTGTTGGTTTGTTTTTTTGTTTTGTTTTGTTTCCTTTAAGGACACATTTTTAAATAGCTGGAAATCTCAGATAATGAATTAGAGTGTTTAGAAACACTGAGAGTTAGTTCACCTTATTTTTAAGAAAATTCAAGACTAACAGTTTAAGAATGAAGTCTATTAAAACGGGGTTTCTCTTAAGGATAGGCAAATCAAACTCATCTTGCTTGACGTGTTTTGAAAACAGGTTCTGTTGAGGGGTGTACAGCACATGGACTTAAAAATGACACGGGACTGTCCCTTGTTCTGAGCCATGCCACGCACCGGGACTGTAAATACACTCTCCGCAAAACGCATTGCCAATTACCACCACCCCTCAGAGCAATAAACTGTGACAGTTGCAGTCGATGTTTGTCAGCAACTGCTTTCCTTTGTTCAGATCTTTTGAATAGTCACACTAATAACTGTTATTTGGTGAATATAAAAAACAAATAGGTCTGTATATTGATTGTAGGATATCCATATTGAAACAGTTATTTTCCAGACGTCGTTTCATGTTGGTCAACAATTCAAACGACCGACCGCTTAGGTGGAGCATTTGAACACTGTGTCCTTTGTTTAGGGAAAAAGTTCACCTTTCTTTCTGTGCAGAGAAATATATCATTTCGATCACATTTCAGGACCGCCAGGGCAAGAAAGTATAAAGCAGAATCATGTTAGAAAAAAGAAGGAAAAAAAAAAGATCATGAGTCACTTAAATATGTATTTTTATTTGTAACAAACAAGTATTAAACTGTAAAGTATTTTTGTACAAATTTAATACTTTAATAGCATGGTATTTATCGTCTATGTATGGTTTTGGGGAATTCAAAATTGTTGCAAATTATTTGTATGGAGAAAAAAAAAAAACAACCTCTACCAAATGGAATAAACAGTGATTTTAAAAAGCCAAAAATATAGGACATGCATATTTTGGATGTGTTTTGAAAGTGTTTTCATGGTCTAAACTGAGATTTACACAATGCTTATTGCTACATGATTTTTAAAGGGGGCGGTTTTCCATAAACTTGAAAAGCAGCATGGGAGAGTGGGAAGAGCAGAGGTTTTGAAATCAGCCGTGGGCTGGAATGCAAACTCACCGGTGGCATGAAATTCACCAGGAGTCAGTTTCCCCACCTGTAACGCCGAAGGCTGTGTCTGCTCTCCAGGACTGTTGTGAGGGCACGGTGTGAACACACGTGTAAGTGCTGGAACACGACAGGAACACACCCAGGACGAAGGCGCATTTATTTTAGGTGGCACCTGCCCTCATAGAGCATACATGAATTCTATGAAATAGTTACATAAAGTATTAAAAATACACAAATTTTAATTAGTCTATCTTTAAATAAAACAAACTACACTTAACAGTCCCAACACTTCCATTTTTGCAGATTGCCTTGCAGACCTTGTAAATTCACACGAACAAAACAAGGGTGTCCATTCTCACCACTTCTGTTCCAGTTTATTAAAAGTTCTAGCCAGGGCAGTAAGACAAGAAAGGCTCCCGAGATTTGAAAGAAGTAAAACGTATCTCTATTTGCAGATGATATAAGAACTTGTGCTTCAAAGGATACCATCAAAAAGTGAAAACATCCACAAAATGTAAAAAAGGGTTTTTTGTTGCAAATACTGTTTCTAATAAGGGACTTCCATGTAGACTATATAAAGAGCTTATATCTCAATAATAAAAAGAAAAATAGCCCAATTTAAAAATGGGCAAAAGAGGATCATGAGTGAGCTGTGTGCCCCAGGAGAGCCATGTGCCCTGGGGAAGCGGTGGGACCTGGGGGAAGGAGGAGCGGATTCTATTCGTATGGTCCTGAGACATTTGGACAGTCTTCAGCCATTAGCTACAGAACACTCTGTTGTATTTCCCTACAAAAACAAATGAGAGTGTCCTACTTGAAATTCATATACGGAAAAAAGGAAAAGAGAAGGGAAAAAATATCTGAGGAACAGAATAAAGTGGTGAATATAGTAGAATCAGGGGCAAAGAAGGGGAGTGGACTGATAATTATCAGGAGGATAAGGGGGTGGAGAAGCAGTGAGAGACTGGATTGAAATCGTATAACCAATGGATGAAGACAATTGGGGGGAGAGGGGATAAGGGCAGAGGGTGGGAAGGGAACTGGGTGGTAGGGAGCTTTGGGGGAGAAAAAGGAGAAACAATTGTAATAATCTGAGTAATAAAGATTTATTTTTAAAAAATAATATAATAAAATGTGCAAAATATCTGAATAGATATTTCTCCTAAGAAGACCTGCAAATGGCCAAAGATGCACATGAAATAATGATCAACACGATTAGCCACAGGGAAATGCAAATCAAAACCACAATGAAATATCAGTTTACATCCACTATGTGATTACAATAAAAAAGTCAGATAATAACAAGTGTTGGCGATGATGCAGAGAAACTGGAACCCCCACACACTGCTGGTATAAATATAAAATGGTGCAGCTACTTTGGGAAACAGTCTGTCAGTTCAAAAGGTTAAACAGAGTTACAGGAAGAGCCAGCAATTCCACTCCTAGGTGTGCACCTTACAGAAATGAAAATATATGTCCACACACAAAAACTGGTACACAGATGTTCAGAGCAGCATTAGTTACAATCGCCAAAAAGTAGCCTAGCCGGTGTGGCCCAGTGGTTGAGCATTGTCCTATGAACCGGGAGGTCATGGTTTGATTCCCAGTCAGGGCACACGCCCAGGTTGTGAGCTTGATCCCCGGTGTGGGCTATGCAGGAGGCAGCCAGTCAATTTCTCTCTCATCATAGATGTTTCTATCTCCTCTCTCTCTCCTTTCATCTCTGAAATCAATAAAAAAAATATTTTTTAAAAATAGCCCAAAAGTAGAAACAGCCCGAACGTCCATCAAGTGATGAATGAATCGATGTGCTATGTCCATACCAAAGAACATTACTCAGCAATAAAAAGAAATGAAGGCTTTTTGCTTCATGGCATCACCGAAAGCAAGATGGGTCGCCTGAACTCTTCTGGAGCCGTCTGCACAAACCAGCCAGGGTCCCAGTCCCGCCCATCAGCCCGAACCAGCAGTGTGACGGAGAGAAACGGCCTCGGCATGTGCGGCCAGTTTTCCCAGCGGTGCACGAAGGACACAGGCTTCAAGCTGGATCGAGTGATTGTCCTTGACTGGATGACCCAAGGCAGCTGCCCAATAAAAGAAACAATGCTTGCTTTTCATACATAATTGTTTTTACCCTTTTTTAAAGAGAGAGATGAAACACATTGATAGATACGTGCTACAATATGGAAGAAGTCTGAAAATATTATGCAAATCAAAGAAGCAAAACGAGCCTGTTGTAGAGAGAATAGATTAGCAGTTGCCTAGGGCTGGAGGGGATGGGGGTAGTAGAGCTAAGAGGTATAAGACTTCTTTGGGAGATTATATAAAAATATTCTAAAATTGACTGTGGTGTTGGTAGCACAACTGTGAATATACTAACAGCCACTCAACTGTGTAAGTGGGTGAATTGTAGGTGAGTCTTACCTCAATAAGGCTATTTTTAAAACACCGGCATAAATAGGTAAATCTTAACTATCATTTTACCATTTAACAATAAATAAAACTCTAGAAAAAGAAAAATCACTTGAGAAAAAATTTTTTCCAAAGTAGAATATCTTTAAAACACTGTGCTCCCCCTCAAAAAGGATAATTATGTGACATGATAGAGGTGTTAGTTAATGCTTCAGTGGTAATCCTATTGCAAAATATAAGCATCAAATCAACATATTGTGCACCTTAGGCTTAGACGATGCTACACATCAATTGTGTCTCTAATTAAGAAAAGAAGAGCCAGTGAGCTCCCTACTCAAAAGGGGTTCCCAGGAGAAAGCCCGGGAGGCGGAGCCAGCGCAGGGACAGAGCAGAAGGCAGCCAGGGGGTGACCCTGGGGTCGGAAGACAAGCTGTCCCGGAATCGGGCGCTAAGATGCAGCTGCCGTGTGTCTTCACCTTCGTCCCACGGGCAAAGGTCACGCACAGTGATCGTGGAAGTTAATGAAGCACTATCCTAAAACAAAACACTTTTCAAAATACAGAGTTTTAAAAATACAGATGACATCATTTTCCCTCGTTTATGTCCAGTGCTGTCAGCTCTCATGATGACAGATATTGAAGTCATTAAGGTTTTCCTTGATCACACGAACTTAAAACATCTGCTAGCAAAACACCTTAGAAGAGAACTCCAGTTATAGACATCCTCTCTTATCTTGATACCTTGAAGTGATGATGTTCATTTTGTGTTGAATGGGAAAAGAAAAGCAGGCAAATGACGATAAGCAATCTGAAATAAAACTAAGTTTCTTGATTGTCCGCAGGTTTGAAAAGTCGCCTCGGGGTTAAATTATTTAGTTTCAGGTTCTGAAGTTTGGAAGACACTTGTGGAGATGATTCTTCCATCTGTTGGGGGGGGAGGAATAAGAAGAAAGAGGTTAATCTTGTAAAAGTGTGGTTGGTCTACCCTCTGTACGTCTCTTCCCTCTGACTGCTGCTGCGGACGGAGGAGGACACATTTCCCCCCTCGCTGGGAAGACGCAGGCCGGGGCCTGCCTGTGGGCTCACCTCTGCCTCTGCTCACTGTGGAACCCGGCCCCGCTCTGGCTCGGGCACGGGGAAGGGACTCTTTGCTGAATGAGCCCATAAACCTGGTTTCCAAAGGTGTGGGCAGGGCCCACTCCATATCCTGACAACCCCGTATGAATTTAAAATGAGGGTCCCGGGTTCAGAAATTAACAATTTCAAGATGATGCCTACAGAACATGACAGCGAGAGCGGATCCTTCTAAGCACAGAGGCCTGGATGACTGACCGCCAAGCTGCACGTGTAAGACACTGGCCCTCGGTGTGGCCGGATGAAGCACTGAATGCCCCTGGCGGCACCTGGGAACAGTCAGTGATCCCCAAACTACAGTCAATGGGCCTGGATGGTGGCGGGCACGCACAGTCCGTGTCCACCGGGCCAGGCCATGGCACCCAGATATTTATTTTGTCAAATGCATGTCTAGACGTTCCTGTGAAGGTCATCTTTAGATGAGGTAACATTTAAATCTGTAGACTGGGAGTAAAGCAGATTGCCCTCCGTAATGTAGACGGGCCTTCAATCAACTGAAGGCCTTAACGGAAAAAACACTGGCCTCTCCCAGCTGCCAGCGAGTCTTCTCTGGGTCTCCTGGCCTACCCTGTAGATTCTGAACCTGCCAGCCTCCACGATGGCCTGAGCCAGTTCCTTAAAATAAATCCAGGTAGATATAAGATAGACAGACAGACAGACAGACAGAGACATATCCTATTGGCTCTCTTTCTCCAGAGAACCCTGACTAATACAAGGACTACCTTTGTTCAGCAATTATGTGATTATGTCTTTCCTGGATTTTTTAATTTAAAATGTCATTTTTTCCTTCAAAAAATCTGGAAATCACTGTTTTATGTGCTAAGTATGAAAATGTTTGCACATGTGTTTTCATTTAAAAGGAGATTTCTGTTTTTCCCTCCTTTCTCGGTTGGGGAAAGCTAGACAGAGAGAAAAAAAAAACCAACTCAGGTTAACATTTTCTGTCAGGATGTTTTCTGAGAAAGCCAAAGCTATAAACTCATGGAAAAGCAGAAGCTGCCACCTCAGAGGGCCCTGCATCAGTGTTTGTAGGAACTCGGGGGGGGGGGGAGCGGGGGTGTGTGGCAGCCCTCGTCACTGCATTCCACCTTTTAGAAACAGCACATCTCAACGCACCTAAAAGTCTAAAATCATGAAAACATAGTTCCTAACTCATCAGCCCCGAAGCTTTCAACTCTAGTCCACATTTCTAGGGATTCTTGTAAATGCCACACAGCTCTGGCAAGTCCTGTGAGAAAAGGCACAGCTGGAGAGCGTGGCTGTGCCGCTGCCCTCCTGGCGGACACCCGTGGGCGCTGGGCCCTGTCTCTGTGCCCGGGTCTTCTGCGATGCCGGCCTCGGCCGGGGCTCACGAGTTTGGGCAGCTGAGCTGCAGAGGGACAGCGCTGCCACTTTCCCTGTGCACCCCCGGAGACCACAACCCGCCCCACGTTCGTGCTGAGAAATACAACTCCAACTCTTTGAGAAAAAGACCCTTTCCCTGGAGCTGCCTTGCTTTCTGCCCCAGTCCAAGCCTTACTTGCCCCAGGGTCTTGCTAAGAGTTAACACATTTCATTTCAGGGGGGAAAAAAATAGGTGTTTTGCTGAGATGGAAGTTCCACATCCCAGAGTGGACATGGAGTACAGACAGAGCCGAGAGCCAGCGGTGGGCCTGCTGCTATAGGAAGAAAAGAAAGCTCCTCCCCACCATGTCCAGTTGTATCACGTCCCCCACGGAGGCCTGTCCCTCAACCTGTTCCCCGTCCTGATTAATGGCACCTGGACCCACCTGGACGCCCAGGCCAGAGGCCTGGGGTCACCTTCAGGCCCGACCCCACCTATGTAAGTGACCAGGAGGTGCCATCGACCACACCCCTCAGCGTCTCTTCCCGCCCCCCTGCTGCCACTTGACTCAAGGCATAATCATTTTGTGGGAGCCACTGAGATTATCCTTTGGCTGGGAACTCAGCCCCTGGTCTCTGCCCAACCATCATCTACTGAACCCCAGTCAGAGTCCCCTCCGGAAACATCAGTCCACAGTTTCACAACGCCCCGGCTCCACGGCTGCACAGCATGTGTGCTCTGTAGAAGAGCCCTTTCCCACTCTCCCACAGTCCCCAGCTCAGCACCCCCACCCCCATCCCCGCCCTTACACACCCCGCTGCAGCCACACCTTTCTGTGGCTGCCTAATGTCCAGTACTCCCCGCACTGGACCCTCTGCGGGGCACACGCCCAGGGAGCTGCCTACCTGTCGCACACCCTCTTGGGGTCAGAGGTAGATGGTTCTCCCCAGAGCTCAGCCTAGGACAGGCGGGGTTTGTGGGCACTTCCTCCCCTGGGCTCCCATGGGCACCTGCTTCTTCCAGCTTCACTGCACAGCCTGGGAGCCTGGGCCTCCCCAACAAGCAACTTACCATCCATATATTTTATAATCCAACCTTTTTTCTTCTTCTTAAAACCACAGAATGCTATTATCCAAATTGGACCATCTGATTCCTAAAATGATGGAACAACTAACCTTGGATTATTTCTAAAAACAAAAATAGGTCTCATCCAAAAGGGTCTTTCCTTGCCTCTGAAAGGGATTCTCAAAGGAACCCTCACAGCGGGGCTACAGAACATGTAGGACTCAAGCACAGGAAAGAGCGATACTTCGAGGTCCTGTCTATTTAAAGGTTGGAATGCCACACGTTCACAGCTCACAGTGTAACCACCAAGTGCTTCTGCGCTGTTACTGTGGGGTCAGCACGTCCTCAATAAGCCGGACTTACAGCCAGGATGGCTGCACGTGCTGTACAGAGAAGGGGTGGGGCTCAGAGAAAGGGCGGGCTCCATGACCAGAACAGAAGCTGACTCAGTCCCACTGTGAAGACAGGTGGAGGCCATCGGCCGAGGACAACACCCTCCACTCTACCCAGCAACGCACCCCGCCCGCTGCCCGAGTCCGGCTGCAGGGGAAGAAGCATCCCTGTCCCCGACTGGATCTAAGGGCAACACCTACGGACACTCTTGATTTTTCCCATCTCACCCGCCTCCGACACCATTCCTGCAATTACCCGTCTCTGAATCACGAATCCCTTGTTCTCTGTTGGACCGTTCCAGCATACCCTAGGATGCCCTAATGCTCCCTCCAAAATAAAGAAATGCTCCCTGACCACAGGGCGTCCAGCCAGACACAGCCCTCTCTCTGCTGTGCACAGCGACCTTCCTCAGAGACGCTGCCTCCGCGGCTTCCCCCACGTGCCCACCTCCGGGTCCCTCCCACCACCCGTTTCTCCTCTCTCCCTCACGTTTCCAGGCCCCTGGCTAGTTCTTCCTCCTCTGCCAGACCCGTCTGTGTCCCCCCTGAAATTAACCCACCTAGTCCTTTAAGTGCCACTGTATGCAAATGATTCCCACATGGACACTGACAACCCCAACCCACCCTGAGGCCCTAACCCTTCACCCCACCACTGTGTACCCCAACCCACCCTGCGGCCCTGACTCCCCCACCCAGCACTGCCTGCCTCAACCCACCCTGAGACCCTAACCCTTCACCCACCACTGTGTACCCCAACCCACCCTGAGGCTCTAACTCCCCCACCACCCACCACTGTCTTCCTCGGTGAGCCCACCCCACCCGGCTCTTCTCAAGGTCTTGCCATCCCAGGAAGCGGCCCTGCCGCTCACCAAGTCACTTCACCCAGTAACCAGCCTGGGTTACTTTCTGTTTTC